>JBCNJP010000023.1:19045884-19217166 GCA_039602395.1 Deinandra increscens subsp. villosa
ACTTGAAGTATTTGAATGATGATTATCATGAAGATCCTCAAGGGAATGTTGGTGGAGGTTCAGGCCCAACCGGAAACACTGGTTCGGGTGCTGGGGCTTCTACATCCCAGGGGGAGTCTGATTCAAGAGAGGCTATGCCAATAACCTCAGTTCTGTCGAATCAAGCTGCGACGAGTATGGATGAGTTCAAACAAATGCTACAGACACTAGAAGAAGGTGAATTTGTTGGTGAACTAACATCTGAACAGCTTCAAGCAGTTTTTGATTTAAAAGACGAGGAGATGAAGAGAGCTTCTGAAGCTGCACCTGATAAATATGAATCGTCTGAACCAGAATTTGAGGAAGATATTTTTGAAGAAGAGGTTGAGGTTGAGGATATTACTGAAGGGGAGTATCCAGATCTATACTCTAACTTCAACAAGAATCAGTCTGGAGATGATTTTGAGGTATTTCCCAAGGAGAAAGGTGTTGAAGCTGATGAAAGGTTGAAAAAGAAAGAGGCTGAAAAACCCGAAGACCCGATTGCTAAAGAGGCAAAGGAACAAAATCAAAGATAGATGTTCAATAAATATATGAAGACATTCCATGCAAATTACGTTCCTCCTCCAAAGCCAATCAAGCAAATAACGCATATTAAGTTCAAGGGTCAAGCTTCAGGGGGAGATTGGGTCCTGGTTCATGGATGTCAAGAGGATTACTTGAAGTATTTGAATGATGATTATCATGAAGATCCTCAAGGGAATGTTGGTGGAGGTTCAGGCCCAACCGGAAACACTGGTTCGGGTGCTGGGGCTTCTACATCCCAGGGGGAGTCTGATTCAAGAGAGGCTATGCCAATAACCTCAGTTCTGTCGAATCAAGCTGCGACGAGTATGGATGAGTTCAAACAAATGCTACAGACACTAGAAGAAGGTGAATTTGTTGGTGAACTAACATCTGAACAGCTTCAAGCAGTTTTTGATTTAAAAGACGAGGAGATGAAGAGAGCTTCTGAAGCTGCACCTGATAAATATGAATCGTCTGAACCAGAATTTGAGGAAGATATTTTTGAAGAAGAGGTTGAGGTTGAGGATATTACTGAAGGGGAGTATCCAGATCTATACTCTAACTTCAACAAGAATCAGTCTGGAGATGATTTTGAGGTATTTCCCAAGGAGAAAGGTGTTGAAGCTGATGAAAGGTTGAAAAAGAAAGAGGCTGAAAAACCCGAAGACCCGATTGCTAAAGAGGCAAAGGAACAAAATCAAATATAGATGTTCAATAAATATATGAAGACATTCCATGCAAATTACGTTCCTCCTCCAAAGCCAATCAAGCAAATAACGCATATTAAGTTCAAGGGTCAAGCTCAGGGGGAGATTGGGTCTGGTTCTGGATGTCAAGAGGATTACTTGAAGTATTTGAATGATGATCCTGATCATGAAGATCCTCAAGGGAATGTTGGTGGAGGTTCAGGCCCAACCGGAAACACTGGTTCGGGTGCTGGGGCTTCTACATCCCAGGGGGAGTCTGATTCAAGAGAGGCTATGCCAATAACCTCAGTTCTGTCGAATCAAGCTGCGACGAGTATGGATGAGTTCAAACAAATGCTACAGACACTAGAAGAAGGTGAATTTGTTGGTGAACTAACATCTGAACAGCTTCAAGCAGTTTTTGATTTAAAAGACGAGGAGATGAAGAGAGCTTCTGAAGCTGCACCTGATAAATATGAATCGTCTGAACCAGAATTTGAGGAAGATATTTTTGAAGAAGAGGTTGAGGTTGAGGATATTACCGAAGGGGAGTATCCAGATCTATACTCTAATTTCAACAAGAATCAGTCTGGAGATGATTTTGAGGTATTTCCCAAGGAGAAAGGTGTTGAAGCTGATGAAAGGTTGAAAAAGAAAGAGGCTGAAAAACCCGAAGACCCGATTGCTAAAGAGGCAAAGGAACAAAATCAAAGATAGATGTTCAATAAATATATGAAGACATTCCATGCAAATTACGTTCCTCCTCCAAAGCCAATCAAGCAAAGAACGCATATTAAGTTCAAGGGTCAAGCTTCAGGAGAAATTATCAGTTGGATGTATGCTGAAAGTCTTCGGTGCTATGGAATCAAACGACAAAATGGAATTTAATATTTCAAGACAACACGAGACTTTGATTCATTACTGGTTTGGGATGTTCGGGAGCTTACTCGAAAACCATTCTACAATTATGGTACTGATTGGAGGGGTTTCCATTTCAAGAAGCTAATTGAGAAAGAATGTATTGAAGGATTTCAATTTTTGAAGCCTTAAAGACCCAAGAGGCGTAGACATCCGACAAAAATTCATAAGAGAACCGGGAAGAAGCTGATAGTTCTTATTTTCAAGACAAAGCCGAATGTGATGAAAAAGATTCCCTTGATGAAGATGGAATTAGATTTCATACAAGATTTGAAGTGGTGGTATTATAATGAGAAGACTGGTGAAGCTGTGATCGTGCTGAAGAAAGATAACAGGGTTGTGAAGATCTATGATCCAATGTGGCTGATTAATTTATTAAAGGCTGATATAGATGTGATGTATCGCAACCAAATCCTATTTCATCCAGATTATATGGATCCTGGCAGTTTCAAAGGGTGATAAGGATTTGTTTTCAATTCAACATTTATGCTAGGCACAATCATGAGCTGACATGGACAGGGATAGAGACTGGAGCTGAAAATTGACAAAGACTGACCAGCATATGCCAAGGGGGAGTTTGTTGATACCTGCAAATGGAAAGATGCTGGATCAGACAAAGTTATTAAAGATGTCAAGTTATTGTAATTTCTCTGTTGGCCGAACCTTGTCCGAAGCCTGGCTGAACTACAGCCGAACTGCAGGTTCGGACAAAGTAGTGAGGTTCGGGCAGTGGGTCTTATATATATAGGTCGATAGGGTTGAATTTATGAAACGAGTTTCCTTATGTGTGTGTAAGTGAACGTGTTTTGTACTCCGAGTCTCTGTAAACTATTTTTGCTTACCGAATGAGATTGAGTATTGTATTTACACGTTTTGTTCATCGTTTTGTTTACACAATGATGTCGAGCTGATTCACGATCCACCCGCTCTAGCGTTTGCATTATTCTAGTTCTCATGTATCTTTACTCGACGGTCTAGATGATCGTTAGAGGAATCAAAGGCTCTCCCTGATTCCTTAAGGCGCTATAAATAGACACTTTTAATCTGCTTGTGATAGCAATTGTGTGTAAATCACTCACATATGTACTTCAAATCATTAAGTTATAATATAGTGCCTAGTTTTATTCATATCAGTGTTATACATGGTTTGTATTCGATTTCATATTACTTTACTTCAAAAAGAGCATAAGAATTAACTTGTTTTCGTCTGGTTAGTTCTAAGTAAAACCTTGTAATTGGTTAAACTCTGTAACCAGATTTTGATCCTACAAGTGGTATCAGAGCCTTGGCTCGTGTTTTTAAAACTTGAATTCAAAATCAGTTTATAAAACTTTGTTTTACCCACATACTCTGTTTTGTTCAACTTCTTGATGAACTACAAGGAAATGATGTGAAGATGAAAAATTGCGATGTGATCAGAAAGTTTCTGAGATCACTTCCTGATGTCTGGACAGTATATACTGTAAGCATCAAATACAACAAAGATTTCAAAACTTTGAAGTTAATGAAACATCAGGTGTTCTGAACAAGCCAGTAAACTTGATCATTCCAACTTCTACTGCACTCATCACTACTCATGAAGACAGAAGTCACTACAGTGAACAAGCTCCTTTGATCACTTATCCTACATCACCTAGAGGTAATGAAATCGTGCCTCTCTTCTATAACAACTTTGCTCATATTACAGAAAACAGTCAGGGTGGGCTCACTAGATCAAATCTAGAATGCTTTAGTGCTAATGATCTAGAAGAAATGAACATCAACACACAACTAGCAATGATCTCCTTACGTGCATAAAGGTTCTACAAAAGAACATGTAGAAAATTCAATGGAGATAGAAATGCTCAAATTGGGTTTGACAAGAGAAAAGCTAAATGCTACAACTGTCACAAATTATGACACTTTGCTAGGGAATGCAAGCAACCCATAAGAGAGAACACAAGCCAAGATGGAGGAAACAAATATCAGAGACCTCACAATGCATACACACCAGTTACCTACCCCACTCATGAAGCAGGCTCAAGAAAAAAATCTTTAACTTCAAATGCATCTACCGAAGGTTCCACTGCTCCCTCGTCAAGCTCAAAGCCACAAAGTCATGCAACTGCTGTTGTTGCTAATCAAGCCAGTTGTGTTGATTGCGTAGAAATCATGCAAGAATTCTCTCCCATCAATCAAGCTTTAATGGCAAAAGAAATCTCTTACTCTGCTGAGAACTCCTCTACTTCATCCATGGATACCTCTTCAAACTATGAGGTAAATACTGAAATTCCAAATGAAATACTTTCTCTTCTTTGGAAAACTGAATGTGCTGAACAAATAGAAAATTATAGAAAACATAACCTTGAGCTGATTGAGGAAATGACAAGTCTTAAAGAAATCAAATAATATTCTAGAAAAGCTGATATTGCCTACAACAATAAGATTGAGGAACTAATCAACAGCATTAGTGCATTAAAACATGAAAAGTCCAATCTTGTTACTCAAATCAAGGATCTGCTCTCTAAATTAGAATTTGCAAACAAAGAAAATGAGGAAGTAAAATCTGAATTGAGTATTTGTGAAATCAAGTTTTCTATTACTATTTTTTACTGTGAAAAACTACAGGCCAGTAATGAGAAACACTTAAAACTATGGCAGAATCAGAAAGCAACAGGAAATCATTTGAATAATGGAATTGAGTATAATAAAGTCACTTATCCTGATTCATAAATTGAATGTGTGAAAAAGGTTAAGAATGAAGAAACAAAAGTTCAACTGACCCCTGATCCCTGATCCCATTATCAAAACAAGAAAAGAAATTTCAATTTTCAGTGATGTATCTGAGTCAACATCCAAAACTGAAAAGGCCTTATCAGTAGCTTCTGTCACTAGTAAACCTCAGATTTACAACAATTCTGATAAAGATGTAAAATCTCTCTGGAAATTGAAAGAGACCAAAAAACTGAATTTGATTCCTTCCAAAATTCTTCAAAAGAGGAAACACCTTCAGTCTAAAAAAATTTTGAGTTTGTCACTAAAAAACTAAAATGCTAAAGGAATCTTTGATTTGTGGAAAAATCAGTCATCTGGCTATCAATTGTCATCACAATCCATTTTTAAATATTAGTCAAGCTATCAAAAGTCAAACAACTGAAAGAATAGAAAGTTCTATTAAATAAAAAAAATTGGTGATAATGTCAACAAGAAAGTCAACTGTGGAGTGTTAAAAGTTCAAAATAAATTTCATTCAAAACAGACACAATCGAACTCTGTGGACAAGCAAATATCAGAAAATATCAGCAATCATGACTTTGAGAAATTTGAACATTTTCATTCCACAAAAACTCAAAATAAACAAAAAACTAGGGGTATTTTTGCATCTAGAGAAAGAAAATTTGATTCCGAGATAAAACTTATCTCGGAAGGAAAAATTCATAAGCCCGAGGTAAAAGTTACCTCGGAGGGACTAATCACTCTGAAAAGCATCAAAACAAGAGAAAAAGGCTACCCAAGGTAAAAATTACCTCAGAAGACCATTTTCACAGGCCCGAGGTAGAAATTACCTCGGATGACAAAAAGTATTCCGGAAAGAACTCTAGGCATCTAAACAAAGATTTTTGTCCTAATAAAAATAAAATTGTCTCTAATCGCCAAAGAAACAAGTATTTCAAAGAAAACCTTCAGATCTCAAATTTACCCATTCTGAAACAACAAAGGCCAGAAGACAAGGGGAATATAGATTAAGAAGAAATGTCAAAAAAAAAAGCAATAGACTTTCATTCTAAAATAAACTCTTTTTCTATTCCCACAGAGAGTCAAAATTCTTTAACTCATGATCAGTCAAAAGCTGAATCATCAAAAACTAGAGAAGTGACTCAACTCTTGTACTCAAAGAGTAAAAATACAATGATGCAATGGGAAGACCCAAGACCACAAAGGCTTGGGTCTCCCTCAGAAATTAACTCATATTTTGTCTCAACATGTGTAGATCACATCCAATAAATCTCAGAACAACATCTGGGTTGTAGATAGTGGATGTTCTTGCCACATGACAGGAAATATAGATTTACTAAAAAAATACAAAAAGAGTTAATGGAGGACCGGTTTCTTTTGGAAGCACTAAGGGAAAAATTTATGGACAAGGTACAGTTACAAATGGGAAGCTTACCTTTGACAAGGTAAATTATGTTGATGTTCTAAAATTTCTGGACAAGGTACAGTTACAAATGGGAAGCTTACCTTTTTGGACAGTAGTGTGACAAGAAGTTGACTGTTTTATTTAATGAAAAAGAAGCTATCATCCTTAAACCAGGTGTTAAAGTATCTGATGATATGATTTTAATAAAAGCACCTAGCAAGGATGGTCTATACACTCTGGATATGGCACATACAACATCTAAGGATGGTATCACCTGCCTCATATCCAAGGCTTCTGTTGATGAATAGGATTTATGGCACAGAAGATTAGGTCATGTGAACATTAAAACTGTGAACAAACTTCTAAAAATTAGTTTGGTCAAAGGTTTACCAAATAAAACATTCACATGTACTGAACAATGTATTGTTTGTCTAAAAGGTAAGCAACATAAATCTTCTCATAAGCCCAAATCAGAAAGTTCCATCTCAAAAACCTTAGAATTGTTACATATGGACTTGTTTGGTCCTACAAGGGTGAAGAGCTTAGGGAAAAAAAGTCCTATTGTTTTGTTATACCTGATGATTTTTCAAGATACACATGGGTACTCTTTCTTTCAACCAAAGATGAAACCCCTGATATTTTTAAAGCTTTAATTACTCAACTTGAAAATCAGTCTAATTTAAAAGTCAAAACAATAAGAAGTGACAATGGTACAAAGTTTAAGAATCAAGTGTTAAACTCTTTCTGTGAAGAGAAAGGAATTGCTAGGCAATTCAGTGCAGCTAGAACAACAAAATGGTGTTGCTGAGAGAAGAAATAGAACTTTAATTGAGGCTGCAAGATCTATGTTGGCTGAATCAAAATTGCCTGTAACCTTTTGGGCAGAAGCAGTAAATATTGCATGCTATGTGCAAAACATGATTTTGATTGTAAAAGGACAAAACAAGACACCTTAGGATATTTAGAGCAAAAGAAAACCAAATATCTATTATCTTAAATCATTTGGCTGTCCTGTTACAATACTAATAACCAATGAGCAACTATCAAAATTTGCTGAAAAAGCTGTTGATGGTTATTTTGTGGGATACTCTGGTGTCTCTAAAGCATACATAGTATACAACACCAGTTCTAAGATTGTTTAAGAAACCATAAATGTGGTATTTAATGAAAAATCAAAGAATAACTTCAGAACAGGGCCCTCATGGTTATTTGATATTGACATACTAACCACTGCTTTCAATATAACTATTGATAAGCCCTTTAGTGAAAATGTGCAGGCAAAAGAACCTCAAGATACTGATAATGGCAGGATCAAAGGTGTTGACCCTCCATTCTTTTCATCCGTCAGCACAAGACCTTTTGTCCCAACAACCATATTCAACTTGACATTAAGAGATGTTATTTAATTCAATTCTGATGGAACACCTATTCCTCAAATTGTAAATGAACCAGATGAAGACAATCTGATAAAATATAAAGATACAACTGTTGATCTTGGAAAATCAAGAAATGAAAGTGATCAAAACACTCAATCACATGCATCAGTCCCATCTCAAATAGGCTGTAATGACTCAACCTCTCCTTCATTTAAAAAGCTGAGCTCACCTACTCCTGTTATTGATATTGATGAAGAAATCACTGAGCATGTTGCATCACTAATGCAAGAATCACCTCCTTCAACATAAATAACTGAATTAGTGCTTATGAACGAGTTTACTCCTTTAAACTTTCCCGAGACTAATCACAGTCATGAATTCCCATCTTCTTACAACTCAAGAGTTTTGAAAAATCATCCTCTAGAGAATATCATAGGACAAGTGAAAACACCTGTACTCACAAGAAGCAAGTCTGTGGAAGCAAACATTTGTCTACATGCATGCTTCTTGTCACAAGAACAACCAAAAAAAGTGAATGAAGCTTTGAGAGATAGCAGCTGGATTGAAGCAATGCAAGAAGAATTGCTTCAAATCAACAAACAAAAAGTAAGGGAATTGGTGGATTTACCTAAACATGCACCAACACCAATTAGAACGAAATGGGTTTTCAGAAACAAGAAAGATAAAAGGGGTATTGTGGTAAAAAAAACAAGGCAAGGTTAATGGTTCAAGGCTTTGCTCAAGTAGATGGAAGAGACTATGATGAAGTTTTTGCACCAGTAGCAGAATTAGAAGCAATTAGGATATTCTTAGCCTATGCTGCTTACAAGAACTTTCATGTCCACCAAATGGATGTCAAAAAGTGCTTTTCTGTATGGATTACTAAATGAAGAAGTGTGTGTTTGTCAACCACCTGGATTTGTAGATCCACATCATCCAAACAAGGTGTGTAAACTAATAAAAGCTCTGTATGGTCTTAAACAAGCACCAAGTACCTAGTATGAGATTCTCTCTTGTTATCTAACTAAACATGGATACAAAAGAGGAGCTATTGACAAAACTCTCTTCATCAAGACTATTGGTAAGGAACTTTTAATGGTACAAATATATGTTGATGACATAATCTTTGGTTCAACAAATGATGCTCTCTGCAAGGAGTTTGAAGCCCTAATGAAAGCAAAATTTTAAATGAGCTCGATGGGTGAACTCTCTTTCTTTTTAGGACTTCAGGTAGAACAAACAAGAGATGGCATTTTTCTGAATCAATCAAAATATATTCAGGAAATGCTAAAAAGGTTTGACATGCTGTCATCCTCCACTGCCAAAACTCCTATATCAACATCACAGAAGTTAACATATGATGTAACTGGTGAACTAGTTAATGAGCACACATATAGGGCCATGATTGGGTTCCTTATGTATCTAACTGCCAACAGACCTAACAGTATGTTCAATGTTTGTTTATGTGCTAGATATCAAGCTGGACCAAAGGAATCACACTTAAATGTTGTAAAACGAATTTTTAGATACCTGAAAGGACAACCAAATCTTGGGATATGGTATTCTAAAAACAAAGACTTTAATATGAAGGTTTTTACAGATAGTGACTATGGAGGATGCAATCTTGACAAAAAGTCAACATCTGGTGGATGTCAATTTCTTGGAGACAGACTTGTGTCATGGCAATGCAAAAATAAAACATGTGTCTCAACTTCCACAGCAGAGACATAATACATTGCAGCTTCAGCATGTTGTGGTCAAGTACTTTGGATTCAAAATCAGATGATGGACTATGGCATAAACTTCATGGAGACTTCTATGTATGCTGACAACACAAGTTCCATCAGCATCACCAACAATCCAGTCAAACATTCAAAGATAAAGCACATTGAGATCAGGTATAATTTTATTAGAGATTGTGTTGAAAAGAAGTTAATCAAACTCCATCATGTTCCAACTGAAAACCAATTGGCTGACTTATTCACAAAAGCATTTGATGAGGCTAGATTCTTATACCTTATCACAGCCATAGGCATGATGAATTTTGATTAAATAAAATCTTATCAAATCTAAGAATTTTGGATTCATCTCTTGATACAAAAAGAAAAGGAATTTCTTTTAATCAGTGAAAAGCTTACCCGAGATAACTTATCCCGGGTCAAAATCTTTGAAAAGTCCTCAAGCCACAACATTTCTTGTAAAGAGTGCTTCCGAGGTAATCTCACCCGAGATAACCTCATCCGGAATAACTAATCTTACTTAGGGAAAAGTTATCTCGTCCAAGATAACTACACCCGAGGTAACTTTACTTATATCGGGTGACGTCATCTCTTCCAAGATAATCTCAACCGGGTTAATAAAAGAAAATAAAGGTTATCTCATGTGAAGATTTCCTCCGAGGTAATTTCATCCAAGATAAAAGGTTTAACCTAGGTAACACTTATCTTTCGAGATAAGTTTTTACCATATAACTTAAGAAAAGGTTTTTCTTCTTAAAAAATATCTAAGCAAGTTTTCCGATGGGACAACCGTTGGTCCAAGAAGAACGTGCCACGTCACCCCACCTTTTTCTCTTTTACCAGAACCACTTGCGCTTTTTACAATAAACGTCCCTTCCACACCCCTAATTTAAACCGACTTGTTGTAACCTAAAACCCACGATTCCACAAATTAACTACACACAGTTAATTATCAATACTCTCATATACTTTCAAACCTTCACTTTTTCCACTTCCTACTCATACTTCTCCGATTCTGTTCATCTTCAAACCCAAATGGAACCCAAAGAAAAGAAAGGAGAATCATCTTCATATGTTAATGCTCTATTTCATGTTGACCACAACACGATAGCACTTCTATCAAAGACAGAGAAAAGCTCTGTATTCCATGATAATTGACTTTCTTAAAGAATCACACATTTGCTATGCTCTCACAATTTATCTAAACATATGCGAGGCATTGATTACTGAATGTTGGCAAAATGCGTCTAGAACAAAGGATGCTGCAGGAGTGTATAAAGTACACTCAAATGTTCAAGGTCACGAGGTAAAAATCACTGAAGAATTCATAAGAACACACCTAAAATTTAATGACCTGGGAGGCTTCAAAGATGTGCCAGCATCTGAATACCTTACAACCTTAAGGGTTGTAGGCTATGGAGGATCTGATAAGAAAATAAAGAAATCACAACTGCCATTTAAATGGAGATTTCTAGCTCATGTGATTCTGGCAAGTCTACCCTCAAAGAAGAGTGTTAATGAACTATCTTCAGTACAGGCCTCAGCTTTTCATGGCCTGGTACAAGGTTTTAATTTTAATTTTTCAAGAAGGGTGCTGGATGCATGGTGGACAATTAAGAAACCAAACAATTTTCACTTCTTTCACATGTATCTAGGTTTTTGCAGCACATTCTAAGATGTTTGATACCCAACTTGATAATCTCAGATAAAATTTACCAATTAAGGGTACCAAATGAAAAACTATTTTCTTATTTTTCAAGCAATGAAAAGAATAAAGGTATACAGGCAGGGAAACTGACCATCCCATACCTGTGCCTAGACCTCCAGTGGGTGCACCAATGGTTCAACCACAGGCAAATCCTAAGCTTCATGCTCCAGTTGACAACCATGTGTTACCAGCAGAGGTAGAACCCCTAACTGAATATCCTTCCTCTTCCAAACGTTTACCACTCAAAAAGAGGAAGAGACAGTTAAAATTTGTCAATATTTCAGCCATTTCATCCCCAACCAATGATCCAGAAAATCCTAAAAAAGAGGGTGCAAGGTTTACTCCACCTAAGCCACCCATAGCCACCCAAACTTCAAGCCCTGCCAAGGATAAAGTCCTTAGGCAAAAAAGAGCCAAAAGGGATAGCCAAGCAAAAGGTGACTCTCCTAAAAGAGATGGTCCTATAGGATTTTAAGTACATCCCTCATTCACTAGTAAAACACCAACAATACCAAGCCAATTTAAACTTCAAAGTGAAAGTGATGACATTTTCTATACCTCTTATGATACACTATCTCCAGAAACCTTATTTGCAGGATATGTGTTCAAGAGCTTCAAGTAAAAATAACCCCAACCACACTTTGGTAAGGAGTTCAGCCATAGGAGTATAAACATGGCTGATGTGAAAAGGGTTGCCACTACACTTGATTCCCTACTGGAACCTGTGGGCAGTGGTAACATCAATAAGACCCAATTTATGGCAACTAGGCAATCTTCTAACCCAAAGGCACTGTTAGTGGCGCCCGAGGTAAATAAAGGTGTGTTTGGGAATCCCAAAAGCCAAGAAAACCAGGGTGAGGAGCATGATCAAGCTAGGCTTGATGGTTCTTCTTTGCTCAAGGGTACTTGATTTAAACCAGTGGAGGACAAGCTTTCACTAAATGAATTAACGGTTTTGTACCAAAATTTACAAACACAGTCCACTTTGCTTTCACACACTGTGAAATTGCAGGGTGAAGAATTGAAGCAAGTAAAGCATCAGCAGGTGACCTCCGCAAAAGAAGGTGCTACCAGAAGTACAGACTCAAAATCTAAAGCCACCACTTCACCACATGAACTTGGTACTAATGAAGATAATGCTACCAAAATGGAGGGGTATAGGGCTTATAAAGAAGAAGATTTTACTGAGTATGACTGGTACACAAGAGTGCCCAAGGAGGTTAGAATGAAGTTATTCAATTCAGTGGGAAGAAAGCCTTTAACAATATGAGAAGCATAGAACAAGGTCTCAATGACTGATATTCTTGTAGTAACCCCACACCAAGATAACCTGAAGGAACTCTTTCTCTTTACTATGATAGCTGCAGGAGCTCTTCCTGCCTCTATCAGGGAAATTCAACAAATCATAGAAAGAGACTTTATTACCCCTGAAATGAGGGCAATTACAAAAGAAGAGGGAATTAACCTGGATGCTGAAACAGAAGTAATGGATGATGATGATAATGATGATGGAAAGAAAGATGATGAATAAGTTCAAAGTGTTTTGAAAGAAAACACTGCTGATAAAGATCAGAATATTCAAAATATCACCGAGAATGTGTACAAAGTTGATATGGATATTGCTGATGAACAATTAGAAGAGGTTCTGAAAGATTATAGAGATTTCAAGCTCCCGAGGTAAATGAAACCACAGTTACCCCGGAAGCTGAAGAAGTTATCTTGGGACAACATATTACTCCGGGTGAACAATTTACCTCAGATAAGAATGTTATCTCGGGAGAACACATTACCTCAGAACTTGCTCTTATTCCTGCTGCTGATCAAGTTACCTCGAAGCAACCACTTACTTTTGAGGATGAAACTAACTCACTTATGTTCTTTGCAGCATATACAGATCAGCCAATCAGGTTCGAATTCACTCAGGTAAACATATGGGAAGAAGCAGAAACACTAGCCATGCTATTTGCAAGAAAGATCTATCAGAAATCAACTTTTATTGGTTGATTGCTGCTCCTTCTCCTCCTGTGGAACCAGAACAAATTCTTCAAATTGAAGCTCCACCAATAGATTTGGGAGGTCTTAGAGATGAAAGAGGGTATCTAATGGAATTTCGACCTTATTACTCACCAACAAGGGACTACTCAGAAATTGTTCATGTGGCCCCCTCAACTCTGTGAAGGAAATTGTAAGAGAAATTTTAGCCAACTACTGGCCAAATATAAGCTAGGAACAGGTGAGGTAAAAATCAATCCACTACCATGATATGCCAAAAGGGCTGCCATCAGCAACAGAGTCATAACCTACCCTACTGACAATCCCAATCTTGGGAAAGGTAATAAGAAAATGACAGATGATGAAATCCTACAGGCAGAACACGAGAAAAGATTCAAACCTGCCCACAAGAATGTGGCGACTCCTGAAAACAAAATAGACTATTCCAGAACTGTTTTTATTCCCATTCTTGACAGGTATGGAGAAGATCTTGATGGGAAAAGAGAGTGTCACAAAGCATTGATCAGAGAATTCAATGAAAGAATGATGTCTCATATGGCTCAGTTGAAAGATATCAATGAAATGAAAAGAAGAAGCAGAGAAGGTGTAAAGATTCCTGCAAAACTATTTGCATCTGAGAAAACAAAGGCCACAGAACCTGTAAATCTTCTGGATGGGCAAGAAACCACCTTACCTGCTGAAGATGTAAGCATGATAAATTCAGCATTAGTAGCTGATATGATTGAAATGATGGAACAAGAAAGATTGGATAGAGACATGGCAGAGGCATTTGCACTTCAGGACAACCTGCAAATTTATCAAAACAATGAAGTTATTTTTGATATAATAAAGAAGCAAAAAGAAGGTCTATGGAAGAAAGAAAGAAGAAACTAGACTATGCCAAAGAAAAGAGGCATCAACTATTTGCTAAAGAAGCCGACATTGTTGTAAACAAAGAAAAAGAAAAGATTAGGCTAGCTGCAAATGATGCTAACTGGGAGTTGTTGAAAACTTGGAGAGACATAATCTTAGCTAGAGGATGGGTCACCCCTGAAGCTATCAGCTTAATCTCTGCTAATTACTTATGTGGTTTAATGTATGTGGTAGTAGAAGAAGAAGGGAATCCCAAGTTAAGTCAAAGACTTGAAGCTGACAATGTTATACATGAGCAAATGAAGACCTAAGAAACACAAAAAATAGCTACGACTCCTCTTACAAAACCAGAGGAGATAAGAGCACTCAAAAGGTACTTCATAGAGTTCTTAGGAGAAGAAAAGAACTCGGTAAATCCATGTTCTTTAAACACTCTAAGAGACAGGTATGATGAGATAAGGAAGGAGTAATCAAGGATATCTGAAAGAAAAAAAATTCCTAGACCTCCAGGAGCTTTCTCAGGTACACCTTCTCTTCATCTTAAACCTATGAGTCTCATTGACTCACTTCTTGGCAATTCACCCTCTATTCTACCCATTACTACACAAATCTCCACCATTCCTACCAAAAGAAACCCACCTAGGGCCAGCAGACCTCAAACCAGAAAGCCACCCACCAAAAAGTCTAAACCAATCAAACCCATTCCACCTAAATTCAGAGCTGATAATTTCACACCAATTGAACCTCTCACCAAACCAAAACCAAAACCCACAACAGAATCATCTCAACCTCCTTCAATCCAAAAATCAACTCACCCCATCACACAACCACCTTCTGCACAACCAACTTCAACACCCACTAAACCTACCAACCCTGTGAACTCACCAGAACCAATAACAGGTACTACAAGGAGAAAGAAAACAATGGCAAAAAGAAAAAGAACTCAAGTTGTCTACTCCAGCTCTGAATCATCTTCAGATGAGAAGGAACTTAAAGATCTGCATGCTGAAAGAAGAACAAGTCTCTGCTGGAAATTTGATTAAGACACAAATGTCTACCTGTTCACCAATGAAGTTCTAATACTCAGCAGCAATGAAGCTCTCACAAATTTGTCTAATTTTGAGCTTGGTGATATGAGAAATATGGCTGGTGATGGTAAATGACTAAGTGCTCAAGAGCAATCTTTGGTGCTGAAGATAAGGATGCACTTTGACACAACAACAAGGGAAACTTCTTCTGCTTAACCAATCAAAACTCACTGCCATATCACTCATGTGGAACTAGATCTGGCTACTGATCGTTACATAGTATATCAAGCTGATGGTTCGTTCACAAGACACAGAGAGATAAATCCAGTTGAATGGAACTTCAATGATCAAAAGACAATACTGGATTGTATGCTCCCAAACAAGCTATTCAGATTTGACATGGGGAGAAAACCAAATGAATAGCAGAAGAAATCAGTTTTCGTTGAAGATTACTGGTGTTTTTGAAAATCATTTTTTGTACATTTCGTAAGTTATTCGGAATTTTTGGAAGCATCGTCTTAGGGGGAGATTGTAAGGAATTATTTCTCCTAAAGTAATGATGCTGATCAGCTAAAGATAAGATATCTAGGAAGGAATAGAAGACCCGAGATAAGCTATCTCGGAAGAACAAACTGCCCGAGATAACTTGTAGTTATCTCAGAAAGCTTTTTATCTTGGAAACACAGTTTATCTCGGACAGTGGATACGCCCGAGATAACTCATGTTACCTCGGTAAGGCGAGTTATCTCGGACATCAACTTGACCAGCTCCACTTGTCTCTGACACATCTGATCCAGTTTGCAACTCTTCTCTTGACATGAAGCTTACACGTTTATCTTCTAGACTAGTTTGATATTATTCTAGTTCATGTATCTTTACTCGACGGTCTAGATGATCGTTAGAGGAATCAAGGGCTCTCCTTGATTCCTTAAGGCACTATAAATAGACACTTGTATTCTGCTTATTTAAGCAAGTGTGTGTAAATCACTCACATATGTACTTTGAATCATCAAGTTATAATATAGTGCACAGTTTTATTCATATCAATGTTAATATTTGGTTTGTATTCGATTTCATATTATGTTTCTTTAAACAGAGCATAAAGTTAACTTGTTTTCGCCTGTTTAATTCTAAGTAAAACCTTGTAATTGGTTAAACTCTATAACCAGATTTCGATCCTACAAAGCGTTTTTAACCGGAATCGGTTAGTAAAAATAACTAGTTTTTTCATCTCTAATTGAACCCACGACAAAAACTCTTTGCGCTTTCTCTTTATTACTTGAGGTTTTCAATAAAGAACATGATTTAAATATGTACAAAAGTTCTTCAATCAACAGATTAAGTTCATTGATATTTGTTTCAATGTATATGGGAAGCCATTGTATGTTTTTTCATCAATCAACGATTGAAGATGAAGAATTTTTCCTCTATATTATATAACGATTTTAATCAATATTGTTACTCTTATCAAACTCAGTTTTTAAGGTTCTTCTGCACCTACAAATATCATGCTTCCTATTTACCTAGAAACAATAGGAAACAATAGCAAACGATGTTCTCCCAGACAAAGTACACAATTTACTTTCCGATGATTGTTGCAAGGGCCTTAACCTCCACCCATTTGGTGAAATAATCTATTGCTACTACGACGAATTTTTTCACCGACCCGAAGCTTCTTGTAAAGGGCCGATGATATCAATTTCCCACTTATTGAGCGGCTATGGAGCTGTCACCGAAATCATATTATTTTTCGGTGCCTTCTGGATGCTTGCGTGCATTTGGTATCCGTGACATTTCTTGATTCCCCACTCGGCGTCGGAATGCATGGTTAGCCAATAAAAGACCATATAACATTCTCATTACGGTGGACCATGGGCCTGAGTTTGTTCCACATATGTCGTAATGGAGTTCCTGAAATATGTAACACCCTTCTTCCACCTTCAGGAATGGTAACAAGGGTTGTATGTAAGAGTTCCTATACAAAGTGTTGTCGTGGATGGTTTATTGCCTAACCTGATTATGTATTTTCCTTGCTTCATCGGTGGATGAGGGAAAGTTTCCATGTAGGAGGTAATTCCGGTACGGTGTCATCCAACTGTCATCTTCCCCTTCAGCCACTTCGCTCACTTTGGATGTGTCAAGCATTTGTCTGTTTATCATTTCAACTGGTATTTGTTTGGTAAGATGCGCAAAAGCCAGCGATGCATGTCTTCTTCCCCTGCATGAAGACGTGTTACGTGAATTTAGTTGTGTGATCGTAATTCATTATATGGCATGTTTAATTCAATTATATTGGCTTGATTGTGGTTGATATGATGGTGGATGAAAAATGGTGAAAAACATAGAAAGCGGTAGTCAAAAATGTCAAATAACGAAGAACCGAGCTAGAAACGAAGCAACTGACCAAGGAGGCCCATCTTGGGCAGCTCGCGGACCACGAACCTGGCCAGTGGACCCGCTCACGGTCCGTGACTAGTGGCCGGTCTGACGGGAAAACCCTAATTTTCTCACTATTTAAGCAACTTAACTCCATTAAACCCTTATTTCTCCACCCTAAACACACCTACAACCATTTTTAACCTAAATCATCGTTGTAACATCCGTCTATTTTCATATTTGAAACCTGACCCGTTTTAGAATTTTTATATAATCTTGATTTCATTCAAGCAACGATCGCCCTGGATTTTTTTATAATCATTTTTGTTCCTTTTTTATTATATATATAAATACAAACATCTATGCCAAGGTCATGCCCGCACTTGATATATCTCAACGCCGATTAATATATATTAGAGAGTAAAAATATATTTACGCTTGTTTTTATTTTAACGCAAGTATTTCGCGTGTATAAGTTATTTGGTTGCATCTAAACATATACAGTTGTCACCAATGAACCATTTAACATCAAATACTATTTTTGTTAAAGTATTCTGGTAAAGATATCCATTTTTATTATTTCTGTTTATACACGCTGTTAGAGCATATTCCTATGCTACATTGTGTCTCGTGTATTGTATCTAGATTAGAGTGTCTTTTTGAGTCGGATAGTCAACATACTATGGTGGTCGTACCATATGGTTCGCCGTACCAATTGGTACTGGCGTACCAATTGGTCCGCCAGTTCGTACGCCGGCCAGTATGTTGCTACTATAAATAGTCATGTATTAGAGAGAGCTCAGTTAGTTATGTCATTCCTATCTCTGTTAACTATGTGAAACTGAGTGTGTTCTCTTTCTCTCTCTCTAGAATCCTTGTATTCTCCCTA
The DNA here is from genome assembly GCA_039602395.1 of Deinandra increscens subsp. villosa. Classification (NCBI taxonomy): domain Eukaryota; kingdom Viridiplantae; phylum Streptophyta; class Magnoliopsida; order Asterales; family Asteraceae; genus Deinandra; species Deinandra increscens. Next base: position 19,064,136 of record JBCNJP010000023.1, read on the forward strand.
AGTGAATCAATAAAGCAAAGTTTTATTTACCGTGTGTTCTTTACGTATTAATCAAATAATGTAGTAGTAAGACCCGTCCACGTACTTACAAGTGGTATCGGAGCAATCCAGGTTGCTTTACTGCTTTGATTTGATCAAATTTGAATTTTCTAGTGAGAGAAAGTGAGTTTTGATCATTTTGCATAAAAAAAATTCAATTCCGAGTGTTTCTGGTACTAAAACTGATTTCTGAACGGTCCTAGTGTGTTTTCGTTGCTCAGTGTTTCATTTTCTATCTCAAAAAGTCAAAAATCACAAAAATCAGTCGATTTCAGCTTGGTATGCCGTTGGTACGTTCGATAAAGATGATGGTACGCCGAATGATCCAATGGTACGCTAGGCAATCTTCATAGATTTGTTGGTACGCTGGTCATTGGTACTGAAGACAAGCTTCAACGGTGGTACGTGACGGTTATTCTTTGGTACGCTGACAGTTACACCGTAGCAGTTGGTCCGTCTTTGGTACGTTGATTGGCTGGTACGCTGATTGTTTTGGTACGTTGAAGGGTTGGTACGTGTTGGTCCGCTGAAGGTCATTGGTACGCTGGTTCTCTTGGTCCGCTATTTGGTCCGCTAGCAGAAAAGTGACGTTCACTAAAACTAACGTAACTTGAGTTCTGTTTTAAGTTACGGAACCCAATACCAGCCTAAACGATCGTCTCGACGAGATTTATACTTTTATCAGCCTAACGGCCAGTACCCTCCGTTTTGACCCATAAAATCCGCTTTTAAGACGTTCGTTTTTTAGTTCGAAGTTCTGACGTTTTATTTTTAACTTCAAAATGAGCGATTTTCAAGCATTTTCAGCTGTTCAAACTTCAATGCAAAATCTGTTGAACTATGATAATGAAATTGGACAAATCAGAAAGTTCTCAAATTGTTAGGATTGGAAGATTATCACAACTGGAAGAAACGTTTTGAATCATATATTAGTGCTCTTGATATTAATCTATGGATACCCATTAAACAACGTTATAAGTATCCTACAAAAAATGGAGAACCAGTCATGCGTAGTGTTCTTGATGCTGATGAAAGGAAAGATTATGCTCGAGAAAAGAAAACATATGGTCATCTCACGATGGCATTACCAAGAGAACTCTTGCATCAATTTAAAAATTGCACGACATCTAAAACCTTGTGGGATGCATTAAAAGATAGGTGTGCCTGAAATGAATAGTATCAGAAAAGTTGAAAGAAAGTTTTGTTAAAGGAATTTGACAATTTTCAACACTGTGAAAAAGAAAGTATTTCAGACTTGGTTTCTAGGTTTTCACATCTTTTATTGACACATGATAAAGATTGTTCTAGATGGTCTTTTCACAAGTTAACAGGAAAGTTGCAAGCTCGTGAGTTAGAAATGAAGGTGAAAAGAACTACACCTGCTCTAAATCAGAATTCAGAATTGTATTATGGAGATAACTCAGCTACTGTGAATGCTAAATCAAGTCACATTCTAGTTCAAGTTTGAATCCTGCTCCAACAGCTTTGGTTGCTAGAACATATGATAGTTATGGTTCTTCTTTAGGCTGTAGTTTCACTATTCCTAATAGATCAACAAACAATTCTATTCCTATTCAAACAGAAGAAGATTTAGCTGCATTATTCTCTGCTTTCATCTCATCGTCTTCTGGTTCAATTTTTAGCCAAATTGGTCAATCTAGTTTGTTTGCAGACGATTTAACTTAGATGGATGATGATCAGTTGCATAAATTAGATTTGGATTGGCAGTTTGCTATGCTAGTTGAACGAGGAAGAATATTAATGAAGAAACGTGGAAAGAAATCAATTATTCAAGGAGAAAAAATTGGTTTGGATAAGTCGAAGCTTAAATGTTACAAATGTTCCAAGCTAGGACATTTTGCTCGTGACTATAATCAATCATCATCTGAACCGAGTACTTTGGATAAGAGTGTTCACAATAAAGAAGCAAAAGCTATGATATTTCAAGATGAAGAAGGTTATGATTGGTCTAATGATTTTCCGGATGAATCTGCATTTGTGTGTCACTCCCAAGAAAATGATGCTAGTATGGAATCTATGTCTGAATCTTGTTTCGCTAATGATTCACATATAGCATTGGTGGCACATGTTCAAATTGAATCGAGCGAATCTGGATCTGAATCAAGTGATTCTGAAACAAGTGGGTATGAATCCGTGTGTGAATTTTGTTCACAAAAGAATATTCGAATTCAAAGTTTGATAAAGGAAAATGAGTGCCAGTGTGCTGAAATCAAAAGAAAAGATGAAGAATTGGAAGTGTACAAGAAGAAATGTCAAAGTTTTGATGAAATTTGCAATACAAATGAGACCTTACTCAAATAAAAGAGTTTGATGTTGCAAAATCTATAAGTTAAGAAACAGTTATCAGAAATTTGTCTCCAAAATGATCAACGGAAATTACAACTTAAACATGAGAATGATGAGTTCATGACAAAGATTGTCAAGTTACTTGCTGAGAATGAAAAGTTGTTAAAGGAAGTTGAAAAGTATAAGTTTCAAGCTAAATATGTTTGTGAAGATTTCGATAATTTGTTTCAGAAAATCAACAACAAGGGTGGAAGCACTTAAGAAATCAAATGATGAACTTCAAAAAGCATTTGATGAAGTTGCTGCTGAAAAACTTCAATATTAAATAGTTCATTTCGAATTACAAGATAAAGTCATAAGTCTGAAAAAGGAAAACAACTTGTTGACAAAAAATGTTGAGATTTATAAAGAAAGGGTGGATAAGATTACACAAGAAGTGTATGATGTTCATGATGATATGCGAAGAGAAAAATCGTTAGTTAACAGTACATCTGAGAAGTTGATTCAATCGGGAAGGGTTTTGGGTGAGGCACAAAAGACAATATCATATTTGAATATTGAAATTCTAGATATTAACCGACAATTGCATAACTTGAAGAATTCACATTCTTTTGCAAGTTATTTGTGTCAAGATGATAATTTCAAGAAGGTGTTTGGAGGAGAAGACTTTAATTAAATTCCTCATCCAGTTATTCAAACTGAGCCTCTAGTTGATCTAAGTACTTCTAATACAAAGCAAGTTTATTCTAAGTTTGCTACAAAACAATAAGACTTGAAGACATCAAAGAAATCAAGAAGGTCATGGAAAAAGAGGAAAGTCTGATTGATAAATCACCATCAAAGTTTGTTTCTGGTGGGTTTATTTCAGAAGAGGGAGTTATTTCTTTTGGAAAACAGGTTGAAAAATATGAAAAGCAGTTGAATGAAGAAAATGTTGCTGCAAAGTTGGTCGAAGCTAACAAATTAAAAGATATTAAAGCTTCATTAAATCAAGCTGCTAAAACTGGTCCCTCGAGTTCTCAAGTTGACTTATCAAAGCTACCAGGTTACAAAGGTTCAGGATTGGGTAGTGAGGGTAAGCAATTTGAGAAGAAAGACAAGAAGCATGTGTCCAAGAAGGTTCAGAAAGAAAAGAAGGATACCAGTTAAGATCAAATTTATCATTTGGCCCAGGTGTTCATTTCTACAATGGAAAAAGGATTAAGAGGTAAAAATCAGAAGAAGGATATCTCTGAAGGTCCTTCCAGAGTTGGTCAACAGATCAAAGAATCTTCGTCATCTGGATCAAATACTACTCCTCGAAGTCCTACTTCAAAATGGGTTCATGCTAATCATTTTCAAGTCTTTGATGATTTAATTTTATGATGATTTTGATTCTGAAAATATATGTCATGCATTTCAGGACAGGCAAAAACCAAAGAGATCATATCTCGTGTGCTATCAATGTCGCCGTCGTGGCCACATGGCACGAGATTGTCCTGAAATAGCAAATTCTGTTTCTGGAAAATCTGCCACATTTATTGATGTATCTGGTAGAGTTTTTACTGAGTCAACGCCTCCACACTTTCAATCTAAAGATAAACAATTTTTCAAAAATGCTTCAGGTGTTGGTGGTTCATCATGTGATGATGGCTCAGTTCATTCTGAAAATTCAAAAATGCAGTGGCGACCTAAGTCGGTCAGCACGGCTGCAAATGATTTTGTTGAAGACACTGGTCGACTAGAAGCTGCGTGCTTCGGGTCATTTGAAGACTAATTGTTTTATCCAGTGTGGAGGTACTTCAAGAAGACATGTTGGTGATTGTGAAGATTCAAGCTTCAAGCAGTTGTTGATAGTGGAGTTTCCTGCGTAATTTAAAATCTATGATTCATCTTACAGAACTGAAAGTTTTTCTGAAAGCTTAAACTGAAAGGTATCAATATCGATTGGTAAATTTTCTCTCTTTTACATTCCGTATGTAGTTTAGGGGGAGAAAAATGAAAATTCAAAAATAGTGTTTTTGTGTTTTTGTTAAAATAAAAAATCCAAAAATAGAGTTTTTATTTTAAGGGGGAGAACAACAGAAAAATACAAAAACATTGAAAAATAGAAAAATAAAAAAATATTAAAAATGAGAAATTGTATCTGACATAATTGAGAAATGATGGTACATTGGCTTACATGTCTGACTCATGGATAAATTAGATGAAAAAGTCATAAGATCATTGCTCGATGTGCTTGGTAGGCTTGGCATCAAATCAGAAAGTATTCAAATGTGATATACATTAAATACTAATGTTTGACCAAGTGAACAACATCTTGATGCGTATCTCAAGATATCAAGAAAAAGATATGTGGAAAAATAAATGAGAAGTCACTGTGTGTTCATTTTGGAAAGATTTAAACTTGTTTGATTTTCTTTATTTTGTCAAATAATCGGCCTTTCTTTGCGTATCAAAAGATCGACCTGATTGTTGTTCATTTGACGTTTTGCTTTATTTTCTTTGGTGTTTCGTATAACTAATCGGACTCTCTCTGCGTGTACGGGAGTACGGACCTGATTGTTGCTGGGTTATACAATTTCAACTTGTTTTTATTTTCTTATTTTGTTAAATCTGAGGCCTTATCTGCGAATCGAAAGATCAACCTTAAGGTGTCAACGTTCTTATTTCTTTTTGCATGGAACACAGTTGACTAGATCATAAATTCAGTCAGTATGTGTTAAGTCACAAGTGAAATCACAAAGTGTGATATAAAAGAAAACTATATCTGAGTATGTCTGATAGTGTGGGGTACACTAGTCAAAGCAAATCTAATCAATACAATAACATATCCAGATGTTATGTGTATGATTGTGCCTGAGTTTAAGATGGACAAATTATACCAGTAAGCGACATGACTTGTGTACTGAAGTAATTGAACTTGAAGTGTAGTTCAGCATGTCATGACCAATATGATCCAAAGTCGTGATCTTTCTCACAAAAGAAAAAAATAGTGTCTGATTCAATGTTGCATTTATGTTTCATATCTGAAAAATTCAAAAAAGATTTTAGGTATTTATAGCTTAATCTTTAAAAAAATCAAAAAGATTTTCGGTGTGTTTTTATTTAAAGTTTTAAAAAGTCAAAAATATTTTGTTTCTAATTAGTTTTCGACCGATCGATACAAGATACAAAATTATGATTTCAAAAATATATCTTGGATTCTCGAAGAGAAGTTTTGCGCCAAGATTAAATTAATTTTTCAAAAAGAAAAGAAAGCCGCGTTTCTGTCTTTTGAAATTGCAGGTTCTGTATAACAAGACTCAAGCATGGTGAAAGGGGGAGTTTGTTATATCTTTCACAAGTGGATCTTAAAGTTCAAAGATAGTTCAAGTTCTGATCCAGCCATGCAAGCTCTATTTCTGTCAAGATTTCAAGTTGAAGATCGAATGCAGTGATGCTAAAGATTGAAGACTGAAGTTTAGTTAGAATAGATACACTACACGTTAAGGGGGAGCTTGTTAGAGCATATTCCTATGCTACATTGTGTCTCGTGTATTGTATCCACATTATAGCGTCTTTGTGAGTCGGAGAGTCAACATATTATGGTGGTCGTACGATATGGTCCGCCAGTTGGTACGCTGGCCGGTATGTTGCTACTATAAATAGTCGTGTTAGAGAGAGCTCAGTTAGTTCTGTCATTCCTATCTCTATTAACTATGCGAAACTGAGTGTGTTCTCTCTCTCTCTCTCTCTAGAATCCTTGTATTCTCTCTAAGTGAATCAATTAAGCAAAGCTTTATTTACCATGTGTTCTTTACGTATTGATCAAATCATGCAGTAGTAAGATCCATCCACGTACTTACATACACTATATCAGAAAAATAACCAGTTTATCAAAGCCTTTAAACAACACACCTTTCTCATCCCAAATCCACGTTTCCTTCCCTCTTTCAAGCTCTCCATCTGAATTTTTTAAAAAACAAAACAAGGTGGTCGGACCTTCATTTTCTTACATGTATATTATGATGGTTTAAGAGGACAATTGTATTGGATATTGTATGTCCAGACCCGATAAAATCACAGACCCGACCCAGTTGTGACCTGTAAGAGTTACATTGAGGGCAACGAGAACCGAACACGCTTAAATGATTAACCGTTGTTTTGTGAAAACTAAATGACTAAGTTAATATTATTTATATATAATAATTAGTCAACATATGTTATTATTTAATTGTTAATAATAACTAGTAGAAAATAATATTATTATTATGTCGTTAATTATAATTGTTGGTGAAATTATAATACGAATATTAATTATCCGTTATTATTATTTCTAAATAACATTAACTAGAAACTGGTGTTTGTTTAATTAATCTTATAAAATGGTGGATGGATAATGTGAATTTAAATAAACTTAGTTTATTTAAATGATAATAATCCTAACCTTGGATGGATAAACATAAGGTTTAAACTTGTTGTAGTTTATCTACAATTGGTTGGTGGTTGTTTAAGGAGATCAGATTAAGAGAAGAAAGTTAGACATTATAATCTCTAAACCTCTCCCAATCTCTATACTCCTCCCTCGTGACACCATCATTGCCTGCCGGCCACCTCCTGCTGCCGCTTTCCAGCTACCTCACAGTGTCGCACAACCACCGGCGACCACCACTGCTCGCCACCTTCCACCGATTCCCCATCACACAACATCACCAGCCGCAACTCGCTGCTGCATAGCCCGTCGTCGCCACATTGACCACCGCCCCGCCGCTGCGTCGCCTTCGTACCGCCGTCACGCTGTCGCCGCTGTCTATTTCTGCCGCGTATTTTTTTGTTGTGGTCCTCAATCATTAGATGACTGTTTTCTCCTGTGAGTTTTCGTTCACTAGCACTAATCTTGTTGAACCCCAGTGTCTCGAACAGTTGTTCGATATACCGTTCAGGTATATCTGAATTCAGTTTTAATAGATATGATCATAAAATTAGTTATGATATCCAAATTAATTGTTGTATGTAATTATCACAATCACATATGATTTATTTTTATGCATTTAAATATATAAAGTTAATAATGTATTTAAAATATATCTAGATTTGTGTTGTATGGTGATTTGATCTTGTTGTATTTTGCTACAGTTTTTTTGCATCATAATTTAATAATTGTTTATGTCGCTCTATTACGATTAATATGATTATCATATAAAAACTATATTTGGTAAATATACTTTGTAAAACGGGTTTTAGTCAAATTAAAATTACGACACGATAACCCTAATACCACTGGTAAAACCCAACAGTGATATAAGAGCCTTGATCACCACACGTAAATCTAGATCGGTCATGTTTTAAACCAGTGGAACTCGCAAATTGGGGATTAAACCTGAAAGTTGTGAATTTATTTTTTAACTAATATTTTATTAATTATTGTAATTTGCATCTTTTAATATTTTTGTCAATTTTTTTCCACCAAAATAATGCAATTTCCAATATTCGATTATTTTAATATTACATGTATTCGGCCCGACCCAATTTTTTAAATTGCATTTTTTGGATTGGTTTTTCTATTCCGGTCTGGCACAATGTTTTGGCCCATTATGTAATAGAATATGTTTTTGCGTTGTCCCATTTTTTTTTTGGGGGGGTTCAAAGTTGTAAATAGATTTAATGCTTCTCTTTTTTATATAATTCTATTTAAGGAAAGTTTTCTCTTAATCAACAATCAGCCAAGCAAGTGAACACAATAATAGATATGTGTGATAAAACCTGTAGAGGCTGAGATTAAAACAACACAACCTGTTTTCAGTGAGGGAAACCAATAATATAATCATTTCTAGATCAACGATCAATCAAACACGTAAACAAAATTAATAGAGATTGGTCACAAAACCGGTTAAGGCTCAGATTAAATCGTCACAACCTATCCTCCGTGAGGAAAACCAACAATATCATCAAAAGCTAGAACAAGCCACATTTTAATCCATGGACACACGTGTCAGGTGCCAAGGAACAATCTGCCAACTAAAAGATCCCGTCAAGAACATGAAAGACGATCGATTTAAACAGAGGCTTTAAAATCCGAATGATGTGTTCAGAACGGTACCATAAAATAACTAATTAAACCTGACCTAATCCTATACCTAGACACACTAAGATTTACCTAAACAACTAAACTAGACCGAACCCCACTAGGCAAGTGTACCTATCGGAGACAGCATAGCTACAGAAGACCAGGATCAAACCCTAAGGACACTATGTGACTAGACTCAACTAAGGACTTAATGAAATGGAAATTGAGTGAATTGGTTTTGTGAATAGGGAATTCACTAAATGAACTAACTTACTTAACTAACAACTGGAAGCTGGGAAACTAAGGATAAAATCAAATAAGATAAACTGCACCATCTAGGCCTAGACTCCTAATTCATGCTAATGAATCCTCTCGGTTATGACAAATATGATGGAACCAGGATCTTATGACACAACCTATAGAAACCCTACGAGCCCCCGAATTACTCTCCCGTTCTTGTTAGAATACCTAACGGTTGAAATACAAATACTGGTTTGGTTAGTTCACCTCCCGATCCTTCCTAATTGACAACTCTAACGCTTGAACAAGGGTTCACCTTTTGAGTACTTCCCACTTCAACTAAGCAAAATCACCTCCAAAACAATCTCGGGAACCCTAGACTAGCAAGAGCTACCACTAATTCCTATAACCAACATGAAATAGCATATTAACTAACCACCTAGGGCATTTCCTTTTGAGACAATGTGATCCTAAGCAATTAACCAACCTGACTACCCAATATCTCTATCACCTCCCGGATTGTCTAAAGATAGCAGCACACAAGAATTAATTAAACAATCATCAATTAACCCTATGATTACTATCTAGCAAACCACATCAAATTACAAACACACAGTGACACAATTTAACAACTTTACTCAAACTGGAAGACATCCACAAGCAAAGCTAGGATCACTGACAAGTCTAAACCTAATTCAAGCATACACAAGCATCAATTACAGAAACTAGTGGAATTTAAAGAGTGTCAAATCCATACATGCATTTGTCAAAACCGAAAATAGTCACTAACATGAAATAGTCATCCTCCGGCCTATTCGGCACTAGGTGCTTAGCCTAGGACCATAATCCAATCAAGAACAGTAGCAAAGTTGCAAACTTGAAAGGGAAACATGGTTTCAAAGTTAAGTAACAAGAAATCAATAAAGAAATTGAAAAACCGACACGTGATATGAATCGAATCTGTGATCTTCAGCTCCTCTCCTTCATCCCTACTGCTTCTCCACTTTAATTTTCGTCCAAAATCGCCCCCTATCCGTCTAGAAGTCAGAATCCTCGAAAAGAACTCGTAAGTTTGATTTTATAATCGAATTTAGGGTTTTGCTGATTTTAACCCTCCAAGCGTATCGCCTGGAGGGACTTTTAGGTGTAGGCGATACACGTAGAGCGTATTAGGTGACAAAATAGTCGGGTTCGCCTACTTTGACCTATGTTGACTGTCTCTCCCCAAACGTTTCGCTTGGTGCTTCTTTCTCCCTAGGCGATATGCCTAGGGATCCTTTTTCAGCACTTGGTCTTCATTTTTTCTCCGACTTCATCACTTCTCCTTTAGCCTCGGGGTTAAAACCATTAACCTACAAAGACACATTAAAAACATAATAAATCCTCAAACACTAAAACTAAGCACAATTATAATAAAATGACTCAATTTGGACTCAAAACCGACTCAAATATTATACAAAATACACGGGAAAATATGATGTGTTTGTAACACATCAAACATCCCCACACTTACTCTTTTTTCGTCCTCGAAAAATACCGCAAATGGAATCATAACCAGGGCTTCAATTTCTAACTTATCAATTATCTAATTTCAATGTCAATTACATAGACTAGCTCGATTATCGATATTTCGATCGGATTAAACCCAACCACCAATCTTTAGCCCCAACTGCATCAATTAGTATTTATTATGTATGTTATCATTCATCTTAATGGATCCCACACTTAAAAATCACAACTTTACCCTAATCTCGTCTCAAGATATCAAGGCCTATGTTTAAAACATATAGGTTCTCCTACCATAGTATTTTAATATATATATATATATATATATATATATATATATATATATATATATATATATATAAGTGTAAAACCGTATATGGATCGTTTCCAGATCATAGAATGATAGAGACGGAAGTTTGTCATTCAATTATAGTCAAATGATTACAATACCGAGAGAGTATACATCAATTAAGCTCTGGAGGAGGTTTGGACAGAACCTCCTCTCTCTCACACACAGACCACACAGAATGAAATGAACAAACTTAGAGATGATCAACATACCAATCCTATTTATAGGAAACCAGCTGGCGTACCATATGGTCCGCCGGACCAGTTGGTCCGGCGTACCAACTGGTACGCTGGTTGATATGTTGACATCACCATATACAATAAACCCTATACATTCAATCTATTCAATTCGTACAGTAACGGCCACACACAGAAACTTGTCCTAACAATAAGTCTCAAAATAATGGATGAATGATGAACGGATGATAATATTTGAGCAATTTTCAAAATTTAGAACATCGATTCATGGATGCATCCACCAAGTAGCGATCTCGATGGGTAGCATGTAAATCTCAACTCAGTTACTTAACCTAGAGGCGTATCCTTCAATTCACTATCCCGAAGGGAAACACATAGGCTTTGGCATCAATTAACAAGCAAAAAGCTCAAAATAAATGGAAAGATGGAATAACCGACACATAAGGATTTTTAAGCATAAAAGATCGGTTGTGTCTACCAATACAACGAAACTAGCTATAACAACTACTTATCATCTAATATTTAACAATTAAACACATTTATTAGAACATTGAACCCTAATTGTACTATCATTTTCCATTTATTGCAGCATAAATCAAGAACATTTTTTTTATTTTTCAATTTTTTTGGATTTTTTTTCAAAATAAAATAAAATAAAACTAAAAATAAAATAAGACGCAAGTCTTCCCATCCCCACACTTAAATGACACATTATCCCCAAAATGAGATAAGAATAAAAATAAAGCTAAACACACTAAAAATAAAATAAAAGTGCAAAAATAAAAGAAAATAAAATAGATAACGAAAGGAACAAATTTCCCTGAGTTGATATTGATAAATGAAGGCGAGTTTGGATCCTCCTAGTCCTCCATTGAATTCCATAAGCTTGAATGTGTGAATATCGTCGGACCTGTAACATTACCAAACACAAAACACAAAGACTCGACAAAAACGAATAATCACGAAAAAATAAGGCAAATTGGATTTTAATAATCCAAACTATGACCTACTGGCCAATAATAATCCAAACTATTAGTTTGGCCAGCAGTAGTCCCAACTTTCATTTTCGTTATCAGTAGCAGTCTTAGTCCCGAAACATCATACATTTACACATGATTTACACATGTTTTTCGTTTGTTATTGCTTTTATGCTTCCTTATTTTGTTCAAATTCATTATGATGGTCCAAAAATAAAGTGTAAATGTATGATGATTATGCTACTGGGATTGCTCCTGATAACGAAAATAAAAGTTAGGACTGCTGCTGGCCAAACTGATAGTTTGGATTATTATCGACCAATAGGTCATAGTTTGGATTATTAAAATCTAATTTGCCAAAAAATAAAAATAAATGAGAATAAAAATAAATTAAAACAAATTTAAACGTGATTACCTAGAAATTTAGAGATTAAAGATATGAATCGCAACCAACTCGGAACAACATTGGTGACCAAAAATATAAAATAAAAACTAAAAAAAATGTCCTGCACACCCCCTCCAGGCGTATCGCCTAAAGGAACTGATCATCCAGGTGATACGCCTGAAACAAACTTAAGCCGATAACATCCTCTCCAAGCATATCGCTTCGAGAAGGCCTCATCCCAAGCGATACACTTGGAGAGAAATTTCAGGGATCTTGGCCGATTTTGGGATTTGAAATTTTTCTATCTCTTTTTCTACATACCTCAACTTTGCCCAAAATTCAGTTCGACTTACCACATCCTTATGAATTATACTTGGAGCATTTCCAAACTCAAGTTCATAATCTCGAACCCCTCGAATTTCCCACAAACACCAAAAAACATAAAAACGCAAATCGAAAACACGCAAAAACATAAAAATGCAAAAATCAAACTCAAGCTACATAATTTACAACCCGGGCACTTATTCACAGCTCAAACTCTAAACAACCTCCGAATCGACAATCCGGGGGCTTAGATTTCACATCCTTCACAGTCATATTACTGGTAAATGCCCGGTTTTCCAATCCATGCTTCACACTTAACTTGTTAACTACCAAACTACCAAAACTCATCAAATCCAACAACCGTTTAACTTTCCAATGCTTGAAGCGGCCTGGAAGAAATCTAATTTTTCCTAGAAAGCTCAATTTAGGGTCATTTTCACATTCGACTAACTTCATCTTCCCCACACTTGGACAAAACTCGGGATCATCATCTAAACTCACCAAATCTCCAAGTGTGGCCTTCCTACCCTTAGTTTCAACCACCATAATCCTTCCTTCACACTCAGCCACCTCACAGGGTTTTCCTGACGGGTCATCTACCTTAATTATGTCAACTAAGTCATCCAACCCCCCGGGATCTTCCTCACACTTATCCTTAACTATATCATCACCTTCCAACCTATTGCCAACTACCAAATCCGCACATGTGACATTATTCATACAACGATCCATGCAAGATATAAAAGACTCTAAAAAATACAGGGACTTGTTGTCACTATCACTTGACTTGCCAACCTCAAAAGTCATACTCTCCTCATCAACCCTCAAAGTAATTTTACCCTCAAAAACATCAATTAAAGCTCTAGCAATTCTAAGGAAAGGTCTACCTAAAATCAAAGGGCATCTAGCATCATAGTCAGTGTCAACAACCACAAAATCAATAGGGAACAAGAATTTATCAATTTTAACAAGCACATTTTCAACCATTCCCTTAGGTTTCACAAGAGAATGGTCGACAATTAAATTCTCATGCTCCTAGGGGCTAGATCTCCTAATCCTAAGTGCTAAAAACAGAAAATGGCTTAACCTTAATACTAGCACCAAGATTAGCCAAAGCATGTGTTACAGAAGAGCTACCAAATGTACAAGGGATGGTGAAAGTTCCCGAATCAGTCAACTTCTCGGTAGCTTATTTTGGACTACGGATGAACATTGAGCATCTAAAGTAACATCAGATAAGGCCTCTAGTTTCTTCTTATTATATAGCATATCTTTTAAAAACATAGCATACTTAGGCATCTTTTGTAATATTTCAATGAAAGGAAAAGTGATCCTAAGTTGCTTAAAAAGATCTAGAAATTGACTGAACTCTTGCTCATACTTTTGCTGAATCAGACGTTCAGGTAAAGGTACAGGCTTTAGGTCCTTGGCTGTAATGGGTCTCTCCTCAAATCTTACCCTATTCGTAAGCTTCTCCCTAGCCGGCTCCTTCAATGGTGTTTTAGACCAGACGTTCAGTGCGGTACTTGCTGGCCACCGGCTCGGATGCACCCTCACTTCTGGCGTCTCCATCTCTAACTCCTCATCGACCGGTTCCTCATCGACCACCGGTGATGGACTCTCGACAACCTTACCACTTCTAGTGGTCACTGCATTCACCGAGGCATTGGGGTTTTTATATGTACCGCCTGAAAACTGGATCCTCGGTTAGCTAACTCCTTAACCTGCTTCGCATTATCACCCACCGACCTCTGTAAGTCCAGAAAAGCTGCATGTTAATTCTTGAGTAGCGTGTCATGCTCAAACAACTTCTTCTGAGTGGCTTAATCTCTCGTGGCAATCTGTGTCAATACATGTGTCTGGGTCGCCATCATATCCTTGATTTCCTTCATGCTTAACCCCTCATCGGTTCCACCATACTAATTATATCCCGGTTGAAAACCTGGTGAGTTGCCTCCGTCTCTCCATCATTCAGTTTGATTGATCCTCCACCCGGACTAGAAAGAATTACCGAACTGGTTTCGATTACCAATGTAGTGTACCTGCTCAGCAGAGGTGAGCAGGCAGTCACGGGTGTCATGTGCGCCACGACATAACTCATATTTGGCTGCTATATGGAGTCGAATTTCATCAAGATCTTGTTCAGCTTTTCGAGCTCGTGGAACATCATTGTCTCTAAGCCAATATGATGGAGACCCTAGGTAGTTTTAGCTGGAACTAATGATTTATTCAGGGCCAAGGTGGTTTTCCGATCTCTAGGGGTATGCTGCTCGGCATTCGCGAAACTCTCAAAAAGATTTTTGCATTCATCAATCATGAGTTTCTCCATCATATGTACTTCAACTAAAATATTGGAGAAGTCGGTTTGAATCTTACATTTATTCACAAGATATTGAGAGTTGGATTCCAATTGAGAAAGAATATGAATATCCGATGATTAGTCCCAACAAACCAAAGATGATTAGTAGTTTCGATGCTGATGAACAGAAATTGTTTGCTCGAGAAAAGAAAACATATAGTTATCTTACAATTGCCTTGCCAAAAGAGCTAATGCATCAATTTAAGCAATATACAACGGCTAAGGAGTTGTGGGATGCTATTGAAGAGAGATGTACGGGTAATGATCAATACAAAAATACTCGAAAGAAAGTGTTGAAGAAAGAGTTTGATAATTTCAGGCACTGCGAGAATGAGAAAATTCCAGATTTGATTGCTCGGTTTTCCCATTTAATAAATGAACTTGATGTTGTAGGAGTCAAGAAAGATAGTGATGAATTGAAAGAGAAAATTCTGGAAGCATTACCAAAAAAATGGGAAAATTATGTGATGATGTTGACAAATGATCCAAATTATTCAACTTGGATATTCAATCAAATAACGAGCAAATTACAAGCTCGTGAGATGGAATTGCTGGTGAAGAAATCTACACATCCTACAGTTCAAGATCCTGAATTGTACTTTGGGGAAAATAATGCTACTGTTCATGCAAAGGCAAAGTCACATGCTATTTCTAGCAGTAATCCGCCGGTAACAGCTTTTCTTGCTGGATATACTGAAAATCCTGGTTATTCTCCAGGATGTCGTTTTACCATTCCAGATAAATCATCAAACAATTCTCATCCTGCTCAATCAACTGAAGAGTTGGCTGCATTATTATCTGCTTTTATATCTTCATCGTCTGGATCGATTTTTGGTCAAGTTAGTGATGCTGGTTTAAGTGGAACTGAGTTAGAACAGCTGGATGATGATCAATTAGCTGAATTAGATCTGCATTGGCAATTTGCAATGATGGTTGAAAAAGGAAGACGATTTATCAAGAAACATGGAAAGAATTCTTTTGTTCCAGGAAATAGAAAATTGGGTTTGGATAAATCTAAAGTAAAGTGTTACAATTGTTCCAAGGTTGGACATTTTGCTCGTGAGTGTTCTCAATCATCATCTGATAAGAGTAAATCTGATAAGACTGATGCAAAAGCTATGATGGCTCAAGCTCAAGCAGATAAAGAATTTGATGAATGGTCAAAACAATTTGACAAATCACCTATTTCTTTGACTGCTATTCAAGATACGTGTGCCGACTCAGACGAATGTTGTTATATCAATGGTCAACATGTGGCTTTAATGGCAACTGTCGAAGTTGAATCGAGTGGGTATACATCTGACACAAGTGAGTCTGAAGTTAGTGGGTATGAGTCAACTTGTGAATTTTGTGCTGAAAAGGATAAAAAAAATTCGTGAATTGGTTCAAGAAAAGGAAGGGTTAATGGTTGAGAGAATACTGAAGGAAACAGAATTAAAAAATTTTAAGAAGAAAGTTGAAAATTCTAATGAGATTTGCAAGATAAAGGAGAAATTAATCGCCGAAAAGAATGTTTTGAAGGGAGAATTGATGGCAGTTCAAGATAAATTGAATGAGTTCATTAGTGCCGACGAAGAACAAATTTTGAAGTTGCAAAGTGAGAATGAAGAGTTGGTTAACAATGTTGAGAAATGGGAAAATGAAGCAAAAGATGCGATTAATGATTTTGATAATTTGTTTGAGAAATCAACTGCAAGAGTAGATTCGCTGAAGAAAGCTTATGATGATCTCAAGAAAGAGTTTGATGAAATTACTACTAAGGAAAATGATCGTCAAATGGAACATTCAAAATTACTTGATAAAGTCACAACTTTGACACATGATAATCGGTTGTTGAAACGAAATATTGCGATTCATGAAGGTCGTGTCAAGAAAATTACTCAAGAAGTGTGTGATGCTCATGATCAGATGCGACAGGAAAAGTTTCGGTTTAATACAGCTTTAGAGAAATTAATTGATTCTGAAAAAGCATTGGGTGAAGCTCAAAAGAAAATATCTGATTTGAATGTTGAGGTGCTGGATCTTAAGAGGCAGTTGAATAATTTGAAGAATTCACATTCTTTTACCAGTTACTTATGCAAAGACGAGAATTTTAAAAAGGTTTTTGGAAGCGAGGAGTATAATCAGATTCCGCATCCGGTTATTGAATCTGATGTCCTTGCTGACATTCAAATTTCAGCTATAACTGGTGATTATTCTGAATTTGTTGCAAAGAAGTCTGACTCGAAGAAATCACAGAAGTCAAAGATGAAAGTGGAACAAGAGGAGAGTTTGGTTGATAATTTCCCAACAAAATTTATTTCGGGTGGTTTTATTTCAGAAGAGGGAGTTGGTTCTGTTGGAAATCAAGTGGAGAAGGATGCCAAGCAGTTGCATGAAGAAAAGTTTGCTGCTCAACTGGTTGAAGCTAACAAATTAAAGGATATTAAAGCTTCTTTTAATCAAGCTGCTAAAGCGGGTCCTTCGTGTTCTAAAGTGGATTTAACTAAGCTACCGGGTTACAAACGTTGTGGTTTGGGTAGTGATGGTAAGAAGGGTGCACAGAATATCAAGAAAAATATGTCCACGAAAGCTCTCAAAGTCAAGAAAGACACAAGCTTATAGCAAATTTATTATTTGGCTTAAGTCTTCATGTCTACAATGGAAAAGGGGTTCGGTGGAAAGATTCGAAAGAAGGCTTCATCTACAAGTTCTTCTGGTGAAGCTCAAACAGTGAAAGTTTCGTCTTCATCTGGATCAAATTCCACACCTCGAAGTCCTACATCGAAATGGGTACACTCTAATCGATTTCAAATTTTTGATGATATTTCTGATAGTTCTGAGCCCGTTGAGAGGTGTTCATCAGTTCAGGGCAAATCACAATCTCAACGATCATATCGTTTGTGCTATCAATGTCGCCGAAAGGGACACATGGCACAGGATTGTCCTGAGACTGCTAAAAGATCATTTTCAAACAAATCTGCCATATTTATTGATGAATCAGGCAGAATTTTTACTGACTCTACACCGTCTAACACTAAGTCTAAAAAGAAACAATTTTTTAAATTTGATTCAAGTGTTGAGGGTTCATCACAGGATGATGTTTCAGTAAAAACAGCAAAGGTCAAAATGCAGTGGCGACCTAAGGTGGTCAGCAAAGCTGCAACTGATTTTGTGGAAGACACTGGTCGACCAGAAGCTGTGTGCTTCGGGTCATTTGAATACTAATCATTTAAACCAGTGTGCAGGTATTTCTAGAAGACCCGTTGGTGATAGCAAAGTTGCTGATGGAGGAGTATTCTGCGTTATTAACTTAAATTGAATGCTTCATATTTCTAAACTGAAAGTTTTTCTGAAAGTTTAAACTGAAAAGGTATCAGTATCGATTGGTCAATTTTCTTTCTTTTACATTCCGTATGTAGTTTAGGGGGAGAAAATTGAAAAACCAAAAATAGTGTGTTTGTGTTTTTTGATTAAAATGAAAATCAAAAAATAGAGTTTTCATTTTAAGGGGGAGAAAATGGAAAAATACAAAAACATTGAAAAACAGGAAAATACAAAAACATGGAAAAATGAGAAATTGTATCCAACATATTTGGGAAATGATGGTACATTGGCTTACATGTCTGACTCATGGATAAAATAGATGAAAAAGCCATAAGATCATTGTTTGATGTACTTGGTAGGCTCGGCATTAAATCAGAAAGTATTCAGATGTGATAAACACATTAAATACTAATGCTTGACCAAGTGGACAACATCTTGATGCATATCTCATGATAGATCAAGAAAAAAAATATGTGAAAAAGAAAATGAGAAGTCACTGTGTATACATGTGTTCATTTTGCAAAGATTTAAACTTGTTTGATTTTCTTTATTTTGTCAAACGATCGGACTTTCTCTGCGTGTCGAAAGACCGACCTGATTGTTGTTCGTTTGACGTTCTGCTTTATTTTCTTTGGTGTTTCGTATAACTCATCGGACTTTCTCTGCGTGTACGGGAGTACCGACCTGATTGTTGTTGGGTTATACAATTTCAACTTGTTTTATTTTCTTATTTTGTTAAATCCGAGGCCTTATCTGCGCATCAAAAGATCGACCTTAAGGTAGACGATTTAACGTTCTTATTTCTTTTTGCATGGAACACAGTTTACTAAATCATGAATACAATCATTATGTTATTAAATCACAAATGAAATCACAAAGTGTGATATGAAAAGCAAAAACATATCTGAGTATGTCTAATAGTGTGGAGAACACTGGTCAACGCAAATCTAATCAATCAAATAACATATCCAGATGTTATGAGTATGATTGTGCCTGAGTTTAAGATGGACAAATTATACCGGTAATCGACATGACTTGTGTGCTGAAATAATTGAAATTGAAGTGTAGTTCAGCATGTCATGATCAATATGATCCCAAGTTGTGATCTTTCTCGCAAAAGACAAAAATAGTGTCTGATTCTGTATTGCATTTATGTTTCATATCTGAAAATTTCAAAAAGAGTGTTTTGATATAAAGTTTCAAAAAGTCAAAAAGATTTTGTTTATTATTTGTTTTCGACCGATCGATATATGATACGAATTTAAAAGTTTCAAATCTACATCTTGGATTCTCGAAGAGAAGTTTTGTGCCAAGATTAAATTAATTTTTCAAAAGAACGGAAAGCCGCGTTTTTGTCTTCTGAAATTGCAGGTTCTGTGTGGTAAAACTCAAGCATGGTGAAACGGGGAGTATGTTATATCTTTCGCAAGTGGATCTTGAAGTTCAAAGTCTGTTCAAGATTGATCCAGCCATGCAAGCTCTATTTCTGACAAGATTTCAAGTCAAAGATCGGATGCAGCAATGTTGAAGATTGAAGATTGAAGTTTAGTTAGAATATAGATACACTACACGTTAAGGGGGAGTTTGTTAGAGCATATTCCTATGCTAGCGTGTGTCTCGTGTATTGTATCTAATCTAGAGCATCTGTGTGAGTTTTATAGTCACTGGCCGTACCAGATGCACCGCCGGACCAGATGGTCCGCAGCTGGTACGCTGGCCTGTTACTAAGTGACTATAAATAGCTTGTTAGAGAGAGTGTTTAGTAGTTCTGTCATTTCATATCTCTTAACTGTGTGTTCTTAAGGTGTTTTCTCTCTCTACATTGTATTCTCTAAGTGAATCAATAAAGCAAAGCTTTATTTACTTTCTCGTTGTTATCCGATTACCGAATCATGCTGTAGTAAGATCGTCTCAGTGGTTTACAAAAAGTTTTCAGATTTTAAAGCAGAGTTTGTTGAGAAAGAATCAAAATTTCAAAGTGTTAAATAGGAGTTTGAACAGAAAATTACAAAGTTATCTGAAGAAAATACTGCATTAGTTCAAGAAGTGAAGAAATGGAAAGATGATGCTACAGATACAACAAATGATTTTCAAAATCTTTTTGACAAATCAAAGTCCAGACTTGATTCTCTTACTAAACTTTCTGATGACCAAGCTATTAAGATTCAATCCTATCAGCTTGATATGGAAAAGTTACTTGATGAGAAGAGGGAGTTAGTTAGAGTGAGTTGCAAAATGCAAATTTAGATATTCAGAAAAGAAATGAAGATAAGCTGTAGAAGAAATTGTGGGCTGGACTAGATGAGTTAAGATTGAAAAAGTATGAAACTCATAAAGTGGCAAATAAGCTAATTGCAACAGAAAAGGAGTTGGCTGACGCTGAACAAAAGATTTCTGATTTGAAAGTAGAAGTCATTGATTCAAAATGTCTTTTGAACAATGTTACTAATTCACAATCTTTTACAAGTTTCTTGATCAAAGATGACAACTTTGAGAAGATGTTCAATAAAACCGTGTCACCACCAGGAAGTCTCAAAGAAGGAATTCATGATTTGAAAGACAAGGTTGAGACTGGTGATTATTCTGAGTTTGTTGGTTCCAAATCGGTTGAAGAAAAGAAAGAGAAGAAAGGAAAAAGTGCTGAAAATTCTGAAGCTCCAAAGGTTGTGTCTGGTTCTTCATCTAATGGCAAAGAGAAATCTGCAAGTTCAACAACTGATATTGTTGAAACTATTGTTGATGCTCCCAAGGATATTACCAAGATCAAAGCAGAGTTCTCTCGTCTTTCAAAGACCGGGCATAAAACATCTGGTTCAGAAGAGAAGGTTTCTGGAAAACATACAGGTTTGGGATTTTAAAAGAAACAGGTTAAAGTGAATGTTTCTAAGGTTCAACAGCAACAAAATTTGAAGAAAATCAGTATGAAGCAAGTGAAGAAGGAGATTTTTCATGCTGAAAAGGTTCAACCGGAGCGATTTTATGAACTCAAAGGCTCAGATCAAATATTCTCTGATATGGAGTTTCCACTTCATTGTGTGGATTTTCAGAATATAGCTGAGGTTTTTATCAAATCTGCTGATGCTCCAAAGACCAAGAAGAAACAAACTGCTAAGGTTTCTTCTGGAGATTCAAATTACACTCCAAAGAGCCTAACATCCAAATGGGTTCATGATCATCGCTATCAGGTATTTGATTCCTTTTATGATCATTTTGGAGATGTTGATGTCTGTGAAGCTTTGCAGATTCCCAAAAGGCGAAATGTAAACAATCGCTTGTGTTATAATTGCCGACAAAAGGGGCATATGGCACAAGATTGTTCGGTTTCTACTGCTTCTAGTTCAAGAAAAGGAAAAGTTCCACATGTTGGTAAATCTGCCAAACAGCGATTCATTGACAAATATGGCAGAGTATTTGACGAATATTTACAACCTACATTTTTCAAAACTCAAGGAAGATTTATTCCTCGTTTACAAACTGTTCCAATTGTAGGTTATCCGTCACAATCGACTGTGACTGGTTCATCAGATATTGATTTACCAAAACAACAAATTTGGAAATCTAAAGTGGTTTCGAAAGGAAACCAAGATACTAGTCGACCAGAAGCGATTCGCTTCGGGTCATTTATAAACCGACGTGTTTGACCAGTGTGCAGGTACTTCTAAAAGATCTTTCGGTGATTGAAAAGTTGCTGATGGAGGAGTATTCTGCTGATTTAACTTAAATTACCTGTGATATCAATTTCAAAATTGAATTTTTTTTCTGAAAGCTAAAACTGCAAGGTATCCATGTCGAAAGGTCAATTTTCTTTCTTTTACATTTCGTATGTAGTTTAGGGGGAGAAAATTAAAATTACCAAAAAATAGTGTCTTTTTGTTTTTTGTTAAAATGAAAATCTAAAAATAGAGTTTTCATTTTAAGGGGGAGAAAAAATGGAAAAATACAAAAACATTGAAAAACATTGAAAAATGAGAAATTGTACCCGACATGATTGGGAAATGATGGTACATTGGCTTACGTGTCTGACTTGTGGATAAATCAGATGAAAAAGCCATAAGATCATTGTTCGATGTGCTTGGTAGGCTCGGCATTAAACCAGAAAGTATTCAAATGTGATATTCATTAAATACTAATGCTTGACCAAGTGGACAACATCTTGATGCATATCTCATGATATATCAAGAAAAGATATGTGAAAAAGAAAATGAGAAGTCACTGTGTATACATGTGTTCATTTTGCAAAGATTTAAACTTGTTTGATTTTCTTTATTTTGTCAAACGATCGGACTTTCTCTGCGTATCGAAAGATCGACCTGATTGTTGTTCGTTTGATGTTCTGCTTTATTTTCTTTAGTGTTTCGTATAACTCATCAGACTTTCTCTGCGTTTACGGGAGTACCGACCTGATTGTTGTTGGGTTATACATTTTCAACTTGTTTTTATTTTCTTATTTTGTTAAATCCGAGGCCTTATCTGCGTATCGAAAGATCGACCTTAAGGTAGACGATTTAACGTTCTTATTTCTTTTTGCATGGAACACAGTTGACTAAATCATAAATACAATCATTATGTGATTAAATCACAAATGAAATCACAAAGTGTGATATAAAAGAAAATACATATCTGAGTATGTCTGATTGTCACACCCCCAAAATACCACTAACGGAGTTTATACCGTTAAGGGGCGCGACTAGACCAGGATCCACAACCATAGTTACAAATACTAAACGAATCAGGGTTAGTCCAAACACAAGTTATAAATCAAAGTCTTAAATTACATACGCAGCGGAAAAATAATTGTCCTTAGCACTAACCACGTGCTTTACATAAATGTTGTTTTAAATTCCCAAATTAGTTTAATTAAAATAAAGGTCTTCACGTGCCATGCCAACCCGCTCCGGATACTCCTTAGCGATCTGCAAAAGTTTAAACCACGCAAGTGTCAACCTAACGGTTGGTGAGTTCACAGTGGGCTTGTCATGCATTGGCCCGGTCTCATAATCATAATTCGTGTCAAGATGTACTTACAAGATATTTATTTGTGAAAAGCAATGCTCGTAATTAATTCTCAGTTTATAAATGAGTTTGTCCGTGACCTACGTCATCGGGTATGTACTAGTTCCGTAAAGTTAAAGGACTCAACCGATATCGCGGGTAGCTAATCCGTTGTTCCATGCTCTAAGGAAGTTTGTACCAAAGCTGACTTATTTTGTGGGGGCCGAGCCATCCCGTACGGTGCGGACATAGTCATCGCGGTTTTTGCCTCCCCCGTGTCCTCTCCGGGACCACGGTCAAATAGGCTGATATTGTTCCTCCGTGCACTCCCCGTGCCACGGGGCGGAGTTTGTCAAACTCCAGTAGATCTACCCAACATCCCCTCGCTTTCACAAATTAATGGCACAATTTAAGTTGAGGACTTTTAAGTTATAAGGCATCCTTAGAAAACATGTGATATCATGTGGTTCAGACTTTAACCTACACTAGCCATATTAAAACGTTTTCAGTTTTGTTTCAGAAAAACAGTTTGTTCAGAGTTCACAAGTGTTCCCATAAAACACTTCAGTTCATCAAGTGGGTGCCGTGCATCCCGAGTTCTCAAGTTTATCAGTGAGGTGCCTAGCACTCTCGAGTTTATTCAGCATTGTTTTTCGTTAAGTTATTCGGTGTGGCCCAAACGGACTCACGGTAAACGGGTTAGTGACACTCACCTTTGGTTGCACTGCTACACTTCAAGTAATCCAAATATTGTTGTTTAACGAAGACCTAGAACACGTTTAGGTCTTAAGTATTAGTTTCGTGTCTAATCTTTACTTAACGTCACTATGGCCCATAACATAGCACGTTGCAACTATGACTCGACATACCGACACACGACACCAATGGTTGATCATAAACAAGGGTTCATATAAATCAGATATCAAACATGTTTCATCATGGCATAATCATGTAAGTCATGGCATAACACTTAAGCAAATTTCACAAGTTTGGTTTTTAGGTCAGGTCTTAGTTTCGCTAGCATAGTTTCGCTAGGCAGTTTCGCTAGGTGCACGGGCAGCACTTTCGCTAGGCAATGCCCGGTGACACAGTTTCGCTAGGCTAGTTTCGCCCGAAACTGCTGACGCAGTTTCGCTAGCCTAGTTTCGCAGGGAAACTGGTTTGAACTTTCGTTCAGGTATTTCGCTCGGTAGATTCGCTCGAGCTGGTCTGGTCAGGTTACCCGGCGACACTATAGTTTCGCTGGTCAGTGTCGCTGGAAGGAGATATAATTTCGCTACTTAGTTTCGCCCAGAGAACAGACAGTTTCGCTGGTCGCGAAAAACACACGGATTTGCCTAAAAATCAACCTAACAGCTTCTGATCATACATGCAATTCATTATCTATCATCCCTAGGCATTTACCAACATAAATCAAGCAGCTTTAACAAGTTTAACATGTATTTTGATCATCAAATCTCTAAAATAGGTTCAAAACCCTAAAATGACCTATTTTGCACAAATCTCTAACATGGATGGATTTCACACGTAAAGTTATCAACTTTAGTACAGATCTAGCATTCCTAAACAATATACTAGCAGATCAAGCAGTTACATGAAGATTTGAGCATGCTTTAAGAAGAAAACATATAGAAAAGCATAAAACATAGTTTTTGGGACTCACGGATGATTCTAGGATCGATGAATGAGGTGAGATGATGGTCTCGAGGCTGGGGTCTTGGTCCTTAGGTGATCTTCTCGGCTGACCAGGAGAGTGTGTGTGTGTTGTTGTGTGGTTTGAGCAAATGAGGCTACTAGGGTTTATTAAGTTTATTTATATCAGAGGCTAGTTTCGCTGGCAGTTTCGCTGGCCAGGCGAAACTAGCTCTGGTCTCGTGATTTTGGATTGTCTTAGCTGGCTACCGGGCGACACTATAGTTTCGCCCAGTAGTTTCGCTGGCGACCAAAAAGGGCAAGTTTTCACATAATCAAGTATTTACAATTAATCATGCTATTCACAATAATAAGTCATGTATTTAAATCACATTGCACATAAAGACAATCAATGATGAACACATAACACATATGGACGGGTTCGGTGATCAACCAAAGGTCGTGGACGTATTCGGCCTAGTTATGCATTAGTTACTAAGTTAACACTTATAACGTAACTAACGGGTTTGTGCTAACGGAAGTTAACCTTGAAATTCTCGGGTGTCACATCATAGTGTGGGGTACACTGGTCAAAGCAAATCTAATCAATACTAATAACATATCTAGATGTTATGAGTATGATTGTGCCTGAGTATAAGATGGACAAATTATACCAGTAATCGACATGACTTGTGTGCTGAAGTAATTGAAATTGAAGTGTAGTTCAGCATGTTATGTTCAATATGATCCCAAGTTGTGATCTTTCTCGCAAAAGACAAAAATAGTGTCTGATTCCGTATTGCATTTTATGTTTCATATCTGAAAATTACAAAAAGATTTTAGGTGTGTTTTAATATAAATTCTCAAAAGGCCAAAAATATTTTATTTCTTATTTGTTTTCGACCGATCGACATGTGATACGGAATCAAATTTCAAAAACATATCTTGGATTCTCGAAGAGAAGTTTTGCGCCAAGATTAAATTAATTTTCAAAAGAAAAGGAAACCGCGTTTCTATCTTCTGAAATGCAGGTTATGTGTGTCAAGACTCAAGCATGGTGAAAGAGGGAGTTTGTTATATCTTTCTCAAGTAGATCTTGAAGACTAAAGATGATTCAAGAGTGATCCAGTCATGCAAGCTCTATTTCTGACAAGATTTCAAGTCGAAGATCGGATGCAGCAATGTTGAAGATTGAAGACTGAAGTTTCGTTAGAATATAGATACACTACACGTTAAGGGGGAGTTTGTTAGAGCATATACCTATGCTATGATGTGTCTCGTGTATTGTATCTAGATTAGAGCGAGTGTATGAGTGGTTGTGACAATATCATTGGTGCCGTACCAAATGGTACGCCAGTTGGTACGTAGGCTAGTATGTCACTAACTATAAATAGGTTGTGTTAGAATGAGTTTGTAACACTTCTGTCATTTCTATACCTTCTGTGTGTGTGTTATAGAGAGAGAAACTAGAGAGTCTTCTTTGTAATCTCATGTGATTCAATACGAATTCTCTTATTTAAATCGTGTGTTCACTACATTGATCAAAGCAAGCAGTAGTAAGATCGTATATCGGTTTTACAATTCAATTAAGGTGCGATTCCTTTTCTGATATTTGTTTTAGTTGGGTTTCTATACCTATTTCTGCGATTCTTACCATATTAATTGTTCTAGTTGGCTTTTTAAACTCGTGTTATCATTACAAATGGTGATTCATTTGAATAGTGATACGCGTTATGAGTACTCATAACCCCTCTTTTAATACTTTGGAATGTGACTTGATATTCAATTTGTATTATCATTCAAATGGTGATTCATTCAAAGGATGATCCGAGTTATGAGAAATCATTTCTCTATAAATTGTTATCTCCGTATTCTAAATTTTAACACCACTTTGGTTCTGAATCTAAACTTTGAAGCATTCACATACGATAAACATATGAGGCCTAGCACACCTGATATTATTTAGAAATATTATATGTTATTATTTTGTACTCTAATACATGAGCACGCACCTACTTGTGGGGGTGACCACAAGCACGTCACCGCGGCATCGGTGACGTGGT
The DNA here is from genome assembly GCA_039602395.1 of Deinandra increscens subsp. villosa. Taxonomy (NCBI): domain Eukaryota; kingdom Viridiplantae; phylum Streptophyta; class Magnoliopsida; order Asterales; family Asteraceae; genus Deinandra; species Deinandra increscens. The sequence goes on from JBCNJP010000023.1 coordinate 19,090,840, forward strand.
ACTTTCCGTGACGGTGAGTTGAGTTCATGGCGTCTCGCCTGTTTTTACTCTACAGAGTATCTGTTATATATTTTGAGGTGTATGGACTGGTCCTAGGATATTATTATTTCTCGTGGTTGGATTGTATGAATGCCCATACACCAATTCATATTGGTTCTCGGTCTAGCTACCCGGTTCCGCCTGTTATATTATGTATATTATTATTTGGCTCGATGGATATTTCCTTATGATATGACACGTTCTGAAATGAGTTATGTTTCTGGATCTTCAATGTTCATTATTATTCCTTATTATTATTTGTTGCTAGGCGTGTTGCTTCTTCGTAATTCTTTTGTGTGCATCAGGTTTCCAGGGCTAAAGGTGGATGTGTGGAGAGAGTAAAAGTCAACTTAGCTTGTAATATAGTTTTTAATTAGAAATGAACCTTTATGTATTAAGTTTTGATGTTTTGTAAATTCCTTTGGATAAGATATAAAATGTCTTTTTGTCTCTGACTCTGTAATAGTGACATGTCAACCTTAATACCGGGTTGGGGTGTTACAATATTAAACCCTAAACTTCTTATAAACTTTTATTCTTTCACGTTTCATGTAGTTAGCTAATCTCACAAGTGTAATATCTACTAATATCACACTTTTCGCACAAGTAGCATAGTAGCATAATTCAATATTTCGGGATGTCAAGTGGTTCTAATTTGGGTTTTGATATAAAAATCCTAATTTCCACTTCAATCTTGTTAACAACCAGACAATTTGGTTAATTTATTGCATCCTGAAATTGGGATGTTACATGTTCGCTTTTAGGATTTAGAGTTTAATTTAAGGGTATAGGTTTAGGGCTTAGGATTTAATTTGGGGTTCAGGGCTTTGGGTTTAGCTTTGAAATTTAGGACCTTGGGTTTAGCTTTAAGGGTTCGGATTTTAGTGTATAGCGTTAGAGTAGTTTAGCGTTATATTTTAGCTTAGGGTTTATATTTAAGATTTAGGGTTTCGCTTTAGCTTTTAAAACCAAGTGATGATTTGATGAGATGGTTTCAACATTCCTGGAATGAGTTCAATCGGAGTTCGTTTGAGACAATTTCTCACGTTTCTCCTTTTTTAGGGTTTCCTTTTGAACCCACCCCTACCAATTATCAATTTTGGGTCATGAAAATATAAAAAGTGTTTCAGTCAAAAGATTGTTTCTTTAATTTCTTTGGAATTAACCATCTTAAAGCATTCACATATGTTTCTCTATCCCCATTCTTATAATTTAACTAAAAACTATAGTATTTTCTCTCATTTTCAATTAAATAATACTTTGTACACGTTTATCATTATCTTTACTCTCTCTCTCTCTCTCTCTCTCTCTCTCTCTCTCTCTCTCTCTCTCTCTCTTTCACTCACAATGTAAGGGAATAATTTGTGGCTTGTGTATTAAATCACCTTTTGGCGGACTATTTTGAAGGCCTATGTGATAGAATAGGTGTAAAATAGTTGGGTTATGGTTATATTGGGTCATTGGGCCAGTTTAAGCATGTTTGGGCTCATTTAGAAAGTGTTTAGGGGATGTTTAGTGGGCCTTTAAAGACAAATCCGGAAATTAGGTGTTATTTAGGGTTTTAGGGTGACTTGTTCTCCAAGATGGAGAATCCCTATATAAGGGAAGCCCTCCCCTCATTAATTTTTTGCTGATTTTGGTGTTTTCCAAGTGGTGTAATCGAAATTCTCCCAAGAGAATTTCGAACTCTTCTAGTGTGTTGCAATCAAGGTTCTCGTGTGTTCTTTCATTACGGTTTGTGTTTATAATAGTTTTCATCACTTATCGACTACATTATTCGTTTTTCTTGAATCATCTCTAGCCTTCGGATTCCGCACGTTGGCTAGTAGATTTTGATATCGCGTCTGGGTTTATTCGATCCTTACAATTGGTATCAGAGCCAAGAAACATACGTTTCGAGGCTCTCACGATATCCGATTCAAGGCATGCTTAATGATTCTTGGGTATTTTGAGCATGGTTTTCGTGGTTGACGGCTATGAAGAATTGTTTAGGGTTTTCTTATTTTTGTCATTTGTTTGATCTAAATAGTTCTTGTTTTGTGCAATGGTAAGATTTGATCGAAAAAATCTATAGATTGTAATTTCATGAATTAATGTTGTTGATATTATTCTGAGTTTAAAGAAAAGGTTGTGAGATCTGTTGATTGAATTTTCTTGTTTTTATGATCAAGTATTCATATTGCTGATCTAGAGATTTTGTAGATTGGATCAAAAGTGGTGTACTGAAATGATTTGGAAATGTAGTTGGTTGAATAAATAAAAAATAATGATAATAAAAAAAAATAAAAATCGAGAACGTGGACTTTTCGATTCAAATTTCGAAAAGTCACTGCGTGAATTTGAAGTTCACTATATTTACGAGTATTGCCATTGGGATTTAATTAAAACATGTGGTCCATATTGATCGGTTTTTAAAGCAGTAAACGGTCACTCAATTGAAGTTGGTGCAAATTAATTTTTACGGGGTTTTGATCGTTGAATTTTTCTGCACCTTGTGGAGTAATTCGTTCTTTTTAATTTTCATATTTTTTGCTCCAAGTGTTTCAAGGTGTTACTAACGGTTTTATTTGTGAGTTTCTTGGGAGTGTTGTGCAGGTTACAAGTGTTGCAGAAGCAAGAAGCCCGTGTTCTCTAAGCTATTCGATCGAAAATCTGTGGCTTGGACCCTTATTTCGATCGAAATTTTTGGCTTTTCGACCCTGTTTTCTGCTTTTCGATCGGTCTGTCTGATCGAAAAGTCCCTCCTGTTGACCCTTTCCGATCGAGAAAGCCCCCTCAGTGGCTTTTCGATTCGTTCCTCTTGCTCGAAAAGTCCCCTAAGTGACTTTTCGACCAGCCTGCCCAATCGAGAAGTCCCCTTTTGTGACTTCTCGATCAGTTACACCAATCGAAAAGTCCCTCTGAGACTTTTCGATCCAACCCTTTCAATCGAGAAGTCCCCTTGAGACTTCTCGATCAGCCTCCCTTGATCGAAAAGTCCCCTGTGACTTTTCGATCCATTGTGCTCCTTGATCGAAAAGTCCCCTTCGAGACTTTTCGATCCAGCCTTCACTTTTCGATCGCATCACACTTTTCGATCCTCATCTATTCCGATCGAAAAGTACTTTTTCGATCACCGAAAACCCCTTTTCGACCCATCCTCTCTTTATCGAAAACCCATTGTCCGACCGAAAACCCTTTTCGACCTACTTTTCGATCAAGCCACTTTCAACCGAAAACCCACTTTCCGATCAAAAACCCACCTTTCAATAATCCAGAAGTTCAATCAAAGACATTCATGGCATCCTTTTTTCCAGGTAATTCTGTATCAGCCAGCAGCTCTGAGGTATGTCTTAACCCTAAATGTCAATCTATTTTAAATGAATCTAAAGAATGGCAAACTAAGTTTTTCAATGAAACCTTAAATCGTGAATTTGTTGATAAAGAATTGAGGGAATACAAAGGTAGAAGTAAAAACTTAAGTGAGAAACTTGAAGCTGCTAAAATTGACATAAAAAATCTTCAGAGGGACTTGAGTAACAAAAACACATATCTGACAGTTGCTAATGAAGAAATTGCCACATTGAAAACTGAACTTGAACAACTTAAAGGGCAATTAGAAACATCGCAAACCAAAGTTGAGCGAAACGGTAAGATTGTGTCAGAAATGATGAAGGCTAGCTCACTTTTCTACAACACAGACGCTCGTATGCGTCATCTAAAAGCCAACTCTGGTTTGGGTCTCGGTACTGAAATAAAAGATGAAAAATCCACCCATACAGTACCGATGCCCCTGATGCATGAAATGATCTCAGATTATGAGTGTTCTAAGACCAACTTGGATGCTAAAGCTGAGATTGAAAAGAAATTGGCAGCTTGTCCCATTAAAATTTCTGCTCCTGTTTCCAACCAGACTAACTCTTTTACTTCTTGTGCAGATACAGAAAACAAAGAAGCAGGTTCAAAGGGGGAAAGTGTTGGCATTGAGAGTCAAAAGTTTCCTGACGTCAAAACTGAAATTTTTGCGTCAAATAAATCTGAGTCTGAATTGAGCTTTGCTAAGTCTGATGTTTTTGACAAAACTTCTGTTTGTGGTACTTTTAATTTCGGTGTTTGTGATCCTAAACTTTCCAAACCTTTGAGGAAAGTCAGGATTTTGAGAAAGGATAAGGGACCACAGGTTGCTGATCCTAAGCCTACTGATCCTAATTTGGTTGGTTTGAATGATTGTTTGAATGTGTGTGCTAATGTTTGTGATAATGCTAGTAATGTGCAGAATGTGCAGGAGGCCAGACCACATGACTTTATCCCATATCCTGAGGTAACTTCTGTATATGACCAATTTGTGCCAGTACAGCGGGAGTATGTGCTAACAACGAGGCCCAATGGCAAAGTTGTGTGGATCCACAAAAATTCCAAACCATCTTGGGTATCCACAGGGAAGAAATATTCCCAAGCTCCCGCGTACCCAAAGAAGCAGTCCTGCCATATGTGTGGGAATCCTGGACATGTGGCAAGAAATTGTTTATATAGGCCATATGAACCCTACTACCCTAAAACTCATTTGCAAAACTACCAAGGGCAATCATATGGTGGCACAAACCACAAACATGGCCACAAAAAGGTAAATTCTCAGCCAAAGGTACCTACAGGCTCAAAGGTATCTAAAGTGACCAAAGAGTCTGCACCTTCACACCCTAAGGTGCAGAGACATGTACCTTCACAACCAAAGGTGCATAAGGTGACCAAAAAGCCTGCACCCTCAATCCCCAAGGTGCAGAAGTCTGTGCCCCTACAACCAAAGGTACAGAAAGTTAACCAAAAGCCTAAGTCACCTCAACATCCAACCAAAACTGATTTCAAAAGTCATAAATTGAATGATTCTGTTAACAAATCAGTTGTTGCTTTAAAACCTATTTGGGTTCCCAAACATGGTGGTCTTTCTGAGAATAATCAAGAGAGGTGGAATGTGAAAAAGGTGGTAAATCAGTGTTACCTACCTAAAGGGGTGTATAAGAAGCACTCCAAACAATTTGATGAAGTTAAAAATGATAAATCAAACATTTATCAAATTCCACCTAAAAGGCTACAAGGTAAAGGGAAAGAAAACAATCAGCCCACGAATATCATTTCTGATGATGGTCGTGTGAATTCTAATGAACCCACAAAGCCCACACCAAAGTCCACCAAAAACAACACCAAAAACAACACCAAGAAACCCAAATCAAAGGCACCCACAACCCCAAGTATCAATCTTTCAAAGAGGATGTGCTTAAAAGAAATAACTTTCAATGACTCTGCAGGTATACCCAGAACAACAATGGCCTGGGTACTTATGGTTAACTAATCTCTCACAGTGTGCAGGAACAGTCAAGGAGGACTTTCATTAACCTTGTTTGTTTGTGATAGTGATTGTTCCAGGCACAGGATAGGAGGCATCTCTCTACCACATGACATGAAGATTTCAATGGAGGGTATGTTTCCTTGTGAGAGGTAAATCTGAGAAAATCAGCAGTAAAGGTAACACTGTCTAAATTGTTTGTTTCTTGGCTGATTTGATGTGAAGTATGGTTGTGCATGAAACAAAACCCATTTCTGAAAAGTTTCAAAAGATAAACTTTGAAGGTTAGCTTGGCCAGTTTTTAGTACATATTTAGTATTGTGTCAGTGAGTGTTATAAAAAAAAAAATAAAAAAAATAAAAAAAAAAATCAAATAAAAAAATAAAATAAAAAATAAAAAATGTGTGTTGTTATTAAAAATCAAAAAGCAAGGGGAAGAATAGAAAAGATGAAATTGTTGACCCCTCAAAATTAAATTGTGCTTTTTAATTTTTAATCTTTTGTTTGCTTTAGAAGGTGGGAAGTGAAATAAATTTCCGTTTTGGAGATGGCTGACACGCGTAAGGCAGATGTGAAAGACATGATCCATGGTGATATGCTGGTAGGCTCAGCTCTTAAATCTGAAAAGGTATGAGTTACACACTTAAAGATAACGTATGGCAGTTTGATGGGTAACAACACTTAGGTTAATTGCATTTCTATTTGACTGCATGTTCAAGTTCCCGATACACACGCTTGTCTCCAAGAGTGTGAAATTGAGCTCAAAAAGTCGGTGTCCCCTCTGCTTTGCGTGAGCAATGACCTGGGGATGCTTCGCGTGTATGTAAGGCTCTCCTCTGCTTTGCGTGAGCAATGACCTGGAGTTGTCCATACATACGTGCTTACAGATCATCATAAATAATATATGCAATTAAAAATAAAAAAAAAAATTAAAAAAAAATGCATGTATACACCTCAAAAGATGCCAAAGAGCACAAGAAAAGAGACCCTCAAGAGTCCAAATCCCTCAGCCTTTGTCACTGATGAGAGCATTATTAAAAATGTTTCAAAAAATTCAGTTGACTTTGTATATTATACCCAAAAATCTATGTGATCTATTCTTTCTCTTCTCAACCAAGTCTCGAGCTCAGTTTCAAACTTCTGGATCAGGTTGTGAAAATATGTGGTAGGGAATTTATGTGCTTGATAGTGTGTAATAACATGTACCTAGGATTTGTTGAAACCCACTTGCTGTTCATAATTAATGCACCAATAAAAGATAATAAAGTGACAAACAGCCTGATTAAGAAAAGGGTTTGAGTTTAAAGTGGATCAGTATATTGGCAATCACCTAGACGTGTTCGAGTAACAGAAGCTGAAAAGGGTTCCTCAGTCAGATTCATACGGTTTGATCCCATAGAAACCTTCTCGTTTAGTAATTTGGTATGTTTGTTTTTATTTTTATTTTTCTTTTGTGTTATCTTAAGTTTTTATTGTTTATTTTATTTTCAACCATGGCCAGGTTAATTTAAAGGTTTTAATAAGTTCTTTTTGGGTTTTGTGCAAGAAGGTATCGCCCCTCCAGAATCTCAGGGGAGATAACGCGAAGAGCCCTCGGGTTCAGGGGAAGTTGTTTGGTTAAATAATGCTAACCCGATAACCAGTCATCATGTGCTGGTTAGTGTTTGTGTTCCATGTTGTGCATGACAGGTTAAATGAAATGTCATGGAAAAGAAAAGTTAATGAGTGCTGTTACTGTTCGTGTTGAAGAACCAGCCGGAAAAGGACTTACCCTATGCTCAGGGGAAGTTTGTTGGTTGTTCAAGTAAAGCTTCCAAAGACTCAAAAGATACCATTCGCAAGTTTAGGGGAAGCTGAATGAACAAAAGATGCAGAGCAGTCACAACAAGCCAAGTTCAGAGATTGCCAAGATTAGACGCTGAAGTTAATGGACAAGTCAAGACAGTTACTGATGATTCAGCAAGGACTCAACAGTTTTCAAGAAGAAGCAAGTATTTGAGAATCCTCCTCTCATTACGAGTTTAACATTTGAAGTTCAAGCTGATGCTGATAAAGAGAGAGAGCCATCTAACATCCCATATGCTGCCCATTGAAGATTGTTAAAGAGAAGAATCTTCATCAACCCATGCTCAAGCCAAGGAGAAGACTGTAAGTCTGACGATTGAAAGTAGAAGACATTTAATATCACAAGCCAAGGGGAAGATTGTAAGGGAATAATTTGTGGCTTGTGTATTAAATCACCTTTTGGCGGACTATTTTGAAGGCCTATGTGATAGAATAGGTGTAAAATAGTTGGGTTATGGTTATATTGGGTCATTGGGCCAGTTTAAGCATGTTTGGGCTCATTTAGAAAGTGTTTAGGGGATGTTTAGTGGGCCTTTAAAGACAAATCCGGAAATTAGGTGTTATTTAGGGTTTTAGGGTGACTTGTTCTCCAAGATGGAGAATCCCTATATAAGGGAAGCCCTCCCCTCATTAATTTTTTGCTGATTTTGGTGTTTTCCAAGTGGTGTAATCGAAATTCTCCCAAGAGAATTTCGAACTCTTCTAGTGTGTTGCAATCAAGGTTCTCGTGTGTTCTTTCATTACGGTTTGTGTTTATAATAGTTTTCATCACTTATCGACTACATTATTCGTTTTTCTTGAATCATCTCTAGCCTTCGGATTCCGCACGTTGGCTAGTAGATTTTGATATCGCGTCTGGGTTTATTCGATCCTTACACACAACCACTTTAATAAAATATTAAAATAAAGATAGGGAACAAACAGTTTTTTTTAATAAATATATGGATGAAACAATAACATTCTCTCTCCACTACTCATAATCACTCATAGTCAAACATCAAATTTTAGGGACTCCAATGGTCCACCCTCACAAATATAGACTCTACTACTTATGTGAATACTCTTAATCATCCCACATACATGTGTTGGTAGGTGTGCCAAGGACTTCACCACCCATATTGCGAAATTCGTAAAAGAATACATAAAGTCAAAGAAAGTGGGAATTCATTAGAACGAGGTGTCAACCGCGCGTTGCAGCGGTTCGCGGGTTGTATCAAAGTTAAAGTGGAACATTGTGTTATAAATCTAAATGAAACATAAGTAAGAGATATTCACATAATCGCGTTGCAGTATTATACTCATTAACTGTAAAGTTTTACTTTATATATAACAATTACCGAGTCTTCATACCTAAGTTGTCTATTGTGTTAATATAGAGTTCTTAAGTGCAAGTTTAATTTAATTGTACTCATAACTGTAAATCACAGTTCATTTTCTTCATTGTCTTCATCACCGTGTTCGCGTCAGGGGTCTTTTTTCTTTTTCAAATCATCACCAAACCATTTAAAAGCATATCTCGTTTTAATTGTCATTCGATTTCGAGCACAACCGTATCTTCAATTCTAGTTTGATCAGTTTTGATTAAGTTAAGTGATTATACGACGCTGGTTCATACAATTTTGGAACAATTAATCTTTCTCTCTCCTACGTAGTTGTTGTGACGTCACCGATTTTCATTCGCAATTCTATTTTCCTAATTTTTTGAGTTGGCAATGTAAAAATTCTTTTCTTAAAAAAACCCTGTATTAAAAAATTAAACCCCGTGGAAGGTTGATTCACTTAAATCTATGTATGTGAATATCTTATACCTATGTTTCATCTAGATTTATAACACTATGTTTCATCTACATTTGGGATATTCACATACATAGGTTTAGGTATATATAATATTATTATACTCATTAATTATAAAAACAATTTTTGCTCGATTTTCAAAAAAAAATTAACCTCTAACACATTAGTTTGTATATAAATACTATTGAGACTCCACAACTTAAAATTACATTAGAATGATCCACCACGTGCAATTGATAAAATTCAAATTTGTCATGTAAGTGACTACGTTTATATTAGACTCATTTAAGAATCTATAACCCTGGAACCAACAACAACAACCGAACCCAGTAAAAATTCTCACCAATAAAGTTGGTAGGGTCTGGGGAGGGTGGATGTAGGCAAGCCTTTCCTCTATCCCAAAAGGCAACAGAGAGGCCGCTTCCAGGGAGACCATCGGCTCGTGACTGAGTTGAAAGTGCAATCAAAATCCAATGGCACGACACCTGCAACAAACAAACAAACACTAAAAGAAGGGGCTAAACTATAAGCTAAGCCCAAAGCATTAGTATAGTACATAAAGAAAACATAATAAGAAAACATTAGAATAAAAAGGAAAACTATGTTAATACGATCAAGCCAAGGAACAAATGGTACCCCCCCCCCCCCAAGGTCTTTAACCTTAATCCTACGTCTCCATGAAGTCCTATCCTCGACCATATCCTCGGAGAGGTGAAAGTCTACAAATCATTCCTAATTAGCTCGTCTTACGTCAATTTTGGTCTCCCTCTCCCTCTCCTCCCATCGACATTGATGGTATCCAATGATCTAACAGGCGCCGCCAAGTGTCTCCTCTTTACGTGCCCAAACCATCTCAATCTTGCTTCTCTAATCTTCTCCGAAATACTAGCCACCTCAAATCTTTTCCTAAACACCTCATTTCTTATTTTGTCCAACTGCGTGTGCTCACTCATCCATCTCAACATCCTCATCTCGGCAACCTCAAGCTTACGAGTTTGCATCTTCTTTATAGCCCAACAATCAGAACCATATAAAATAGCCGGCCTAACAGCAACTCTATAAAATTTACCTTTTAGTTTACTCGGGAACCTATTGTCGCACAGTACCCCCGGGGCCGCTCTCCACCGACACCAGCCCGCCTGGACGCGGTGGACCACATCACTATCAATGTCTCCATCACTTTGCACAAAAGAACCAAGATACTTAAACTTTGTAACCTGCGGAACCGCTTGATCTTCGATTGTGATCTGAACATCCTCAGCAATGGTCGTACCGCTGAAGTTACAGTGAAGGTACTCGGTCTTAGCACGGTTGATCCTTAGACCTTTGCTTTCAAGAGCAGCACGCCACTCCTCTAGCTTTAAGTTCAGATTCAGTTTACTCTCCGCGACAAGCACAATATCATCAGCAAAAAGCATGCACTAGGGAACTGCCTCCTGAATAGATTTTGACAACTCGTCTAAGACAATTGCAAACAAAAACGGGCTCAATGTGGACCCTTGGTGGAGGCCTACCTCTACCGGAAACATGTTAGTGTCCCCCATAGGAGCATGGACGCAAGTCACCCTCCTAGCATACATATCTCTAATAATGTCTGTGTATTTCCCGGTGACCCCTCTACTCTCAAGACTATCTCAGATCAGTTGACGTGGCACACAGTCGTATGCCTTTTCCAGGTCAATGAAAACCATATGCAGGTCACGCTTCTTCTCCCTATACTTCTCCATTAAACGTCTAAGGACATGTATCGCCTCCGTTGTGGACCGCCCTGGCATGAAACCAAATTGGTTTATCGTAACCTGCGTTTCCCGCCTAATTCGAGTCTCGATAACTCTTTCCCATAGTTTTATAGTATGGCTAAGCAACTTAATTCCCCTATAGCTCCCACAACATTGAGCGTCTCCCTTGTTTTTGTAGAGCGGGACAACGACACTCCACCTCCACTGATTTGGCATCTTACATGTTCTTAAGATTGAGTTAGCCACATAAGTCCTTCCTCCCCCAAGAACTTCCACACTTCAATGGGTATGTTGTCTGGAACAACTGCCTTTGCCCTTCCCATCTTCATAAGTGCCCTCTTACCTCCTCTAGCGAGATATCACAACAAAAATTGTTATACCCCCTTTGGCGTTGTGCAATGGCGTTATCACCACCCTCAATATGGGCCCCACTGCCGTTGAAAAGGTTGTGAAAGTAGTTCTGCCATCTTAACATGATATCATGCTCCTTGACCAAGACACGTCCGTCTACATCTTTAATAAACTTTACAACTCCTAGATCTTGTCTCCTGCGTTCCGTAGCTTTGGCAACCCGAAACATGAGATGTTCACCCCCCTTAGTCTCTAGTCCTTCATACATTAGTTTATAGGCGGTAGTCTTCGCCTCTGACACTACTTTCTTAGCATCCCTCCTAGCCTTCTTATAAAGCTTCATTTTACCTACACGTGCCTCTTCGTCATTGCAACTCAAAAGATCCCTCAAACATCATTGTTTTAACTTTAATTTTTCCTGCACAGACTCATTCCACCACCAGGACTCCTTATGGTCGCTTGACTTTCCCGTCGTAACCCCTAAGGTCTCCCTTGCCACTAGGCAAATGGTGCTTGCCATATCATCCCATAACCGGTTTGCGTCCCCATCCAGATAAGTCGTAGATGCTGAGAAGACCTTATAACGGAGCAGTATAATCTTTTAGTCCTTCAAATTTCTCCACCTAATCCTCGGTGTAACAAAATCCACCCTTCTGGTCAATTTTTTCCTCAGACGTATATCGGCCACCGGTAGGCGATGTTGAGCAACGAAAACCTCCCCTGGTATAACTTTGCAGTCAGTCCAAGAGTGTCGATCTCCTTGTCTCATCAAGATGTAGTCAATCTGTGAGTTGCGCCCCCCATTGCTAAAAGTGATCAAGTGAGAATCCCTCTTCTTAAAGTAAGAGTTTAAGATACCTAGGTCATGAGCGACCGCAAAGTCAAGAAGATCCCTACCAGTCGCATTCCTATCGCCAAAACCAAAACCCCTATGAACGAACTGGAAACACACGAAAGAACATACACGCGCACACCACACCAAAACGAAAAGTTCCTCTTAAAAGATATTTAAATTAACAGTTGAGCTTGCTACGGTACGAGATTGGTGGAAACTTACAATGACACACAAACAACAATAATTAAAACAAAGCACAGGCTCGTAACACAAGTAAAAAACCCAAGATAGTTGGTATAAAAAACTATAATTAAAGAAATATTGAGGCTTATTTAACAATTAGTTGACTACTCGACAAAAAATAACGATAATTGAGACAAAAATACACTTAACTAATTTGACAAATAACAAAACTGTGCGAGTAAAATTAGGAGCAAAGAATGAGCAAAGTAAAACACCTATGTAGCAATTAGAGCAAATCAATTCACAATATTTGGGGTTTGATGTTGGAAATCACTTACAGTTTGTTACCATTTACAGTAGAGAGAGGACCCAAAAAAAAAAGCGAGACCACCTATATTTGGCCGGAACCTTCCCGTGGCGACGCGTGAGTCTGCGTTTGACAGTGGCGGATGACCGACTGTTATAGGGTCGGTGAAGTCCACCAAGAAGCCTAAAAGCCTGAATTCCGTTGGCTTCCACCTGCAAAGACACGGGAGAGGAAGTAGAAATAGGGGAAAACTTACCAATTCCTTGTAGATCCGACCCATTGTTAGACATCCTACCGGAGGGTGGTGGTTCCGTTGCCGGTGGAACGTTGGAAAGAGAGGGGACGGGTGTACGGAGAGGACGTGTGTACGGAGAGAAAATTGTTCCTAAAAATGAAGTTTTTTTTTACGTGTGTACAGAGAGAAAATTGTTCCTAAAAATAATTCAAGACGATAAAAATAGTCATATCTAGCCTAGAAATAAAATGGCATGTAAGTAAAATGTAAGGACATGGACCTGAGATCGATTAGGATCCCTCAGAATCCTTTGTAGTCAACTTCATTCATTCGGGGATTTAGGTAAAAATGCAGTCCAATTACTACTAATCACATAATTACCCGCACAACCTTCTAAACACATTACAACAATACATGTTTAAGAAATAAAAACATTGAGATCGTAACTTACTATCATAACAAAAAATCCATAACAATATTAGTCATAAGTTAAAACTAAGTGTACCTTGCCTAAAAAAATCTATAACTCACAATCAGTTGTGTTTGATCTGGCAATATAATTACGGAATTTGTAGTGTCAAAATAAATTGAGAAAATCATATATAAATATAAAATAATAAGGGAAGATAATTGTGACCGAGAAAACTAAAGACTCAAACCCGGGTAAATACATTATGGTAGCTAAGCTTTGTATTATGTGTTTGCTGAAAAATATATATAATATTAGAAAAAACAAGATCAGAAAGAAAATAAGGAAAAAAGATATAAGAAAAAAGGGAAAAAAATAAAGAGAAGAATGAAAAAACAAAGACCCAAAAAAATAAGAATTAAGAAGAACTGACTACGAAAAAGATAAATCTTCTGAGCTAACACCCATTACTAAAAAGAAAATTGAAGGCGATGTCAGTGATAAATAAAAGTAAAGCGATTTCCTTAGCAAGAAATCCAACGCTTGAAACCTTAGTCAACTGAGAAGATGTAAAGTAAAGCGTACCAGAAAAAAGAAAACAGGAGGAAGAATGCGAAGAAAAAATACGTGTATGTCTGATATGCAAAAAAAAAAACTTGAAAAAAATAACATGTGATGATACATTGAATAAAATAATTCTCGGCAACTTTATTATATATATATACAAAGGACAACTTGTCCTATGAATTCGTGGCAACCCAAGAACACCACATCAATTATATATATATATATATATAGGCTAAGAGGACTTTACAAAAACTCCTTCTAGCACAATTGGTTTGACTTCTTCCCTCCTTAACCCAAGATTCGAGTTCGAGTCTTTTGAGCTCCGTTTTTTGTTTTTCATTTTCTATTTGACTCTGTGAATAAATCGTTCACCCCCTTCATTGATCCACCGCACACCGCCACACTCCCTGTTCTTTCTTTCAATCCTTCACTCACCAATCCATCAGTTACTTTTGTGACATCTTCATGGATTTAATATTGCCACTTAAATTATTGGTAAGTTAGGGTTTTAGGGCAAAAGGCAAAAGGCCGTTTGGGGATGCCTCCGACAGCCACATGCGCAGGATTTCCTCCATGCTCTCCCTATTGACGGGTTGGGACAACACATATCGCCTGTCGAATACCGGGCCGTCCTCAAGTATCGCCTCATGCTTCCCCTATTTCCCGTGGATGAAAAATGCCACGTCTGCAACAAGGCGTGTTTGGATTCGTTCGGGGAGCATGCTGTCCACTGCAAAGAGCTCCCGGGGTTTAAATATCGACATGATGTGGCCCGGGACGTTCTGTTCGACATCTTCAGGCGGGCTGGGATCTCGGCCAGGAAAGAAGCTCCTGTTAACTTCCTGTCTGACCCCATGGATGGGCGCTCAACTCTCCGACCGGCCGACATACTTGTTTTTGGGTGGCAGAATGGGAAACACGCTTGTGTCGATTTGACAGGGGTTTCCCCCCTTGTGGGACTGAGGGCCAACACCTTCACAGCGAGGCAAGCGGCGTCCAGGGCAGTTGCTGGAAAGGTTAACAAACATGAGAAAGCGTGCATTGAAAATAAACAACATAGCTCGGGCCACGAATGACCACCTAGCATGGACCATAAATCGTTTATTAGAAAAATAATCGCATAAAAACTTTTGAAGATCCACAAATACCAAAGGTCAAACCACCAACGACTACCCGAAATAGCAAAACCCTAAATCAAGCAACCAAGACCATCAAACACCACCAACAACACTCAACATCGCAAACATCAACCACCTCCTCTCCTTAGATGAAAATATCGATCGTTTTAAGATCTAGAGACAAAAGAGAATCGACCAGTGGCAACAATGGAAAGAGCGTAAGGCCGATGGAGATAACACTGAGCCGATGACCGACGATATTCCACAAGAGAGATGAAAAGATAAAAAACAGGTGAAAGAGATAGACAGACATAAAATATAAGCTAGAAGAGGGGAGGTACCACGTGCGTAGAGAAAAGCGTAAAAAAGCATATACTGATTTTAATACGTACACATGCATTCAATTAAAGGCACTACACACGTGACCTCTCCTAAAAAGAAATGAGCTATATGAAAAGTATGTACCATCTACATCAAATATTTTAAAATTAATTTTAATGTAGAAGCATGTTGTATTACGTTTAATATAGAATGTGCGTTAAAATTTATACGAATAATTAGTGGTATATAAATATAAGCAGTGTTTTTAACAATGCTCCTCGTATTCTTAAAAGGGACATTTACATATTTGTCCCATTCTAAGCCCTTCAATTACATATTTCCCCAATAAAAATAATCAATTACATATTTCTTCTTCCTAAAACACATATATTACATATTTAGCTATTTCATTACATTTAACTTATTGAATTACTATTTTACCTTTATTGTTATTTACATGTTTTTTTCTTCCTAAAATCATTAATAATTACATATTTCTTCAAATTAAAAAGGAAAAATGAATTTTCATAATACAAGTTTTACGTAGTTGGCGGATAATAATACGAGTTTCAAAATTTCCTCATAATAATACCAGTTTTATAGGTATTGGATTATAACGATACACCGTTAGTTTTCTACTAACGGTGTTAATTTTTACTTACTTGGCAGGTGACGTGGCATCATACATGGCATTTATAACATGATTATTATAATTAAGGGACTTATTTTGTAATTTATATAAACATATTTTGTATAAAGAAAAAAAGGAAAGAAAATAGGAGGAAGGAGGCCGGACCTCCACCTTCTTCTCCTTGTCGGCGACCTCCCAGTCGACGTCACCAACTTCCGGCGACCATCTAACCCTCAGAAACTTCCGACGACCTCCAAGATCTAAACCCCCCAAATCACAAATTCCATCCGGAGCAATCCTCCGCCACCACAGTCCAATCTCGGTTTAAAAAACCCAATCTACACAGCCTCCCTCGCATCCTACGACCTGCGACTCCCCTCGTTGGCTGCTTGTGAGCACTGAGAAGCGGCGCCGCCCTTGTGAGTCACGGACTTAGCACCAGGAAATGAGGAAGGAGGAAGCTACGAAGAACACTAGCTCCGCCGTCGGATGGTCACCGGAAAACTGAGGTCGCCGGAACCCTAGATTCCTCTTTTCTTTCTTTTTTCTTTTTTAGCTTTATAGAAGTGGAGAACGAGAGCGGGTGGCGACAGCAGTAGAAGTGGAGATTGGGAGCGGGTGGCGAGGGAGTGGTTTTGGATGTAGGTCGCCGGAAAAACAAGGTCGCCGGATGTCGTCAATGGCTGCTGACCTTTCTCCCCGTCCTTCTTTTTTTCTAATTTTTTAACTTTTTTTTATTTAACGTATAGAAGTTACATAAATAGTCCCTCCATTTTAATTACTTTATTAAAACAAACCTATAGTATGCCACGTCATCAATAATTAACGGTGTTAAATAAAAAAACTAACGGTGTATCGTTATAATCCAATACCTATAAAACTGGTATGATTATGAGAAAATTTTGAAACTCGTCTTATTATCCACCAACTAGGTAAAACTTGTATTATTAAAATCCATTTTTCCAATTATAAAAACTAATTTACATATTTCTATTTTCTAAAACATATATATTACAAGCTTATATACTTTATTAAAGCCAACTTATTAAGTTACATTTTCTCCTTTCAAGCTATTCATAAGCCTTAAAATCCATTTTTCCAATTATAAAAACTAATTTACATATTTCTAATTTCTAAAACATATATATTACAAGCTTATATACTTTATTAAAGCCAACTTATTAAGTTACATTTTCTCCTTTCAAGCTATTCATAAGCCTAGTGGCAAAGATGTATGACCCCTTATCAAAAGGTCTTGGGTTCAAGTCCCATTTGTAACAAAAAAATAAAATAAAAATAGGGGTTACAAGTTGGGCCAGGGGGTTTGTGGTGAGTTTCCTCCTGATGGGGATTGGATATGTCCCCGTCAGTCATCCAAATTTTCCGTTTAAAAAAAGTTATTCATAAGCCATTCATTATATTAAAGTTAACGAACTTTTTCATATATGGTATATTATACCATATTTCTTTCAAAAATAGGTATTTCGCACTTCCCAAGTGCGTAATGAGGTTCAGAAACCTGGTTCGGATATATTCGGCAAAAACGAACGAGAAATGTGGGTCCCTCTAGGCTAGGGGAAAACTTACCAATTCCTTGTAGATCCGACCCATTGTTAGACGTCCTACCGGAGGGTGGTGGTTCCGTTGCCGGTGGAACGTTGGAAAGAGAGGGGACGGGTGTACGGAGAGGACGTGTGTACGGAGAGAAAATTGTTCCTAAAAATGAAGTTTTTTTTACGTGTGTACAGAGAGAAAATTGTTCCTAAAAATAATTCAAGACGATAAAAATAGTCATATCTAGCCTAGAAATAAAATGGCATGTAAGTAAAATGTAAGGACATGGACCTGAGATCGATTAGGATCCCTCAGAATCCTTTGTAGTCAACTTCATTCATTCGGGGATTTAGGTAAAAATGCAGTCCAATTACTACTAATCACATAATTACCCGCACAACCTTCTAAACACATTACAACAATACATGTTTAAGAAATAAAAACATTGAGATCGTAACTTACTATCATAACAAAAAATCCATAACAATATTAGTCATAAGTTAAAACTAAGTGTACCTTGCCTAAAAAAATCTATAACTCACAATCAGTTGTGTTTGATCTGGCAATATAATTACGGAATTTGTAGTGTCAAAATAAATTGAGAAAATCATATATAAATATAAAATAATAAGGGAAGATAATTGTGACCGAGAAAACTAAAGACTCAAACCCGGGTAAATACATTATGGTAGCTAAGCTTTGTAGAAAAAACAAGATCAGAAAGAAAATAAGGAAAAAAGATATAAGAAAAAAGGGAAAAAAATAAAGAGAAGAATGAAAAAACAAAGACCCAAAAAAATAAGAATTAAGAAGAACTGACTACGAAAAAGATAAATCTTCTGAGCTAACACCCATTACTAAAAAGAAAATTGAAGGCGATGTCAGTGATAAATAAAAGTAAAGCGATTTCCTTAGCAAGAAATCCAACGCTTGAAACCTTAGTCAACTGAGAAGATGTAAAGTAAAGCGTACCAGAAAAAAGAAAACAGGAGGAAGAATGCGAAGAAAAAATACGTGTATGTCTGATATGCAAAAAAAAAAAACTTGAAAAAAATAACATGTGATGATACATTGAATAAAATAATTCTCGGCAACTTTATTATATATATATACAAAGGACAACTTGTCCTATGAATTCGTGGCAACCCAAGAACACCACATCAATTATATATATATATATAGGCTAAGAGGACTTTACAAAAACTCCTTCTAGCACAATTGGTTTGACTTCTTCCCTCCTTAACCCAAGATTCGAGTTCGAGTCTTTTGAGCTCCGTTTTTTGTTTTTCATTTTCTATTTGACTCTGTGAATAAATCGTTCACCCCCTTCATTGATCCACCGCACACCGCCACACTCCCTGTTCTTTCTTTCAATCCTTCACTCACCAATCCATCAGTTACTTTTGTGACATCTTCATGGATTTAATATTGCCACTTAAATTATTGGTAAGTTAGGGTTTTAGGGCAAAAGGCAAAAGGCCGTTTGGGGATGCCTCCGACAGCCACATGCGCAGGATTTCCTCCATGCTCTCCCTATTGACGGGTTGGGACAACACATATCGCCTGTCGAATACCGGGCCGTCCTCAAGTATCGCCTCATGCTTCCCCTATTTCCCGTGGATGAAAAATGCCACGTCTGCAACAAGGCGTGTTTGGATTCGTTCGGGGAGCATGCTGTCCACTGCAAAGAGCTCCCGGGGTTTAAATATCGACATGATGTGGCCCGGGACGTTCTGTTCGACATCTTCAGGCGGGCTGGGATCTCGGCCAGGAAAGAAGCTCCTGTTAACTTCCTGTCTGACCCCATGGATGGGCGCTCAACTCTCCGACCGGCCGACATACTTGTTTTTGGGTGGCAGAATGGGAAACACGCTTGTGTCGATTTGACAGGGGTTTCCCCCCTTGTGGGACTGAGGGCCAACACCTTCACAGCGAGGCAAGCGGCGTCCAAGGCAGTTGCTGGAAAGGTTAACAAACATGAGAAAGCGTGCATTGAAAATAAACAACATAGCTCGGGCCACGAATGACCACCTAGCATGGACCATAAATCGTTTATTAGAAAAATAATCGCATAAAAACTTTTGAAGATCCACAAATACCAAAGGTCAAACCACCAACGACTACCCGAAATAGCAAAACCCTAAATCAAGCAACCAAGACCATCAAACACCACCAACAACACTCAACATCGCAAACATCAACCACCTCCTCTCCTTAGATGAAAATATCGATCGTTTTAAGATCTAGAGACAAAAGAGAATCGACCAGTGGCAACAATTGAAAGAGCGTAAGGCCGATGGAGATAACACTGAGCCGATGACCGACGATATTCCACAAGAGAGATGAAAAGATAAAAAACAGGTGAAAGAGATAGACAGACATAAAATATAAGCTAGAAGAGGGGAGGTACCACGTGCGTAGAGAAAAGCGTAAAAAAGCATATACTGATTTTAATACGTACACATGCATTCAATTAAAGGCACTACACACGTGACCTCTCCTAAAAAGAAATGAGCTATATGAAAAGTATGTACCATCTACATCAAATATTTTAAAATTAATTTTAATGTAGAAGCATGTTGTATTACGTTTAATATAGAATGTGCGTTAAAATTTATACGAATAATTAGTGGTATATAAATATAAGCAGTGTTTTTAACAATGCTCCTCGTATTCTTAAAAGGGACATTTACATATTTGTCCCATTCTAAGCCCTTCAATTACATATTTCCCCAATAAAAATAATCAATTACATATTTCTTCTTCCTAAAACACATATATTACATATTTAGCTATTTCATTACATTTAACTTATTGAATTACTATTTTACCTTTATTGTTATTTACATGTTTTTTTCTTCCTAAAATCATTAATAATTACATATTTCTTCAAATTAAAAAGGAAAAATGGATTTTCATAATACAAGTTTTACGTAGTTGGCGGATAATAATACGAGTTTCAAAATTTCCTCATAATAATACCAGTTTTATAGGTATTGGATTATAACGATACACCGTTAGTTTTCTACTAACGGTGTTAATTTTTACTTACTTGGCAGGTGACGTGGCATCATACATGGCATTTATAACATGATTATTATAATTGAGGGACTTATTTTGTAATTTATATAAACATATTTTGTATAAAGAAAAAAAGGAAAGAAAATAGGAGGAAGGAGGCCGGACCTCCACCTTCTTCTCCTTGTCGGCGACCTCCCAGTCGACGTCACCAACTTCCGGCGACCATCTAACCCTCAGAAACTTCCGACGACCTCCAAGATCTAAACCCCCCAAATCGCAACTTCCATCCGGAGCAATCCTCCGCCACCACAGTCCAATCTCGGTTTAAAAAACCCAATCTACACAGCCTCCCTCGCATCCTACGACCTGCGACTCCCCTCGTTGGCTGCTTGTGAGCACTGAGAAGCGGCGCCGCCCTTGTGAGTCACGGACTTAGCACCAGGAAATGAGGAAGGAGGAAGCTACGAAGAACACTAGCTCCGCCGTCGGATGGTCACCGGAAAACTGAGGTCGCCGGAACCCTAGATTCCTCTTTTCTTTCTTTTTTCTTTTTTAGCTTTATAGAAGTGGAGAACGAGAGCGGGTGGCGACAGCAGTAGAAGTGGAGATTGGGAGCGGGTGGCGAGGGAGTGGTTTTGGATGTAGGTCGCCGGAAAAACAAGGTCGCCGGATGTCGTCAATGGCTGCTGACCTTTCTCCCCGTCCTTCTTTTTTTCTAATTTTTTAACTTTTTTTTATTTAACGTATAGAAGTTACATAAATAGTCCCTCCATTTTAATTACTTTATTAAAACAAACCTATAGTATGCCACGTCATCAATAATTAACGGTGTTAAATAAAAAACTAACGGTGTATCGTTATAATCCAATACCTATAAAACTGGTATGATTATGAGAAAATTTTGAAACTCGTCTTATTATCCACCAACTAGGTAAAACTTGTATTATTAAAATCCATTTTTCCAATTATAAAAACTAATTTACATATTTCTATTTTCTAAAACATATATATTACAAGCTTATATACTTTATTAAAGCCAACTTATTAAGTTACATTTTCTCCTTTCAAGCTATTCATAAGCCTTAAAATCCATTTTTCCAATTATAAAAACTAATTTACATATTTCTATTTTCTAAAACATATATATTACAAGCTTATATACTTTATTAAAGCCAACTTATTAAGTTACATTTTCTCCTTTCAAGCTATTCATAAGCCTAGTGGCAAAGATGTATGACCCCTTATCAAAAGGTCTTGGGTACAAGCTTATATACTTTATTAAAGCCAACTTATTAAGTTACATTTTCTCCTTTCACTTTCCGTTGGGTGGAGCCACAATAATCCTTGAGGATGTTCAGATTCTATGGGGTTTACCTCTTGGTGACGAGGTAGTTTCTTGTACAGATTTCAGGTGGAACCCAAAACAAAAACAACAAATTTGTCAAGATCTCCTTGGGCTTTCACTGGAGGGACCAGACCTCACCAACAATACTATAAGGTTGTCCACTCTATTGGAAAAAATAGAGATTGATTGGCGGGAAAACAACACTAAAGATGAAGAATGCTTGAAAATGGCAAGATGCATTATACTCCACCTAATAGGTGGTAGTATTCTTCCTGACCATTCAGGGAGTACTGTGTATTATTCCATTTGCAAAACTTGGTTAATCTTTAACAATGTGGACAGCTGAGCTGGGGAAGTGCAGTGCTTGTCTGTCTTTATAGGAATTTATGCAAAGCTTCAGACCCCGCTTCCCCTGAGATTGTTGGCACTTTATTGTTGTTGCAAGCACGGGAAGAATACCACAAATTGCTCCAAAAATTAGAGATGAGTTCGAATTGATGAGCCCCTTGGTGGAAGGTACTTAAAAACAGTACTTCCTAATAATAAATTTAAATTTTTTATCTACTATTTATTTTTACATTTTTTATTTTAATGATTTGTAGGTGGCGTGGTAGACTAAGTTGGTATGGTGTAACAAGAATTTAGTGCAGAAATATCGTTCAGTGTTTAAACACCGACCAGCTTATAAAAAAATGAAATTATACATACCAGAGTAATATAAAATATTTAATTTTATACTATATATTAATTTGAATGTTTTTGAAAAGTTTGTTTGGAGGCCTTATGAGCATGTTGGAGACCATATTAAAAAAAGTATAAAAAGGGGTGCGTGTTGGAACAGTGACGCATATCTTATATTTTTTTAGATTGTTGAGCCACATTTACCGAGTAAGGTTCTGAGACAGTTTGGACTGTTTCAAACAGTCCCCACAAACCTTCTCATCACTCTCGAGCAACACAGAGCATTACATAGTTATTCCAGAAGATTTGGTCTAAAAGACTGGAAGATTGAGCATGCACCGCTTGTTGCTCACTATCATATGACGAATGTTGTAACTAGTGTAGAATGCAGTGGTGAATACAAGGCTAGCCCGATGTATATGACATGGTTCTTGGATACAACAACTTTTTATGTTCAAAATCCAACAGGACAAACTAGAACCACCACGAGGGACGGGAATATTGGTGGTAGATTAGAACTGTTGGTACGTATTTATTGTTCCTTATATACATATATATTACTTTTTAAAAATAATATCTTTTCTTATTGGATAACATTGTAGAGTCAGGCCATTGGTGAGGTGCATAGTTTGGCAAGCCAAGATAACCCGTATAATCTTGATGATCAACTGGGTGGGGTTCAACAGGTTGCGGCACAATATTTAAATCTTGTCGGTGCGGGATATCACTTGGATTACCAGACGTCCAATTTGGCTACCCGTTTGATTTTCCCGCACAACCTCCTTATAATATTGAGCGACCAGTTACAAAGGAAGATCTAAACAATACGGATTATTATTTTCAGTACCGTCAACCACTTGCAAGAAATGAACCAAATTGGAAGAATACTAAAAATTCAGAATCTAGTAGTTCATTTTTTGAGCCTAGTACTTTTCCTCAAATTGTTGGTGTTTCTTTTACAAACTGGAATTCCCAACCAAGTGGTTCAGATTACACCCCTTGGCAAAACCAATAGTTGACGCAAAACAAGGTTGGTGGTTTCGAGGTTCAACAAATTTGAAACCAAGGAACCTCGTCACGTTTATCCCTGCTGGATAATCAGGACTATTACACACCCCAACCACTAGAGCCAACTCAGTATCATCCAGAGTATTCAGGTGATTTTATGAATTTATTTGATGCTCCCAACTTCAACCAAGAGTGCCACAATGGCCCACAGTTCAGGAGCAATTTATCACCCATACCTTATAGTGGAAATTTCTCATCTACCCTGAGCTCGGTAGTGCAGTTAGGACGTGGTCAGCGGATTAGGAATCCACCTAGATGTCCTTTATCGGGAGGTCCACTATATAGACCTCAAGGTCATCATTGATATATGTATTATTATTATTTGAAAATTTTAATGTTGTTTGTTGGTTATTTACTAACTGATTGATTTTTTTGTTTTACTTATATAAAAACAAGAATACTACCAAACAAAAAAAAAGAATATTATTAGCTGTAAAAGCAACCTGCAAAAGCATGGTGTAAAAGCAACTTGCAAAAGCATGGTGTTAAAGGAACCTGCAAAATAATCCTGTAAAAGAAATGTTCAAAATAATCTTGTAAAAGCAACATAATTATGTGGAATCAAATCACTCTCCTCTCCTGTTAAAGCAACCTTCAAATTTAATTTATTGCTTTATTCACGTCACGTTTTACAGGACCTCACATGCTCAGTCCAACATTATTATGTGCATTATTCACCATATTCACCATCTCCTCTCCTATAAATACCCTCCCCTCTCATACATTATTCGCCATCTTCACCATCTCATCTCATCTCCTCTCATAGATCCAAGACATACATTATTCACCATCTCCTCTCAATTTCAATGAAAAATGGAAAAGATTTGACGGAAGAAGAATACCATTCCCAGCCAGTTAATAAAACGTCTAGTTGGGTTCCTAAAAAATGGAGGCGTATGAGTTTAAAACATTTTGTGTCTTCCTCGTCTGCTTTCAAAGCCGATGTTGAAGTTGGCCCGGGGGCTATGCCGAAAAAAATGCATGTGGCTGTGATGGAAGCTACCCTTAAATAGGTTGTTGATCTTTCTACGGAGGATGGCCCGAAAGCTATGCCGGAAAATATGCTTGAAGATGTGACGGAGGTTGTTGACGGTAGCTAGTCTGCTAATGTTGTTAAGTTCTACAACAACGGGGATGTTGTGTGTTGTTTCTCCCGTTATCTGGACTTGAACCATCCTGACAAACATTTTTGGGGGACCCTATTGGGATACGAGTCTGATGGGTGCTTTTCACCATTGGTAATATAACTTTTTTTTTTGTTCACAATGGGTTATTATATATTAATATTTTAAATAACAGCATATTGAAGGCTGGGTCACACGAATGATGGAATGCAGACTTGACCAAGTAAGGAGCAACGGGTCCTTGGGGCTTGAATGGACCGTTCTACCACCACAGTTTCGTATCGGAATATACGATGGCGCCATATATGATAAAGAAAGTAATGAACTTTATCCCCCATTCCGGTAAGTTTGGTATGTTTATTTTCCGTTGTACGTTACATCAATTGGTAAGTGGTTTCTTGCTCGAATCGACTTGTATACTATGGAAATGATTCAATATTGGACTAACCATAGATATTCGAATGAATATGACCAGTTGATTCATTTGCCATTATTAGATTTATTTGTCTTGGGTTTCTAGTTGTTGTTAGAGGAGATACATTACTGGAAACATTATAAGGGACCGCGTCTATGTCCCGAACACAGAAATCTTAACGTGCATGTTGCTAATGATGAGTATCTACCTAAGGGCGGTGTTGAACTCGGTGGTGATTCAGGGGTTCTAATGTGTTTATTAATGAATAATCTAGTTCGGAATAAAACTGTTAATATGCAGGGAGATTTTAAAGAGAGGTGCATGCGATTTCGACGTCACATGGCGGATAGAATTTATCAAGGTCGCTACTTACCTGGTTAGTTGATTTGATTAGCTTATGTTTTAATTTGATATATAATGGTGGGCTTAGCATTGTATTGTTAATTCTAACTTTAACCTCCTTTCCATTTATTAATAGCAAACGCCCCTGGATCGCGAAACCAACAAACGGAAAGAACTATTTTCGCAATAGCAGATGAAATTGCATCATACCTTTGGGCCCCAAATGCTGTTGAGTTATACCTCAATGGTGATGCACCATATTTCTAATCAACTTTTCTTGAAAAGCAAAAACTTAGCCATTTTTTGGGCTCTCTCTTGGGTTATGAAAATGATGATCGTCTGTGGAAAGCGATATGAACAATATATCATTTCATTACGCATAGTATACGTTAAAACACTATTGATTATATTTTTTTTGTATGAACAACATCTTACAGGATGGGTTAGACGAATGATGTGCATGAGACTTGATAAGCTAGCAAGAAAAGGTACGTCAGTGCTGAATTGGACAATCTTACCACCATCCTTTCCAGATGAACTGCGTGTTCAGGGATACGATAATGTGCCAATAAAATATGCTAATGGAAAAGATGAATTGTACCCCCCCCCCCCCCCGTTTTGGGAGGTTCGGTATGTTTATTTTCCATTTCCTATCGCATTCATTGATGATTGGATACTTATCTGAATTGACCTGGATACAATGGAGATGATTCAGTATTGGTCTAACAACATATACCATGAGATTTATGAAGAACTGGTGTACAAAAAAGGCGTAGCACTCATTCCATTTTATATGGACAATTTGTTGCACCGGATTCGTTACTGGAATAAAAAGTACTCTGATCCCCTCGTTAAAAAGGCAAACGAAAAGACTAACACACGTTATTTGTGAAGAGTATTTGCCTAAGGGTGGTGGTGACCTCGGTGCTGATTCAGGTGTTCTTGATTGTTTGTTAATGCAAATGCTAGTCCATGGGAAGACATTGGTTATGGACGATGAATTTAAAGCCACGTGTGGAAGGTACCGTAAATACATAGCGGAGCAGTTTTATCAATATCGTTATCAGAATTAATGTACTCACGTGCGTTCCTTTGAAAATCTAGTTGAGTGGATGTTTTGAAACTGTTGTATAATATCACTCGTTTGTCCATTTAGTATGTATGATATACAATTGAAAAGCTTGTTCGGAATACTATGTTTCGTATTTGAAAACTAGAAACCAAAACGGATGTATGACGGGTCAAAACCACACGTTAATATGACCATTTAAACCATAAAAAGATGAAAAATCTAGTTGAGGGGCTATTTTGTAACTGTTGTATAACATCACTCGTTATCCGTTTAATATGTACGAGTAAAAGACCCGCGCGTTGCGGCGGGTTGATTGTTATTGTCAACGAACATTACGTACATTAGAGTCATTACATAAAACATGAAACATCGTCAAGTCGTTTTGAAAACATTAACGAAAGTCAACTGAACTCAAGTAAGAAACCAAACATGTATACATTACATAAGCTAGTTCAACAATCCATAAGCTATAAATAAAGTACAAAAATAACATGCAACGAAGCAGGAAGAAAAAAAAATCCAGAAAAGAAATATGAAATCGCAAACCAAATAACCCGAATGCTCCAAAATCTACGGACCTGATAAATAAAGTACATAAGCTAGTTCAATTCTTGAAACCACAACAATAGATTATATTCCAGTAAATAACTAAATAAGAAATTTGAACATGACGAAACTCTAAATTTAAGGAAAAGATCATGTACCTGGATGCATGAATTAGAATAAGAGGAGAAAGCCTTAGTAGATGTTGCGAGAACGAATGTGATGATGAAGAAGAAACCTTCATGTTGACGGAGAATAATGAAGGTATAACGCATGGGTTCTTATCATTGTTGCCTTCTTAAGTACCTAAATTGAGTTCTACACTTGTTTAGACATCAAGATAAAACACTAATAAAATTTGGAGTATATTTTGAAAGTCATGTATTAACTCATATCAAGTGAAAATGACACATTGTGAAAATGCGAGTTGATTTCCACTCAAAAAAAATTTCACTTGGCAAAACCACCAACATGTGCAGAAAAAGTAAAACACATGGATTTAAACAAAATTAGGCTTATTTTAGTTGAATATGTGTAAATGCATCCAACAATAAGTGATCAAGATTTATAAGTACTTAAAAGTATACCTAAAAGCTATATGTGAGTTTATACACAACTTCAATAGATATAATAATGTCATTCATATTTTGCACACAAAGCCAACGCATAGAACCTTGGAGGCACTATCATTGAGAAGTATAGTAAGAAAATAAAGCAATAACTCAAAAGCCCCACAACCTTACCTATGAAGTCCATATATCTATAGTTGCTGACTCTTGCAAGAGACAACACAAAACTATAAATGAAACAATTAAATAACCATGCCTTTGTAACCACCGTTTCTTAACAATATATAACAGTGTAAATCGAATGTTACCATCAACTAATTCAAAAGTAAATGGGCCTAATTACAATACCATGATCCTAAATGAAAAAAATTGACATACCTGATATCTGAGCAGGTCTGGTTAGACATAAAGACTGAGCTAGTAACCATCAAACCCTTGTTTATGTTGCTTATTTTGAATAGTTGCTCATACTTTTTATTTTGAGTAGCATATCTCTATCAGTCCTTGTATCTGAATTATAATGGTTTAATTAATAAAATTAATCAATCACACTGTCATAAGTAAATAATATAAGATAAGTGTTACCATATAAGACACTACGTGTAATTGAGTTAGAGATAGAGCAACGTAGTTGTGTAAGAGGTGACATTACGTGTAATTGTTAAAATTAAGTTAACCATTTGATCTTGGTCTACTCTCACTACTACCAGTCCATCACAACACCTACTACAACTAAATATAACATATTCAACAGAATATTACACACAGTCATGCTTACCAAGGGAAAATGCATTATAATTCTATTATGGTGTATCATAACTCATAAGTTAAACATCTTCTTTAAATTAACCGTGTGTGCCTAGCTAATGATCCATTAGAAACTAAGAGCATTGACATGTAGTTTTGCGTTTATACTTGTACAACTATAAGCTTAAAACATAAGAATTAGACATGTAGTTTTGCGTTTATATTGGTACAACTATAAGCTTAAAAAATAAGAATAGACATAAAGATCATTACTTAGAAGATTAAGAG
Source organism: Deinandra increscens subsp. villosa (assembly GCA_039602395.1). Classification (NCBI taxonomy): domain Eukaryota; kingdom Viridiplantae; phylum Streptophyta; class Magnoliopsida; order Asterales; family Asteraceae; genus Deinandra; species Deinandra increscens. The sequence continues at coordinate 19,119,303 of JBCNJP010000023.1, forward strand.
ACAGATATGATAAATTCTAATTAATTTTGGCTTTTCATAATAGAAATGAACACAATTAATCGAAATTACTTTCAGTTTCCATAACTATGTTATCAGAATTATTCAAAGATATCTAAACCACTCAAAATGAACACATCGAGAACCTAGCAAACCTTTAATGCAGAAAAAATTTGACAGATACAAGTAAGTAAGATCAATAAATCAAATAGCTCAAAATGAACACATCAAGCAACAAAACCATCTCAATGATCAATAATTATAAAGAGATGCAAGCATATTTGAATATAAGGGAGTAAAGTGGCGAAAACATTTTTTAGTGGTGAAATTGAAACGGGACGTAAGCAAACCACCACAATCGTGTACTGATCAAAATCTGATTTGCTTGACCCTGGTTTACCTGTTCGATTACAACCGAAAACAACAAAAAACATAAATTAGCAAAGAGACATGGAAGTCAAGCAAAGAGATCACCTTCGATGTGTGTCGCATAAGTATGCGTAACTCTTCATAGCTAGGTAAGATCTATGTCTCACGAAGTTTCCCATAGACCATACCCTAATCTGGCTTCGTACCCCCACCTTCTACAGTAAAAACAAAGAGAAGTTTTAGAAACATAAAATCCCCACATGTATATAAAATCCTAACCAAGTCAGTAGGTAAAAAAACCGCGAAGATGATGAGGCATATCGCTAAGAACAAAAACCACAAAGAAAGCGAAATGGGTTGATAAACTCAAAAGATATGTGTGAAGTTATGAACCAAAAAAGAGCCATGACCACTAAACACATACGCAAAGAAGAAGTGTCAATCCATGAAAGAATCCAATTTCATTATTTAAAAAATTAGGGTTTCGCCACAATTTGATGCATCTAGGGAACGATCAACACAATTTCTCCGGAGAACATAGATGGAAGAAGCAAGTGAAATCTTAGGAGAACGGTGGAGCATGAGAGAGATGAAGACCTCGTATGCGTTCTAAGAGAGAGAAAGAGATGCCTGCATTCTCAAAGAGAAATACATATATCTTTAATTTGAGAGAGATAGTTCACATACCTGAATATTGGATCGGTTCTCCGCCGTTGTAAGTTCATTACGGCCGGAAATCTGAAGCGGGTGTCAGTTTCAAGTGGGGTTAAGCACGTTCTTCATTCTGCATGAGATTCTTGTATCATTTACCATGATGCATTCGAGTTCAGAGCAGCAAAGATCCATCAATGTGGCCATCTACGATGAAAGAAATCAAGATAGAGAGAGAAAGTGATTTGAGACTTGAGAGAAATGTTTGTGCTTGACAACATTTATCTTTTTTTTAATCTATAAAAAGAGTGTGTACTTGACATATGACACTTGTCATATAGAGAAAGAAAGAGGGTGTATTTGATATATGATAGTTGTCATAAAAAGAAAAAAGATGGTTTAGAGTGTACTTAGGTATATGACAGTTGTCATACAAAGGAAGAAAGAAGCAATGAGAAGGAGCAAATATGTGACAGTTGTCAAATGTGCCCAGTTTGTGAGAAATTTCCTGGAAGCTTCGTTCAAATAATCAAGCTCTTTGAAAAGGAAGTTAAAAAAAATAGCCAGCAGAGAGAATCGACCACTAAATCTCATGAATGAAACCATAAGACACAACCGTCCGGCCATAACACCAACTTGTGAAACTCACGAAAAACAATATATATATATATAAACATTTAAGCTGAAATTAAAAAAAATATATAAGCAACAAAACCTCCACGTGGCCTCCACAGAAGACTCACACGTGGAGGTAATAGTACATTTTCAGAGTACACGTAAGCCATGGTTTTTGATAAATAAGGTAATAATATATGACTGAAAAGCTTGTTCTGAATACTATGTTTCGTGTTTGAAAACTAGAAACTAAAATTGGTGTATAATGGGTCAAAACCACACGTTAATATGGCCATTTAAACAAAAAAAAGATGAAAAATCTACATATTGATGATGATTAACTGATTAACTGGATCATACACATTAAGCACATAGTAATTAAAAGTTAATAACACCCATTGAGACACCTAGGCATGTTATGCTCGGGAAGCCTACATATCAAACATTTTCTAGGACGGCTTCTTTAGGGTGGTGACATCCATTTCATGATGAAACCTTGTTGACTTCCTTCGTCCCCTAGATCTAATCAATTTATCTGGGTTTGCTCGGATGATCCAACCGGGATCTCTCCATGCATCAGGGTGAGCAAGTGGGTAAAAATCTCTCTTGTATTCTTGACGGTAAGTTCCAGTCTTATGCACCCTATGAATAATATCATCCACATTACCACATCTATGTGTACACACTACAATTGCATGTGAACACGGAAGCCTTTGTGTTTGCCACTTATAGCAGGTGCATTTTTTGATTTTGTATTTTACTGTGTAGTTGTTTCCACCCTCATCGTTTTGTTGCACCTTTGATGTGACCCTATAAATACCTTGATCACGATTGTACTTGGTGACGGAGCACACTTTCCTTCGCACTGCTTAAGTTATAAGACCCCCAAATATGAGGGGTCAACCTAGTACTGCAACCAACGGCTATCTCTCTGTGCTTTTGAAAGTGGTTGACTGTCTTGTCAAAGGTGTACTAAATACAAGCCTTTATTGGCAGCAGCCTAGCACCCCTTAAGGCGTTGTTCATGCTCTCCGAGATGTTGGTTGTGAGGATTCCCCAGCGGCGGTGCCCATCGTCATGAATCAGAATCCACTATCTAATCCAATTTATCCAGGTACTTCCAAGCATCTTCATTTGCACCACTAATCTGTCTCACTAAATGCCGATACTTTCTCGGCTGTGATGTGTAGCCAATTCTCCGGCAAAGCCTTTTTAGTTTAACTGACTCGATATAAGACATAAAGTTGCTACGAATGTGACGTAGACAATAACGATGATATGCATATGGCTGCATCCATCCTTCAAGGTTATTCATAGTGTTGATAATGCCCTTATGTCTGTTTGAAATAACATAAAGCTTCTTATGAGCATCTGGTCTTACATGCCTTCCAAACTGTTCAAGAAACCAGCTCCAACTTTCATTCGTCTCTTCGTCAATAATAGCGTATGCTACCGGAAGTATGTAACCATTGGAATCCTTCGAAACCATCTTGCCCTTATAAGACCCCTTCAAATGTGTGTCGTCATTCCCGTCAATACTTATAACAGGTCGATATAGAAGGAATGCTTCTATGGACGGCCCAAACGCCCAAAATACATACTTAAATACAAACGAATCTGATGACCCGTCCTCTTGATGACGCCACTCCACAACAGTACTTGGGTTTGCCCGTTTCAATGCATTGATATAATTAGGCAACTCTTTAAAATTGGATTCCCAGTTGCCATATATATTATCAATAGCTTTTCTACAAGCTCTCCAAGCCTTGATATAAGAAACATCAACGTGTCTCCTTACAATATGCATGTATTTACTTAACAGCATATGTAATATCAGCAACAATTGCATGGTTGATGTATGATGCTAGATTCTTTGATGTAAGACTTGTGTTGTTGTTACGAATGGCTGACCCGTAACAGTTGTGACCACCAACCCACTTTATAATCCTCCACATACCTGAACTTGACTTTCCATGCTTTGTTGCAGAGACCATCCAATTACATGGAGGAGTATTTGGGACAACATCTACGTAGTCATGAGCATTAGTCTTGCATGTTGCTTTCCATCTTTGAGGCCTACTGTCTACAACATGGATCTCTTTAGCATGTTTGATGTTCCACTAGCGAACAACAAATTGAACTTCCTTCTTCGACTAAAAGTACATACCTGCTCTAATATAGTTTGTTTCTTCGTTCCAGAAAACCATGTAATCGTCCTCTTGAAATCATGATCTTACAGTTATTTTAACATCGAAGTGTCAATATCAGGGTTCACTGATGCTTGTGAAAGCCGTTCATGAATTCCCACGCGAAATTCTGCAGGTGGTTCAGCGTACCCGTCTTCATCGTTGTCATCCTCTTTGAACCTAGTGTCTTCTCTATCATTTTTCAGACGTTGATTCAGAGATGTAGCCATCGGAGTTGTCAAAGCCACCGTCTTCCACTTAGTTCGCCGGAAATGTCTCTTCGAGATCTTGGTTAATATAACCAGTATGAGCATCAGGAATTACTTGTTCCATTTTAACGTAAACATCACCCATGTAACCAGGTTGTGTTAGTGCCAAATAAAATAACATTTGTAAATTGTCGTCATCTTGGATAAATGAAACATCGCTCACCCCCTGAAATTCGTAGGGCAACAAAATAGTCACATTAAACTCTTGCTTACTAACACCAAATAGGTTGTATATCATATCAACCAATTGTTCATATGAAAATTTCTCATATATAGGATATGTTGAGACTTTAGTTGCTGCGTTGGATGAAACAAACCCCCTTCTCGTAAAATATATTACCACCCCAGAAAATCCGTAAGATAAACGAACTAATTGAAGAAGACATCTGAAATTAAGATGGGGAGAGTGGAATTGAAGGTGTTGGAAATTTCTGCAGTTGAAAGAGGAATTCTTGAAGGGGTTGGATTGTGTGTGCAAATAGATAGAGAAACAGACGTAATTTAAAGAGAGATGGGTTTGTTGGATATTTGAATTCGTGGTGGATAGCTTTAAAAAAAATGAGTTGGTGAAATGGTTTGCGGTGTATAAATGCATGTGAAAGTTGTTCAATTTTTGCAGTGTTATAATTTTTGCATGTGTACGTATATATGCATGTGAGTGAATGAATGCTTATATGAGATGATGTGATGGAGCCTAATTTCTCACTTGCCAAGTGCGAAATAGGGTTTTCATGTGCATTTCGCACTTGCCAAGTGCGAAAAGGGTCCACCTGTCATTCTCTTCTTTGGCCGTTCAGCACCGAACCAAAAACCAAAGCTAATTTCACACTTCCCAAGTGCGAAAAGGGTCCACCTGTCATTCTCTTCTTGCAAAACACTCTAACCATGTTCGTTTTTCAAGCTCCATTCGGGACCTGTACACATAAGGATCCATTGGGCTAAGTTTTTCTTTTGGATAGTTGAATATAAACAGCAAAGCATAAAACTTATGACCAGCTCTTCAAATATCATAGATTTTTGTTGCAGGTTGTAGGAACACATGGACATGGTTAGGCAGATCCGGAGTAAGCATAAGCGTGGAAACCACCGATTAATCTATGTTGATTGTTGAACCTATGATCAACGGTCAATTTTCTTTGCAATCAGCGAAAGAACTAGCAACTATAGCTGAGGATTGCTTGCTAAGAAACCAATATCCAGGCTGAGATGAGCCCAAATAATGTTCTATAGACTAGTGTAATCTTTGCTCAATATTTCTTTTTAAACACTATGGGGATATGGAGTAACATCTATGGCTTCCATTAAAGCAACTAGGCCATAAACTAGGGCTTTTACTCAATTAACCCCCAATAACCATCCGAATTGACATAAATTGAAGCGGAATTTGATAATCCCCTTTTGGAACTCAACTGAAATTAAATTTGTGCAAGTTATATAACCTAAATACAACGCACGAAGACGCCAACAAAATTTCTGAGTAATTTAACAAAACCTAATTCAACTGGGAAAGAAAAGTATTCAGTTCGAGAAATCAAACCACCATATGTTTCTTCAGGCTACTTTTATCGAACAGGCGTAGGTACAAGCCTAATCAATAATACCGAAAGGAGCTTTGATAAAATTTAGATCAAACAAACTCATAAAAACAGATGTTCTTCAGGCTTCTAGTGATCTTTAACTTTCAAAGGGTAATAATACTGGTTTGCTCTTAATTGTAAAAGATTGATGTTGAGCTTGGTATCTCTAGACTGAAAAAGTTCAATATGCTGTTTTCCTGTTTGGTGCTCCTTGATTTGTTATTGGTATTGTAAATTGAAAAGGGTAAATGGGTAATTTTATAAGAAAATGGAAAATATGTAATTGAATTTTTTAGTTGGGGAAATATATAATTAAAGAGCTTATTAGGGGAAATATGTAACTGGTCCCTTCTTAAAAATAATCGTAGTAGAAAATCATTTATAAAACAAAGTATAAATAAAATGTGAAATACAGATTTATTAAACGAGTACGTTTCAACTTCTTCAACAAGATGAAGATCTTCGATTTCGTAGAACAATTTTTTGCTGGCTAGCAAAATTATTGGTTTAGGTCGTTTAAAACGGATACGATAATATCATACCTTCAAATGCTCTGTATATTTCATACAACACCATAACAATTAGCAGTTTCCAAACGCCTGGGGTCCTTTTCCCAATATATGCACATGTATATAAGCTTCAATGCATTGTGAATAGATGACACAGATGAAAATATTCCACCTCTGTAGGGCTTTTCATATTTGACGATTGTGTTCTTCCGATTTCACTGTTTTTTAGGGTACTCCCTTGCTCCAAAAATGGTAGATCCGACTCTCACATTAGTACTGCCCAGTTCGATCTACAGAAAAAAATAACATCACATTGCTAGTCAGATTACTGATCATTAATAATAGCCATCAACACTGAAGAATTTGATAGCAATCAAACCATTGTTCTTGCAGTAACGAATAGAGGTGACAAAATTGACTCATTTATTTATAAATGGGTCTATTTGGACGATATGGTTTGGTTTTAAAATGTGTGATGCACTCCGATGCATCTTGGTCCCCAAAATTTGATGTGTGATGTACACTCATCACCTTATGTGACGTGTTGGTTAAAAAAGATACTAAAAAAATATCTATAGATTATATATTAATTTTTTTACTTTTAAATACTAATATAGAAGACAATTACATCATCTCTAGTCAGTTTGTTCAATCAATAGTCAAACCAATTGCTCAATTGATGTTCAGATTTGTTCATTAGATGTTCACATTTGTTCAATAAGATTTTTGAAAACTCAGCCATTGTAATTGATGGTCTAATTTGTTCAAATACTGGTCAACGGCATGATGCGTCACAGCAGAGCGCATCACGCATCAAATTGCATCAGGCACATCAATCGCATTGCATCACTGCAAATGCAATCTCCTCACTGCATAACCGCATGTGCGGCGGATGCTTGCATTTCAAAACCAATTATTGATCAAATAAATCAAGCTCAAAAGAAAACGGGTGAAACAGGTCAAAAGTCACCTAAAGCTTGATTTGTATTGCATACATCATAATTTGTTTAGTAAAATCACTGGATTATAAATGTAATAATAAAGCCATTCTAGTCATATTTAACATATTCACTAGCCAAAATTATAACTTTCAAATTTACGCAAACTACACGTGCATGTCAACCCAACCCAAAGCATGTTTCACAGTAAAAAGTTGCTCACTTTAACCCATTACCAACATCCAGTTTGCCACCTTTAGTGACTAATTTTGAAAAGCAACAATTTAAAGGGCAGTGTAACAAATTAGAAATGACATCGGCATGCTGCCAACTATTGCAGTTTGCCCATGATTATATTATGTTAAATTAATTGCCAACATTAGAAGTTCCAGTTCTACTTACAGCTAGCTCAAAGTCACCAGACATGCCCATTGACAGTTCACATTGCTCCTCGGATATGTCAAGAGCACTGCATACCTCAGTTCTGCAAGTGGCTAATGTCTGAAAACATTGACACACGAAATTGGTACAAGAAATGAAAACTATGATCGATAGAAGAACAAAAATGTAAAAAATATAAAAAGGATGTATTGGGTATCACCTTGAAGTTCTCTGGAGTTGATGTATAATCCGGCATCCCAATTGTCATTAAGCCACAAAACTCAAGGTTTGGGCAGTTTGAAGTGACATGTTTAACAAGCTCCACGCACCCATCAGGGTCAACTCCATATTTTGCTGCAAAGATGCAGGTGATAACTTATTAATTAACTAATTGATTATGTTAAGAAGTTTAGTTGCAAAAATTGATGACATTTGGAAATTGATCAATATCATGTTTACTCACATGTTTCTCCACTTGTATTCACCTGGACCAACACCTTCAAAGGCTTCCTGCCAATTTTTCCAATAACTCGATCCAGATTATTTGCAATCTAGACAGCAACAAAAAAGGCCATTAAATAAATCACTAATAGCGCAAGACATCATATACGAAAAAGTAAGAAACACCCATAAAAAATAGTGTTATGTCTCCGGCTAGTAGAAGATATGCGTCAATTCAAATTCTACATTATGAATACTTTGGAGTTTTAATGGTCCCCTTACGAAGAACTTAATCAGAATCTATCATATTTCTGTGTCGTAAATTTCTTACTAAAGGCAACAGAAGCACTAATCATATGGTCCACTTTCTCCTCCCGCTTGTTGGTTCAACTAAGAGGAACCACACGAATTCAACCTAAAAATGGTGGCTGAACAGTTGTGAGAACCCTATCACTGTTCAAGGCCTCACTGGATTTGGTGAACAATTGCTAATAAGCTATAAGATTAAAAGTCACAATCTGTGAGAATTGCTAGCTGACACCTTTCAAACTACAAAATAATCAGTATACCTCCGAGATGGAAAAATGTGAAAGAAACAAGAGTTTCCAAACATATACAATCAGGAACTAGACTTCATATCTAATTTGCAACAAAGACTTCTCAATCTACATAACAATACTCGGAACAATAATAATCTGCCATTCAGCCTTACATGCATTTGTTCTTATAACAAAACTGGAAATACCTTTTCATCATCTACAGTCTCCACCATGGCAAGATTTGGAACCCCCGCTGCACATAGAATACAACAAAGAATAAAATGTTAAAAACAGCATGCTCACATTACCAACATTCTTCTTTCACCATCACATCTTCCACTTTCCAAATGTCTCCCAAGTTCCAATCTTATGTAATAAACATAAAGCACTTACTCAAAAGAGGTTTCACTTTGTTACTCTGTAAATTCCCAATAAAATGCCACTCTATATCTTCAGGAAGCTGCAAATTTAGCCAAAAAATGTCCCTTTATAAACGCCACTTCCAATCAAAAGGAAATATTAAAATATGAAAACCTGAGATGCTTTTTTCGTTTTAGCATGTTAATCACTTCCAGTTAAAAGGCATATTACTGTTACGATATCTTCAGGAAGCAATAAATCTAACTATTGTCAGTTAACCACTTCCTAACTGAAGAGAAATTTACCGCTTTAGTATGTTAGCCCTAAATTTCTGGAAAAAATGAAATCGGGAGAAATTGAAAACCTGAGGTGCTTTTTCAACAATTTCCTGGACGTAATTTTCACCAAAACAACGGTGACCTGCATCGTATACTTCGCGGAGGAGTGAAACGGGCTTTGTTTTGCTTACTGCGACGACTCGTATCCGATCAGACGCACGGGATGATCTTTCAGCTGCTTGTTTGACGCGATGAAGAACTGACCTGAGTGCCGTCGCAGCAACGCCGTCCATGGCGGAAGCGGCCATCGTTAGATTCCGACGGTGTCGCTGTTCTTCACGGCTTTCCTTCTTTTTTTACCTTACCAATGTTTTCAGAATTGGGCCCACGTCGCACTTTGCAAATTTTGGCCCAATTTAGATTGTAAATAGATAAAAGAGTAAATTACGGATTTCGTCCCTAAGGTTTGCACAAATTTCGGATTTCGTCCCTAAGTTTCATTTATTACGGATTTTGTCCTCAAGTTTTGCAAAAACGTATCGGATTTCGTCCTTTTGACTAACTTCTGTTAAAATTTTATGTTAAACGGATGTAAAAAGACCTTAATACCCTTATGTGTAAAAACAAATAAAAAATTAAAAGAAAAAAGAAACTTAATTAAAAAAAGAAAAAAGAAGAAGAAAGGCATATCAGTTAAATTAAAACCAACCCCCCCCCCCCTTTCTTCCCCACCCACCCACACATGTATACACCGACGGAACTTCGCCGCTATTTAAAAAAGGAAGCGATCGGAGCTGTAAATTCGGGAACCACCGCCGGTGACGTGAAGCTCCGCCTCCACCGACGGGCATGGTGGACGTCAACTGGGAGCTCTCCCCCTGCAAATCCGGCACCCCCAGCCCCTGTAAAGCCGGCAACCACCAGCCCCCTGCGAATCCAGCACCCCCTTCGACCACCGGCAACGGGAATTGAACTCGTCGAGGACTACTTCAACCACCGGCCACTCCCTTTGACCACCGGCGGCAGCGGCGAGGTTCACAAACCCGCGACGGAATCTTCAAATTTTCACCGAAACATATTAACAATGGATCTAGACGGAATCGTTGCTTGATTTCGAGTGTAACCGTGTGATTAATTTTATGATTCGATGAGTTTTGCTCAAGTTGTGGTCGATTAAACTAGATCCGGCGGCCGGCGGTGGTGACGGGGATGATAGCCGTCGTCGTCGGCGGTTTGAACTGATATGCCTTTCTTTTTTTTTTTCTTTTTTTTTAATTAAGTTTGTTTTTTCTTTTAATTTTTATTTGTTTTTACACACAAGGGTATTAAGGTCTTTTTACATCCTTTTAACAGAAATTTTTAACAGAAGTTAGTCAAAAGGACGAAATCCGATACGTTTTTGCAAAACTTGAGGACGAAATCCGTAATAAATGAAACTTAGGGACGAAATCCGAAATTTATGCAAACCTCAGGGACGAAATCCGTAATTTACTCTAGCTAAAACGAGTCGGTGATCTGTTGCGTGTTGGAGCGGTCAACCATTTATGTTTTGTAGCATGTTTAGAGGTTTTTGTTGTAGAAAAAGTATGAATAAATGCTAGATTCATAAAAGCTTCATAATCAGATTTATATTTAATGTTAAATGGAGAAGATTAGTCCTTTTAATGACAAAGAACTTTTAAGTATTTATCGAACCAAAATTTTATTTAGCTACTATGTAACCTGGATCGGGTATTCAATGGGCAATTCAATTTCAATTAAATTAATATTAAAAAATAACACTACTTAATCTCCAAATTCATTATTATCCAAATACATTTATATTCGTAGGAAAAGTATTAAATTATGTGTGGTTTTCACTAAAGGTGAAATGGACACTCAATGCAAGCTTTCAATGTTACTAGTATTTTCAAAGTTCAAACCAGCATACACGAAATTTGAGTAAGCAATTGTTCACTCGGTTAGCATAAAAGAGGGGTTGCATCTATCAAAGGAAAATTGAATTTAAATAATCCAAGTTATTACCAGTTGGTCAATATTAATCCCAATTTCAAAATTGGCCTACAATAATCCCAATTATTAAGGTGTTGGATTTCATTAGACCCTCGTTAAGTTTTCCTTAACTAAGTTAGTTGTTTGCTGATGTGGCATCCTACGTGACTTTTATTAATTAGTGCCACGTCAGCAAAAAAACTAACGGAGTTAATTAAAACTTAACGGGGGTCCAATGAAATCCAACACCTTAATAATTGGGATTAATGTAGCCCAATTTTGAAATTGGGATTAATATTGGCCAATTGGTAATAACTTGGATTGTTAAAATCCAATTTTCCTCTATCAAAATATGGGGAGAGCGGAAGACGGCGGCGGTTGGCTAACGATCCGGAGGAGATAGCACAACGACAAGCAATCCATCAACAACAGGCTTTCGTACTCGTTTTTCATCACTGGTAGTCTGTTTTCCCTGATCGCATGTCTGTGGACGAGGTAAAGATGGAAACGAAGCACCTGGGAACCATTTCGGATGTGTTCATTGCTAGTAAAGACGCTACAAAAACGAAAGGTTCAACTTCATCAGATTTAAGAACCTTCTAGACGTGGAAAAGGTGGAAAGGAAATTGAATGAGGTGGTGATTGTGTTGATACATGTTCCTTGATCGTCATGTGAAGTATCGAATACAAGACGGATTCACACAAGATTGTTGAGGTCCGAACTCCCAGCGAACCTGGAGTTCGGACATGGCCGAACGTGTGGCCGAACCTGAGGTTCGGCCGGTCGTATTTCAGCACTATAAATATGTTGTCTTGTGTAGAATTCAGTAGGGGTTCATGTCATATCTTCTGAGCGTCTTTGTGTAAACTCTTTGTGGTTAATACAAGCCAGATTTGTATTTACTCTCTGTGTTCTATACGTTTATATTGATTTCGTTACGACTAAGTAGAAGATCCGCATGCTCACGCATTTTCAAGTGGTATCAGAGCAATAGGTTTGTTCTACTAGTCGGAAATCTGTGTTTTCCAGAGTTGTTGAGTTCGAATTCACGTTTTTGACTTTCAAAGCTCGTTTCTCATCTTCATTTTTCAAAATCTTCGTTCAAAACTTCATAATTTACGTTCAATATGTATGTGTTTGTTCGTTTTCAGTTGATTGAGTGTTCATAGCTCGAGAGGTGTCGATTTCAGTGAGTTTTTCCGAAATTGTTGAGTTTTTCGCGATCGGCCGAACCTCAAGTTCGGCATAACTGCTCCGAACACCAGGTTCGGAGTAAGCTCGGTCAGTGTTCTGAGTTCGGTGAGGTTTCGGAGCTTGTTCGGTGAGAGTTCGGACTATCTTCTTGATTCGGTGAGAGTTCGGACTAGGTTCGGAGGTACTTCGACGTTAAGTAGTTTCGTTGAGTGTTCGGAGGTAGTTCGGAGAAGCTTCGGAGGGTATAGTAGGTTCGGACGAAGTTCGGAGTGAACAGTGTTCTGTTTTTCAAAAATGTCCGATTTTCAAGCGTTCGCGGCTATTCAAAATTCGGTTCAAGCTACGATGCAAACAATGATGAATTATGATAATGAAATCGGAACAAGTCAGAAAGTTCCCAAATTGCTAAAATTGGAAGATTATCATAGTTGGGTTAAACGGTTTGAAGCGTTTGTCGATACAAATGACATTGATATGTGGTTAGCATTCACTGAGCAATATGTTTACCCTAAAGATGAAACTGGTGAACCTATTCTTCAAAGAAAAATGTCTTCTGAACAAAAGAAAGCTTATCAAGCTGAGAAAAAGGCGTATGGTACGTTAACGATGGCATTGCCTAAAGAGTTACTTCATCAATTTGCTGGTAATTACACATCAAAAAGTCTATGGGATGCTTTGGAAAAACGATGTGAAGGCAATGACCAATACAAGAAAAGTCGACAAAAGGTTTTGAAGAAAGAGTTTGATAGTTTTAAGCATTATCAGAATGAAACGATTCCCAATCTGATTGCAAGATTTGCTCATCTGATGAGTGAAATGGGTTTGGTGAATCTTACTAAAGAAGAGGTTGATATGAAAGAAAAGATCTTGGAAGCTTTGCCTGAAAAATGGGAGAATTATGTGATGATGATTACTCATGATAAGAATTTTTCAGGATTGTCTTTCAATGATTTGGTTCAAAGAATTCAGGCTCGGGATATGGAATTAATGGTGAATAAATCACTTCCTACACAAATTCAGAATCCTGCAGTGTATCATGGTGAAAATGACTCTACAATGAATGCTGGGAATTCTACTATTCTTAGTTCTGCTCCTCCTACAGCATTTCTAGCAGGTAAATCGGAAATTCCAAGTTACTCTTCTGCTGGTTGTTTTGTGTCAATTCCTAGTTCTTTGACCCAAAGTGCTTTGTCTGTTCAAACTATCGATGATTATAATGCGTTGATGTCTGCATTAGTGTCTTCATATTTTGGTGTTATTACTGGTTCTGTGAGTAATGCTGAGTTAGCAAATGAAGATTACGATCAGATTGATTATGATCATTTGGAAGAAATGGATCCAAATTGGCAATATGCTATGTTGGTTCGTCGAACAAAGAAGTTTTTCAATAGAACTGGTAAGAAGAGACTTAATCAGGAAGGAAAGATTGGATTGGACAAATCTAAGGTGAAATGTTATAAGTGTTCAGTTTATGGTCACTTTGCTCGAGAATGTCCAAGTTCTACAGAAAGTAAATTGAAGACTGGTCAGCATGCACATTTAGTTTTTCATCCATCAAATGAAGCTGAAAAGGTTGATCAGAAATCTGCTACTCTTGCTCATGATTGGTCTAATACATTTCTGCATCCAGATGGATTTGCCTGGAATGCAGATTCTGAAGTTAAAAAGAATCATACTCCGATCTCAATTGCTTTAACCGCTCAACATGCTGATGATGAAAGCTTTTTAACAGAATCTGATACTTCTTCAAGTATATCTTTGATTCAAGAAGAATTACCTAAGTCTTCTGAGAATTTAAAGGATGATGAATTTAACTGTTATAAATGTGAGACGTTGCTCAAGAAAATTGCAAAGTTTGAACAAGATTGTCAAATTTCAACTGAAGAAATTGTGGTGTTAAAGAAAGAGTTGGAAGATTTTCAAAAGAAATATTATGCATTAGATCATGTTCATGAAGATGTTTTGAAGGAAAAGGCTCAACTGGCTGAAGAGTGTGAGAAAGCCAAAGCTGAAGCATTAGACGCAGCTCAAGATTTTGAGAATCTGTTTGAGAAGAGTTATCCGGTTCAGCAAAAATATGAAGAGGCTACTGCTCTTATTGCTACAACTGCTGTTACTGTTGAGAAATTGCAAAATAAGATTTCTATGCTTCAAGATGAGAATGTTTTGTACCGGGACAAGAATGAAGTCTTAACTAAAGATGTTGAGATCTATAAACAAAAGCGAGAAAGTGTTCTTCAAGAACTGTTTGCAGAGTGTGAGATCAGAAAGTTACAAACGTATGAATATGATGAGCTCAATGCAAAGTTCATCAAGTCACAACAAGAAGTGTTTGAAGGTCAACATAAAATTAATGACTTGAAATTGGAGATTTTGGAGTTGAAACGACAAGTTAAGAATTGCAATTTGTCACCGACATTGCTTAACTTCTTATACAAGCAGGATCAGAGTTCGGAAAGTTCTAAGAAGGATGATGTTCATTTGGTTCCTCAACCAATGGATTTAATTGAAGTTACTGCTGCTCAGATTGATCCAAAAGATGACTTGCATGATTATTCTAAGTTTGCCACTCCATCCAAGAAGAACAAGTCCAAGTCTAAACGGAAGGAGAAGCCTTTGGGTGAAGCTCCCAAGTTTGTGTCGAAGTCTGTATTGCTGGAAAATGAGAAAGTATTTGGTAAGGTTGCTTCGAGTTCTTCATCTGCAACCGAAGAAGAAAAAGTTTTGATTGAAAAGAACAAGCTGAAGGATATCAAGGCTAAATTCACTAGTGAAGCTAAATCCAGAGAAGCTTCAGGTTCTTCTTCAAGTTCTTCAAAGGTTTCAGGTTCCAAGCACAAAGGTTTGGGTTTTGTTGTGAAGGAAGTTCCAGCTGTTGCAAAGAAACCAGTGAAAACTGACAAGGCTGTTAAAGCTAAAGTTACAAAGAAGTCACCATCTTCGAAGGAATTTACTTATTATTTTAGAAGATCATCATCTTCAAGGAGTCCATCTCCTAGGTATGATTCTTCTGATGGTTTCTTTGATAACTTTCATTCTAAACATTCCTCTCGTTTTTCAAAATCCAAACAATTTTCAAACATTTTTAGAGAGCGACTTTGTTATGTATGTCGTCAACCGGGACATCTCGCTGCTGAGTGTCCGACGACTGCATATATCCACAAAACTGCCAAATATGTGGATAACAAAGGTCAAATTTTTTATGAACCATGGTCCCCAAAGCTTAAGTCAACTCGTAAATCGTCTTGGTCTAAATCAAGTATGTCGGTTGAATCTGATTCAGGTTCCGATAAAAAATTAAAATCCATTTGGAAACCGAAAGTTGTTTCCAAGGCCAACAAGGACTTTGTGGAAGACACCGGGCGACCCGACACTGCTGATTCGGGTCGATCCCAATGCCACTAATGTTTTATTTGGTGTCCAGCAGGTGTTTTAGGAAGACCTTTCGGTGATTGGATAATTGCTGATTGTGAAATATCTGTTTTAATTAACTTGAATTTCAAGATCAATTTTTGTTTTCAAAAAGGCTAACTGCTAGTATTCGTGTTGGTTGATTAAATTTTTCGTGTTTTCTACTCCGTCTCATTCTGAGGGGGAGTTTGTTTTTGCAAAAATACAAAAATAGTGTTTTGTTTTTCAAATCGTAAAAATGAAAATCTATAAATAGAGTTGTTATTTTTAGGGGGAGAAATTTGGAAAAGCCAAAAACATTGAAAAATGAGAAATCGTATCCGACATGTTTGGGAAATGATGGTACATTGGCTGACATTGTCTGACTCATGGATAAAGTAGATGAACAAGCTATAAGACCATTTGATCGATGCGCAAGGTAGGCTCGGCAAATCAGAAAGTATACAAATGTGATATACACTAAATCTGATGCTTGACCTAGTGGACAACATCTTGATGCATATCTCATGATATATCAAGAAAAAGATATGTGAAAAATAAAATGAGAAGTCACTGTGTATACATGTGTTCATTTTGCAAAGATTTAACCTTGTTTGATTTTCTTTATTTTGTCAAACGATCGGACTTTCTCTGCGTGTCGAAAGACCGACCTGATCGTTGTTCGTTTGACGTTCTGCTTTATTTTCTTTGGTGTTTCGTATAACTCATCGGACTTTCTCTGCGTGTACGGGAGTACCGACCTGATTTTTGTTGAGTTATACAACTTCAACTTGTTTTATTTTCTTATTTTGTTAAATCCGAGGCCTTATCTGCGTATCGAAAGATCGACCTTAAGGTAGACGATTTAACGTTCTTATTTCTTTTTGCATGGAACACAGTTGACTATATCATGATTACAATCATTATGTGATTAAAATCACAAATGAAATCACAAAAAATGTGATGAACAAAAAAATATCTGAGTATGTCTGATAGTGTGGGGTACACTGGTCAATGCAAATTTAATCAATACTTTAACTAATCCAGATGTTATGAGTATGATTGTGCCAGAGTTTAAAGTTGGACAAACTATATATGCAATCAGCATGACTTATGTGCTTCATTAATTGAAATTGAAGTGTAGTTTAGCATGTTATGACCAATATGATCCCAAGTTGTGATCTTTCTCACAAAAGACAAAAATAGTGTTTAATTCAGTATTGTTTTACTTTTCTTGTCAGAAAATATCAAAAAGATTTTAGGTGTGTTTTGATATAAAGTTTCTAAAAGTCAAAAAGATTTTGTTTCTTGATTTGTTTTTGATTGATCAACACGAAATACAATATCAATTTTCAAAATCAAAATATCTTGGAGTCTCGAAGAGACATTTTGCACCAAGGTTATTTATGTTGGCAGGTTTCTAAGTAGTAAGAGAACGTCTCAACTTCAAGTCTTCTGAAGGTTGTTGATAAAGAGATTTTACACGATGCAATGTCAAGTATTCAAGTTTGAACTCATCGTCAAGATCGAGGAAGAGTTTGGTTGAAGATACATGATACAAGTTTGAATAGAGAAGATGATACTGCACATGCCGAGGGGGAGTTTGTTGATACATGGTCCTTGATCGTCATGTGAAGTATCGAATACAAGACGGATTCACACAAGATTGCTGAGGTCCGAACTCCCAGCGAACCTGGAGTTCGGACATGGCCGAACGTGTGGCCGAACCTGAGGTTCGGCCGGTCGTATTTCAGCATTATAAATATGTTGTCTTGTGTAGAATTCAGTAGGGGTTCATGTCATATCTTCTGAGTGTCTTTGTGTAAACTCTTTGTGGTTAATACAAGCCAGATTTGTATTTACTCTCTGTGTTCTATACGTTTATATTGATTTCGTTACGACTAAGTAGAAGATCCGCACGCTCACGCACTTTCAGATTGGGGGTCGGAAACTCCACGCTAACATCTCTCGTGTTCCTCGCTCGACCTCTATTCCCTTGTCCAAGGGGTGGTGGGTGACAAAATTAGAAATAAGGTCATGCATGCTTCTCAGTTGAAATCGGTGGTGGTAAATGAGAAGGGGGATTGGGTTCACGACAATGGAAGGTCGTTTCGAGATGCTGTAGTGGGAAAGAGTTCCTTATCGGAAAATTCTCCGGCCGCGATGGTCTTCGGCACGCCGAAGTAGAAGGAAGTCTGCGTTCCGGATGAGGCTGGAGACTATCAGACTTCTTTTTTTGGTTGTTCTTTGAACGAAGAAGCCAAGGACGGAGCTACCCTTAGTAGTGTTAAATTTCTTCGCAATTAAGGGGGCAACAGATTTTGACGTCGTTTATGTGGGCAGCATGCATGTTCTGTTGGTATTCAACCAGTCGAGGGTGTTAGGCTTTCTACAGTGGTATATGGGTGCTCGGTAACGTTTAATTTTTTTTAGGTTTGATTAAAACATTACCGACCGGGATTAGTAAATTAAAAGTTAAAACGAATTAACCGATAATCCATTACGCAGCGGAATTAATAATTCTACTAATTTAGACGTGTAAACCATTGGTGTCGAAATCGTGTCAACAGGATCACGATCACCAAATAAAATCACACAAACACCTTTTCGCGTTAACACAAAAAACACTAAATTTCAAAATCGAATTTAAACATCTAAACTAAAACGGGTTTAGATATACCTTCTCGGTGAACTAACAAACGTTAGAGACACCGAGGGATAACGTGATGATGCTAGGGTTTCACGGAAAAAACCGATCCAACGTTCAGCTCAAATCGTTTTGCAAATCGCAAGAACCATCTTAAACTAATTCATTGTAAACTGAAACGATTCGGTTTATGGTGGCGACGAGCAAGCACCAAACGTATCAAGACGGTGACAGTGGCTAGGTTTTAGCCGAGGCGATGAAATGACAACGGCGACAAGGCTCGCTTCGTTGGCGTCGTGAAAAGACGACGAGCAAGGAAGGTTAAGGTGTCGCGGTGAAACGGAGAAATACTAGGTCACAGTGGCGAATAAGAGTGGCCGCGGTGGCGGCTCCAAGAGGAGGGCGGCGGCGGCGGTGGCGGCTCCCAGTGGGTGGTGGCGGTGTCGGCTTCCAGAGAGGGTGGCGACGGCGGTGATGGTCTCGCGTGGTGATGATGATGATTCGTTGTTAATCGTTTGCAAGAAACGACGAGATGATCTCCAATCGCTAGGGCTTCCGCGAGGAAGGATAAGGAGATCGTCGAGAGAGAGAGAGAGGGAGAATTTGTGAGGGGAGGGGGGAGCGCGACGGCAGAAGTGGTGCAAGGATTAGCCCCCAACCCTAAGCCTTAGCCGCTTATTTTATAAGCCGAATAATTACACTTCAAGCCCCTCCTTAATTCTCTTTAATCGAATCAAACCATCATCGTTTACGAATTAATAAAACAAGTTTATTAATACAAGAATCGTAAACCCGAGAACTAATAAATTCAAATAACCAGTTATTTAATTTATTATATTCACCGCAAACGTTTAATCGATAAATCGAAAACGTTATTCTTCGTTTATAATCGCAGGGATAAGTAATCATAATTAAACACATGTTTATTAATCATGAATAAACATTAATTAATTACATATTTTCGTGAATTACCGGTTAACCAAGTAAGCAGATTTTTATCTCATTGCCCTCAGTGTAACTCTTTACAGGTCTAACCGGGTCGGGTTCTTTGTATTGTCGGATCTACACATCCATTATCCAACAGAGGGAAGATGAAAATTTCTGGTCCTCAAAAGAGAATTGGTGGAAGGATTACTTTGTCTATCTGGCTCAATGGAGTGGTCAACTTATTCCTAGATCCAATATTGTGGGACTTAAGATCATGGGGGTCCCTCTTTATCTCCGGGACGACTTGATGTATGACGCTATTGCGAAAGCATTTGGAAGAATCATTTGGCCATCGCAATCCTCTTGGTTGCTTGAGAACTGTTCCAGCGATTCGATTCAAATCCTGTCGGAGTCATGGAAAGCGATTGATGAAACTGTCCTCATCAGATGGAAAGATTCGGTGTTTAGTGTGATGGTGAAAGAGGATAATTGCCACTGGTCTCCTTCCTTTGAGGAAGAAGAGCAGATTTGTATACCGGTGGACTCGCCAGACGTCGGCTTGGGCAACGCCGGCGATTGCTGGGAGGAGTGGGAGGACGAAGAGTCTCCTGGATCAGCGTTCCTTGGAGAAGGTGATGTCGGCGGAAATTTATTTGGTGATTCCGAGGCTGATTTGTTTCACGAGTTTGACAACGATGACCTGGATGATTCTAAGACGATTGGGGACCATGAGGTGCATTTGGAGGAGGAGGAGGTGTCAGGGAAGTTTTCAGCGTTGCGCCATAAGGGGATTCTTCCCGAATCTTTTTTTGTTTTTGGGCCTAAGAGCCACATTAGGCCGATTAATTCTGGTGGGGACATTTTGGAGGGTCCTAGGTCTGCGCTCATTTCCCCATTACAGGACCTCAATGGATTTATTCCTAACTCTTCAGACTCAAATGGGGAATTTCCTATCTCTCTTTAGTTCCCTCCTAGGGCTTGCTCCAGGTCGCGTTATTTCAGGGGGGATCCAATCTGATTCGCACTCATTGTGGTGGTGGTAAAGTGATATTCCAGAAGGCTATTGCAAGGAAGAAGCGGGATAATGGCAAAATCCCTTCTCCAGGGATTCAAAAAGATCATCAGTTTTGGGGGACTATGGACGAGAAAACTAAGGAACTTGATGAGGAGGTCTCGAGCACTATCAATGTGGGCTCTTGTGTTGGTGTAACACCCCGGCTGATGGCAGAATTTACGTCGGGGCGCTAAAATTGTGCAGATGCTCACAACACTATTAAAGTTGTTATATATTTAATCCTGCCACTTTCATTAAACAACCAAACATAGTCAAACATAACTTGCAACAAAACATCGAGTTCATAAAGCTCATAAAAGTTCTAGTCTTATTTAAAAGGTCTACTAATTCCCATGCATGATCCTATGGCGTCGATAATAAAGTCAAACAGCATCACCTTCAACATGTAGAAAACACGGTCAACTACAAGAGTTGGTGAGTAATATCAGGTTTGAATATCAATATAATTTGAATAAAAGCGATTCATGCGTCAAGTGTAAATATCTAAATCATGATCAAAATGTATAAGTGATGTGCACCAAACCTAGACAAGTAAGGAAGCAATCACCGGACGCCACACGTGAGGCAGGTCAGGTAGGTTGTCAGCCAATATATCTATCATTGTTGCCACGGCTCGATGGTTAATGGTACACATGCGATTAGAGACTAACTATTAGAGAATACCCAACAAACAATCCACAAGTATCACATAATCAAAGAATCACACATAGAGCACATAGAATCGCATGTTTGATTTCATAATAAAGCGTTTAGAGATTTTTTAATAATGGTACATGTTGCATCCCAAAACATGAAAATGAAAGAGAGGCTATAAATACTCACCTGATGGTGAAGCAAACGAGGGAAAAACTGAGATGGCGGCGCGAAGTCAAACCCGGAGATCACCTTAACGATCGAACGTGGTAGTGGAATACCGACAAAAGTCAATAATAAATTAATAAGTAAATAAATAGATAAGACGAGCAACTCGAAACGACATGATGGACACGATCGGATTTACGACCCGTTGGTGATTTATTTAAGGGACAACATGAGGGTTAAAGAATTAAATGGGTCAAACCTAAATCTAGGTCGAACAATTGGCAATTAACTATTTATTTAACTAGAAAGCCTTACGACGTCTCAAATCTTGTTTATTTTCTATAAAATCATCCAAATCATATTTGGTCTCCAAAAATTAATTATGAGCTGATATAAACGGATAGATATGCTATATAAAATTTCAAGTCATAAATCAAATGTTAACCCCACAAATTATACAAAATGAAATATTTTTAAATCCCAAAATTTCTAATTAAATCGATCTTAAATAATAAATCTACTAAGGTTTCTCTTTTAGCATGCACATCTATCCTAACATTATATTTATGATGTTCCATGGACTTATAACCTAGATCTAATTATTTCATATCACCAAATCAACCATAAATCCATAGATCTAGACATTTATATGTTTATTTTTCAAGAAAACACATCAAAAGGCATATTTCATAAACAAAATCCTAGATCTAAAGGTAAGATGATGACTTTACTAGATCTAAGCCTAGATCTATATTCAAGTTCATGCTTTTCATACATCTTAAACAAGATTCAAGTAGAGATGGTCAAGAAACCCTAAGATCTATGAAGATCCATGAATAAAGATTAGGAAAAAGTAAGCTTTTATCATAAAAATCCAGTTTTTAGGTCACAAATTCTAGATCTATCAAGTATGATGATTCCACATGTTAAAACATGCATAAAAAGGTGATCTTTAATCAGCTCCTACCACGATTCATCAAGATCTATCAAGATCTAACACATAGTTAACAAAAATTTCATAAAAGTTCATGAAAATTAAATAAAAATCCAATCTTTTGGTGTAAAATCACTAGATCTATGATCTACGACCTAGATCTAGGTTTAAATCATGGTAAAGGACTGATCTTGATCACACCATGGCAAGAGAAGAAGAAGATAGAAGTAAAGGATGAGAAAAACACACCAAAAATACGAAAACCGACGTTTTCCTTCACTGGTTTTCACCATTTTGAGCTACAAAATCTCTAAGTTCTTGATCTAGGGATGAACCAGCCGTTCTAGGGTTTCTAAGGAGGGTAGAGATGAGAGCATGGAGGCTAAAATGAGAATGATAGCTTAAATACCCGAAATTAGGGCAAAAAATCATGAAATCCCATCGTTTGGTCGGTAGGCGTATCGCGCCACATCACCTAACACTCTTCGCGATACGTGGCACCTCCAGGTGGAGGTGTCGCGTTGTTCCATCACCTGTTTTCGCGTTCTGAGTCGTTTCGAGCCCAATTTTCTCCCAATTAAGATTACCATCATATTAACCACATTTAATCCACTCAATTTGATATAAAATATGTCTCCTAACGATTAACGGTTGTTTAAATATCGTCCAAAATGCATTTTTTGTTGGTTTTGTTGTTCTTCTTGTTTTTAAACAAATCACCAATGTTTTGCGATTCGATCAAGTGTGTGATGACTCATGACATGGTTTGTGATCATATGACTCATAATCATGATAAAATTGATATACAAAACTAAAAAATATGATCTCCTGGTTAAAATCAAAATCGCGCGGAATTTACCAAACTTTCACCGTTTTCATTCTAGACCTTGAATTCGCACCAACCTTCACTTGTATTTACTTCCGTGTGTAACTAGTATTACACGCAAGGGTCATACATGTTCAGATTGATCAAATTCCCGGTTAAACGAAATTTGGCGACCTGTTCGTGTAAAATCCCAATACAGGCAAATCGAATATTAAATCGATCAATAAACATGATAATGGATCCAATAACAATAAAATGAGATATAAACATCATAGAAGGCATAACTCTTATTAGATTATCGATCACGGGTTCGAATACATGAAAACAGGTCGGATCTGACAAATTTGAAAACCCGAAATGTTACAGTTGGCATGGATTTTAATGGCTGTGAGGACCACGTTGCTAGGGTTATCACAGGTACTGGGAGTCGAATTCGGTGATGCGTAGCATCCTTTGCATAAAAATAAATAATTAAATCCACATTTAAATTTGTTTTTAAATGATAATTATCAAAATTGGTGCTTAATTGTTCAAATTATGAATTATAGATTTTGTGAAAAGGGTTTTGGTTTTGGTTTTAATTTGATAAATATATAAATTTTCACATTTAAATTAGGTTTTTAATGGAGATTATTAAAATGTGATAATTATTGATGTGTTTAAATGTGATTGTTAGGTGGTTGGCGTGTTCGTGATGAATATAGAAGAAAAATGCAATTTACGGGAGTTGAATCGGAGTTTGTATGCAAAAGTTATGGAAGAAAAAGAAAAAAAATAAATAAATAAAACATGCAGCAGGTCAGCCCAGTCCCATTTAATATGTCGGCCCAACAGAAAGAAATCCAGCAGCCCATCTCCACTGACCCGGGCCCGCAGCAAAGCCCAGTAGCAGCCATAGCAGTCCAGAAACAGAAAAAGAAAGGAAAAGGATAGCAGGACTGGGGTTTCGACCTCTTGTTTCCCAGCGAGAGTCTTACCACCAGACCAACAGCTCCTAATGATCTACATCTGACTTGCTTGCTTTTTATCTACTCATTTTCCAGGCCCAGTTTCACAGGCCCAGCGACCTGGTCATTTAACAGCCATATTTTCTGCGTATAAAAGTCATTTCCAGCCGTTTTTCATGGTGGCTAACCTCGAATAAACCCTAGAAAACCCCCCAAAAACCTCTGGAAAACAATTTGGAAGATCAAGGGAAAAAGATTTGAGCTTTGGGAGCTAAAGATTGAAGATTTTAAGCCTTTCGGTTTGGATTTTTCATCTAGTCTTTTAATCTTTTATCTTTGCAATCTTGTTCATGATCATGATTGTTATCAAGGTTAGATTTTTATCATTTTTAATCATGTTTGGTGACTGATCTTACCATTGTATCACCTAGATTAGATGATTCTTGACCCGTTTGACTTTCTAGTTTGACTTTTTGACATGATCTTGTAAAATTGCTCTTTGATTTTGATTTGGATGCCTTGGATGATTTTATATGCATATTTAGCTTCTTTTTTTCATGTTATGTGGGTTAATTGATGTGGATTGTAGAACTACGACCATTTATTGATTAGCCTATTGTTAATCGGTTCACTTTTTGGAGTTTATTGATTAACGCATGATCCAGAGACCTCCTACATGATGATATGATATTGATTTAGGGCTGATTTTGTGTGCATCTATATGGGATAGAGTTGACCGATTCGTTTCATATATTAGGAAATAGCTACGCATTGTTTAGTGAGTTAGGGTGCTTATGACCATAAGATTCGAGCTCACTTATTCATGTTTAGAGTTTTCTTGGTCCTAGGCTATTCATTTCAGAATCATTGCATGTGTTAGGGGCCATTTAGAGAGACATTTCTTGTGGTTTCCTTTTACGTATGCGTTTAGCTCGCTTTGACCGAAGCGATTAGACCATTAAGAAATTTTACATAGTTTTCTATCTGAGCTTCAAGTATGATTACCTTAGTGATTAGGATGTGTCTATAGTCCTATTTCATTTTGGTTTTCATCATTAGTGGATAGTGATCGTGTTGATTAGTCAAACTAGGGGTCTTATTGGGTTTAGAGGATTCTTATCTAGGTGATACTTTTCTCCGACTGGTTTTTCAGCGTGTTATCCAGCTTTTGGTTGTTTTTGGCAGTTTTAGTTATTTAGTTTAGTTTTTAGTTTTAGTTCACCAAATCATTTTCATCGGTTAGATATTAGCAAAGATCTAGTATCGGGAGATTACACACGTGTCCACGGATTGATATCCGGTTCTTACCAGTACTGTACTGAACACGACGGGTTCACTGCCATGGTGTGTAGTTTGGTCACTTGGTATATACCTTTTAAAACTTGACCACTTTTTTATATATCCAAATGTACGCATTAGGCTTGATGGATGTTATGTCGTTGAACGGTCGTGGTTTGGGTAGGTCCAAGGTGGATTGGATCTCTCGTCTCAGAAGGAGTAATAAAATTTCTTTTATTTGCCTTCAAGAAAGTAAGTGATCCTCCGTCTCTCGTATTCCGACTGAATACAACTACAGCCCGGTATTAATTATAGTAAGATCGATCGATTCCTCGTGTGCAAGGTGTTTTTCCACAAGTGGCCAAACGTGGTTTTTACGGCTCTCCCCCGTCTTTGGTCTGATCATAATTTGATCGTTCTTAAGACTTCTCCGAAGGATTTCGGTCCCATTCCTTTCAGAATATTTTTCATCATGGCTTTCTTACCCAGAGTTTAAGGATGTTGTGGTGGTGGCTGTGAATAATAAAGTCTTCAGTGCCAAGGTTCTCCATTGTAAGTTGAAATGTATAAAGGATGCCATCAAAGGTTGGAACGCATTACGTAAGGTTCTAGAGGATGGTCATTATATGGATTTGAAGGAGAATTATATTCGGTGGGAAGCGTTAGCGAAGACCCGCTCCCTCTCGGATGATGAAGCCATTCAATGGGGTAAATGTAAACTGGATTTATCGCGTTTGGATGAGTCCTGTCGGACTGATTTGGCCCAAAAGGCCAGGAATCGTTGGGCGGGTTTTGGGGATGATAACATCTCTTATTTTCATGGTGTCTTGAATTCGAGATTTGGATCGAATCAATGATGGCATCATGAAGGGAGATTGTTGGGTTTCCGAGCCTGTGGAGATTAAAGAGTTGGCTAGAGCTTTCTTTAGAGAGAAATTCAGTAACGATGGGCATCCGAATCCGGCTATGGTGTGCGACGGTATTAACCGTTTATCGGATCTCGAGGCGGAAAGTATGGTCCTTCCATTTGCTATGGAGGAAATTAAGAACGCTGTTTAGGATTGCGGCGACGATAAAGCCCCGGGGTTCGACGAGTTTAATTTCAAGTTTCTTAAACATATCTGGGATTTATTGTGCAATGACTTTAAGGACGTGTTGGACGAGTTTTTTAATGAGGGCTATTTGGATCGTTGTTGTTCATCGTCGTTTATTTGTCTCATTCCTAAATGTTCCGATCCCCAATCTTTCGGGGACTTTCGCCCCATTTCTCTCCTCGGATGCATCATTAAGGTCGTTTCTAAGGTGCTTCGTCAACCGTATCGAAGGTGTGATGAATTATGTTATTTCCGGTAATCAATTGGCTTTTGTTGCTGGTAGGAATATCGTGGACTAACCATTAATCATCAACGAAATTCTCTCGTGGTTTAAAAAGGTGAAGCGGGAGGCAATAGTTTTTTAAAATTGACTTTAACAAAGCCTTTAACTCCCTCGATTGGAATTTTTTAGATTCCATTTTATTGTAAATGAATTTTCTCGCTTGTTAGAGGTCTTGTGTCCGTGGTGTGTTGCAAGGATCCAAGGCTTCGGTTCTTATTAATGGTTCTTCGTCAAAGGAGTTTGAGTGTTTCAAGGGTGTTAAACAAGGTGACCCACTCTCTCCCTATATTTTTATCATCGCAATGGAAGCCTTCCATTGGATGATGAATAAGGTGGTGAACCTTGGGATCTTTCATGGTGTTACTCTCCCCAACAACTGCCCCCCCTGTTTCTCATCTTATTTTGGCGAACGATGTGATGGTTTTGAGTTCCTGGTCTCAGCAGAATTGTGTTAACCTTTGGAGGTTGATCTGGGTTTTTTCTTGGTGTTGGGCCTTCGGGTTAACCTCAAGAAATGTGGGTTGGCGGGTGTTAATGTCTCGGATCAAGTGGTTATCTCTATGGCGGGTCTTTTGGGTTGTAAAGTCTCTACTTTTCCTTTTGAATACATTGGTATGTATGTGGGTGCTAATATGAACTTGAAAAGGGATTGGAATAATATCGTTGAGGTTTTCTGTAAGAGACTTGCGGGTTGGAAAGCTAGACGATTGTCTATGGGAGGTCGGCTCACGGTGATCAAATATGTCCTCGACTGTCTCCCAACATACTTTTTCTCTCTTTTCCAGGCGCTAAAGAATGTGCTTGAGACCCTTGAACATATCATATTCAAGTTCCTATGGGGAGGAGATGATAATAATCATGAAATTCATTGGATCTCTCGCGAAAATATCCTAAGCCCAAAGAGGAGGGAGTTTGGGGCTGTCTTCGTTACAAAGAATTAATACCCGTCTTCTCGTTAAGTGGGTGTGGAGGTATTAAACTGAACCGAACAGGTTATGACATCGTGTTATTGACTATATTCATCACAGGTTGGAGTCTTCTTCTCTCATTCCTATGAGACCAGCGGAAACAGGTTCGTGGAAGGGCATTGATATGGCCATTCGCGATCTTTCAAAGGATGTAATTCATTCGCATGACTTTTTTCTGGAGATTACTGGTTTTTGGAGATGAACGGAAGATACTGAGGGTTGTTTCTTAGTCAGATCAGTCTGGCGTTTGTTGTCCACTAATACCGAGTCGGCTCATGATTTTCCTCTCGATTAGAGCAGATCTGTCCATGTGAAGGTCAATTAGGTGGTGTGGCGAGCTATTCTCGATCGTCTCCCTACAAAAGTCGACTTACCGAAGGAACGTTTGGGTTGATAAAGATGCTTGTGTTCTTTGCGGGGAATGCCAGGAATCGGCGGCTCATGTCTTCACCGAATGCAGTTTTTCAAACAAGGTTTGGCAGCTTGTGGGCCAATGGTGTCGTCTTGTAGAGGCTAGATTATGAGGCTTGTAATATTAAATATGTTGAGCTGGGCTTAGAGGGTTTCATTAGTTTAGTAGACTAGTTTGGTTATTGTATGTAGGCTAGTTTATGACTGGGCTTGAGTTTACTATTGGGTTTATGACTCAAGAGGTCCAATAGTAAACCCATTGGGGTGCCTATATAAACCCCTCTAGACCTCCTTGTTTGGGGTTGGCGGTTTACAATTCTTTGGAGAGAGGGAGCTGATTACGATCGTAAACCCGAGAGAGGATCGAGTTTACGATTTCTTATATAGTACCCGACAAGTTTGTCTTGTGTGCAAAGATCAGGTTTTTATCACATATATTAATCGTTTTCTAGTATTCTTCTCATCTCTTATCTTGAATCAATCAATCACTTGGATTCCGCACTCGTGATTGATAGAATATCGTGAACGGTTGTTAATTTTGGACCAACAATTCGTATCAGATCCAAGAAACGAGTGTTTCGAGGTTCTCACGATATTGGATTCAAGTTTTTGCTGGAAAAAGTTTGAGTTTTTGAAGATTTGAAGGTTGTTTGAAGGTTTACGACTGGGTTGCTGCTGTTCTTCAGTGTTTACGATTAATTTCTGGGTTTTCATGAGTGTTTACGACTGGCAGCATTTGAAGATCTTCATCGGAAACGTGATTACGATATCAAGAAACGATTTTTGTGTGTTTACGACCTGAAATTTTGAGTTTACGACTTAAAGTTTAGAACTTTGGGTGTTTACGATATTTTCCAACCGGAATCGTGTTTACGACCTGTGCCTATCGGAAACGTGTTTACGACTCATCTTAATCGGAATCGAGCTTACGATTTTTTTTTCAATCGAAATCGTGATTACGATCGGGAATAGTGTTTACGATCGGAAACAGGTTTTGCGGCAAAAAGTCACTATTTCACACTTTCACGGAAACTGACATAACTTTTGACTCGTTTGGAGTTAGAGGCTCAAATTTTAACACGACGTTCGTGACACCGAGCCCCAGAATTTCCCCCGACTAATGTCCAGGGGAGCTCGTTTGGACCCTCAAATTCCACTCAGAAGGCCTCCGTTTTTCAGTTTTAAGTTTTTGACACTATTCTTTGAATAGTGATTTTGCCGTTTTTGCCGATTTTTCTAAATTTTCAAAAGCTGCATATCTAAAGAAAGAAAATGAGTTCAGTGGTTGAAGAAAATAATTTGGTTGAGAACAAGGATGATTTCGCAGCTGAAGTTGACAATACTAAGATATGCCCCAATCCTACTTGTGCACGTTTAATTCCTGGACTTAGGCAAATTTGTAAAAATTATGAGATAGAACTGTTTGAGATAAAATGCGAAAGGAGTTCATTCAAGGGTAGATGGCAAAAGAATGAGGAAAAGGTAAAAGCTCAGAAATGAGACATTGAGAAATATCAGAAGCTAGCAACGGAGAAGACTATCTTATATGATCGGGCTAGGATTGAGATATCTGAGCTTACACAGAAATTAACTGAACTGCAACAAAAATTTGATGAGCTGCAGGTCAAGTATGATTGCAATCAGGAAAGAAATCAGCGAATGCTCGATGCAGGGAAGGAATTGTCACGTGCTGTTGTGATCGGCCAAGTTGGGAAAGACACATCTGGGTTTGGGTCAGAAAAAACTGATAAATCTTTGGCAATGAACAACATTATTCCTCCACCAGTTCCCAGAGACATTATAGGAATACTTCTTAGTGAGGATCAAGTTGAACGAACCGAGTCTGATTATAAAGAAGCTGCTCCTCCTATTGATAGTGTCTTGGTTGGAACTACACCATTGACTCAAGAAGAAATTGATAATGAAGCAAACATGACTTATGGTGAAGGGAGAGTAAAGGATATATCAGAAAATGATGCTAAGTGTTAGAAATATGACAAGTGTCATAACTCTAAGTCTGATGATGCTGGGATAGAGTTGAAACCATACCCTAAACTTGAAACCCCATGCTTCAAAGTAATTGACGAAGTCAAAAGGGAAAATGTGATCTTGACGACACGGCCTGAGGGGAAGATATTTATGACATCTGGATCAATGTTTGACCAAGAACCAGATGTAGGATATGAATTACCATCCTTCTCCTCCAAGTTCAAGGGAATAACCGATGGAGTGATAAGTGAACCTAAAGTTGAGAGGCCAAAGATAACCATCAAGTATCCGAGTATGAAACCAACCGCTGGAGTGAAGAATGAAAAACTCAAGGGAGTAGCTGTGTCTCCCATTTCTTCAGTTGGATCATGCAGTTGCCGTTGTAATTGCAAGAATGGTGCTTCTACGTCAAAGAATCAAGGAAGCACAAAGACAATAAAGACAGGTTCGACACAGGCTTCGACAAACCAGCAGAAAGTCAAATCTGAAGCTGCAGTCAAACCAAAGAACCATACACAAGGCAAACCAGCTCCATATCAGCCACCGAAGACAAATGGGTACACGTCTGACTTCTATCTAAAGAAGCAGACTTGTTTTAATTGTGGCATCGCTGGTCATATTGCTAGAAACTGTCTTTATCGCCCTTATGAACCCTATTATCCGAAAACTCAAAGGGTTTCATCTCAGGAGTCTGTGAAGTCTAAGCCGATGATGGTGCAGAAGCCTAAGGCAATGAAGACTGTTACTCCTAAGGTTAAACCCTCTGATCAACATTGGGGCACTGCCAAAGCTAAAAGAAAATCTATAAATCAAAACAACAGCTTTCCAAGTTACCAAAATTTTCAGAAAAAGGTGATGAAACCATTTTCAAAGCAATCAAAACTTGAAAAACCCAAAGTTACCCCTCCCAAGGTAACTAAAACTGTTTTGAAAAATAATCCTAAAATGAAGAAGGTTGAAACACCTAAAGTCACAATTCAAAAGGTGACTAAAACAAAAATTGTTTTAAAAAATGAATCTAAAACGAAGAAGGTTGAAATACCTAAAGTCACAACTTCAAAGGTGACTAAAACAAATGTTAAATCACCTGGAACTTGGAAACCAAAAATCAAGGCAGTTCCATCCCAACTTCCTGATTTTTCAAAGGGGATGTTCTTACAAGAAGTATCCTTTATTGATTCCTCATGTATACCCAGAAAAACAATGGCCTGGGTACCATTAGCTAACTAATCTCTCACTCTGTGCAGGAACGATCAAGGAGGATTATCACTAACGTTTTTATTACTAATTTGGTTGGAGATGGCTGACACGCGTAAGGCGGAAGTGAAAGGCAAGCTCCACGGTGATATGCTCGGTAGGCTCGACCTAAACTTATGACTTTCAATGAAAGTGCAGTGAACTTAAAAGATATATATGTTTAGTTTCCCATCCCAGGTTGCATGGTTTAAAAGACTGAGTCCCGGTAAAAATGGGTTGAGAGTGGTAATTACCTAGTATTCACTCTCTCACACGCCATGTCTCTGCTGTCATGACTACACCACATAATAAAAAGAAAAGAAAAAGAAATGAAACATAAATGAAAAAGAAATTAAAAAAAACGAAAAAGAAAAGAGAATAAATAATCACTCAGTTGGTCTTCTTTGCGTGCTTAGCGGCCGACCTGATCACCAAATGATGGTTGATGAAATAAGTGGTAGTCATAACGGTGTTGCATGGTTCCTCAAGCTGGGGGTTTGTGAATCCTCAATAAACTCTGAGGTTGGGTAGGTTTTGCTGTGTACGCTTGGGTGTGGGGACAATTAAACATGACGGTAATATTATACTATATTAAGCATGACGCATTCAGTTGGGATTAAACGGGTTTGAGTTTAAAGCGGACAAACATACCGGCAATCATCTGGACTAGTTGAGTAACTGAAGCTGAAAAGGGTTCCTCAGTCAGATTCATATGGTTTGATCCCTTGTAAACTTTCTCGTGTTTGATATTGGTAAGTATTTGTTTATTTTTTATCTTTCGTGTGTGAGCCGTTAAGTTCTTTTTGGTGTGTTTTCATCTTGGCCAGGTTGATTTGAGAAGTCAAAATGTGTTTTTCATGGGTTTTAATGCATGACAATATGCCTCCGACAGATCTTGCCGAATTTTTAGGGGAAGGAGTATGGGATAATAAGTATTATCCGAAGGGAACTCGAGGATGATACTTATTATCTAATGGAAAAGATTTTCTCCGTCAGATCTTGACAAATTTTTAGGGGAAGGAGGGAGGATAATAAGTATTATCCGAAAAGACTTCCATAATACATAGTATCTGAAGGGAACTCGAAGATAATATGTATTATCTCAGGGGAAGTCCTTAGCTGAGGGGAAGTTTTCAGCTAAGGGGAAGTCTTTAGAGGTCTTGGGTTCGGGGAAGTTTTATAGAAAACCCGTAATCTATATTAGGGTTTTTGGTTAAAAGTATATTTATTTGAATCAACTAAACAGATGATAATTATCCTCTTACCCAAAGACCAGTCATCAAATGTCTCGTGGAGTATATTTTTTCAAATGTGTGTCAGACAAGTTGATGAGAGAAAGATGCTGCTGCTGCTCAAAGTTAATGAACCAGCTGGACAAGACTTCCATCTGGAAAATCAACTATTCAGGGGAAGTTGTTGGTGTCTTTACAAGATTCCAAAAGCTTCAAAAGTTTTTCAAAGAAAATGCTCACAAGTTTAGGGGAAGCTGAAGATGTCAAGTCGATCTTTGATGAAGAAAATGATGCAGAGAGCAGTCAAAGATCATGAAGACCCAAGATCAACAACCAAGCTCTTCAAAGTTAGAGGTGTTCAAACTTTTTACCCTCTAATTTTTGAAGATTCAAGACAGTTACCGAAGATTCAGCAAGAACCAATTCCTTCATGAGAAGCAAGTCAATGAGAATCCTCCATCTCATTAACTTGTTCATTTCAAGAAGTTCAAGCTGATGCTGATCAAGAGGAAGTCCCTAGTGCCCGTTATGAAACCCAATGAAGATTTCTGCGGAAAGAATCTTCATCAGCATCTATGCCAGCCAGTCAAGAAGAAGAATTTCAAAGATTGAAGACATTTAATATCACAAGCCTATGAGAAGACTTTAGAGGCTAGATTATGAGGCTTGTAATATTAAATATGTTGGGTTGGGCTTAGAGGGTTTCATTAGTTTAGTAGACTAGTTTGGTTATTGTATGTAGGCTAGTTTATGATTGGGCTTGAGTTTACTATTGGGTTTATGACTCAAGAGGTCCAATAGTAAACCCATTGGGGTGCCTATATAAACCCCTCTAGACCTCCTTGTTTGGGGTTGGCGGTTTAGAGTTCTTTGGAGAGAGGGAGCTGATTACGATCGTAAACCCGAGAGAGGATCGAGTTTACGATTTCTTATCTTGTACCCGACAAGTTTGTCTTGTGTGCAAAGATCAGGTTTTTATCACATATATTAATCGTTTTCTAGTATTCTTCTCATCTCTTATCTTGAATCAATCAATCACTTGGATTCCGCACTCGTGATTGATAGAATATCGTGAACGGTTGTTAATTCTGGACCAACACGTCTCCCTCAGGTGCTCGCGTTCGACGTCCCGGATCTAGTTATAATCCATAAAGGAATGACTTTGCCATCTTGGAAGGCCAAGGCTGTCAATGCTATCTTTTTCACGGGCATTTGGAGTATTTGGGTTGAAAAAAACAAGGCTATCTTTGATAAACGTCCTCCGTCGATTGGCCGGTACTCACGGAGATCAAAGCGAGGAGTTTCCTTTGGTATGTCAATCTTTGTAATGACCGA
The DNA here is from genome assembly GCA_039602395.1 of Deinandra increscens subsp. villosa. Lineage (NCBI taxonomy): Eukaryota > Viridiplantae > Streptophyta > Magnoliopsida > Asterales > Asteraceae > Deinandra > Deinandra increscens. The sequence continues at coordinate 19,152,973 of JBCNJP010000023.1, forward strand.
TCCATTTTTGGAAGGATTGGTCTTCTTTTTCAATGTAATTTCTTGTTCCTTTGTTGCGGCCGCTAGCGTCTTGCTAGTGTGTTCGCTGTTCTTATTAAGCTTGTCATTCAAAAAAAACATACACGAAAGGGTAGTTTTCATTTATTTTTCCTGTCTTTTTGTTTTGAAGAGCATTCAACAATAAAGAAAAAGTTGGATTCTAGCAATAGCAAGAGAATAGAGGCCAACATCAAAACCACCTGAAAGGCTTAAACTGAAATCACACATCGAAATCGCGTAAAAACCAAAAATTGCTTTGTTTTCGATTTTAGAAATCTGATTTGATTCCAATTGATTTTAATTAAGTATTTCATTTTAAAAAACAACCATCAATCATTTAACGACAATATTTGGGCTATAAACACCCGAAAATTCTCCCAGTACTTAACAATTCACAAATCGTTAAAACACGGGGTTTCAAAACGGGTCGGGTTTTATAATCGGGAAAAGGCAGATGTTAAAATAACCAAGAAGGGTTATAGGTTTGAAATCCTTGAAAGTTTGAGGATCATTCGACTTAGGAATAAGACATATGAACGAAGAAGAGCAACCTGGGCTAAAGGAGCCATCCTTAAGGAACGAGTCTAACGCCGCCTTGAAATCTGTCTTTAACAAGTTCCAAAAATGTTTGATGAATGCAAAATTGGAACCATCGGGGCCCGGAGCTTTATCACTCCCACATTCCCACACCATATTTTTTCACTTCCTCCATAGAAAACGGGGCTCTGAGATTCGAGGCGTCTAAATCCTAAATACGGTTAATTCCATGACATCTCATATTAGGTCGAATTGGGTTTAGAGATCGGAATTTTTTTTTTGAAAGAAGTAATGGGCCTGTCTCTTAATCTCCACCGGGTCCGTAATCCACTAACCATTACAAATAATACCATTAATCCTAGAGGAAGCCCAATTAGCATTCATTAAACCATGAAAATAGGTTGTATCCTCATCACATTGAGATGCCCAATGAATACGAGCCTTTTGGGCCAGGTCCATTATAATTCTAGCATCCAATCCTCCAAGATTTTTTTTTAGTTTTACCCCATTCAACAATTTCATTATCGGACAGTTGACGAATTTCAGAAAGGCTATCCCATCGATTATACTCTTCCACCAAACTATTCTTAAGGGCCTCCTCTTTTTGTCTCACTTGATGTATCTATAATTTAATGTCTTCTTTCATCTTTTTTAACTTGCCAAGAAGGACCTTGTCAGGTTTTCCATGCATGACCGCCTTGACTGACACCCCCTCAACAACCTTCCTCAACTCAGGATGCAACAGCCAGGAAGAAAAGAATCTAAATAGGGTTGGGCCAAAATCCACCATGGACGTCTTGAGGACCACAAGATTATGATCTGACCACAGTCTTTGCAGAGCCGTAAGCGTAGCGTTGGGCCATCGATAAAAAAATCGCCACAGACCAAGAAGCGATCGATTTTACTAAAGCCAATACCTTGGCCGTACGAGAACTTAATTTTGATCCGCCCACTCTGTATTCAAATAGCATATCTTGAGAGATGAAATCATTGAAAACTCCAGCTCCTGTAGCATTGAACGACGAATAAAGTCTGTCCTCCGGTTGACGGACTTCATTGAAGTCCCCAACGAGTAACCATAAACCATTCCGCTAATCCATTATCTCCAGGATGGTGTTCCAGAGCCGACGTTTTGCTTGAATCTATTGTGGCGCATAAATGTTAATAATGTTGATTTTCATCTGAAACCCAACAATAAAAACGGAAACAAGCAAAATTTTTTATTGTTTGAAAGAATGACGAACCGGAAAAAATTGATGAATCCCAAATAGAGATGATTACTCCGGAATTTCCGACTACAGGGCAGCAATCCCAATCACAATTTGAGTGACCCTATAAACCTCTAATCGAAATATGCGAGGCATCCAAAGCCTTGCTCTCCTGGATACAAAGAAAGGAGATCCGATGATCACGTTGGAGCTTGTTAATCCAACGCACTTTGCCAAGGCCCCTACTATTAATACTTAGGAAGTCCATTACTGAAATAATTGGTTGCTTGTCCCCTTAATAACACTTGCACCTGATCTTCGAACCCCTCAAATTCCATCCCAACACTTGCCCCAATCCGCACCGTGCTCGAGACTTCATCGTCCAACCTTCTATCCTGACCGACAAACTGATTATAAGAAGACCTGATGCCCTTTGCCTCCGGTCTTCCCCATAGAGAAGATTTGAGAGAATCATTGAGGGAATGAGTTCGAGAGTTTACTCCTTTTCCTTTAGAGATTGCGCCCCAAAATTACATTTTGCCTCCTCCACGATGGACCCTACCAGGTTGATTTTTCGATTTCATCGGAGCCCTAGAACAATGGGGGAGAGAGATTCTCTCTTCAATTGAGAGTTTGATCCTCTGGAAGTGGACCCATTGAGGTCGGGTATATTGGCCTCAGAATGGATAAAACGATCTTGGGCCAAATTGAAATCAAGAGGCCCAATAACCTTCTTGACCTGATTCAACTGCATACCTTCAGATGTGGGCCCTTTTACAACATCCCCATCGATGTTATCCTCAGCCACCAAATCCTTGGATTGATTATGATCATGGAAAAAGTCATCACCATGCTTCTCTTGTTTCTAACGAGGACTCCACATGCTTTCTAGGACGACGCCACCGCCCAGGCCTTCCAATGAATCATCTTCGAGGAAATCCGTCTCCACATCTACCAAGTCCTCACCGAGGTCACCGTCGTCCCATGTTCCTCACTCTCCTTCTCCGATCCGACATCCAGCAATCGATCTGATCTCGGATCTAATTCTTCATCGGAAAAATTCGGACACAAAGGGGTGGACTCTTCCTTAACCATAACCGTATAGTTGTGTGTAGTTTGTTTTTAAGAGGTGAAATGTTTGCAGTCTGCAGATCAAATCTGTAGAAGAAGAGGTGGATTATACATCTACAGTCTGTAAGAAGAAGAGTGTTTGTTTTTTAATTTTTGCAAACTGCTAAAATAACTGATATTTAAATAAACCGTTTTTTTTTAACTTACAGATAATTACCATTTAAACCTTTTGATTTTCTTTCTGTTTATTTTAATCAATAGTTTTTTTTAAAACAATTTTCTTTTAAATAAAATTACAAAAACATTTTATAAAAACTGTTTAAAAAACATTTTATAAACAATTTAAAAACGTTTTTCTTTAAAATAACTGTTTGAAAAGGTTTTTTTTTCAAATACTGTTTAAAAACGTTTTAAAAAACTGTTTAAAAAGCGTTTTTAAGAAATTGTATACAAAAGTTTTTAAAAACTGTTTAAAATAATAATTTTTTAAATATAACTGTTTAAAAACGTTTTTTTAAAACAACTTAAAAAAACTTTTTAAAAACGTTTAAAAAAACTCTTTACAAAGGTTTAAAAAAAATTAAAAACGTTTAAAAAACTATTTAAAAAATGTTTTTTTAACTTTCTAAAAGGCATTTTTTTTAAAATTGGTTAGAAAACTGTTTAAAATATTAAATAAAACCTTTTAAAAAGTTTTTTTAGAATTTGTTTTTGCAAAACGATTTAAAAAAAGCGTTTTTTTTATAAAAAAAACTTTAAAAAACAAGAAACATTTAAAAAACTGTTTAAAAATATATTTTTTAATAAAAAAGAGTTTAAAAAAAGATTATAAGATGTTAAAAGTAGCTAGACAACATCTACTCTAAAAAAAGCTTGCACATACATTTTTTTTAATAAAACATCTTTAAAATAAACAATAATCGTTTCATCAATCGTCTTCCATGACTCCTACAAAACATGGACCTTCCCCCACTTGCCTACTTGCCGCTTTTTATAATATCGTTTTATCAACGCACGGTCAACACGTGGTTGTTGAATTCCCTCTTTCCATTTCTATTTTCCCCCATTTCCCACTTCCCCCTCGGAAAATCTCTACTCCGCAGCCCGCTGAATTCATCTTCTCCGATGGATACTTCAACCCTAGAATCTCAAATCCGATCCGACAACTTCGTCACCTACGAATCCCCCTACACTCTCTACTCCATGGCTGTCTCCCCCTCCACCTCCCGATCATCCCACCGGAGGATCGCCGTCGGCAGCTTCATCGAAGAATACGCCAATCGAGTCGACATCCTCACCTTCGACGAAGACACTCTTTCCGTCAAACCAAACCCTAGCCTCTCATTCGACCACCCCTATCCCCCTACCAAACTCATGTTCCACCCTAACCCTAAGCTCTCCGGCGACATCCTAGCCTCCTCCGGCGACTTCCTCCGTCTCTACGGACTCCGCGAAAACTCAATCGACCCGATCTCCGTTCTCAACAACAGCAAAAGCAGCGAGTTCTGTGCGCCGTTGACTTCCTTTGACTGGAACGAGCTTGAGCCGAGGAGAATCGGTACTTCGTCAATTGACACCACCTGTACCATTTGGGACGTGGAGAAAGGCGTTGTGGAGACGCAATTGATCGCTCATGATAAAGAGGTTCACGATATCGCTTGGGGGGAAGCCGGTGTGTTCGCCTCGGTTTCAGCCGATGGATCGGTTAGGGTTTTCGATCTCCGCGATAAGGAGCATTCCACGATAATATACGAAAGCCCTCAGCCGGACACACCTCTGTTGCGATTAGCCTGGAACAAACAGGATTTGAGATATATGGCCACAATTCTGATGGATAGTAACAAGATTGTGATACTTGATATTCGTTCACCGACTTTGCCGGTAGCTGAATTGGAGAGACATAGAGGGAGTGTGAATGCGATTGCTTGGGCTCCGGTGAGCAGCCGGCATCTTTGTTCAGCGGGTGATGATTCTCAGGCTCTGATATGGGAGCTGCCCACTGTGGCTGGACCGAACGGGATTGATCCTATGTCCATGTATTCAGCCGGTGCCGAGATTAACCAGGTCCAGTGGTCGGCTGCCATGCCTGATTGGATCGGTATCGCATTCTCCAACAAGATGCAGCTCCTGAAAGTTTAAGGTTCAGCATCTGCTGTTTTATACATGTAGTTTGTGTCTATGTTTAATGCATTATATATAGCTGAGTGGAGTTTAAAGTCATCATATTGAGTTGCAGAGAATATTTATATTTATGATACAATATATATATTCAAGCCCTTTTTTTGCTAGTTTCTTGTAGAAGAAAACTTGCATAGCCCACTATAAATCTCATGATTTGAGATTATAATTAGAATGTAACTTCGGACATCATGAAGTTGGCTTATTCAGATCCATATCTAAAAGGTCTGCTCAAAAGAGTTCATGAATTGAAAGTGCCATGAAGAGCACTGTTAGTCAAATTCTTTAACTTTTCACTCTCTTGATCAACTTAATTACAAGATCATTTAAACGTACCTATGGGTGTTCTTTTGATGTATAGAGTAATATAGAAACATATTGATCTTGGGCATTGGTGGCTGAAGGCATAATTGTCTAAGGCGTACGCCTTGCATCCATCCGGTGCTGCCACAAGTTTCTGATTGGATTCCTGCAAGATCCTGTAAACCTTGGTTATGTAATTTCAGGCAAAACAAAAATTCAAAAATGGCTTGGAACCAACGTAAACAAGCTTAAAACCCCCAAAATGGTATGCTTATATGCTATGCGCATTGCTTTATCTCGGACCCTCGCTTTTTAAGCATCTAGACCAACGGCCCAGCCATTGTGCCTTGAGTGTTGTTACGCCTTTGACAACTATGACTAATTGGCTATAGGCTCTTAGGTTGGTTTCCGGTGATACTTGAATAAATTAAGGTTTCTTGTTTGGGATTTCACTTGTTGGTGACTAAACATTGCTTCGTTTGGCCCACGAGAGCTCATAGAGAGTGACAAAGTCTATTCTAGGCAGTGCAGAAGAAATGTATATTTGACCGTTAGCTATATAGTATTTATAGGTTTACTGGATGGGTTAGCATAAGTCCCTGAAGACTACGTGTTTTTGTTCTCTGTAGCTCTATTGTTTTTCAAGATGGCTAGTCTCTTTAGTTTGACTTTGTGGATCAGTCTCCCAATTTCTAGTCCTGGCCGCAGATTATAAAATCATATATATACTGTAAACTGGTCTTATGTTCCGATGGATTGAAGGAGTTTGCAACTGCTATCATGGTTTTGTGGGGAACTGCATGAACTTCAGATGTTGATTGTGGTTTAATTATTTTTTGTTACACCATCATCACTTTAACATGTTTCATTCCATTTTTCAATCTTACACTATCGTCTTGTTGGCCTGTTGGCCTGGTGGGTTTATACAAATATCCCATGAGTTTATACAAATGTAGGTGACAAGTAGAGATGCATAAGACGCTGACCGGTTTAGGTTCAAACCAGATCGGTTCGTAGTCAATGGAGTCAAAATTGGTTTATCGAGAGGTTAGAATAGAACCTAATCGGTCCAAGCTGATCTGGACCAGGTTTAAACTGGTTCAAGTTTAATAATAAAAAAAAACTATAAAATTATATAGAAATAAATACATCAAATGAATAGCATAAATTCAAACTTTATTAATTTTTAGAGTTTAGAAACAACAACATACAAGTCAATACAGAAGGCATAAGTTTAGGAATTAGAGTACTATTTACTTTTTATTTGGCATCGTGTCATCGTGTCGTATTCATCTGTCGGTCTTCATTCATCATTCGAGCTATTTATCTTGTATTGGGATCTATCCAATGAGCGTGTAACATTTGTAATAACCCGATTGAGAAATCTGACCCGTTTTAAAATTTCACGTCTTCTCGATTTGTGAATTATTATGCATCGAGAGAAATTTTCGGGTATTATAGCACCCAAATAATGTTTTTAAATGAGTCATAATTGTTTTTCAAGATAAAACACTTAATAATAATATTTTAGAGTTAATTACTATATGATGTTTGACACCTTTAACTACTTGAGTCTATTTTTCAGATTATTTACAAATCCCGTATGAGGTTTGCATTCTTTTACCAACTGAGTCTCTCTAACTGACGGTGAAAAGGACATTTAAGTCATTTTACTCACGAGGGACTCGTTATTTAAATTAATAACTTATTAAAGAGCAGAGAGACTATATTTGTAATTAGCCTAAATAATTAAGAATAAAAAATTACAATATTTTACCCTAGATTCATCCATTGGCGGAACAATAAACTTGACAAACAATAAACTTAATAAATTCTTTGACTCCAGAAAGTCAAATCAATTCATCCAAAATTACCCAAGACAAGCTCTTCTGCTTGAATTTGAACACCGGAGAATCCAGTTCCCCAACTTCCGACCAAATAAATAGCATAAATTCAAACTTTATTAATTTATAGAGATTAAAAACAAATGGGCACGTCAGTCGTGGGGAACCATAAGAACGATCGGATGTGGATAGTGTGGTGACCTGATGGTGGTCGGTGGGTGGTTCACGGCGGCAGAGGGAGCCGGCGGCTGGGATGTCGAGAGAGATAGAGAGAGGGAGAGTGGAGGATTAAGGTTTATGATTGTTGATTACATTTAAATCTTAACCTTGTAATTTATTTATAATCCTTCGGTTGATGTCTATTCCTAACCACATAATCCACAAATTAATTTATTCACAGTTAATTTATTTATCAAATTATAACTAAAATTATAATAATAATAACAAGTTGGTGACTCGCCCTCGCTTCGCGGCGGCCCACTCATTTACCTGTTAGTTTAAGTTAAAAAGTCAGAAACTCTAAAAGTATACTAAAAAACTAAATTAGAAAACTTAAGGAGTATAAAACGTAAAAGTCTAAAAGTTTCGTGTTCAAAATGTAAAAGTATAAAAATCATAATAAAAAATAAAAGTAAAGTAAGAAAAGTTTTAATGTGGTCAAAGTATAAAACGATAAAAAAGTCGTTGCCAATATCGAAAACTTTTAAAGTCTAATAAAAACGAAAGTAAAAAAGTTAAGGGTATAAAACGTAAAAGCTTAAAAGTCTCGTGGTGAAAGTATAAACCTACAAAATTATATTGAAAAACGAAAGTAGAAAAGTTAAGGGTATAAATGTAAAAGTCTTATAAAACTATAAAAAATCGTGGACAAAGTCGAAAACTCTAAAAGTATACTAAAAACGAAAGTTGAAAAACAAAAAATTGTGAAAGTTTCAATGGACAAAGTAGAAGACCACAAGACTTTAATAAAATGTTTAAAAGTTAGAAGGTAGAAAACGTAAAAGTATGAAATATATGTGAAAACGAAAGTAGAAAAATGTAAAATTGTGAAAGTTTCGTGGCCAAAGTAGAAGACCACAAAACTTAAAACAAAAAAAACTTTAGATGTTAGGGGTTGAAAACGTAAAAGTATGAAACATATGTGGCTAAACTATGAAAACCTAAAGTTTACTATTTCGTTAAAAAAAACAAAGTGTATGAAAACCTAAAGTTTACTATTCCGTTAAAAAAAACAAGGTGTAAAAGTTTAAGGGTAGAAAATATAAAAGTCTCAAACTGTTGTGGCCAAAGTTTGAAACCCAAAAACTTCGATATTCCTTTAAATTTCAATTGTTATATATAATAAGTTGCAGACCCGCCCGCGCGTTACGGCGGGCCTGCAACAATAGTGTGTCAAAATAGATTGTTCATTTGTCATAACATTTACTTGCAGTAGAGTTAATATCCAACATGTTGATACTTACGAAAGGATGGTCTAGTGTTATCCAACATGTTGCTACTTACAAAAGGATGGTCTAGTGCTATCCAACATGTTGCTACTTACAAAAGGATGGCCTAGTGCTGATTCCCTACTATATTGAACTGTTTAGGGCATTACACTGCTATACAAAATATGTAGGTATCTTTTCTACTCTGGTGCAAAAGACAGTTAGCTTCTTTGCTATTCTTTTTTAAGTTATGGCTTTGTACATGCCATACAAAATATGTTGACCTTTTCTTCAACTGTTGCTATAAAACACAAAGACATTTAGCTCCATTGCTGTTTTTTTAAGTTACAGATTCTGCAATCCTTTGTTACACAGATCTGCATATAAGAATAATGACAAATTGTAAGAAGTAGTTAACAGTATACCAAATGCAGCTACAATGATTATCTAACTAAACTTAATTCATCTAAACTTGAATATGAAATAAAATTTCTTAAATTAATAGATACATTGATTAAATAAATTAACAATTATGGTCAGACATGCATTCTAATGAACATTGACAAAGTCAACCATTCAAATTAATAGTTTTATACAAATAAATAAACTTAATAACAAAGTGGAATGAACAGGTTTGAAAACTGAGAAATAGGGTTGATCAAATATCCCAATGATTTAAAGAAATTAGTAAAATATATCATCTCAATTACGTATTTGATGATACTATATAGGTGTCGGATGTGTTTCCCATCTGATGCCACCATAATTAAGTCCCATCCTAGTCTGATTTGGCAGGTACTATGGCATAAGAAGTAGGGATGATCACATGGGCATGCGAATAGCACTTACGGAGCAAGGGCTGGATGGACGCAAGTGGATTAAAAGCCGCCTAATTCCTATAAATAGGTGATTGTTTAGCTAAGATAGGGATGTTGTCATTTCTACACCTTAACTATGTGTAATCGCATGTGACATTTCTGAATAAAATTTCTCCTTCTTCTATTCTTCATTGTATCTCTGATTCGTTCTAGGCTTCGTTCATAATCACTTCATTGTTACTTGAGCGGGACTTTTTGTTTCATCATTGGCGCCATCCGTTAGTGGATTCGTGTTACTTTGGTGATTTGAATGGAGTCGTAATTGGAGAAAGTTAACGAGTTAAAGGATTCCGACGAAGTTGTTCATACTAATGAAACAAATGATTCTGAGAATGAGGCAGAATTTCAATTGAAGAGTGTTGTTCCTTCGTTTTCTGTTGCAGGATCGAAGTTTGGTGATACTATAACTCTTAAATCTAAGTAATCGTTTTCAGCCAGTCATTTGGATAAACCGGCACGAACAAAGACGATGAGTAAAGATGCTTTTGTTAGTCTTAACAATGTTGATGAATTTGATCAGGAATTTCTATATCGGAATCGTGAATTGTTACGCTCGTTAAAACGGCAGCAGGATTCTGGTAAGCTCATTGTTGGTCGTTCTGGTCGAACTGATGCAGAATTGGCGGGTCAAGTGTTGGCTAAAAAGGATTCCGGTGTGTTACTGTTGGAGGAGTCAAGTAAGGGAAAGTAGGTAGACGACCGGAAGGATGATGCTGAGTGCTTTTGGGACGGTTATGTTCCTGTTAAAAAGTTTTTGGGAGGAAATCGGTCTCAAGGTATGGAATAGGATAATTTCCTGTTTGAAATTTGTTAAGGTTGTTCTACTAATTTGTTATAAGAAACTACTTATGATTTTGATTATCTATGATTAGTTACTATAATTAGATAGCTAAATATATTGTATGGGCTAATAATTTTCATTTGAGAATGATTGACGGATCCGGTAGTTCCATATAAGCCAATCTCTATGACCTCACAGTCTAAATTTTCCGCTTGGATAACTGAGGCTACTTTTCCAAAAAAAAAAAAAAATGCCGTCTACATTTAGTAAATATGGGGGCATGGCCGATCCAGATGATCATGTGTTCGAATTTTATATGGCAGCTCGGTTAGAAGGTTGGTCGGAGGAAACATGGTGCCATATGTTTGTGCAAACATTTATAGGAATAGCACATATATGGTTTGATGCACTTCCGTCGGGAGGAATATCAAGTTTTGAGGATTTGCGTGTTAAGTTCTTAAGACAGTTTAATCAGCAGAAGATGTGTGTAAAAGATACCACAGAAGTATATAACATTAGGAGGATGGATAATGAGTCTATTGAAGATTTTGTTTCTCGATTTAATAAGGAAAGTATGAGGATCGTTGGTGCAGGGGACCAATTGCGGATTTCCGGTTTTTGCCATGGGGTTCGGAATGCACATTTGGTTGAGAAGTTACATGAAGATTTGCCTACATCTATGGAGTCGTTGATGGATAGGGTGCGGGCCTTTGTCAGCGGCAAAAATGCTTGTACCAATATGTTGGATGTGGATCAAAAGAAGGCGCAAGGGAAAGGCATAGTAATGTTTCAACCTGGAAGGGTCGGTCCCATTCATAACAATCAAAGTGCAAGCAATTGGAATAGGTGGTCTAAACCTGTTGGAGGAAGGGATAGTTCTTTTCGTTCTTAGCAGAGGGGAGGATACAATGATTTTCGGAACAGTAAGTATGTGGAGTTGATAAAAACGCCCAGTGAGATTTTGGCAACGGAAAAAGTGGATCTTCCGGTTCCGGCAAGGCAACGCCCTTCCTCGAATACAAATTTTGATAAATATTGTGCGTATCATCGTGATAAAGGGCATACTACTGACAGTTGTTTTGTTTTAAAGAGGGAAATTGATAAGGCTGTGTGATCTGGGAAGTTGGGGCATTTAGTTAAAGTAATACAAGGAGGGAAACAGGACAATAAAGCAGTGCCAGTAATACATATGGTGCATAGGCAGAGAGATGCTCATTTGGGTAGAAATGTAAGGGGAAAAGTTTCGGAAATGCCTGATTGGATGTGTCAGGAGATTACCTTTCCACCGATAAGGCAAGATGTAGCAACGGATGAGCCAGTAGTTGTTACTGCGCTCATTGCGGGTTATAAAGTCCAAAGGGTGTATGTCGATTGTGGAAGTGCTACAGAGATTATGTATGAATCTTGTTTCAAACAGCTGGAGGCAAGTGTGAAGAGTCAATTAACGGTGTCCAGAACTCCTTTGATTGGTTTTGCGGGGGAAGTTGTAAGTGTCACACCCCAACCGATGACGGAAACATCGGGGCATGATTAGATTTCCCATAAGCTCATGACAACTAATTTAGTGACAATAGTTAAATAATGAATTTCATTGATAACATTGAAAGATAAAACAATGCACCACATATTGATAATAAATACATTTTGTTTATTAATCTAGGTCCAAAACCCCTATGTGATAGCATCTTGAAACATCAACATCATAGCCTGCAACATGTATAAAATAAAGGGGGTCAACTATAAATAGTTGGTGAGTAACCACAAGTTTAATACATAACATATATTTGAAAAACATGCGTTACGTGTCATATGATAGAATAAGTGAAATATAACATGTTAAAAGATATTGACAACATGAAAGACTAGGCATAACCAAAATTATTGGTATAAAATGATAACATGAAATAATAGGCATAAACAAACCTTAATGACATATGAAAGATTCCCTAACCCGCAGGTTAGACTATATGAAATAATGAAATAGGCTCCAAACACCCAACGCCGAATCGGTCAAGTTGAGTGGGTTGTCAACCGATAGATCTACATTTGTTACCCTAGGCCTTACGTTAATGTTTATGCCAAATGAAAGACATGACAGACATGACAACCATGACATACTTGGCATCCGATGATAAACATGAAAACCTTTGATAAACATGAAAGCCTTTGAAAATCACATATTGACAAATCATGCTAGAAGTCACATAACACATAATTCACACATAGATCACATACGCATGGTAAATGATAAACTTGAAAGAAAACACTTTGAAATATGATACATGTTGCAACCCCAAAATGATAAAATGAGAAAAGGGGCAAGGATTACTCACTTGGATTATAAGTTAAGTCCACGGAGCGAAAAGTGAAAGTGAAAGGATTAGTCCCAAAGATTCATCCTAAAAGAATAGAACGGGACAACATGAATATTGGAATATGGGATTCTAAGCTCTTATGCATTTGGGGGATGAGTTTTAATGTTATAAATTGAAGTTTGAAAAAATGTTAACTTTTAAGAGTAACAATACCTTAAACGTTACTAGACATGCTTTGGCCTAATAGGTTATGACACTTTCATCGGGGCATCCCAGGTAAGTATCCAGGTCCGACTATGGGATTTATGTGAACACTTATCCTTTTGACAGAGACCCCAACTACCGGTGGTTTCACCCTTACAGTTACTATATGTCATTCCGCGTCTCAAGTACCATCACTAAATATGTTGTTAAACAGAGATCGATTTCTAATCTATTTGAAAGTCTTAAAAATGAGTTTATGTTCAAAACCTGAATTACATATTAGAATGATTAAAAATTAGTTTAATTGTTGATTTGTGAAGAACAAGCCTTAATCTCCAATCTTTTCATGCATAAAAACGTTGACTTTTCGATTAGAAGAATATAGATGAAATTGGACTTGATAGTTTAGACTCGTTGGGCCTAACGAGCCTTTACAAGGGCTACAGTAAGCTCAAATCGGCCTAAGCAAGGCAACACGTCCTAATGACGTGCCTTTGCAAAGCTAGGCCGTCCAAAGGACAAGCCTTAACAATGCTAGGCGTTCTAAGAACGAGCCTTAGCAAGGCTACCTAAACGAGCCTAAAGCACCTAACTAAGAACCTAAACTAAACTAATTAAACTAATAAAGCGATAAATAAGCAAATAACGAAAGGAAAGAAAGAAAGGAAACAAAGAAATTAAGAAAAAGAAGAAGAATTACCTCAAAGAAGCTTTTCAAACGAGACGAGCTTGAAGGGCAGCACCTCCTCGCCGAGAGCATAAAAAAAAACTACTAAGCACGACACCCGAAGGGGTATTGTACTTGTGGAACCACCAAAATTTGGTTATTCCACTTGTTTATACTCAAACTAGGAGTTGGAAGCTATAAGGGACCTAGAAGAGGTATTTATAGGTGTATAAGGAGTGAAAAATTCGCTGGTGGGACAATGTGGGACGAAATTCGCGACTAGTAACACAACAACTAACATCAAACTTGTTTTCGTGATTCCCGCTTCGTTATAACTCGGTTTTGCACGCGGTTTTCGCCCACGTTCATCATTTTCAGAGTATTATCATATAGAATAAAGTAATCCAACATTCATGGTGTTGAGAATTGGGCTTAAAACTTGGATCTTGACGCAGGTCGAGTTTCTGAGTTTTTGAAATATACGGATGTTTCAGTAAGGCCGATAGGAGAAATTACATTGCCGGTTACTCTAGGTCAGGGAAGTTGTTCTAGATCGATGGAGGTAACGTTTTTGGTAGTAAGGGCTACATCGGTGCATAATGTGATTTTGGGGAGGCCTGTTTTGCGAAAGTTGGGAGCAACAATCTCGGTGGTGTATGGTATGTTGCGGTTTCCTACATCCTTGCGAGTGGCGACACTTGTGTCCGATGCATATGCAAGTATAATGGATGTGCGGGCTGCAAAGGATGATGATGTTACCTCTGGAAAGGAGGGTCTGGGAGGTAATATGGATGAAAGTTGTCTGATAAATGGGTGGTTAACAGGAAACTTCCGGATCAAAAGATACAGGTGGGTTCAGCTGTAAAATGGGATATGAGAAAGAAATTGTTTGAATTACTGAGAGGAAGTGCACATGTTTTTGCTTGGGAACTATCGGATATGACTAGTGTCCCATGAGATTTGTCTGAGCATTGTTTAAACGTATATCCAGATAGGAAGCCGTATCATCAACATAAGAGACAATGGATGCTGAGAGAGCAACTGTTGTGAAAGAAGAAGTAGATAAGCTGGTAGAGGCAGGCATTATACGAGAGGTTCAATATCATGCCTGGTTGGCAAATCCGGTTTTGGTTAAAATGGGAGATGGGTCTTGGCGGATATGTATAGATTTTAAGGATTTAAATAATGCTTGCCCGAAGGATTGTTATCCTTTACCTGAAATAGATTCCAAGGTTGACGCTTTGGTAGGGTACAATTGGAAGTGTTTTTTGGATGCGTATAAGGGGTATGACCAAATTCAAATGGTAGTGGAAGATGAGGATAAAACAGCCCTTATTACGCGCGAGGGAACTTATTGTTACAAGAAAATGCCTTTTGGGTTAAAAAACGCGAGTGCTACGTATCAGCGGTTGATGGATATAACTTTCCAACCACAAGTGGGAAGGAACTTGGAAGCATATGTGGATGATATCGTTATCAAAAGTAGAACCGAGGAAGCAATGTTGTGTGATATATGGGAGACATTCGATCGGTTGTGTTCTATTAATATGAAGTTAAATCCAAAAAAGTGTTCTTTTGGGATGGAATCGGGAAAGTTTTTAGGAGTACTGGTTTCTAAGGAAGGTATACAAGCGATTCGTGATAAGGTTGATGCTATTATACGAATAAAGTCTCCGGGTTCTGTGAAGGAAGTGCAAATTTTGAATGGGAGGATGGTGGCTTTACACAGATTTTTGGCTAAAGCAGCGGATATTTCGTTACCTTTTATGAATGTTTTAAAGGAAAGTACAGGAGGACAAGGGTTTTGTTGGACACAAGAGGCAGAGGATGCGTTTTCTAAGCTAAAGGATGTGTTAACGACACTTCCAACCCTGACAGCCCCGATAATAGGGGAAGGGCTTCAGATGTATATTTCTGCTTCGGTGGGGGCTGTGAGTGCATTTACGTTGGTAGAAAGAGTTAAGAAGCAAGTGCCTATCTATTACGTCAGTAAGGTGTTGAAGGATTATGAGACACGGTATCCTCCTTTGGAAAGGTTAGTGTTGGTATTGGTAGTTGCGACGAGGCGTTTGAGGCGATATTTCCAGGCTCATTGTGTGGAAGTGTTTACTTCTTTTCCCATCAATTAGATATTGAAGAGGCCGGAAATGTCGGGGAGGTTGGTAAAATGGGCCATTGAATTAGGGCAATATGATATAATGTTGGCAGACTTCTTGGCAGAAATACTGCAGGGGGGGGGGGGGAGGAAAGTTGTTATACGGAAGATAATAAGGTTATGCCTTTGTGGAAATTATACACGGATGGTTCTTCTGGAAGTGACGGGTCTGGTGCAAGTATGTTATGATTGTTATTTTAACATGTATTTCTTTATCCAAATATACATGTTATAAAGATTTGTTGATTAGCAGGGTTGATGTTAATAAGTCCGGAAGGTGATGAATTGACACATGCATTAAAATTTAATTTTGCTACTTCTAATAATGAAGCGGAGTATGAGGCATTCCTGGTGGGTTTTGATTAATCCTAAAAACTGTAGTTGGTTTCTTGTATAAATTGTTTTTGGCTTTTGCGATTTATAGGAAAAGTTTATGTGAAAGCAGGGTTGCGTCTTGCGAAGCAATTGGGAGCTAAGAGGGTGCTAGCGCATGTAGATTCTTTGCTCGTTGCCAATCAGATAAATGGTGATTACGAAGCAAGGGAGCCACTATGGTTTTGTATTTGACTCGGGCTAAGGAGTTAATAAAGGAGTTTCAAAATTGTGAAGTAGTGTATGTTCCAAGAACACAAAATAAGAAGGCAGATGTGTTAAGCAAGTTGACATCCACGACATTCAAACATTTGGCAAAGGTAATTCGGGTGGAAGTTTTGGAACAGCCGTCTGTTGTAGCATCTCCTATATTGGACGTGGAGTTGTCACAAGGAACGTGGATGGATCCTATTTTGTTGTATCTTCGGGATAGTGTGTTGCCGGAAGGGAAGGACGAGGCTAGGGAAGTATATGTCAATTCGTTTCAGTATCAACTTCAAGATGGTATTTTGTATCAGAAGACCTTTTTGGGGCCATTACTAAGGTGCCTAACTTTGGAAGAGGCAATATATGTAACGCAGGAAGTGCATCGAGGAATTTGTGGGAGTCACATGGGTGCACGACTGGTTGTAACTAAGTTGGTCGGACTAGGTTATTAGTGGCCAGGGATGCACAAGACTGTGACAAACGAACTTGTCAAATGTGATGTCAGCGACATGCGCCAGTGAGTCTAAAAGTAAAACATGTTATGGTACCGGATAGTGTCGGCATGGCCTTTTCAAAAGTGGGGCATTGATATTGTGGGTCCTTTTCCTGAGGCGACAGGTAGAGTAAAGTTTTTGATAGTAGCAGTGGATTACTTCACGAAATGGGTAGAGACTAAGCCTCTGGCATCGATCACTGGTCAACAAGATAAAAAGTTCGTATGGGAGCATATTATATGCCGCTTCGGGTTGCCTTTGCATGTCGTGTCAGATAACAGCAAACAATTTGCTAATAATCCTTTCCGTACTTGGTGTGAGGAATTGTTTATTGTGCAAACATTTACTTTAGTGGCCTATCCTCAGGCGAATGGGCGGGTTGAAATGATGAATAGGAGTATTGTGGAAGGGATAAAAGCCCGGTTGGATAAAATAGGTGGTTGATGGGTTGATGAATTATCGCATGTGCTTTGGTCATTGCGAACTATGCCTAAGAAAAGTAATGGGGAGACTCCTTTTAGCCTCACCTATGGCATAGAGGCCGTTATACCAGTAGAGGTAGGAGTACCAACAAGAAGGATGATGGAAATAAATGACAATGATGAAAGGTTAAGAGAAAATTTGGATGTTTTGGAAGAACGCATGGAAATAGCTGCTATTCGGGAAGCAAATATAAGAAGAGTATGGCCAGGTACTATGATAAAAACGTCAAGGTTTTTCAGTTCAAGGAAGGGGATTTGGTGTTAAGGAACAACGAAGCAAGTAGAATATTACCAAGTGGGAAGCTGTCTCCACATTGGGAGGGTCCTTACCAAATCCTGGAAGTATTGGATAAGGGGTCGTATGTGTTAGGAAATAGTGATGGGAGCAAGGTACCCAGAACTTGGAATGGGATTCATCTTCGGAAGTACTATATGTAGAGATGAAGGAAGTTTAAGCATTTCAGTTTATTACTTTTATAAGTCATAAATGTATTTTGTTTTGATTGTCTCTTTCTTCTACAAAAAAAAAAAAAAAGGAGAGCGTGTCATAGCATAGGATGGATGAATTGAGACACCAGTAATTATGATATGAAGTTGTAGGTAACACAAGTGCAATAGATGAAAGAATGATCATCTACGATCGCAAAGGTTAAAGTTTTAAATAAACTAAACCTGAACTAAAATGTTTAAGTTCAAAAAACAGCTAAGTTGTAATATATATCCATGCTGGTGCTCAATTGAGCACAATTCGGGAAAATATTTTTCCTAAGAAGCTGTTGAGCTTATATGGCGAAGTTGTGAAATACATCTAACCATAAATTGACTCAGGTTATAAATATCCTTCAACGAAAAGGAAAAATTAAACCAAGTCCTAAAAGGTGATTGAAAGCTATAAATCTTACTAGCAAGTCTGTTAGGAAAGGTCAAGCAAGGAAAAAAGAACAATAATGGATACATAATTGGTAGCATTCATTCATATAAAGGAAGGGCCAACATGAACCCTTCCAAACCAAAAGAAAGTTAAATTGTCAAGGGTACATGCCCTGATTACATTACCAAAAGAAAAATTCATATGTTCTTAAGCAAAGTAGGAGAAGGATGGATGGTTACTTACCCATGGAGGAGTCCGAAGTGTCACCCAGAGTCACTTGGATGGTATCCAAAGGAGCTTCGGCTAATTCCACAAGCGACTCGATAATGGGGAAAGACAACTCCTGAAAGGCTTGATTGGCTAAGGCAAAAGAGTTGTCGGCTGTAGATTCAAAGCCTGGAACCTTCTTTGCATCATTTGTGTTTCTTGACAAAAAGTGCAAACCGGCTCTTATACCCTCGTTAAAACCACATGCATTTGTAGCATTAATCATGTTGCCGATTGCATTGTGGAGAGATGAATTGGAAAGGATGTTCCTTGCCAAACTCCTAATGCCGGAAGTGAGTAGCCATACTTTCTCTTGTTTTAAAGCTTCGCATGTGTGGAACAGCATTGCCTTCTCATCAGAAATGTTTCTTTCCCACTAGGAAAATTCCTCATAGCTCTTGTTAAGCTTTTCCTGTAGGTCCTTCAGCTAGCCTTGATAATTCACTTCCTTCACTTTAAGCTGTTTCAGTTCTGTAGAATGCAGAAGAAGATAAAAGTTAATAAGATACATAAATAAAAATACTATATTATAAAGTGCGTTTACCATCCAAAGAATTATGAATCAATTGGGCTTTAGAAGTGTTTTCAGCTTTCAGTTGGTCGATGGTGGAACCGGTGGTAGTTCTCAAATCAGCTAGAGACCTCTGTAAAGTTTGATTTTCTTCCTGAGCAATTTTCATGGAATGTTCGGCGGCAGCTTTTTCTTGCAAGAGTTTTGAGATTTCCATCTTAAGAGAAGCAATGTTGGCCGGTGGACCTGGAAGGGACAAGGTTCTGGTAGGTGGAGCAGCAGGGGAAAAAACTTTCTCAGCCTTTGCTTCGGCAGTAATCCAGCAACAGTAGAGCTCAAGTATCACATTCTGGTTCTCAGCATAGAACATGATAACCCTATTTGCAAAGTTAATAGTAGGGGTTTCCTGAAGGGCTTTAGTATCATGGGGAGGGGGGGTGATCTGATGAAAGAAAAGAATTTTGGCAATCAAAGGGTCGAAAAAACTGTCTCGGTTGGTCAAGATTCAGGAAAGGATGAAAAGTTCGTCCAGATGCTCCTGTGAAGTGTTCCTTGAAGACACTTCTTTCATTTCCTTTTTTAGCCATTCGGCAAGAGGATTGACAAAGGGACGGAAGGAGGATGATGACTGAGGCAAGGTGGATGATGGGTTTGAGGGAGGAGTTTCACTAAAAAAAGACACCTGTTTTCCTTTGTCAGTAGCAATCGGGAAGGAGAGAGAATCAGAAGGTTCAAAAGGAGAGTTAGTAAAGTAATCACTTACATTGAAACTGTCTGAAACAAGGTGGGAAAGGCTGGGAGGATTGAGAGCATGAGTGATGGGGGATTCATGATCGGAAAGGTCCTGGTTTTATGATATTTCCCCTTCCAAATGATCGGATAGTACCTCTATGGTGGATGAAATGTTGGATGTCTTATGAATCCTGGGGGATTTCCTTGTTCTTTTGTGTTTCTCAGCTTCTGAAGCAGGGTTTTGAGCAGGTTTGGCTGCATGTTTCTTTCGTTTGGTACGTAAAGGCTGAATAGGAAGTGCTTCAGGAGTAACCATGGGAGAGGTGGTTGAATTAACTTCAGTTGGAGGAGTTAACGGTGGGGTAGAAATCACAACAGTTTCTGTAACAGGAAGACTTGTGGCTGGAGTAGAATCATTGTTGGTAGGGTTGACACTTCCGAGCTGGACATAAGAAAAGCTTTTCAACTTCAATACATTGGCCAGATTCATCTCTGAAAAAGTAAAACATGTAACAAATTAGTTCATGTGTTATTTCTTTTAGCAAATAACAACAAAAAGTGGAAAGTTGGTGCATGGTGAGGGAACTCACCCACTCCGTCCACCAGAAGGATGGGACGCAAGTGCGAGTAAGGGATGTGTTGGCTAATTTGGGCGGCTATTAGAATTTCTTCAGGGTACTTCCTAATCGGATGGATAAACTTGCTAAGAAGGGCAAAGTGGTCTGAATTGATTTCTTCCTTTTTCGGTGGTTCGTCACGAACAGTGTCCTCTTTCTTCCTCCATATGATTTCTTGAGGGAAACAAGTATGGTCTAAAAAAATGAAGTTATTTTTTCAATACCGATTTTTGGGTAATTTCTTATCAGGCAATGGGTTGAGTGATCGTCTTTTCTCAAACGTATACCAGTCTCCAGACATGGTTATACGGTAGAACGCTCGGAACAACACCAATCTTGGGATTAAATTCAGGGCACGACACGAAATTTCAAAATGGTTTAAAGTGACAAGGCCAAGGGGGTTGCATTGAGATATGTGAACCTTGAAGAATTTTAGGGCTTCGATAAAAAAAGGTGAAAAGGGGATTCGGTAATTAGCCGACTTAATGGTGTCCAAATACATCCCTATTTTGCCTTTGGGAAGAGGGTGAATAGCCATTTTCTTTTCAGGAATCACAGGGTGGAGTGATAAAGGAATATGATACTCTTCAAGAAACTCAATTAGGGTTTCTGAAGTGACGGAAGAAAAGCGTAAATGTATATCGTGCTTGGACAATATGGTGGAAGACGATGCCATAAGAACAAAAAGGGGAAAGGGGGAAGAACTGACCTGTTGAGTATCGTTGCACGAACTTGAAGATAATGAGTAATGGCGGTTGAGGTTTTTTGCAGAAATTTTTGAAGGAGAATGGGTGCGGAATAGTGAGACTAAGGTAGTTGTCTATATATATACGGGGGTAAAATAGTTTTTACAAAACAATAAAAAAAATATATAAGAAAGAGAAAAACTTTGATGAGAAAACTGACATGATTGACACTTTATAAAGCAAGTGAGTTGTATTGTACAAAATTAATAAGCGTAATGACGGTTGAAAATCGGAAAGGCTCTATAGTCTATTAACTTGATTTGACAGAATTGCAGTTAATAGACTAGGGGGACTTGATGATACTATATAGGTGTCGAATGTGTTTCCCATCCGATGCCGCCATAATTAAGTCACATCCTAGTCTGATCTGGCAGGTACTATGGCATAAGCAGTAGGGTTGATCGCATGGGCATGCGAATAGCACTTGCGGAGCAAGGGCTGGATGGACACAAGTGGATTCAAAGCCGCCTAATTCCTATAAATAGGCGATTGTTTAGCTAAGATAGTGATGTTGTCATTTTTACACCTTAACTATGTGTAATCGCATGTGACATTTCTGAATAAAATTTCTCCTTCTTATATTCTTCATTTGTATCTCTGATTCGTTCTAGGCTTCGTTCATAATCACTTCGTTCATAATCACTTCGTTCATAATCACTTCATTGCTGTTTTTTTAAGTTACAGATTCTGCAATCCTTTGTTACACAGATCTGCATATAAGAATAATGACAAATTGTAAGAAGTAGTTAACAGTATACCAAATTCAGCTACAATGATTATCTAACTAAACTTAATTCATCTAAACTTGAATATAAAATAAAATTTCTTAAATTAATAGATACATTGATTAAATAAATTAACAATTATGGTCAGACATGCATTCTAATGAAGATTGACAAAGTCAACCATCCAAATTAATAGTTTTATACAAATAAATAAACTTAATAACAAAGTGGAATGAACAGGTTTAAAAACTGAGAAATAGGGTTAATCAAATTTCCCAATGATTTGAAGAAATTATTAAAATATATGTCGCAAATACGCATTCGAGTGAATAACTTTCAAGACTCACAATTAGCGTTACTGAAATATCCTACCTAGTTGAATATCAACTACCAATTACGGTTAACCAACTCTCAAACACACCTAAAACACACGGTAAAGAATTCATACGCCGCTAATTGTAGTACTCAAATACAATTAAATTGAATACAATGAAGAACCAGGAGACATGGATTTAAGACCTCAAAAACGCATACACAAAGACAACAACAAATAGTAGCGGATCAAAGTCACTAAATTGACAAATTAAACTGGATTGAAGACACTAAAAACGCCATTAAAATAACCTAAAATCAGAGATCTATAACAAAACGTAGATGCGGAAGAGAAGAAAGGAAGCGAACCCACTGCAGAAGAGTCGATTGTCGAAGAGTGGTACTTGTGGAAGAGGCATAAAAAAACGGTAGAAAAGCAACAGGGTAAATCAAAAGTGCATTGATCCGTGGCAAGAAAGGAAAGAAGCACACTTACCTAATAACACGTGTACTAACCCAAAGAAAACAACTAATTAACGTGTAAAGAAATTGTATCGAAAAAAAAAGAAGGGACTAAAGTGTCTATAAACTAAAGAAGTGTGGTTAAAATAAAAAGGAGGGACTTAAAGTGTATAGAAATCAAAGAAGTGTGGTTAAATCATGAAAACGTAAAACAATACTATTTTTTTCAAATTTAATTGTTATATATAAAATATAATAATAATAATAATAATAATAATAATAATAATAATAATAATAATAATAATAAAAATAATAAAAATAAAAATAACAATAATAATCATCTACTAAACAAATATTATAAATAATAATCATTCATCCATTAAATAATTAATTGAAATTAATTAACTAATTAATTATCCATCCTTAATCTTGCACTACGGTCTTGTTGGCGTGGTGGGATACAATGAAGGTATAACACTTTCTGAGTTATATAAAAAAAAAGTTTCTCTTCCACTATCTCATAAATTTTATACAAATGTAGGTGACAAGTAGTGATGTATAAAACGCCAACCGGTTCAGGTTCAAACCGAATTCGTTTATAATCAGTGGAGTCAAAATTGTTTCATTAGGAGAAACTGATTTGATTAGAATAGAAACCTAATTGATCCAAACTGGTCTTGACCAGGTTTAGACCGGTTCAAGTTTAAAAAAAAAATTATTTGAAAATAAATATATTAAATATAACATAAATACAAACTTTATTATTTTTTAAAGTTTAGAAACAACAATGTACAAGACATAAGTTTAGGAATTAGAGTAATATTTATTTTTTATTTGGCATCATCGTATTCCTCAGTTGGTCTTCATTCATCATTAGAGCTATGTACCTTGTATTGAGATATATCCAGTGAGCGCTAACGCAAAGATACAATTGCGATAAACCGTGTGAAGCCAATCAAAACATCGAAAGGAAGTTAAGTTCACATCCGTTTATAATTTTTCAAAAGGTAAAATTAAATGTTGTTTTGCTTGTTTCTACGTTTTTAAAGAATCTCATCTGAAAGTAGTATGGCTTACAAGGATATGTAACAAGGTTAGAGAGTTATGTGAATCAACTTTGTGAGACTAGAGTTGTTAGAAAAGTTTAAAATGCAAATCTTCTTGAATCATGAACTTTATCATTTTATTTGTAACCATATTTAAATCAGAATTCAGATATACCTCCTTCACTTCCCGTTATTAGTTGACCAGGAGCCAGATTTCCTTCCATCGTCTTGTAGTATTTACAAGTGATTTTTCAAAGTTGAGATGAATTCGTCAAGTGCAAAATATCACAACTCTTGCAACCAGCCTTTGAGGACCGTTGACATTTGACGTAAGTCGAACTGACACCAAATTTTCGGTTCTTCAATGTTGCTAAAATCTTCATGACTGTATTGCTTGAGAATATACCAATACTAGCAGATGATTGAGATTGAACATTTCGGTTATCAAAGTCCATAGTGTTTGTTTGAGAGGGTATACGATGTTTTAAGTTTGTTTTTGAATTTTGCGATTAAACAAATACATGTTTATACAAGCATATGGGGGCAAAATAGTTCATAAAGTTCGAGTATAACGCCGTTGGGGACTGGTTTGGGAGAGAAACCGGTTTGTGGTAGAAAATGGCAAATGGACTCAAACCTATAGTTTTCATCAGGCTGGAATCGATTTTCAGATTGAGCAGTTCCAAATCGAACTACTTTCGAGTCGGTTTGTTGGTTTGGATGAGAAACCAGTTTAGTTGTTCATCTCTGGTGACAAGCATGTTGTTTTACTTGGGATTTTTTTTATAAGTTTGGCACTTGTAAAGTTTGGCTTATTGAAATATGTTTGTTCGATATGTTTATGTTCTATTTTGGATTAGTTTATTTGCCTAATTATTTCATAAGTCAAACTTTTAATTCTTTTAAGTGTGATTAGTTTATTTGCCTAATTATTTCATAAGTCAAACTTTAGATTCTTTTAACACGAACTAGATTTAAATAATTCAAGTTATAACTCAATAGTCGATAATAATTCATAATAACAATTTGACCAATATCACTCTAACGTACACTTTCTTTACTAAGGATAATACCAATAACATTATCATCATAGATTAATACTTCAATTTACACTTGATTTCACTAATATGTTTTCTCATTTGTTAATAATCTTCATTATAATATAGTGAAAATCAATTGTATATCTATAATCATTATGCTATCCTCATTGTCTTTGATATAGAAAATGAAAGCTAAAAGCGTCATTTACCAAACCCTTAGTATAAATTATTATTAGCCAATAGATTATAGTTTAAATTATTAAATCTAATATGTAAAATTATAAGGTATCAAAGGGTTTTTGCTAACGGTGTCTTGATAGTGGATAAGATTTTATCTTTTTATGTGGTGAGAGTTCAAAACCTGTGATATAAAAAAAATGTGCCATGCATTAAAAATTTGTAGAATTAAAAGGTAAAACGGGGGAAACTTTAGCCAAGCCTCGGTGCGAGGATTACAAGATTTCATGATAAGTAGTAAACAAGGGGACTATATCTGGAAATATCCTTGATATAGTAATACAAATATATTTACATTAGGTGAATTAAATTTACAATAAACAAGTAATACAAATATATATAACTATGATTACGTGGGAAATAAAATCATATACGGACCTTATGTTCACCAAGTATTTATGTACCATACGTCTCGTATACACAAAAATAGCATCCAATTTGAAGATTGAAATTAGTAAGTGGAATATGATCTAATTTTTTTTTTCAAATACTTCAATTCTAACACAATTATTAATTATAATTTTCTTCAAAAACCTAACTTCTTATTTCAAAGTCATTCATATTTCATCTCTATAAATACCATTTCTTATCAACCATATTCACTCACCACTCCAACCAAATTACCCTTGATTGCCCTCTAAGACACCATGAGCACCCCAAACAAGATCTCGATAACCCTCACCATTCTTATGGCCTTAGCCATAACTCTCTCTTCCACATCAACCCATGAAAACACATTCGACATTGAAGACGATAAAACGGATATCATCGCGCATGATTCACCTTCAAGGGTTGGCAGGTTCCTTGCCCAACAACCCAAGGGCTTAATGAAATGCAACAAGAACCCTAGACTTTGTCACACAAAGGGTAGTCCTGGACCAGACTGTTGTAATAAGAAATGCGTTAATGTGATGACTGATAAACAAAATTGTGGGCTTTGTGGACGGAAATGCAAGCATATGGAGATTTGTTGCAAAGGCTCGTGTGTGAACCCGATGGTGAACAAGCGTCACTGCGGGGGATGCAACTATGCATGCAAGAGAGGTGACTTTTGCGTTCATGGGATGTGCAGCTATGCGTAAAGAACCCTTAAACGATTAAGTAAATTCGTATATAATTTACTTTTATGATGTGCAAAACTATAAAGGCAAGCTATGAACATCTGTGTTTAGAAATAGCTTGCCAATTGATATGTAATAGTAATTTAAGATTATTTGGATTAATTGTAACAATTATTGGAAAGCAATAAATAAGATATTTTATATGAATTATATATGATTCTTATCGACTCAAACCAACACAACCAATTTATTTGCAATGTCTTAACATGTAATTATCTAGACTTAACGTTGCAATTCTTAATGAAATAAATAATAATGCCACGGCTTTCATGAATCATCTTGAAAGAAAACGTTTCGTCATTACCAGGATAGGGTAGTGTTGGATAATTATTAGTATTAGTGACAAGTTTATAAGACTTGGAGGGGTTATATTGGAAATACTTGTTTCTGGTAAACTTCAAGGGTCTTTCTGTCATTTATCAAACTTGAAGGGTGCTCAGTGTTGAGAATGATGCTAATTCTGTTACTAACCGTTGGGGCGAATTAGGTATATATCGAGCTGGTATAATCGATTAGGGATATTCTAGTTAGTTAATCGATTTTCAATTCCTTTCAAGTTTCTTTTCTTTGACAATAGTCGATTTCATCTTTGTATGTAATTTCTGGTTTCTTAGAATGAATCATTGTCAATTTCTGTTTCGATCGTGTTAGTTCATCTGATTTGAGTTTGGAGTGTGAATTGATTGTTCCGCTTATCGTTTTTCAATTCTACAATTGGTATCAGAGCCATGGTGCTCTCGTTACTCCTAATAGAAGAATCAGAGGTTTGAATTTGTTCTTGGGATCAAGATGGTGACTGCCAAGTATGCGATCGAGAAATTTGACGGTAAAAATGACTTCAGTCTATGGAGGGTTAAGATGCGGGCTCTACTGGTGTTTCAAGGTGTAGTTGACGCATTACAGGGAGACGATAACATACCAGAGGATGTCGAGGCAGCAGACTGGGAGGAAACTTGTGCTAAAGCTCACAGCGCAATTATCCTGAGTTTGGGAGATAAGGTTCTGAGAGAAGTGTCAAAGGAAACAACAGCAGCAGGTATTTGGTTAAAGTTAGAGAGTCTATATATGACTAAGTCTTTAGCTAATAGGTTGTATTTGAAGAAAAAACTTTATACATTTCAAATGATGCCAGGAAAGACCTTAGAACAGCATATTGATGATTTTAATAAATTGATCCTTGATTTAGAAAATATAGAAGTAGAACTAGATGATGAGGATCAGGCAATATTGTTCTTGACATCCCTGCCATCTTCTTTAGAACATTTTGTAGATACATTAATGTATGGCAGGGAAACTTTAGGCATGGAAGAGGTTCTTGCAGCCCTTAACTCAAAGGAATTGAAAAAGAAGATTGAGGTTAAAGAACAGAATGATGGTCTTGTTGTGAGGGGTAGGACTGAGAATAGAGATTACCAGTCTAATAGGAAGAAAGGAGGTAGTAGGTCTAAATCAAAATTTAGAAGAAAATGCTTTATTTGTCAGTCAGAAAAGCATTTGAAAAAGGACTGCCCAGAGAGGAAATCTTACAACAAGAATGAAGGTAATAGGAGTTTTGGGTCTAGAAATGAGTCTAAGAATGGCAGTTATAATGCTGAAGTTGACAGTGAGGGTTATGAGAGTGCAGAAGTTCTTGCTGTTACTAATGATAACTGTGTCAACAATTGGATTCTTGACTCTGGTTGTTCTTTTCATATGACCCCTATGAAAGAGGCTTTTAGTAACTTAGTCATGAAAGATAATGGAGTGGTTCAATTAGGAGATAACAGGCCCTGTAAAGTTGTAGGAATTGGTCAAGTATGTCTGAAGTTAGATGGAGGTAATGATCTCATGTTAAAGGATGTGAGATACATACCTGATCTTAAGAGAAGCCTAATATCTTTAGGAACCTTAGAAAAAGAAGGCTATCCTGTTAGTTTGAAGAATGGAAGGGCCAAGGTGAGCAAGGGTAATTTGGTCATTTTCACTGGAACTAGGATGGGAAATAACTTGTATTTCCTAGATGGAGAGGCTAGTGCTAATGTAGCAGATAAGTCTAAGGAGAATAAGAATGATAAGGCAAGACTTTGGCATATGAGGTTAGCACATACAAGTAAGCAGGGTCTAAGTGAGTTATCATCACAAGGGATTATATCAGGATTAAAAGACTGTGATCCAGGGTTTTGTGATAACTGTGTTTTAGGTAAGTCCCATAGAGTTAAGTTTGGAAAAGGAAAGCACTATTCTAAGGAAAATTTAGAATATATACATGCAGATCTTTGGGGTCCTACTAAGCATCCATCTCTAGGTGGAGCCACTTACTTCTTATCTGTGATTGATGATTACACTAGGAGAGTTTGGGTTTTCTTACTTAAAAATAAGAATGATACTTTCCAGAAGTTTAAAGAATGGGTGTGCTTGATAGAAAAACAGTCAGGTAGTGTTGTAAAGAGGCTAAGGACTGATAATGGTTTAGAGTTTTGTAACACAGAGTTTGATGATTGGTGTAGATTAAAAGGCATAAGTAGACATAAAACTGTTGCTTATACCCCTCAGCAAAATGGTCTTGCTGAGAGGATGAACAGGACTTTGTTAGAAAAGGTTAGGTGCTTGTTATTAAGTGCTGGTATGCCAAAAAGGTTTTGGGGAGAAGCACTAAGTCATGCTGCTTATGTTATTAATAGAACACCCTCATCTGCTATTCAGATGAAAACTCCTATGGAAATGTGGAGTGGTAGGAAACCTGATTTAAGCCATTTGAGGATTTTTGGTAGCTTAGCTTATGCCCATTCCAATACAGGGAAGTTAGACCCAAGAGCTGAGAGATGTGTAATGTTGGGTTACCCAGAAGGTGTTAAAGGATATAGGTTGTGGAAAATGTCACCTAAACCAGGAAAGGTGATTATAAGTAGGGATGTGGTATTCAATGAAACAGTTTTCTATAAAGACTTAATACAAGCCAAGGAAGGTAGTAGTGCTCCTAAGGAAGTGACCAATAGTGGTAGGGTTCAGTTTGAGGTGGAGGATGATAGGAAGGACAGGAATGAGGTGGAGGATCATGCTAGTGTTGAAGGTGATGATCCTGATGATGCTCATGATGAATTGCATCATCAAGTACATGATGAACCAGATAGTGAGGGACATGTAGATGGTTCTCATGGTAATTCAGGAGGTAATAGTGACATAGGGGGTCCCAGTTATAGTATAGCAAGGGATAGAACTAGGAGAGAAGTTGTTGTTCCTATAAGATTTAGGAATAACCAAGACCTTGCTGCTTTTGTATTCAATGTTGCTGCTATGGACAGCATTGTTGAACCTATGACATTTCAAGAAGCTATGAGTTCACCTCAAAAGAGTAAATGGAAAGCTGCAATGGATGAAGAAATGCAGTCATTACTTAAGAACAGAACCTGGGTTTTGGTTGATAGGCCAAAGAATAAGAAATTGGTCAAATGCAAGTGGTTGTATAAGTTGAAAGAAGGAATGACAGAGAAGGAACCACCTAGGTTCAAAGCTAGGTTGGTTGCCAAAGGTTTTACACAACAAGAGGGGATTGATTATAATGAAATCTTCTCACCTGTGGTTAAACATACATCCATTAGAATCTTGATGACTATAGTGGCAAATGAAGACATGGAGTTAGAACAATTGGATGTAAAAACAGCATTTTTACATGGCAGTTTAGAGGAAGAAATATACATGACACAACCACAGGGGTATTTTGGGAAAGGACAAGAACATAAAGTATGCTTGTTAAGAAGGTCACTTTATGGTTTAAAACAAAGTCCCAGGATGTGGTACAAGAGGTTTGATGATCATATGATGAAGATAGGCTTCAACAGGAGTTCATATGACCCTTGTGTATATTTCAGGGAGTATTCTTCTAACTCTTATGTTTATTTACTATTGTATGTTGATGATATGTTGTTAGCATGCAGGGATAAGTCTGAGATCAAGAAAACTAAGAGGATGCTGATGGAAGAGTTTGAAATGAAAGAGCTTGGTGAGGCTAGAAAGATCATTGGGATGGAGGTTAAGAGGGACAGGAGCAAGGGATTGATCAAGCTATCACAGGAGGCTTATTTGAGCAAGGTGTTGAAGAACTATGCTATGGATAAAGCTAAGGTAGTATCTACACCTATGGGACCTCATTTCAAACTTTCAAAACAAGACAGCCCCAAGACTGATCAGGAAGTGAGCTATATGACTAAAGTACCTTATGCTAGTGTGGTAGGAAGTTTAATGTTTCTAATGGTCTGTACTAGACCTGACATTAGTCATGCTGTAGGTTTAGTTAGTAGGTTTCTAAGTTGCCCTGGAAAAGTTCACTGGGAGGCTGTAAAGTGGATATTAAGATATCTGAATGGCACTAGGTCTTTGGGAATAGTTTATGGAAGATGCAAAGGTCCTAATTCAGTGGTTGAAGGTTTTGTTGATGCTGATTTTGCCAAAGACAGGGACAGAGGTAGATCAGTAACTGGATATACATTTAGGGTATATGGGGGCTTAGTTAGTTGGAAGTCAACACTTCAGCATGTTGTGGCTTTGTCCACAACAGAAGCTGAGTTTATTGCTCTTACTGAAGCTATAAAAGAATCTATGTGGTTAACAGGGTTTACTAAGGAATTAGGCTTGAATATAGAGTCATCAATTGTTTGGTGTGATAATAAGAGTGCTATTCAGCTGTCAAGGAATCATGTTTTTCATAGCAGGAGCAAACATATTGATGTGAAGCTCTATTTTATAAGAGAAGTTGTGTCAGCTAAGAAAGTGCAGGTTAAGTATGTGGATACTAAGGAGAACCTTGCTGATATTCTGACAAAATGTGTACCATTAAACAAGTTTTTATACTGTTTGAATGGTTTAGGAGTTAATGGTTAATTCTGTGGTAAAGAGATAGCAGAATTGCTCATGGTCAGTAGTATCATGAGTTGAAATTTAGTGCCTTAAATTGTTAATTAGTGTTCAAGTTTAATTCTTGTATTGGGTGCTCTCGAATTTGATTTAATTACCTTGGTGTGTAATCACATTAGTATAGGAAAACCCATTGGGTCCCTACTATGCAATGATGATTATATTTCAGATTGGGATTAATCAATTTGATGAGATGTAAAAGGCAATAACTTGACACTAAAGGTGGAGAATGTTGGATAATTATTAGTATTAGTGACAAGTTTATAAGACTTGGAGGGGTTATATTGGAAATACTTGTTTCTGGTAAACTTCAAGGGTCTTTCTGTCATTTATCAAACTTGAAGGGTGCTCAGTGTTGAGAATGATGCTAATTCTGTTACTAACCGTTGGGGCGAATTAGGTATATATCGAGCTGGTATAATCGATTAGGGATATTCTAGTTAGTTAATCGATTTTCAATTCCTTTCAAGTTTCTTTTCTTTGACAATAGTCGATTTCATCTTTGTATGTAATTTCTGGTTTCTTAGAATGAATCATTGTCAATTTCTGTTTCGATCGTGTTAGTTCATCTGATTTGAGTTTGGAGTGTGAATTGATTGTTCCGCTTATCGTTTTTCAATTCTACAGGTAGGAATGTACGTTTAAAGTTTGGTCTGGAATCTTGATCAGATCGTTAACCTCGGTTTGACATTTTATTATTCAGTTGATCAACCAACTTTTTCTTTCAAATCAAGCTGGGAAAACCGATTAGAACATCTCCAACGCAAAACCTAACAAACACTCTCAAACAATCACCTTGGCTGTAACATCATATTCCCTTCATCCTTCAAAAACTATTAAACACAATGTTGTGAGATATCAGAGAATTCGACCAATTTCCTTCGTGCGGATTACTATTGAGAACAAGAGTATTAAGGGAAAATGCCTTGTGTATTGATCGCCTTATGAAAACCGAATGATTACAAGCCACCCCAGGGGCGGAACTAAAAAAGTTTTTGAGGAGGTCCATAAATTTTTTTACGGGTTCAGTATTTTTAGATATTTCAGTTTCATAGAAACATATATAAAGAAAATTACTCCGTATCGGTGCATATGCGATACCCGAGACACAATGCGGTGCCGAAGCCGCTTGAGTTGATAACCGATTTCCCATGAATTTATGTGAAATTAATGTTTTGAAGAATATATGGTAACCGATGGAATAATTTTACATTTTAAACGGTACATTATTTTTGTTTGGGTTGTCTCATGCTAGTGTAATGCTGCTTTATATAAAGTGAATATTAGCGAAATAAAGTAGAATATGGCAGGCTGTTGTTTGCATGTCTTCATTATACATGAGTAAATTTAATGAAAAAAATGTGGGAAAATGAAAGGCAGCAGAATCGAACCTGCGCAATTCCATATTCCGGGGACAATATTACCATCAGGCTGCGGATGGAGTTGTTTTATTTTTATCAAACTATTTATTTAACAACTACTCATCACACAAAAAAAATTTAATTTAAAAAACGTTCACATAATTTCCACTTTACGTACGAAGTTGAGGGGTCCCCGGGGACCCTATGGGCCTAATACAGGTCCGCCCCTGGCCACCCCCTCTCCCTTTATATAGGGGGGGGGGGGATCATCTAAAAAACCTAATCCAATAAGGACACCCCTTATGGTAATTACCTAGATTAAATAATAATACACAAGATAATCCTAATCTAAATAAACTTGCATGCTACGTCTAAATTGGAGAATACTAGAAAACAAATTAATAGACCCATGCACTTGTCACGTGATTAACTTTGGCCGACAAATTCTACCTTATTCCCAACTTTAGGTAACTCCCACATTTAGTATCTCCATGCAATGTTTAAAACTTGGATCCTGGAACCGCCTTTGTAAAAGCGTCATCGGCGTTGTCTTCGGTACCAACCTTCACCACCTCAACTTCCTTTGATTCAACAATCTCTCGAATAAAGTGTAACCTCACGTTGATGTGCTTGGTCCTCACGTGAAACACTTTATTTTTTGACAAGTGAAGCGCCCCTTGATTATCACAATTGACCGCCACCGTCCTCAAGTTCACTCCAAGCTCGATTAGGAACCCCTTCAACCACAAACCTTCCTTTACCGCTTCGATTTGAGCCACGTACTCTGACTCCGTAGTTGACAAAGCAACAATATGCTGTAAAGTTGCTTTCCAACTCACTGTGCAACCTTTCACCATGAAAACGTAACCCGTTATTGATCTTTCTTTATCCATATCCTTAGCATAGTCCGAATTGACAAACCCGTCTACGTCCACATGTTCACCATCATCCAACCCGTACATTAGACCAACGTTGGACGATCCTTTTAAGTACCGGATTAGCCACTTCACCGCCTCCTAATGGTTTCTTCCCAGATTCGCCAAGTACTTGCTGACAATGCTAACGGCGTATGCGATATCCGGCCTCGTGCAGACCATTAAGTACATCAAGCTACCCACCGCATTGGCATACGAGACTTTAGCCATTTTTTTGATTTCCCAGTCGCTCCTTGGCCAATCATTTAGTAACAATTTGAAATGAGCACCTATGGGAGTAGTAACCTCTTTACTCTGGTCCAGTCCATATTTATTTAGGATCCTTTTAATATATCCCTTCTGAGATAACATGAGAGTTTTATTATCTCTATTTCGATCGATTTCCATGCCAAGAATCTTGCGAGCCGATCCCAGATCCTTTTTATCAAACTCTTTCTTCAATATATCTTTGGTCATCTCGATCTGTTCTTTGCTCTTGCATGCAACTAACATGTCGTCAACGTACAACAATAAGTATATATATTCATCTCCATAACACTTCCGGTAATAAACACAATTATCATAGTTACTCCATGTAAAACCATTCTTTTGTATGTATGCATCGAATCTCTTGTACCACTGTCTTGACGATTGTTTCAACCCGTACAACGATCTCTTTAGTAAGCATACTTTGTCTTCACCACCTTCTTCGAATTCGAGGGGCTGCCTCATATAGATCGTTTCTCCAAATTACCATGCAAAAAAGCCGTTTTTACGTCGAGTTGCTCCAATTCATAATCCATGCACGCGGACAAAGCTAAGACCATTCTAATGGACGTGTGACGGACTACCGGTGAAAAAACTTCATTATAATCGATCCCCGCCTTTTGAGTGAAACCCCGGGCCACCAACCTTGCCTTGTATCGAGGCTTTTGTATCCCATCGACGCTTTCCTTGATCTTGTATAACCATTTGCAGCTCACAAGTTGTTGATTTTTTGGCGTATCAACAATATCCCATGTATGATTTTTCTTCAAGGACTCCATCTCTTCAATCATAGCTTGAATCCACCTTTCTTTATCTACTGAGTTCACAGCTTCATGAAAAGATAATGGCTCATTTAAGTCTTCCTCTTCTACAGTTTCAAATGCATATGCCACAAGATTACTCTCGTCACGATATCGAGCTGGCTTTGATGTGTTCCTCCTAGTTCAATCCCGGGCTAATAAATAACCTTCTTCGACCTTATTATGGGGCTGATCAGGTTCTTCATGGCTACTAGAATTGATGCTTTGATCTGGTCCTTCTACTGCTTCCTTTGTTTCACTTGATTCTACCTCGAGTTCGATATGTTCTACCTCGTTCGGAGCACCGGTACCCTTGAACGTGTCTTTGTACATTAGTTCTTCGTTGAAGACCACATCACGACTGATAATTATTTTTGGTTTTATATCATCAAGTCTCAACAATCGGTATCCTTTTACTCCGTCCGGTATCCCAGTAAAATACACTTAATCGCCCTTGGTTTTAGTTTAGGGAAAAACACGAAAATGACCATTGTTGACTTTGAAACTATAGTTTTGACCCTTTGAATTCGAATTCTCCAAACTGACCGTCACCAATCCCACGAATGCGAAGCAGACAAATTAATGCGTAGCATCTTATATATATAATTAAATAAATAATTCCCACATTTAATCATGTTTTTAATTGAAAATTAAGAGAATTGGTGCTTAAATGCTTTATATTTAAATATTAGATGATTTGGGGGATCGTTGGTTATTATTTGATAAAAAATTAAGATTCACATTTAATTTTGTTTATAATTGAGAAAACTATGCAAATTAGATTTTTAATAGAGAAATTATAAAATATATGGTGCTTAATTGTTTTTATTTGTGAATTTTAGGTAATTGGATGGTCCGCGGTGAATTTAGAAGAAAACCGCAATTTACGAGAGTTGAATCGGAACCCGAATGTGAAAGTTATGAAGAAAATAAGAAAAAGAAAAAAAAATATATTTATAACAACATCAGCAGCCCACAGTCCAGTCCCCATTCAATTTTCAGCCCAGCAGATCCAGCCCAGATCCTGGCCCAAAGCGCAGGTGTAGCAGCCCACCAGCAGTCCAGCTGAAAAGAAAAAAAAATACAAAGGCCACAGGAATCGAACCTGTGACCTCCACTTCACACAGCAAGTTGCATACTAGCAGACCAGAAGCTTCTGTTGGCTTTAATCTGGTTTTCATTGTATTTATTTACTACTGCGTCAGGCCCAGTTTCTCAGGCCCAACTACCTGATCGATTTCCAGCCCTAAACCCTCATATATAATCCGTTTTCCAGCCGTTTTAAGTAAGAAAGAAACCCCCGAAAAACCCTAGAAAAACCCCAAAATAAATCTAGAAACATGGAGGAAGATTAAGGGAGCAAGATCAAGGCTTTTATGGATAAAAGTTAGAGATTTTTGAAGCTTTCGGTTTGGATCTTCAATAGGTTTTTAATTTTTACTCATTTAAACCTTGTTGTTGATCATGTTTGATGTCAAGATTAGATTTTTATTAGTTATCATCATGTATCTTGGCTGATTTCATATTGCTTCACCTAGATTAGACAAATTTGGACCCGTTTGACCCGTTTCGAGTGACTTTTTACCATGACTTTATGTTAAATTGCTTTTGATGATGGTTTTGAATGTTTATGATGATTATTATTTGCTGATTTGGTTTTGATTATCATTAAATCATGTGGTTAATTGTCATGCTTGGTAGAACTACCCAAGTTAATTGCTTTATCCATTGTTGACCCGTTTGACTTTTATTAGTCAACGGTTGATGCTTACTACAAGACCTCCTTCTTGATGATTTATTGATAATTAGGGGCTGATTTAGTTAATATCCTTATGAGATAGGTTTGACCGAATCATTTCATAAGCTTGAAGCTTGTTTTACTTCGTTTAATAGGATGGATTGCTTGTGAACATAAGTTTCGATGCTATCTATTCATGTTTAGCGGTTTCTAGGTCATAAGCGTTTGGAATCATCATCATTGCATGGTATAGGTACTATATAGAGAGACATCTCGTGTAGTTTCCTATTTCATGTAGGATTAGTTGACTTTGACCGAAGTAGCTAGTCGCTTAGGCAATTTTCACAGTTTTACTATCCGTGCTTCATTTAGGATTTTCGGATTATTCGGGATATGTCTATAGTCCTAGGTAGTCTAGTTTTCCACATTATACGATAGTGTTCATGGTATTAGTCATCCGAGGGTCTGAGCGAGTCTAGAGGAGTCGAGTCTAGGTGATGCATTCCTTTTTCTGATTTTCCACCATTTTATCCGGTTGTTAGCTGTTTTTGTCGTTTTTATTTTTATAGAGTAGTTATCATTATTAGTTCACCAAATCATTTCATCGATTAAATATTAGCGACGATTCGGTATCGGGAGATTGTCATCGCGTCCACGGATTGATATCCGGTTCTTACCAATACTTTACTGCATACGACGGGTTCACTGCCCTGGTGTGTAGTTTGGTCACTTGGTGATTACCATTTAAAGCTTGACTACGTTTTTATATATTCAAATTTTACGCATCAAGTTTTTGGCGCCGTTGCCGGGGACGCGTCAGATTCCGAGAAATATCCGAGCTAGTAGTTTAACCACTTGTTTGCTTTATCTGTTTACCTGTTTTCTTAGCGTATTTTAGCTGTTAGTTTGTTTTTCTGTTTCCGTGTTTACTTTTTTGTGTTAGTTAGACTTTTAGGTTAGTTTCTTTTTGTTTTATGTTTTGTTTCGTCGTTTCTATTGCATTTTTGTCTGTTTATGCGCATACATCACCGCCAGAGCCGATTTTCACCGTTATCTGAGCCAGAAAGAGTTTTCCATCACCTTCGGCACGTGGAGGGCGCATTACCTGTGCTGATGGCTGTACCCGCAGATCAGAGGCGCACGCTTGCAGATTACGCCCGTCCCAACATCGATGGGACGTTGCCGAGTGTTATCCGTCCGCCGGTGGACGTGAATAACTTCCAGATTCAGCCTCAGGTCATCACTCTGATTATGGACTATGTTCAGTTTGACGGGTTACCTACTGATGACCCGATGACCCACATCGCAAACTTCCTTGAAATTTGCGACACTTTCAAACTTAAGGGGGTCCCCGCAGAGGCAATCCAGTTGCGATTATTCTCATTTTCCCTTCGCGGTGCAGCGAAGGCGTGGCTTCAGTCTCTCCCGCCTGGTTCTATCACGTCATGGGCTATTTTGACACAGAAATTCATCTCAAAGTACTTCCCTCCATCGAAGGTTGCGATGTTCAGAAACAGAATATATTCATTCCTTCAGGACGACACAGAAAGTTTATATGAGACGTGGGAGCGATTTAGAGAGTTGTTGAGAAAATGTCCATCACATGGGATTGAGCTACACCAGCAGCTGCAGATTTTCTACAGTGGTTTACATCCACTCACACGACATACGGTTGACACGTCAGCTGATGGGACATTAAGCAGTAAAACGCCCGAAGAGGCGCTAGACTTACTTGAGGAGCTTGCTTTAAACGATTATCAGTGGCCGAGCACGCAAAGTAAGCCAAACCAACAGAGAGGAGTCCTCCAGGTTGACCCTATTACAGCTCTATCCATGCAGGTCGAGGCGTTAACGAAGAAAATAGCCAAAATGCAGGTGATGGAGCAGCAGGTGAAGTATTGTGAGCTGTGCTCAGGACCCCACGACATTACACGTTGTCCTATTGGGGGTAGCACCGATTCCCACGAGCAGTCTGATTTCATGTTCGACCAGGCCCACCCACCACCCAGCAATGCATATAATTATAATACGGGGTGGAGGCCTAACAATTTTAATCCCGCAGGATTTCATCAGATGCCGTTACCGAGGCAGCAGGGTTACTATAACCCCGAGGTTAGTAGACAAATCCCGATCGAGGATACGGGCATGAAGAATTTGACTGACATGATGGCGCAACTGATACAACAAAATCAAAAATCAACTCTTGACGTGCAGAAAGTGGCTCAACAGAATGATATGCGCTTTGTGAAAAATGAGCAGGATATTTCTGTAGTTGCTAAAGAGATAGGAAACCTGAGAGCTCATATGCAAAATATGAAGAGGAACATGGGTTAACTTTCCAAATCGATTTCTGAGAGAAAACCGGGAGGATTGCCAGCAAACACACAGTCCTATCCTAAGCAATACGTGAATGCAATCTTTTGCCTGAATGACAACACCACTCCAGATCCAGAACCGGCGGTCAGTGCTGAGCCAGTTGATGAGGAGAGTGATGATGAGATAGACGAGGAGATTGAGGTAGAGGTTCCTAGGCAGGTGCACCCGAGGCTAAGCCCAGCAAGTACAGCACGACCCGAGGAGCCAGTAGTGGAGAAATATGTTCCCCGACCCTACATCCCTCATATTCCATATCCAGAGAGACTTAGGGATCAGCTTAGGGAAGAGCAGCAGGAGAAACATCACCAGGCCGTCGTTCATCATATTGGAATTAAAGATCACCCACCCGACCCACCTTTAGTTATTACCAAGTCGACTATATCATTGCAGGCCCCGCTAAAGAAGAAGTGTGGGGATGAAGCGACTGTTAAAAAGAAGAAAAAGCCGCCTGATGTGAAGAAAAAGGCTTCAGTGAGTGATAGGCCGTGGGTGGCTGACGTGTACACCATGTACTTGCGAGATCGACATAAGGGAGTTAAGCCCCTATTTGAGGAGTGGCGTGTGCACGAGTCGGATGAGAGCAGGTTTGGCAGTGAGGGAGGCCACATCTATGACCCCGGTTGACTTGATACGGGGGCGAGTCCGGCTGTCGACTCGTTAATAAATTCAGTGCTTCCGGGAGGCAACCCGAGTAGTTGGTTGTTTAGTTTGCTTGTTTAATGTTTTATTTGATATTTTTAGTAGTTTGCTTGTCATGTAGGTAGTTTATTTACAGTTAGTTGCATTTTATTTTTCTTGTTTCGCTTTATGTTTTGTTTCAAGTGTTGCAGGTTCTCATGGAAGCATGCCACGATTTGACATTGCATTGACTTATCATTTCTGGCTATGCTTCGCGGGTTTGTAGGTAACGCACAGCGAGCCGTCGGATACTCAATCTCCATTTCCACGGTCCGCAGATGTGCTTTCATGATTTAGATCAGGTTTGAATGATACGGGACCGTCACTTTATAAATGACAATCAACGGTCCGTATCAGGTTTGTTGGGCATGTGACTTTTAGTCAAAGTGGACCGTTCACTTCATAAATGACAAACAAACGGTCCATTTTGATCAATTGTTACTTTTCTTTCTGGGTTGGTATTTGATGTTGGTTGGTGCTGCTGAGCAATTGGTTGCAAATTGGCATAGCAGGTCTTTTGATGCACACATTGCGAATCATCTGGTACTCAATCTCCATTCCGGGCGGTTTGCATGTTTGTGTTATGGGCTCTGTTGACTTTTGGTTAAATGCCGGCCGTTCACTTCATAATTCACAACAAACGGCCCGCATTTGATCAATCGTCCAAGAACTCAAATTTTCAAATTTCTTTTAAAAGTGCCGAATTTTGCAATCCGATCACTTTTGTTTCATTTTGGGTTTCGTTTTCTTCCAGATTCACCACGGGACCGCCAACTACCTTGATTCACCGGTTTAGTGATTACCCGAGTTGTATTTTTCATTTTGCATTCATTTGTTGACACACAACTCGTGATATTTGTGCTTTATTGATTTATATTTATGATTGATATGATTTGGTTGTGTTTGGCTGATAGTTTGTACTGGCGAGACGGTTCTGGCATGTTCGTTGAGAGCTGTTTCATGATGCATACTTTGATTGTGGAGGATTTTTGGCATCTGTGGATTCAGCTCTGGCACCTGTTCAGTCAAGAGTTGGCTCGATTTCTTTTTCAGCATCCAGACACTGGCACATGACAGTGATAGGGGAGTATTTCAGTTCCCTTTCCCCTTTATTTTGTTTTGTTTAGTGTACATTGGGGACAATGTACGAATTAAGTGTGGGGATGGGGGTAAATTGAACTGAAATTGCTTAAATTCGTGAAATTTTTTCAAATTTTCTTATCATATCCCCGTGTTTTTAGTTGAAATTGAGATTTTTGCCCGTCTTATTGCACATGGAAGTGGGCCCGTTGATGTAATTCGTGATGTTTTGCTCGCCTGTGTATACGATGCTTGTCTCTAGTCAAAACCTTTTTCTTCGAGTATCTTGAAAAAGTATTTCCAAGCAAATGTTTTTCAAATAAAATCAATAAATGGGATGCTTTACTTAGTGAAACTATCGGATGGGGGATTGATAGCTTGCATCACACCGGTAGCCCTTTTCCATCCGTTTCCGTGAGTTATTTGAGCCTAAATTGCATTATATGTTACATTATTTACTCACTTTCGTTTGGTTGAGTGTTATGCCATCATACGCTTTCATTTTAGAACTTGTGTTGTTATACGTGTCGAGATCATGAACTAAGATTGGGCATAGAAATGATAGAGGCATTAGGTTTACCCCTTTTGATATAGCCTTTTTCTTTGATCTTATCATTTTTCCTACCCTAAAACATTATCCCTTAGAAAACCTGTTGAGCCTTTTTCCTTCTCGTTTGATTTTCCCACTTTTTGACCCATTTAGCCTTTTGTTTAGCCTTGATTATTGTTCTTTAACCCTTGTGTGAAGAATCCGGATTAGTTTAGGACTTTGTGTATATATTTTGGTTAGTTTCATCAAGTCTTATTTAAGTAAAAAAAAAATGAAAAAAAAAAATGATGAAAAAAAAAAATGAAAAAAAAGAAAGAAAAAAATGCACAAAATTCTAGCTCATTATTGGAGGTCATAGACCTAAGATAAAGCTGAAAAAATAGAGTTTTTCTTAGTTTGTGTGTTCGGGTCAAAATTACCCGACTGTGAGTTATTTATGTAAATAGTTTTTCTTTTTGTTTGTTTATTGACTTTTCCGGATTTCTAAGCACTTAGCCACTTTCACATTCCCATTCCATACCCTAAACCCTAGCCTTACGTTACAACCCTTGGAAGTCCTCTTGATTTATGTTCGGTTTTATGTTTTTTGGTGGAGATGCGATTTCTATACAAGCTTATGACAATGAAGTGCATGTTTGGTATTGAGTGATCTACTAAAATCGATGATCTCTTTAATCATCTATCCACTAAATTTCACCGAGTTGAGTGATCATTGTGAGGGGTATGTTGCATTGCTTGATTGAACCTTGATGTGTGTGAGCTAGTAGACATTTCCATGTTTTTAAAACAATAATCATAATTGCTTGTTGGATTATAAATCTTTTAAAAAGTGTAAATCTTGAGATTTGGGGATGCATGTAGGCTTGAGTAGTTGCATTGGGTTGGGTGGACGTTGCGTTTTCGATTGGCTTGTAGAAGTGTTGCATAAGACCTTTTCGGAGCGAAAAAGGTTCAAGTGTGGGGATATTTAATGCGTAGCATCTTATATATATAATTAAATAAATAATTCCCACATTTAATCATGTTTTTAATTGAAAATTAAGAGAATTGGTGCTTAAATGCTTTATATTTAAATATTAGATGATTTGGGGGATCGTTGGTTATTATTTGATAAAAAATTAAGATTCACATTTAATTTTGTTTATAATTGAG
Organism: Deinandra increscens subsp. villosa; assembly: GCA_039602395.1. NCBI lineage: Eukaryota > Viridiplantae > Streptophyta > Magnoliopsida > Asterales > Asteraceae > Deinandra > Deinandra increscens. The sequence goes on from JBCNJP010000023.1 coordinate 19,194,628, forward strand.
AAAACTATGCAAATTAGATTTTTAATAGAGAAATTATAAAATATATGGTGCTTAATTGTTTTTATTTGTGAATTTTAGGTAATTGGATGGTCCGCGGTGAATTTAGAAGAAAACCGTAATTTACGAGAGTTGAATCGGAACCCGAATGTGAAAGTTATGAAGAAAATAAGAAAAAGAAAAAAAAATATATTTATAACAACATCAGCAGCCCATAGTCCAGTCCCCATTCAATTTTCAGCCCAGCAGATCCATCCCAGATCCTGGCCCAAAGCGCAGGTGTAGCAGCCCACCAGCAGTCCAGCTGAAAAGAAAAAAAAATACAGAGGCCACAGGAATCGAACCTGTGACCTCCACTTCACACAGCAAGTTGCTTACCAGCAGACCAGAACAGACCAGAAGCTTCTGTTGGCTTTAATCTGGTTTTCATTGTATTTATTTACTACTGCGTCAGGCCTAGTTTCTCAGGCCCAACTACCTGATCGATTTCCAGCCCTAAACCCTCATATATAATCCGTTTTCCAGCCGTTTTTAGTAAGAAAGAAACCCCCGAAAAACCCTAGAAAAACCCCAAAATAAATCTAGAAACATGGAGGAAGATTAAGGGAGCAAGATCAAGGCTTTTATGGATAAAAGTTAGAGATTTTTGAAGCTTTCGGTTTGGATCTTGAATAGGTTTTTAATTTTTACTCATTTAAACCTTGTTGTTGATCATGTTTGATGTCAAGATTAGATTTTTATTAGTTATCATCATGTATCTTGGCTGATTTCATATTGCTTCACCTAGATTAGACAAATTTGGACCCGTTTGACCCGTTTCGAGTGACTTTTTACCATGACTTTATGTTAAATTGCTTTTGATGATGGTTTTGAATGTTTATGATGATTATTATTTGCTGATTTGGTTTTGATTATCATTAAATCATGTGGTTAATTGTCATGCTTGGTAGAACTACCCAAGTTAATTGCTTTATCCATTGTTGACCCGTTTGACTTTTATTAGTCAACGGTTGATGCTTACTAGGAGACCTCCTTCTTGATGATTTATTGATAATTAGGGGCTGATTTAGTTAATATCCTTATGAGATAGGTTTGACCGAATCATTTCATAAGCTTGAAGCTTGTTTTACTTCGTTTAATAGGATGGATTGCTTGTGAACATAAGTTTCGATGCTATCTATTCATGTTTAGCGGTTTCTAGGTCATAAGCGTTTGGAATCATCATCATTGCATGGTATAGGTACTATATAGAGAGACATCTCGTGTAGTTTCCTATTTCATGTAGGATTAGTTGACTTTGACCGAAGTAGCTAGTCGCTTAGGCAATTTTCACAGTTTTACTATCCGTGCTTCATTTAGGATTTCCGGATTATTCGGGATATGTCTATAGTCCTAGGTAGTCTAGTTTTCCACATTAGACGATAGTGTTCATGGTATTAGTCATCCGAGGGTCTGAGCGAGTCTAGAGGAGTCGAGTCTAGGTGATGCATTCCTTTTTCTGATTTTCCACCATTTTATCCGGTTGTTAGCTGTTTTTGTCGTTTTTATTTTTATAGAGTAGTTATCATTATTAGTTCACCAAATCATTTCATCGGTTAAATATTAGCGACGATTCGGTATCGGGAGATTGTCATCGCGTCCACGGATTGATATCCGGTTCTTACCAATACTTTACTGCATACGACGGGTTCACTGCCCTGGTGTGTAGTTTGGTCACTTGGTGATTACCATTTAAAGCTTGACCACGTATTTATATATTCAAATTTTACGCATCACAAATCACCAATTCCGTCTAAAAAACTATCGGAATCCTATAATGAGAGGTCTACACGTGTACTGGAATGACAATAAGGCAACAACACGGGCCCACCTTCCAATCTTTGAACTTTCTGATCGCCAATAAGAAGTTGATATATATTTTGTTCTTTCTGATATTCAGCCGTAGGTTGTGCTTCCGGACCAATTTTAGCCGGATTTCATCCGTAGCACCCGAGGCTGCCACGTTTCTTTGTACATCCAATTTAAATACGGTCGGCTAATACTCAGCCGCCGTTAAGAATCCGGCTAGCCGTTTGCAAAATTTAGCCGGACAAGTGGCAACTGGCCCAAAAATTTCAAAATAATTCCAATATCATTATCTCTTAAATCTTTGGGCCTTCCCAAACTAACGGATGTTTAACCATGTTAGTTTTACGCTTACGTGGATTATATATATATATTTTTATTATTTAAAAGCCTTATTTAAACCCTAAAACCCATCTTCATCGCCATTCTTCATCAGCGATCCCCCATTAGAAGACAATGAGTTCAGCATCTTCATCAAGCTTCAAGAACCATATCTTCAAGGTCGATTGCGATGGGAATTTATACTGCAATCATGATCTTATTTCAGTTCGTAGAGTCGTGAGAAAGAAGAGTAGACGATCTGGCCAAGAATTCTATGGATGCCCTCTTTGGCCGGTAAGTTTCAGATTTACACACACAAGTTCAATTAACACCATTCACGTGAACAGTTCCTCCTGTGTCTTTTTTCCAGAAAAATGATTGCGACTTCTTTATGTGGAAGGAAGATGTGCATAACATGTTCAAAGAATTTCTTGACCCTAATTACAGTGGAAGAGCAATCCCAGGCAGGAAGCTAGAGGAACTGGAAGTCGAGAACACAATGTTGAAGGAAAATCTTAGTTTGACTAAGTACAAGATGAAGATGCAATTTTATGTCTTTCTAGTTCTTCTAGTTGTTGCAGTAGGATGGATGACTACATGATCAATTTTTAAGACTAGATGTTGATGTAGTGGTGACATTTTGCGGTTTTAATATATGATGTAATGATGGGGCAGACTCATCTTTGTAATGGTCCTCTTTGTAATGAAAAAAAAAGGCAAGACCTGATCTGTTTCATCTCTTTTGGTCATCTTTGTAAGGCTGCCTTTGTACATGGGAGCTCACATTTTTTACCCAACAATAATTACTCGGTAGTAAATACCTTCTTGGTTAATTTGAATCTAAAATCTCCGGTTGAAAGTGTTTCCGGTTGGAAGTCCACCCAGGAGTTTTAAAGTAATAGTTTTTCCGGCTGACTAGTGCAAAACCTGGCACAATCTGTTTGGAGTTCACCCGGTAGGCTAGGGAATGATTTTATCTTAATTATTTAAACTAGCTGATCCTAAAGTATAACACTATTTGATTCAGAATCATCCGGCTAATTTTAGACGTAGGGTATAAAATTTAGACGACTAAGTTTAGGGGTGACAATTGACGGGTCCACGTGGAATGACTAAAATTCCTTTTATATAATTTAATTAAACAAAAGTAAGGGATAGTTAGGTACGTCCCATATGTAGCATCTAAATAAGGGATAATAAAATAAAATTCCATTTATACGCTGGTTGATCGATTTACTTGGAAATAAATTAAGTAGGTAAATTTTATGAACACTTAGATGTAACAATGTTAGTTATTTTATTTTGATGTTAAAATTGAACTTGTTATCGATGGAGAATTAAATCATGTTTGTATATATAAGGTCTCTGATAATTAAACGTTGAATATAAAATTCAGACGTCAAATGCCAGCTGTAGTAATACCACACATAAATGCAGTTCAACCGGACTCGCCTATATTCCGGTCCATCCATTAAGTAGACAGTTCACCCGGACCTGAAACTAAAACGGATGCCACACTTGAAATTATCAAACGTGTGAATTTCCATCCCGACTGAGTTATTCAACCGGTAAACAGTTATAACCCATTCAACAGTTGGTCTATTACAAAATTATTTTTTACCACCACTCTCCACAGATCGCACAACGGTCGTCCGGTTCAGGGTGAAGGAGCGAAGCGTCTCCCAGTCTTCATCATTAGGCCAATCACTCCTATCACTTATTGTTTTGTGTTTAGTGAACGTCCCATCTTCTCTGTGCACATAATACCGTTTCTCATCCTCCACGTATACCCAATACTTAATCTTAGAGACACGATCTGAGATTTCGATCTGATCTTCTTCTGCATTGTTTCTCGCTTCGTCCAAGAAGATTTTCAGCTTGAAGTAGAGCAAGTTCTCATCCATGGTGAGAGTATTCCTTCTATGACCAATGAGATGGACATCTGCCATCTCAGACAATGATAATTTGCCAGGGGCTTCAGAGAGGGTGTAAGACAAGGTTTGGTCTTGATTTGTATGGAATATGTATTTTTTCTGTTGCTTGTCATAACTCCAGTCTATAATAACCCTCTCCGGCTCAGGGTCAGGTTGTGGGTTTGATTTAGTCAATGTGGGCTGGGTGAATGGTTTGGATTTCGATGTGGGTTCCCCAGGCAGGTAGGGTTGAAAGTCATCAATCCTATATTTCCGGGGTAGAGGTTTGATCTTTTGGGGGGTGGTGTTCTAGCCTTGGGTTTTCTGATTGGCTGGTTTCTTTTGGTGGGGGGATGTTTAAAGGAAGTGATTGGTGGTGTTCCTGATAACAAAGAATCAATGAGACTAGATGATGTGTGGGCAGGCACATAGGTAGCAGTGGAGCTTGCTGGTAATGCCCTGACAGATGGATGCATGTCGTAATCATTAGAGTCCTCTATCTGTTTTCCATGCAACTCAATATATTTGTTCCCGAGGGTAGTGATCGAAGATGGCCGGATCCTCCTTGGGTTCTCATTCAGCACAATAATAAAATATTCCTTGAGTGCCATGTGCTCCGCCTCAGGAGGTAAGGGACTATTGTCCAGCACCCTCTTGATCTCATCTCTCTTCCTCGTTTCTTCTATAACGTCGTCCACGGTTCTCTTTTCAAGTTCAAGCTCACACTTCTCTTTCATCTTCTGAATTATGTACTCACACAATTCGTATTCTGTCATGCCCTTGAGCTCATGAGTTGTTTTCCACCCTCTGGTAACACAGCCATCCTTCCAATCCCTCAGCAGATAATAGTTTTCCTTACTAAAATTGAGCCGGATCTTACGCTCCTGAGCCTGAATGAACCTTTTAGATTCAATATTCATTTTGTCTATCCTTTTGCGTTGGGCCACATCCATACTGGCAATCTTCGCATCTAACAACCTCTTCAGAGCTTCCTCAATAAGATTTACCATTACCTTATTATCAGCGTAATCACCCTGAAGCTTCCGGGCAAGAATTTCATCATCCTCTATTTGCTTCCTCAACTCAATATACTCTATTTCCTTCTTAACCTCAACAACCTGAAGGTGACGGGCAAGAATTTCATCATCATCGACCATGATATTGGTGGTTTTGTTACTCTCATCCATGTTATCTTCAATAGACTGAACACTACTTGAGTCCAACAGATACAACTCCTGAGCAAGCTTTATTTCTTCAACAGACTGAACACTACTCGAGTCCAACAGATACAACTTCTGAGCAAGCTTCATTTCTGCATAGTTTCTCTTATGGAATTCCTCCTTCCAATGCCTGTCAACAATTGTTTCTCCCTCCTGATTTTCTCCATATTTGTCGATGATGGGGCAGACAATATGTCTGGAACAACATGCAAATTCTCCCGATTCTTTGACAATGGATCGGCGTGGGGGGTATCTGCAGTTCAACCAGTCGTCTTCCACCTGGTATTCGAGCATTGGAGATTTTCCCTTCACATCTTTGTTTATAAGACATCCGGTTGGGCCAATGGGATAGAACCCATATACCTTAGAACTGAACCACTGTGATGTAGTCCCTTTAGGCATGCTACTCCTCATGTTCTTACCCTTTTTTGGCACATAGTTAGCAAGTATTTCCCACACTGTCCTGCAAGGAATCTCTTCCCTTGGATCCTTGGCTTCAGACGGGTAGGGTCCAAAACTTATGAGATAGCCTTCTTCACTTCTTACCTCCTCCACCACCTCAATGGTATCAGCCGTGGGAGCATCGATAGGCCGTTGGATCGTCGTCTTTACCAAACTACACATAGTACCTAGCCTGACTGTCTTTATGTAAAGGCATCTATGAATGTTGACAGACACCCACTTATCTTCCATAGTGCCCATTCTCATGATTGACTTAATCTGGAGCTCTGTCAAGTCAGTAACATATTTGGATAGCACTATGGGTTCAGCCGGATGAAATTTCTTGGTTGTCACAACCGGTTGAATGGGTAAAATAACCGGGGGTTGTACCACCGGTTGAACGGGTAAAATAACCGGTTGTACAACCGGTTCAAGTTCCCTTGCAGATGATTCGTTCTCTGGTAATTCATCATTTGACTCATCCCCCGAGGTACCCCCATAGGACAACAACACTTCACCTATTTGGAAATCCACCATGTCCCCATCCCATATAAACTCATCCGAATTTTTTAAAACACTTGAATCTTTACTCACACCATCCAAATAAGGAGATATATGTGGCTCACCCTGCATGACGAAATAACAAGGTAAGGTGTGATTAAAATTCTCCACATTCTTATGAAGATAGTAGTTGTATGGAAGATAAATAACTGATTGTTACCCCAAGAGATATATGTGGCTCCCCCTCTGCCGTTTTGTCTTCAGCCTGAAGTCCAACATCCTCATCCTGAGGCTCGCTGAACAACACTGTCTCTTTGGGCTTCTCTGCAGCCTGCACGACAACATTGGCATCTTTTCCCACATCAATAATCCTTTCTAAACTATATACTATATAAGGTAACAGAGGTTAGGTACCTCATTCTCAATAACCATGTTTGCCCCAGCATTCTTATCCTCAACCTGTAGAACAACAGTTTCAGTTTCAGACTGACAACCAACCACCTGAAATTCCTTTATCACTTCAACCTGCATTACATCAAACACAATCATCTATTTTCCCACACAATTAATTATATGCAATTAGATAACTAAAAAGATAATTAAATGTTTGGTACCCCAGGCTCCATTGCCACCACTCCCTTTTCCGGTTTATCTTCAGCATGAAGTCCAAAATCCTCATACTGAACCTCACTAAACAACACTGTCTCTTTATGCTTCTCTGCAGCCTGCATGACAACATTGGTATCTTTTCCCACATCAATAATCCTTTCTAAACTATTTACTAGATAAGGTAACAGAGGTTAGGTACCTCATTCGCCATAATTTGGGAAACTGCCTCTTCCTTTTTGTCAGCATCACTAATCAACAATAAATCATCATTGTTCTCTACCGCCTGAGTGACAACGTAATATTAGTGGCCACATATGAAAACATCAAACTACATAAGATAATATGTATTAATAACCTCATTCTCTAATGTCTTTTCCTCGGTTGGATCATCCTGAACCACATGAGCAACATCCTCAGTCTCACTAAACAAGAATCCCTCTTCATTCACATCTCCAAAAATCACGCTTTTTCCCTTGCTGGAATCAACATTTTCTGGTAAATTTTTCCTGTATTTTGGTAATTTCTTATACTCAACAAATTTATGTATGCTGTCAATATCCGAATGCAGCATTCCACCAAGCATTAGTGAAGCCGTCAAGGTATCCTTTACAGTTACCATAGGAACTATCTTCATAAGTTCAACAATTGGGACCTCATCCCATGCTTGGTCCACATCAAAAGGTTTAACCCCTACACTCCTAATGTTGAACTCCCTTACATCTCTGGGTACTGATTCATCGTTTTGTATGCGTAAAGGAGTGTGTGTAGACTCTGCCTCTTCGGTAGTTTTTGCAGCCTCTTCGTGGACATCTTGTTGCAGCAACTTAATGAGATCCCCCTGTGCTGCCACAGTCTGTGTGAGATTAGAGATTTGAGACTGCATACCCTTGCACAAAGCCGTCAGTTCTTTTGGTGTCATACTGTCCCCACCTGGTTCTGTGCCGGTTTCTACAGAGCATGATTGGTCATTTGTGTAGTTAACCATATTGGGTGTCTGGTAGAAATTAACCTTTCTGGTTTTCTTATGTCTACACCTTTTTCCTTCAACGTGCCCTTGTGTTATGGCAGTTTGTGTTTGTTCAAGTTGAGGCAGGTTGGTGAGCTCAACACTTGGTGTTTCTTGCAATGTAGGGGAGCATGTTCTGAGAGTGGCCCTCTTCCTCTTTTTAGAAGTTGAATTAATATTGTCTGTACTAGAAGAGGCCTGATGGGTTCTTGGTATGGTAACTACATGCTCAGTAGGACCTCCATCTGGTGTTGCCTGCTCATGAACATCAGTACCCCTCTCTGTCTGAACCTCAACTTGGTGAGTTCATCAGGAAACTGACGTGGTTTGGGTATGGGATAGTCCGTATCCCTTCCAAGAAACTCTGTTCTGTTAAGGGACAATCGCGAAAAGGTTGTATCATTTAAAAGCCTTTGATATAAAATGTTTCCTTTAAACACAATAGATGGGTACTCGCTTTTTAGGATGTAAGAAAGAAACCTGGGGTACATGTAAAACCCATAATTCACGGCGTTTTCAAGTAATCCATTCAGTATCATCTTTGAGAAATTAAAATTCTCACCGTGTATGAGGGCATAGAAGGCTGACGCTTGTTCAGCGGCAAGGTCGTCGTAACCTGACTTCTTGGGTGTTAGGCACGCTAGTAGCGTGTGTGCTAAGAACCTCCATTTGTAGGGAAGTTGCCCCTTCTTAACAGTTTTTACCGTCCTATCACCGCCGTAGCCGATCATCTCAAATGTCTCGTGGTACTTTGTGTGATCGACCAACATATATCCTCCTTCATCTCTCAATCTCAAGTGCTTTCTAATGATGGATTCGTTGATGCACACTACCACGTCTCCAATATTACTCTCTAAGAACTTTTCCTTATTTTCATCGGCGCAAACACTCACATGCGACCAAAATTCTGGCATTGTCGTTTCGTAAATATCCGCCGTAACCGTCAACGCAAAGTGAAGATGCGACTCTTTAAGAAAATCAATCATGCCATGAAACACCTCTCTTTGAGCAGGCTTGTCCAGAATTGCAGTGACATTATGATCTTTTGCAAATGGGGATTCTGGTTCTCCGCCCTTTTTACCCTTGATTTTAGCAGCTTTTGGTGCCATGGATGATTGTGGTTGCCTGAGTGATTAGAAGAGAAGGAAGTGTTTTGCGTTTCAAAGGAACATTTGGAATGGCGGGATTTTAGGGATTTTATCGTTTTGTCGTTTTGAGTTTCAAAGGAACACAGTTTGTCCCGGAGCCTTTAATTTCTTCCAGTAGAAGATTGGGTCGGGTGTCTTCATAAAGAATGGGTACTGGGCCGGATGACTTCAATTCAGATGGGGTAAGGTTCTTCCGGTAGAAAATTGGGCCGGGTGTCTATATTAAGCATTAACAGTGGTTTGGATCGGATATGTTGAACCGTAAGGTTTTCCGTCCGAGCTTTAGGTGAATATTTAAATAAATATCTATATCTATATTTATATCTATATCTTTACCTATACAATATATTATTTTGACATACTTTAATTAGTAAAAAAAGACATTTGTCATCCCCTTAACCATACATTTTCATTAATTAGTAATAATTCAAATACAAAATTTATATTTAAGGTTATTAATTAAACCTCTGAGAAATTATTTTTAAACCGTCATATAACTTATATTTTATAAACAAAAGGTGAATTATGTTAGGGATGGAATTTAAATAAAATTTAAAACCAAATTAGTAATACGAACATTTAAAACCAAATTAGAAATACAAACAAACATTTATAATATTTAGAACATAACATTTTAGTTTTAAACCCCGTCATAACATTTCAAAATACAAAGGATGTTGACATAAGTAAACATAAAAATAAAATTAAATAACACTATTCTAAACTGCCAAGAAAGGCAATTTATAGATCGATCGATTTTGTCATAACCTTTAGGGCTTTAGAAATTTCTTTCATAGTGTGTTGCTCCATCCTCAGCAACTCCTCCAAATATGTGAGCATTCGATTATGATGGTCTGACTCAGGGAGACGCCTCACCTCCTGCCTAATTCTTAGGAAACTACTGATTCCCTCGTCCATCCTAGCAATAGAACACATGAGAGAATCGTGCACAAACATCTGCTCGTCCATTTTCTCTCTGACGATGCTTACCAGGTCTTGCTTGGAGACCTTCCCAGAGGTGGTGTTAGAGGACGATGACGCCATGGTTGTGAGAAATGGAATATATAGGTGGTCTTGGGAGGAGAAGCAAATAACAATGATTTAGGGATATTTATAGGGAAAATCCTGGTGGACTTGTTAGGGATATTTACATATAAACCCTTACTAAATTTAAAAATTTCAAATTTACCAAAATTATTATAACATTTTTAAAATGTGACCATTTTACACTTGATTCTTCTCAAACTTTAAATTTCATATATAAAAATATAACCTGTTAAACATAAAAAGATAATTATCCAAAACCAATTAATATATGTTCATGTGTTTATAAAATATTAATGCAAAAACAAATGAAAATACAAACTCATCGTAAATTGGGTATATTTACTATTTTACACTTTTGAAAGGGGTATATATGAAATTATCTGCCAGCACAATCTACACGCATTAATATCTGGCAAAGCCGTCAAACGGTACATTCACCAAAGCTATTATTTACACGCATTAATATCTGCAATCTCAAACGGTACATTCACCAAAGCTATTACGGTACATTCACCAAAGCTATTTTACAAGTGTAACAATTACCATAGCCCTAAGAAATAACCTAATTATTAACTTTAATTGTAAAACAAACGTCAGCAAAGCTTAGATGGTGACCGGGTGATAATTAGACAGGATTGAGCCCCATTAAAACCAATTCAAAAACTCACACAACACACATTCAAGGGTTATCAATGGAGTCAAGAGAGGAAAAGTTGTGGAATGAGAAGATAGGAGAGACAATTAACAACCTGGGCAGAGAAGACTACTACATCACAAATGGATTCAACCAGCTAAGGAGGTATGTGCTAGACAGATCTGTGGATACAGAGAGGCTGCGTGAACGTTTGCTTTTCAACGACAATGAAGAATGGCTAGATTCAGCCAGGAGGTACTGCAAGGACCAGGGCGTGTTGGATTCCCAAATGGATGCCATGCTGAGTCGGATAACTACTGCAAGGTCATATACTATGGAGTTGAAGAAGAACTTTACCTAATTATGTCTATAAATTACGATATTTTGTAAGCTTTCTTTTGGAATGCATCTTTTGTAATGCATAGTATGATGCCTGTAAGCTTTCTTTTGGAATATTTTACATTTTAGTCGGAAATGACAATCTTAACTTTTGCCGGTTGAAGATTGGACCGGATGTGGTTAGATAAGGTATATAATTTTCATAGCCAATTATATTAAATTAACAATTATATTCTAATAACCGGGTGAAATTTGTTTCGGAAATGACAATAACTTTTGCGTCAGAATGATGGGACGGAAGCCTATCTACTCGACACTGTTCACCTCTGGTAGAAGGTGTGTAGCAGAAGGTTGCGTGTGAAGGTGGGGTGTAAACTAATTATTTTTCATTTTTTTATATTAATCTATATCTATATCTATAGTATATAATAAACATAAAGTTTTGTCATAGTTTACTTACTAAAAAAATACACTCGTCATCACCACAAAATTTTAGAGTTAGTGAAACTTATAATAAATAGGCTCGTCTTATAATAATAATTTTAAAAAAATATCCAAAACGACTATTATCTACATTTTATATAGATATACTAATTTTTTTAATAGTGAAAATATATAATATATTAAAAGTGTAATCAGAATTCCTTAGAGTTGTCATCAGCGATATCAACATCTAAACATGATCTAATTTATTTATAGAGATACTAATTTTTTTAATAGTGAAAATATATAATATATTAAAAGTGTAATCAGAAGTCCTTAGAGTTGTCACCAGTGATATCAACATCTAAACATGATCTAATTTATTTATAGAGATACTAATTTTTTTTAATAGTGAAAATATAAATTAGAGTAAATTACGGATATCGTCCCTGAGGTTTACACAAATTTCGGATTTCGTCCCTAAGTTTCATTTATTACGGATTTCGTCCTCAAGTTTTGCAAAAACGTATCGGATTTCGTCCTTTTGACTAACCTCTGTTAAAATTTTCTGTTAAAAGGATGTAAAAAGACCTTAATACCCCCTTCTTTAATATTAATATAAGTTAACCTATAAAAAGACCTTAAGCATCATATGAGAACATCGATGTTGGATTTCTTCACTCCACCTTCTAACCTCTGTGCAGACACAACGGACTGAAAATGGGGTTTTTAGATCTTAACATTCCGTACACCGAATCCACCAAACGGAATTCCGCTGCCGGCAAATCAATACCGTTAAAACCCGCCGTGAAAGCCATGGAATTAGGTTACACCGGCGTCGCATACAACCGAACTATCACCGGAGAGTAATCTCGGAAGCAGACCGTTGCTCAATCTTGTTATTCCCTCTCTCTTCGGTTCTCAAACTGTCTCGTTCTATCTCCACCTCCGCCTTCTCAACTTCCCAACCACCGCTCCTTCCGTCAATACACTCGTCTTACAATTCCGGCAATCCAATTCTTAAAACTTATGACCTTGTTGTTGTCAGGCCTTGAAACAGGAGTCATTCGATCAAGCTTGTAAAAATTACCAGGTATAGTTACGTTTCAAGCCCTAACCGATTGATTGATTTTCGATGGAGTTCTCGATATTGTATCTGTTTATTTCTAGATCATTGATTTTTCGAGAATCAATTTTCACTAAAACAACCGCTGATTAAATCTGCCTTTGTTTGTGAGCCCTAGAAAAGGAGAACATCGATGTTCTCATTTAATGAATTTTAAATCTTTTATTTAAAAGATTAGAGTGGTGGTTGTAGCCGGACAATATGAACATTACAACATCAACATATTTGTGGGTGATGTGCAGATTTCCTTTGAACTGAAATGGGGGTTGCGTGACGGAAATTGGTGGTGGTGATGGTGAACGGAATAGTGACGGAAACTGGCGGTGGTGGTGAACGGAACTAAAGGTTGGTGGGGGTGAACAAAGAGGCTATCTCATTTCCTTTCTGGTTATACGTTTATATTAGATTTTTTTTTAGCTTAACTTATATTAATATTAAAGAAGAGGGTATTAAGGTCTTTTTACATCCTTTTAACAGGAAATTTTAACAGAAGTTAGTCAAAAGGACGAAATCCGATACGTTTTTGCAAAACTTGAGGACGAAATCCGTAATAAATGAAACTTAGGGACGAAATCCGAAATTTGTGCAAACCTTAAGGACGAAATCCGTAATTTACTCTATATAATATATAACGTTTTAGATATTTTGTATAATAGTTTATTTTATTTTGTTAATACACCTATCTGGTAAAAAAAAAAACCCCACCTGTAAGTGCTTATTATTAACTAGCAACTCTACAACTCTACGCTGTCAGAATGTTATCATTACCTATAGGACCTACATTGATATATATTAAATTTGACACGGAAATTACAATACAGAATTTGAGTCTGAAGATTGGACCGGATGTATACTCAATTATAAATATGTTTGTCAAATATTTATGTTTTTGTATAGTCAATTTTAAATATATTTGTTAAATGATTACTAAATATTGGACCAGCTGTGGTAAAAAATGAATTTCTTCCGGTAGAATGAATTTGTAGTCGGAAATGACAATCTTAAGTTGAAGCGGTTGAAGATTGGACCAGATATAGTTCTAACATGGGTCCAAATAACAGGGGATTGTTCATAACCAACAAACACAGTGAAAATCCATACAAATTAAACATAAAACAATAAATGTAACAATTTTTACCAAGAGTTACTCTACGAATTCTGTCCCCTGAGCAACCTCCCAACTACCAAGATGGTTGAAACTGGTAACTTTGGTTTGTCGGTACAGGTTTTGGGCCATCTCCCAGATGTCAGTTTCATTCCATTCTTCCATACGCTCCTTGTAAACATCATCATATACGCTCCTCCAAAACAACATCTCCTGTCGGAGATGAAGGCACTTCGTCATAACTTCGTGATTAGTCTTGCACCGTTCACCTCCAATAATCACATGAAAACGTTTCTGAACCAAATCCCAGAATTCTAGCGTATTCACATTAGGGCTTGTTTGTCAAACAAAAACCCATGCTTGTACGAGTGCCTCCTCCTATGCACTGGTCCATGGTTCAGGACCATCTGATGGCTCCTCCATAATTGAAATAATTGTTCTGAAACTAGGGACGTATGAACTCATCCTGTTGTCAAGACAAATATGTGACCAATAAAGAGAACAAAAAAACAAACAGGCAATCACAGAATTAAAATAAATTTAGATGGGTAACAGAGTGTAGGTGGCTCCGACTGTAATCAGAGGATGAACGCATCCTATTATCAGGAAAACGAGATTACCAGTAAAGAGACTCGCCTTTGGTTAATGTTGATTTCCCCCAATTGTGCTCCGACTCTTATCGATGGAATTAATAACTGTGAAGAGACTCGCCTTTATAAATTATAACTGCACCGGACTAAATTAAGTCGTCGGCTTGGGCGGCTGAAATTAGCGGAGTCGGCTAAAAGGTATTCAGCCGGTATTGTATTTGCGTTTTATACGTGGACACGTGTCTGCCTCGGATGCTTCGGAATGGTGGCTATAAAGTTGCAAGAAAATACACTTGTCAACTTTTAAATGATCTGGGGCGGGGTCCATTATTGCGCCGGTATGAGTAACTTTACACGCGTGAAGTTTCTATTGGATGTTTGCACAAACCTTTCAGACGGAACTGTTGAGTTGTCTTTGTTCCATTGGTAGGGGTCAGTTTGGAGAATTCGAATTCAAAGGGTCAAAACTGTAGTTTCAAAGTCAACAATTGTCATTTTCGTGTTTTTCCCTTTAGTTTATACCCTGTGTTTACGTGGGCATATGAAACACATCCAAAAACTTTCAACATATCATAATCCACTGTGTGGCCCGACCAAACATCCATGGGGATCTTTTTGTCAAGTGCAATAGAAGGCTATCGGTTCAGCAGATATGAGGCCGTCAAAGTTGCTTCGGCCTAAAAAGAATTCGGTAACCCGGATTGTATTAAGAGACATCGAACTTTATTGAGCAAAGTCCGATTCATTCTTTCCGCCAAGCCGTTTTGTTGAGGCGTACCAGCTACCGATAAGTGTCTCCCGATTCCATGCTTCTTGCAATACTCCAAGAATTCCCGATTGCAAAATTCCAAACCATTGTCGGTTCGAACCTTTTTAACATTCTGACCCGTTTGATTCTCGACCAATTGTTTTCACTCTTTGAATTTTTTAAAAGCATCATTCTTGTGGCTTAAAAAATATACCCAAAATCGTCATGAATAATCATCTACAATCGATAAGAAATAATGACACCCGCTCATCGATTCTACCTGGTTTGGCCCCTAAAGATCCGCGTGGACATGGTCGACAATACCTTCTGTTGTATGTTGACCTCTACCAATTTTTACTCTTCTAGACTTACCCAAAACACAATTTTCGCAAAACTCTAACTTGCCAAGACTCTCCTTCCCGAAAACTTCTCTTCTTTCAAGCTCGCGAAGTCCCGCATCGCTTATATGACCTGGGCGCTTATGCCATATTTGTGCAAGGCTCTCCTCTTGATTTATGCTTACGTTGGCTTCAGCCTCCACTGCCCATCCATCCAAAGCATATACACAATTAACCTTCCTAGTCCCACAAAGAACTATCATCGATCCCTTTATCACCTTGGCTCTACCGTTTTGCAATTTAACCATGTAGTTGTCGCGCTCGAGCATCCCTAGTGATATTAGGTTCCTTTGTAATTCAGGGATGAACCTAACATCATCCAAGATGAAACTTGAACCGTCCCGAAGTTGTATCTTTACTTTTCCCATCCCACGAATCTTGCATTCCTGATTATCTCCCAACAATACAGATCCGTTGTTACTTTCGTTGTAATCGAAGATATACTCACGTATGGGCGTCATATGATACGAACCTCCGGAATCCATGATCCACTCCTTTGTCTTCCCTCCGACAGTGACTACGAGTAAATCCCCAAGGTCGCCACCTCCTTGATTACTTCCCGAACTCGAACCGATATCCTTCTTTTCCCCGCCGGATTTCCCTTTGTTTCTCTTGGGACATTCACGTTATAAATGGTCCTCTGATGAACACACATAGTACCTCAATCGATGTTTTCCTCTAGACTTCAACCTGGACCTATCTCGCACACCATTTTTTCCCCTTTGCTCGGATCGTCCCTTGACCATTAACCCGTCACCCTCATTATTGGCTCCATCCCTCCTCTTAAGTTCTCGGGAATTCAGGGTAGCCAGTACATCTTCAGGGTTAGGGTTTCACGTCCATATAGCAAAGTCTCCATGAACGTGTCGTATGCAGTAGGAAACGATGAAAGAAGTATGAGTGCCTGATCGTCGTCTTCAATAGTGATCTCAATATTTGCGAGATCTCATATTAACTTGTTAAAGTCATCAAGATGTTCCGGCAGCCTTTTGTTTGAACCCATATGAAAGGTGTAGAGTTTTTTCTTCAAATATAACCTGGTTGCCAACGAGTTCGTCATGTATAGTGATTCGAGCTTCAACCACACGGCCACCGCAAATTTTTCCTTAGCCACCTCGCGTAACACCTTGTTGCCAAGACACAAACGAATTACACTGTGTGCCTTCCGGTAAGGTTCGGACGCCCGTGCTGTTTCTTTTTGCTCTTCCGTGACATCGGCTTTAAACGGTTCGATCTCAACCCACCAGCCATGTTAAATTAGCACCTCTCTCATCTTCACACGCCATAACCCGAAATCGTTGTAGCCGTCAAACTTCTCCACATCAAACTTCGATATCGACATCTTCCTTGCTCCATAAGTCTTGATCGAAAAACCTCTCTTCTTTCTTCCCGAACCACCAAACCGTGGCTCTGATACCACTTGTTGTGAGATATCAGATATTTCGACCAATTTCCTTCGTGCGGATTACTATTGAGAAGAAGAGTATTAAGGGAAAATGCCTTGTGTATTGACCGCCTTATGAAAACCGAATGATTACAAGCCACCCCCTCTACCTTTATATAGGAGATGGGGGAATCATCTAGAAAACCTAATCCAATAAGGACACCCCTTATGGATAATTACCTAGATTAAATAATAATACATAAGATAATCCTAATCTAAGTAAACTTGCATGCTACGTCTAAATTGGAGAATACTAGAAAACAAAATAATCGGCCCATGCACTTGTCACGTGATTAACTTTGGCCGACACACAACCAAATCTAGTATATTATAGTTTTGTTTAGGGTTGTATATGTCTCATACTTATGTGTCCATTGTGTAAATTTCAATTCTATTTATTCTTTGTAATTCCTCCATTGAGATTCATTCAATTGAAAACCTCTTCATGGTATCATATGCTTAGGTTCCCCTCCCCCCTCTTTCTTTTCGTTTCCCCTTCCGTCCGCCTCTCTTCCTCTCGCTGGAATCATGGCCTCTTCCTCCGACAACTCCCTCTCCCTGAACGCCCTTCTTCACTTCATGACTATCAAACTCACCTCCTCCAACTTCCTTCTCTGGAAGAATCAGATTACTCCTTTGATGTCCTACCAAGATCTCCTTAGCCATGTCGATGGATCGTCTCCTGCCCCTGAACCAACGATTACTGACGGTGAGAAAACCTCTCTCAACCCCCTGTTCACTGCCTGGAAAACAACCGATCAGAGGTTTGTTATTCTCATAAACACCTCTCTATCGGAAGAGGCGGTTGCTGTCACGGTGGGTCTCACCATCGCTCGCTTGATCTGGCAAGCCCTCGAGGCAGCCTACTGCAGCACTACTGTCGAGCGCATTCACAACATCTGTGATCAACTGCACCATCTAGTGAAGGGTTCCAATTCGTCTCGAAGTATTACCGCAAGTTTAAAGGAATGTGCGACCAACTTTTTGCTGTTAGTCAGCCCATGTTTGATTCTGATAAACTGTACTCGTTCACGACTGGGTTAGGGTACCAGTTTCTCAGCTTCACGTCGGTCATTCGATCGACTCATCCTATCCCAACCTTCCAAGACATGTTGACTCAGGTTGAGAGTCATGAAGTTTTGTTGCAAGCTATTAATGGGCCAAGTAACCCTCCTGCGGCATTTACTTCGCAATCCTCTCGCTCTAATCGTAGAGGAAATCAAGGCCGAAACAATCGTGGTGGTTACCGGAACAATCGCGGCGGACGCGGTTACCAGGGAAACAATCAGCGATCCATCGGCTCTCCCCCTGTGGTTCATGATCCATACCAGCTTTGCGGAATTAACGGGCATGGTGTTAACAACTGTCCCACCCATGTCTCGTATGCTACTAGTGAAGCCAATCTGGTCAATACGTTCCAAAACCAGTTAATTCTTCCAATCCAAGTTGGCATGTTGATTCCGAGGCTACGGATCACATGACGCACTCTACTGGTAATATCTCTAAACCTACTTCTTTGAATGAAAACACAAATGTTACTTTTGGAGATGGAAACTCTCTACGTGTATCTCATAAAGGTTATGGCATTATTAGCTGAAATATCAAACTCAAGGATGTTCTTGTTGTTACTCACTTAACCAAAAATTTAATCTCAGTAAAAAAATTAATCATGGACAATGATGTTGATGTTATTTTCTCTCAACGAAATTTTTATATTCAGGATCGTCAAACGAGACAAGTGCTAGCTCAAGGACAATGTGAGAACGGGCTATACTTGTTGAATCAAGAACCACAAGCTTTGGTTGCCGCTTCTACCTAAAAAAATAAAAAGCCTCATTTGAGTTATGGCACAACCGTTTAAGACATGTGTCTAGTGATATTATTATGTTACTAAATAAATTTGGATGCGTGCAAGTCACGTCAATTTTGCCTAAACCAACTGTGTGCTCGCCATGTCAAATGTCCAAAGGACATAGTCTTACTTTTGAACAAAATACGAAGCGTTCTTCTTCCCCTCTTGACACGATTCATTGTGACTTATGAGGACCGTCCCCCATGACATCGCACGAAGGTTATCGGTACTATGTGGCATTTGTGGATGACTTTTCTCGGTTTACATAGATTTATCCTCTTTATACTAAATCTATGTTTCCTAGCATCTTAACCGTCTTCACAAACCTCGTCCATACCCAGTTCCCAAGAAAAATTAATATATTTCAAAGTGATGGTGGTACCGAGTTCATAAATAACCAAGTTAAAACTTTTTTTGATACAAATGGAACACTCCATAGAGTATCTTACCCGTATACTCCTAAAAAACGGTCGAGTTGAGAGAAAACATAGGCACATAGTTGAAACGGGACTTGCAATGATGTTTAATGCCAATATACCCTCAGCTTATTGGGTTGAAGCTTTTAGCTCGACGGTGTACATCATAAATCGCCTACCCTTCAAAGTTCTTCATGGAAAATCCCCGTTCGAAATATTATTCGATCAAGTGCCGAATTACAATAATTTTCACACCTTCTGGTGCCGGGTGTTTCCATACCTTTGAGATTATACCGAACATAAACTAGCACCACGATCGTTGCCATGCATATTTCTGGGCTACGCAACACAATACAAAGGGTATCGTTGCCTGAACCAACCAATAACCGTGTTTATATCACCCGTCATGCTAAATTTGATGAACACAACTATCCATTTGCCAACTCATGCAATTCTCCAAATTCTTGACCACTTGATTTAACCTCCTTTGTTGAGATATTTGATGCAGGTACTGTTAAAAATGATGCTCCAATCCCTCCACCAACTCAAGAAAATGAGCTCACCACATCGAAGTGTGTGCTTTGTCTTGATGAAGATGAGCCTCTCAATGTTGAGCCAAATCACGCCACACTACATGAATCTGATGAAGACCTATCTCCGCGCCCTTCTCCCACTATCGGAGCTACGCCACAGCCCCCCACCAACCTAGCTCCTCAACCTCAACCTACCGGTCACCACATGATCATAAGGGCAAAAGCTGGAGTTTTTAAACCACATCATAAAGCGGATCTTGCGCACACTCAGCAACACCGTCTCTATGCCACCTTATTTTCTCAAACAGATCCTAAAAGCTTCAAAACGGTGGCTAAAGATCGCAATTGGGTGGCGGCTATGCAAAAAGAGATGACTGCTCTTCATCAATATAAAACATGGACGCTTGTCCCACGTCCTCTCAATACCAATGTGGTTAGCTCTAAATGGTTGTTTCGCACAAAATATCGCTCTGATGGCTCAATTGAAAGGCACAAAGCCCGACTTGTGGCGCAAGGATTCAACCAAATTTCCAGACTGGATTACTCTCAAACGTTCAGTTCTTTAGTCAAAGGCGCCACCATACGTATCTTTCTTTCTTTGGCGGTGATAAATGGTTGGAAATTGCACCAATTGGACGTAAACAATGCATTTTTGCATGGATCTCTAAATGGGAAAGTTTATATGGAACAACCACCCGGATTCGTTGACTCTCAGTTCCCACATCACGTTTGCCGCCTTAATAAAGCTCTATACGGCCTTAAACAAGACCCTCGGGCATGGTTGCATCGACTCAACATGTTTCCTACTCAAAATAGCTTTTTGTGCAGTCATGCTGATCCATCCTTATTTGTATTCAAACGAGATACTTGTATCATATACCTTTTGGTATACGTGGATGATCTAATTGTCACAGGAAATCAAGAAGCCGTAATTTCCTCGTTTATTTCCAAACTCAATTCTGAATTTGCAATCAAAGACCTGGGTGATTTAAGTTACTTCCTTGGACTTGATGTCAAGCATCAATCCGGCACGCTATTTCTCAGTCAATCAAAGTACGCTCGTGACATTCTTGAAAGAGCTCGTATGCTAGAGGCAAAACCTGCAAGCACCCCACTTGCCTCAAATATGGTCTTTACCACCATGGGCGGAGCATTTGATGATCCAACCCTCTACTGGTCCTTATTTGTAGCCCTTCAATATCTCACCATAACTCGCCCGGATATCTCCTATGGCGTAAATCAAGTAAGTCAATTTCTACAAAACCCCATCAATATCCACTATCAGCACGTAAAGCGAATACTTCGCTATATTAAAGGAACCATTGGCCTCGGGCTCAACTTCCGACGATCGTATCATCACAACATCCTTGGATACTGTGATGCTGACTAGGCTCGTTGTATTGAGACTCGTCGCTCAACATATGGTTACTCCATCTATTTGGGTGGAAACCCGGTGTCCTGGAGTGCCAAGAAACTATCCACTGTAGCTCGATCAGGTTGCAAATATGAATATCAAGCAATGGCAAATACTGTTGTAGAAATTGTATGGGTCACACACCTACTCCGTGAACTACGTGCGCTCCCACCTGATCGTCCCACACTGTTGTGTGAAAACCAAAGTGCTCTCTTTTTAACTCAGAGTCTGGTGGCTCACAAACGGGTAAAACACATAAATATTGATTATCACTTCATTCATGAACTTGTTGCTTCAGGGAAATTATACACTAAATTCGTTCCTACCAAGCTCCAGGTGGCCGATATCTTCACTAAAAGTCTATCTAGACCCCAGTTCGAACTATTTCGTGACATGCTATGCCTTGGATCACCACCGTCTCGCTTGAGGAGGGATATTAAACACAACCAAATCGGAACAAGTCAGAAAGTTCCCAAATTGTTAAAGTTGGAAGACTATCAAAATTGGAAGTAACGATTTTCTGCTTACATAAGCATGAATGATATTGATTTGTGGATTCCGATTAAGAAGCTTTATCAACATCCAACTGATGAAGGGGATTTCGAAGAAGTTCATACCTTTGATATTACCGAGAGAAAACAATATGAGCTTGAACAAAAAGTTTTGGTTATCTAACGATGGCATTACCCACTGAATTGTTACATCAATTTAGTATCTGCAAGAAATCGAAACAATTGTGGGATACTTTATCAACAAGGTGTGAAGGGAACGATCAATATAAGAAAAGTCGGAAGAAAGTTTTGAGTAAAGAGTTTGAAAATTTCCAACATCACGAGAATGAGAATATCACGGCTCTTGTATCAAGGTTGTCACATCTAATCAGTGAATTGAAGATTGTGGGGATTGAGAAAACTGATGAAGAGTTAAAATAACAGATTATGGAGGCTTTACCAGAAAAATGGGAAAATTATGTGTTGTTACTACCACATGATAAAGAATTTTCCACATTGAAATTTCATGATTATCTGGTAAACTTCATGCCAGTGAGATGGAAATGATGAATTCCAACAAGTCCAAAGTTAATCTAGAATTGTATCATGGTGAGATTGCTGCCAGTATGACGGCTAAGGCTAAACCAAGTCTGAGTTACGGGGTTGTAACTTTACAATTCCAGAATCATCAAATCAGAATGCTTTTTCTGCTGAAACAAGAAATGATTGTGCAAAAATGATTGCTGCTTTAATTTGGATTGGTTATCAAAAATGTTGCTGATGCTAAAATAACCAGGGATGATCTTGATGCACTTAATGATGATCAACTAAATGAATTGGATTTATCTTGGCAATATGCTATGCTGGGTCAAAGATCAAAAAGGTTCTTCAAGAAAAATGGAAGAATTACTTCTGATTTTAATGGAAGATTGGGTTTTGACAAGTCCAAGTTGAAATGCTATAAATGTTCAAAGCTTG
>JBCNJP010000023.1:19217666-19241323 GCA_039602395.1 Deinandra increscens subsp. villosa
GTTCCTCAGTCAGATTCATACGGTTTGATCCCTTGTAAACTTTCTCATGTTTGGTTTGGTAAGTATTTATTTAGTTTTTATCTTTCGTGTGTGAGTCGTTAAGTTCTTTTTGGTGTGTTTTCGTCTTGGCCAGGTTGATTTGAGAAGTCAAAATATGTTTTTCATGGGTTTTAATGCATGACAATATGCCCCCGACAGATCTTGCCAAATTTTTAGGGGAAGGAGTATGGGATAATAAGTATTATCCGAAGGGAACTCGAGGATGATACTTATTATCTAATGGAAAAGACTTCCTCCGTCAGATCTTGACAAATTTTTAGGGGAAGGAGGTCGGATAATAAGTATTATCCGAAGGGAACTCGAGGATGATACTTATTATCTAATGAAAAGACTTCCATAATACATAGTATCTGAAGGGAACTCAAAGATAATATGTATTATCTCAGGGGAAGTCCTTAGCTGAGGGGAAGTTATCAGCTAAGGGGAAGTCTTTAGAGGTCTTTGGGTTCAGGGGAAGTTTTATAGAAAACCCGTAATCTATATTAGGGTTTTTGGTTAAAATTATGTTAATTTGAATCAACCGAACAGATGATAATTACCTTCTAACCCAAAGACCAGTCATCAAATGTCTGGTGGAGTATATTTTTTCAAATGTGTTTCAGACAGGTTGATGATAGAAAAATGCTGCTGCTGCTCAAAGTTAAAGAACCAGCCGGACAAGACTTCCATCTGAAAAGCAACTGTTCAGGGGAAGTTGTTGGTGTCTTTACAAGTTTCCAAAAGCCTCAAAAGAGCTTCAAAGAAGATGATCACGTGTTTAGGGGAAGCTGAAGATTTTCAAGTCAATCTTTGAAAAAGAAAATGATACAGAGAGAAGTCAGAGTTCATGAAGTTTGAAGTTCAACAATCAAGTTCTTCACAGTTAGAGGTTTTTCAAAATTTAACCTCTAATTTTTTGGAGATTCAAGACAGTTACCGAAGATTCAGCAAGAACCAGTTCTTTCAAGAAGCAAGTCAATGAGAATCCTCCATCTCATTAACTTGTTCATTTCAAGAAGTTCGAGCTGATGCTGATCAAGAGGAAGTCCCAAGTGCCCGTTATGAAACCCAATGAAGATTTCTGCGGAAAGAATCTTCATCAGCATCTATGCCAGCCAGTCAAGAAGAAGAATTTCAAATATTGAAGACATTTAATATCTCAAGCCTAGGGGAAGATTGTAGAGGCTAGATTATGAGGCTTGTAATATTAAATAGTTTGGGCTGGGCTTAGTGGGTTTTATTAGATTAGTAGGCTAGTTTTATTATTATGTTTAGGCTAGTTTACTATTGGATATGGGCATGGGCTTGGGTTTATGATTAGGGTTTAAGAGCCTAATAGTAAACTCATGGGATGGCTATATAAACCCCATGAGTTTACTATTCAAGCATGCTTGTTTACGATTACTAGGGAGAGTGTTCAAGTTTACGATTTCTTGTATTTGTACCCGACAAGTTTTCTTGTGTGCAAAGATCAAGCTTTTAGCGTTTAATCATCGTATTCTTCGTGTCTCTTCTCTTCTCTATCTTGAATCAATCACCTACGAGGATTCCGCACTCGTTTGTGATTAAAATATCGTGATTAGTTGTTCAATCCGGACCTACAACATGAACTTAGGCTCGCTACCTACGATATGGATCGTACTTGTAATATACATACTTACATACGAATAAAGACTATTGTGTTCGTACTGCATATTTATACTAGTTATACGTATGTGCTTATGTGAACTCACCAACATTAGTTGACACATGCTTGTTGTGCATGCTTTGCATAACGCTAGGAGTATCGGATTTTTGGGCACGTACATTGGTTAAAACCTCTATTTTTGGGAACTTGTTTTTAAATCTTTCAACTTGAACTGGTATTTACTTATCGGGCGATTGTCTGCGCAACTTGACTTTTACGTGCTTCCGCTAAACTTTAAACTCTGTCTGATATTTCCCGTTTGGGAATATATTTACATTTTGAACCCTTAACTTATGTTTGATGTAACTAATGAATTGGGTCCTGGTCTTGGATCACCCCCCCCCCCCACGTGGTAAAACTCCGTTAGTGGAAATTGAGGGTGTGACATTTATGTACATTATATATTTTTGTTTTCTTAAACTGATTTTCAGTTGTCTAGTTTAAATTTAATTTTAGTTACACTAATGTAACATTGTATCTTTTATCAGGTTATAGAATCTGACTAAATGAGCTGAATATATATATATATATATATATATATATATATATATATATATATATATATACTAGCCGTGTGCCCGCGCGTTGCGGCGGCGACAGTGTATAGCGTGTTATTCGTCTTCTGTTCGCGCGTTGCAGTTGCACAACAAACTATAATGCGGTATTTGTTTATTTGTTCGCTTGTTATGGCAGCAGTTTATAGTGTGTTATTTGTCTTCTGTTCGCGCTTTCGACGATGACGACAATTTATAACACAATATTCATTTTTAGTAGCGCAAGGTGGCGCGGTGATAATTAATAATGTGGTACCTGCGCGTTCGGCGGCGGCGATAATTTACAAGACTCATTACATAGGCTACAACCCGCACGATGCAGCGGTAACAGACTATAATCGTATATGATGATATCATGATACAATAATGGAAATAACCAACACGGTGGGTGAAACTAATGGAAACAAACGAAAGCGTTTTGAGATGGCACTTATAAACCTAATAAGTTTCGTGCTAACACAAAAATAGATTGAGACAATTGATGTTTCTAGAGGCCGATCTAAAGCCAAGTTCCTTGCAAACACAAAATAACTATCGTCACAAATGACTTAATATGACGTTAATAGAATAACATTACATTGCAAGTAACTGTTTGGCGTAGGTTATAAACCCACATATCCATATATTTGAAATAAAAATTATCATTTTAATACAAACTTTAACACAAAAATGCTGAAGAATTTCACTAACTTCAATATTATAAACCAATAAATAGATACCTTAAAAACATAGTTGACAACCGTTATCATCATTTGGCATAAAATTCATGATCCAAATTCATTAATTATCATGAACATTTGATTCAAAACTCTATATATTTATTAATTCACTCATGGTACTGTAAAAAAACTTCAGACTGTGTTATCATAGAACACCTAAAACTATGCACTATTTATAACAAAATACCATAACAAAATATAGCATTTAGAAATCAACATTTGGATAGCCGCACCACACCATCCAATTTCCGCCTTCGTCATTGTCGTCCGACACCAAATTGCCGCACATCATTGCCATTCATCGGAGATTGAGTTTTGGTTGAGTATTATTGCTCCTGAAGTTGTACTTGACTTGACTACACTTCCATGGCCATTATCCCTCGACCGAATAGCATCAAAGAAGGCAAACCAATTCAAAACAGAGTTCTGCTTCGAGTAGCCGCCTCGCGTGTCGCGAGATTAGGTGAGAGGACTGACTGTAATTGTGCATATACAGAATTTCCCAAGCTAAACTGATCTGGAAGCAAGCAGATTATAAATTTAATCATTAGCATAATTAATATACAAAGCAAAAGATAAATCAATCTGTGAAGTAAAGAACCTTCAAGCTAAAAAAAACACATTTGTAAGAATAGCATGAACCACTACTTTGACTCAATAAAACATAACACAAACATGTATAGATAAAGTAACAACTCGTTTGACCCGTATTTACTTTCTGACCTGGCCTGACCCATCAAAATTAATCCCCACTTATATAAAGATATATGCAAACATGTACTTTACCGAAGGCTGACCATAGAAAGTGTTGCAGAATATCAAAATTAAAACCATGTGGGATGCTTGATTTAAGTGGACCTTGAGAGTTGAAGGTGACTGTTTAATGGGTCACGTAAAACAACTTTTGGGTCTACCCATGGGTCCACAGTCACTAACATGTGTGTTTAACACCCCTAAATTTCAAGGCTTAGTTTAGTTGCTAAATGTTCCCAAATTTAGTCTAAAGTTGCATAATTTTATAACATTAAAATCGTCCACAAGCATAACAAGTCTCCACTACCACCCTGCACCTTTACTTTCCAATCATGCAACTCCTTTTGTCATAATTTACAAACTGCAACACAGACAAGTTGTTTCAAGGATGTTTGAGAATTTGGATTATTGCTTATTCAAACTAATTATTTTATTATTTCTATAAGATATCAGATAAGCAATGCCAAATACACCAACACCCTATATTAAATATATCATTTCAGATAAAACACAACCAAGAGCCCGAGCATAAAAACAATAATTTTAACCATTTAGTTTTCAGCTTACATGTTGGCTAAAAGAAAATGAAACTCTAACTCTCCTTGAATCATCAACCATCCTTTGATGTGAACAGGTTTTGTAAAGAATCGGAATCATTGGGGACCTGAAAAAATACAGATTGAGTCTAACTCCAAGTTTAATCCATTTTCCTTGATAAAACAAATGATGTAATTAAGATGCATAAAGATTAGTTTACCTGAGCATGCACACTACCAACACCCAAAGGATTGATATATAACAACAACGAAAAATATATATGCCCCGAAAGATCCAAGGGATGGAATACAGAGATCAGTAAAAATGTAAAACTATATTCAGACCATGTCTGTGTTGCTAAGAAAACTAAAAAGAATGCTACTGAAATAGCAGGTGAAAATGGAGTCAGTATTGATGATTTTAAATTTTATAATTATGGAAGAATTATCATTTGGGAAACATGTTGCTGAATTACATTCATCAAAAGTTGAGAGGGAGGACTTGATTGTAATATTTGATTTTAATGAATAAATTATGTACTTATACGCCTTATTTTTAGACGAAGTGCACAAAATGGAAACAAACTTAACAATGCAATCCCAAACACCGCCTAACCATATGCATATATGTATTGAAATAGATCATGTTACTTGGATAGCTGAAACCAGTTTAGTGTGTCTAATTACTTGCTTAATATGTATCAGTGTGCAACTGGATTTTTTCTATATAGTTACATGTATGTGTTTTGTTTGTTTTTATATAAATAAATTATCTTAGGTGTATGTGTGGCTCAACACAGATTTATAGATCCTTTATTGGCTCCACCATATTTAGTTGCCTCTAATTGATCATTAGTGTCTGATGACCCATCCATAAAGCAAAGATTACCTGAACACCATACTCAACTTTTAATGGCTATAGTAGTAGAAAAAAATGCAGATCCAAACCATATAAAGAATCACACGCATCCTAAATCCTGCAAATCAAGCTCTAACGGCGATAAAAAAATAAGCAAGAAAAGAAGCAAGGTAAAGCCATAACCTACCAAAAGGACGTCCTTAAGCATGCCCTACTCACAAAAAAAAAACGTTGCCTCCCTCTATCCTTTCAACTGAACCCTGTTCACAAAAAATAATATTAAGGTGAAACGAAAATATATGGTACCTAACTAAGAGTAATTAAAAATAGTAAAGTTAGGCGTATCTGATGAATGATGATGTTAGTTAAGTATATAAAGCAAAATAGAATTTCTAACAACATAATATTTAAATTAGATAAAATTCCAAACAATGCATTTAGTATGTTCTTGATTGTAGAATTTTATTGAAAAATAAATACACATGTCACCAATATTGACACCACTACAAGAAGTTAAACTCATTAACAAATCAATAGATTCATAAGCAAATAGTTGTGCATAATGTACTTCAAATAACAATATTTGAAATTAAGATTAAACCAGATACAAAACAAAGTCCATATGATAAAGTTAGAAGTTTGCTAAATGCAAGAATAGCAACCCTTATTTAATGATATGAGACTATCACAAAACCTTGACATCTACAAACTGTGTATAACATTTTTATGTGTCCATGATGCTGGTAAAGGAAAGTAGTCATTATAAGCATGAGATGAATATCAAAGGTAAATGAAAAATTAATAATGTAAAGTAAAGAGTAACAATGACAAGCTGTTACCTAGCTCTAACTAATTCAGAATTTCACAAAGTCGCGTATAGGGTACACCAAATTAGAACTAAAAATATCATACCTAAAAAATCAGAATTTGCAAGAACGAAAAAAGAAAACCATATAAAGTACTTATTAAGGCTTAGGAGTTCAGCTTATTTATGGTGGTTGAATAATACTACAAGGACATGCTCAAATCAGTTTAAAATGTGCATAGAGAAAACATAATTAAAAAAGGAAAGCATATCTTTCATGTCTTTAATCACATATAAAAAAAAGGTTTTTTTGAGATTATTGAGCATGAAAGCGCCAAACGAGCCAAATATATGGCATATAAGATGGATGATTACCTAACATATGGATTGCGTTGAGAACTGCAGGGTAAATCAAAACAGAGAAGAATTTTACCTGTGGAAAACCAAAGAGACAAATTGATAAAAATCAAGAAGTTCTATTGAAATTAAGATGCAACATAACTTTCAAGCATAATGTAAATAAAATGGAAAACACAATTTTTATATATCACTTTAACATAACAAATTTTAATAATAATGATGCTTATTGACACGCTTATGACAATAAATAAATAAATAAATATGTAGCTTCTATGCAGGCTAACCTGTTGAGACAACGCAACAGATATCAACAAGACTTCCACCTGATGCATAGAATGATTTTGTTGTAGTCCCAATCTTCAATCCAACAGCATACAGCACGACGTTCGGTTGTCCACTTGGCATACTGACTCGTATTTTCTATAAATATACATGCGAACAACATAAACCTGAATGGGGAAAAAATTAATCATAGGGATGATCTAATATAAATGAAGTACACGAAGCTGAATGGAGAAAAAAATATAATTCCTGCCACTTTTGGAAATCATAGACTACAAAAGTGTTAAGGAACTTTCATAGAAATTTGGAAAATAAGCGGAACTATCACACTTGTTTTTAGCTAACCTCATTCACCACATACCACAAAGATGTAGAAATTAGAGATTTAAATGGACAGTTTTACAAATTTATATGGGAATAAAAACAAAACGTTATACGAAAAACAAAATCAAAAACACCAAAAAAGGCACGTTCTACAAATTTAGCTGGATTTTACAAATCTACATGAGGGTAAAAATGTCATGTACATGAGATCGATGAGACTGTTATAAAAAAACCAAAACACCAAATGACATCTAAAAATACCTAATCAGAATATCAAATTACAAATTCAGACTTATAAATGTAAATCAAAGATACAGACCTGTACACCAGTTACTTAAAGTAGCCATTCCCAACCTCCAAGAAAGTAAAACTTAAAAGGTGTGGTCATTGATTGATTTGAGTCACAATGAGAGCAGTAAAATGCTGAAACAAACCTAATCAATTAGAACATCTCCTAGTTCCTTACTAACGTAATTGAAGGCTACCACAAAAAAAGGTACAAAAACAAAACACAACAGAAGGGTACCTCCAACTATTAGCACAGCTCAACACCGATACTCGACACCTGAAATAAGAAATTCACACAAATTAAACCACAAATTAGTAATCGGAAAATGAAGAAAGGAAACATCGTGCAAATAACAGCTTTAAAAATCAAAACAAGAAAAAGAAGATCGGATCGAGGGTGTTCCAGCAACCCCAAGTCCTCAAATCTAGGCCAAAATCTGTTATTTATAACGAAAGCCAAGGAACGTAGCTCGGTTTAGCACTGTACAAATCCAAACATTAAACAATCAGACCTTAGTAAGAACATTTAATTGCAACTGACCTTAGTTTGTTGGCTTCGCTGGATTCTCGTGGAAGATCGGCTCCTGATAGTCAAGGTGCTACACACAAACATAATCAAACGCATAGAGTATTACAAAAAGAGATAAATATCATATTTTTTAGGAAGAAACAAATCAATTAGCACTCACCGAACATACACGATGAAAATTTATAAAAAAAAAGGTTAGATATCTTCTTGAGAAACCGTTAAGAAATCCTGCTCTGACCGAACATAGACCTGCAAAATTAACAACAAAATTAGTTAAACAAGTCTAATCGAAACAGATCTGGAGAAAAACGGAGGTTTCTTTCTTCGAATCGAAGGTCCAGGCCTGTGAATTGAAGAACATATCGAAGGTCTGAGACTTTTAAGAACACATCGAAGTTCCTACCATATTTTCAAGATTTCTGAACAGATCGAAATTGAAAAACAGATCGAAGGTCTGGGATTTTAGAGAGGGAGAGAGTGAAAGAGAGAGAGCAAGTGTATATTCTTGAAGATGAATTGGAGTTTCCGTACCGTAAATCGGAACGCCGTTCCTCGTATCATTCAATTTGGAGTATACAAAACTGAGATAAGCATACCTTCGGCAGAGACGAACGGCGACGCTAGTGGTGCGGTAGAGAGCTAGGGTTTCTGAAAAGAATGAGTATTGTAGTCTTTTATATCTAGGGTTTTCAGATGGGTTTGTAAGATTCTATGCATTGAGGACTTGTACATCATGCCTTAAGAACGGTACGCGTCTTAAAATTAAGACATCTCATTTTCTCTCTCCAATATGCATTATATATAGTAATAGATAATAGATAATCTGGTTAATGAATTAGAGTGAAGGGGCAGAATACTCATGTACGAACTAAGGATAGTATCCCGTGGTAAGTACCTCTGATGATGTTCCGGATCTCGCGGGCAAAATACTCACGTATGATTTCGGGGGTAAGACCTTGTGAAAGAGTACCTCTGGTGATGTCCGTTGGTAATTTTAGGTAAAAGTAACCAATTATAAAAAAAAAATAAAAAAAAATGAGAAAATAGAAAAGAAAGAAAAGAAATGATAGCTTAGAGAATAAATGCTCAATAATTTGCATATAAATAAATAGTTATTCTTTGGACATCCTAGTATCTGGTTTAAGGGGGGTTGGAGAAATATATAAATTTAAATCAATTATAACCCTTTGCTTTGACTGAATATGATTCGGTAATAGGTTGAACTTGACCTTTCTTTAGTGGGATCCATAGGCGACTGAACTTATATCTGGTAATTTTATAAACACATGGGGGCGAAAGAAAAGGTTGGTGGTTGGGTTTAATCGGATAGAAATATTGGCAATCATAGTTAGTGTGTGATTACATTATGGTATGTGGAATTGTTTGGTGGCTGTTGAAGTCTTAATGTTAAATGAGTAGAGTCGATTTCCTGGTTGTGATTCCATTGCAGTATTTTTCGAGGACGAAAAAAGAGTCAGTGTGGGGATGTTTGATGTGTTGCAAACACATCTCATTTCAGAGGTCTTTTACGTGTCTATTTGAGTTAAATTGAGTCAGTTTGTGTTTGTTTTAATTGTTTTTAGTTGAGTTTAGTCCTTGAGTCTTTTATTTATGGTTTTACAAGTTTGTGCAGGAGTTTGATGAAGTCCCGAGACCACGCGAGAAATTTGGGATTCAAAGAAGAAAGAAAATTAAGAAGTGCTGGAGAAGGGTCCCTAGGCGTATCGCCTGGGGAGAGAGGCTCTGTAAGCGATACGCGCGCGAAGGAAAAGTCAACAGGAGGTTTAAGTCGGTTTGACCGACTATTCTGTCGCGTAGCAGACTCCAGGCGTATCGCCTGGAGGAAATATGTTTGTAGGCGATACGCCTACCGCCTGAGAATCCGCAAACTTTGCTTAGTCGATATAAATTCGACTTTTAGGGTTCCATTCGGGATTCTACGACTAAGAGGCGATTTGCAGAGCGACCAGAGGTGATTTCGAAGACAGAGAAGGCTGGGAACGAAGGAGGAAGCATCGGTGGATTGCATCTACAACATAAATCATCATCGGTTCACCGGGTTTTGTTCTAAATTCTTAGTGTTTCTTTACTTAGCTATGTTCACTGTCCAAGATCAGATTTTTACTATGTTTATAGACATTGACATGTTGCTAGGCTAATTTGATTGTATTGCCTAGACCTAATTGGATGATTACTCGGTATTTATGACTGTATTCGGTTTTTGGTTGATTGATTGATGTTATGCTTCTATTAAACTCCATGGTTGCTATGATTGAATGCATTTGTGTATTGCGATTGGATTTAGAATTGTTGATTGATGCACTCTTTACCTTCGAATGTCTTTCGGTCTAGGTAATTTGTCTAAAGTAGCTAGCTTTAGGGTTGGTTGCGTTAGAATAGTTTAGGAGACGTCTTGAACTATTGTGTTGATTAATGATTGTTTATTTGATTGCAATTTGCTGCCCTAATTAGACAAGCCGGAAGGTGATAGTTAGGTAGGTTAGTTGGGTTGCTTAGTGGAATAGGATCACATCGCCATCGGAAGAGGGATGCCCTAGGAAATTAGGTAACTTGCTAATTCTTATTGGTCATAGTAATTCATGGTAGCTCCTGCTAGCTTAAGGTGCCTTAGATTGTTTCGAGGGTGGTTAGGTCTAGTTGAGGTAGGAAGTACTCAAAAGGTGAACTCCTGTTCGAGCGTTAGAAGTGTAGCTAGGAAGGACTTAAAAGGTGAACTAGCCACCATCAGATCAATCAAAGCTAAGTGAAGTTGTAGGTACTGAGTAGGATTCCAGGGTCTAGGTGATACTCTTCTCTCTTCTGGTTTTTCCAAGGTTGTCCTGTTTCCGTCTGTTAGTTGATTAGCGGTTTAGTTAATTCCAGTTAAATCAAATCTCAAATCAAAACCCAAATTACTCAGTATTTCCATTTCTTAGGTCCTAGGTTAGTTTTGTCTATAGAGTGTCCTTAGGGTTCGATATTCCCGGTCTTGCCTTAGCTATTCTACTATCCGATAGGTACACTTGCCTTAGGGTTCGGTTTAGTTTAGGTATTTTCGGTAAAATTAGGTGTGTCTAGGTCTAGGTTTAGGTCTAGGTTTTTATTACATTTTTAGGTACGTTCCGAGCACATCAGGGCAAAACAATTATTTAGACAAATGGATGTTAAACCAACAAGGGATTGGGTTTAGGATAAAGGGGTTAGCCTTAATGACCGCTTGTAACTTCTAGGATGTCTTGCTAGGGACATCACGTTAAAGCAAGTTAGTTTCATGAAGGAATAAGGCAAGAAACTACTTCGCAACCAAAGGTGAGTTCTATGAGCCCTCTTTTAAATTCTTTAAATGCTTTAAACCGTTTTGGGCTGATATACATAACGTTTTGTGAAAATACTCCCAATTGTTATAATTGCTTGTTATATGTATTGATTGTATGGTGATGATTAGAGGAAATATAGATTGCCATTTTGATGTTTCTAGTAGAATAGATTAAGGATGGTAATCGAGAAAAGATTGGTGAGTAAGGGGCTTCTGAAAAAGAAGTTAAATAGTGTTGTCCCAATGGTGTCAAAACCAAGCGTCAAAGCTAAGTGACGTCAAAGCCAGAAAGCGTAAAAGCTATATAGTGTCAAAACTAAAGGGAGCGTTGCTACACGATGTGTTCGTAAGGAAAATAGAAACACTATATCTCTAAGATAGCACTTAAACATTAGGATACGTTCTTAATGTGAGACAAGGATGACAAAGCAACAGAAGGTTAGTCTATTCATGGGATTAGGGTATGTGAATATATGTGCTATATGCCTTGTGTTTGATTGTCTAATTGTAGAAATGTGTTTGACAAACCTAAGTGCCTTCGAAAGGTAAAGTTTTCCAAAAACGTGGAACTCACCAGCGTAAGCTGACTTGTTAAGCTATGTATGTCAGATGAGGCTGGACCATCGGATCGAAAAGGGAAGGCTGAGATGTGAGAAGGAACTAGGGGGCGTACACTATCAAGACAATGTCAAGCTATCAAGAGAAGACATTTTCGAAGACTGGCATGGAGATATTTTTTTGTCTCTCTTACTATGTAATGCTTGGCATATGAATAAAAGTTTTTATTTCCGCTGCTTTACTTATCTCTGTTGTACCTCGTGTTCATGAGTAAATCCGATGCGTGACCGCTCCTAGGGCCAAGTCTGGGAGTGGGCGTCACAAGGCAAATGCTACAAACTTGATAGATACGCATGTAGGTATGCTCTGACAGTGTACAGGGTAACTCCACATCCTGCGTCTATCAAGATTGGCAAGGATGACTCCATTACTGAGGTGACCGATGATGGGAACATACCCAACTATTACTTCACTATCCTGCCTTTCAAGGATCTACACTTGAAAGTAGGAGACCACAAGATACTAACAGGGATGCAATTTAGCTATTCTCATATATATGTATTATTGTTTATGGAACATTAACATGGTAAGTACTTTATACATTAGAAGGGTAAGAAAACAACCTATTAATTTAGAATCTTATATGGTATTACATATATTCCACGTACACGTTTCTTAGTATACAATCACCGAATTTCATGCAGATGTGATAGGATAGGTGGAGGATATGGAACAGGTACAAATAAGTACCGACAACAGCCTCTTGCGCCTAAAGCTGAGGGACATCAGGTATAAGAAATAGCTAATACATAAACACAACAGTCGGTTTCTTATAATCAGATAGCCTGACCTGGCCGACAAATTGTATGACATACAACAATAAGACTGTTTTTGTGGCACTATGGAAAGAAATAGCAACGGCAGTTGATGTTGACTCTCTCACTGCAACAAACAAACCTGTCATTGCTGCAATCGCGGGCCTAAAGGTAATTCCCTACAAAGGTAAAGAAATGGACACATTCACAACAGATGGAGTTCAGCTGCAATCATGCTCAGGAACCAGAGTTTATATCAATCCTAACATAGAGCTAGCAGATGAGATAGCCACCAGGTAACAACTTAACCAAAAGTGAAAGGGGCATGTACACATAACCACTCTTACTATATCATGCACATTTTTTAATGGAACACAGGTTGCAAGGTACTGCTACACCAGATAAGGTACGCTTCACGCCTAAAATATCAGGAAATAACAGGGTCACTTTGTCGGCGCTGTATGAACAGGATCCAGAGTTGCTTGTTGTAAGTAACCAATTCAGCTTTTCCTTTAGTACGGGTGCAGTGGCTGTTTACCTATTTTCTGAACGAAGGGCAATTTTAGTACAGAAAGAGCGATTCACCTGCGAGGCAACAATCACGCGGCTAACAAAAAATCGCAATTGGTTCTTTGCCTCATGCAGAGAGTGCAGGCAGACTTTGTCAAAGCAGGTGGACGGATATAAATGTGCTAAACATGGCATCACATATTTGAAATACACGTAAGAATTACCAGATCCAATATATATATATATATATATATATATATAGTTTATCCTTAAATGACTAATGAGTGTGGGAACAGATACTGTGTAAACTGTACCATCGAGGATGCGGCTGGCTTGGCAGACATAACACTGTTTGAAGACCCAATGAAACAACTGCTTGGTGTCAGCTGTGAAGAAATGGTCAGAGGCCAGGGATACTCAAATGCAATGCAGATTCCAGATCAGATTCACGCAATCAAAGGAGTCAAAAGGATTTTCCAGCTAAAGAAATCGGAAAAGGCATTCAAAAAGACCATCCAATTTGTGGTGAACAAGATATTCGCCGTTGACGGTGAGGGCGGTTCTTCTTCCGCAACCACACCTGATTCTGCAACTATGGGAAATGGTGTTGATGTTAATGCAGTTGCGGCTACAACACCTAAATCTGCATATATAGAGGATAGCACAGCTGTAACTACAAATGTGAGAACTGCAAAAAGAATCTGGCCACTAAATTAGGTAAATTTATTTGGATGTTCTATCATATTAGATGCCTATTAAATAGATTCCCAATTGACACTCAACATATACACAGAGAACGCAGATGACGCTGCTAAGAAATTCAAAAGCAAGGAAGTCATATGATCGATGATATGCTATTTTGGAAGGATGCCATGCTGGGACAACATGCTATTTTGGAAGGGTGACATTCTCAAGATATGTTCTTTTGTAGAATCAGTTACCTCACTTTTGTTCATTACTAGAGGCTATGGTCAAGTATTAAATGTATCAGCATTTACTATCTAAGATGGCATCTTTAGAATGTATTCTACAAATGTATGTAGAAATACTATATGTATGGGATCTTACCAGTTATGGTTTATAATGCTTTATAAAATTGCATCAGATTTTACTAAATCTTGGTTTTATATAATCGCTTTGAAAGTTTTGACCCATGGTCCACCTTTAGAACCATTAAAGATGTGATGGAATTAGATGATTACATTTCAGCTTCATGTTTGGAATTCTATAGGTTCATGTTCAGTCAGTGGCCTCTATTGACTTTTAGCTGATTCAAATGTGCACTACGTTGACTTTAGGTTAGTCAAATGTGTGTTGCATTACTGCTGCCCTTCTTTCGTTGACTTTTGTAAGTTCTATTGAACATACTATTTGGATACTTTTGAATGATAATAACACAATCTTTTGTATGCAATCAGAGGTATTTGATTCTAAGGTAGGTCTTTTCTTTCTTTGTTTCATGGATTTTTGGGTTTGCCTTAGAGATTTATGTTTTGGGATTTAAGTATTGTTTAGTTTTACATCCGGAGGAACAGCCCACATAGTAGCCCAACTCCTGGCCCAGCAGAGTATTATTCTTAACTCAAACTAACGGCGTCAAAGAGTCCGTACTCTCTCCATACTTACTCAGAAGCCGGACGATCGGGTGGTTGATCAGCCATAATTCTCCACAGTTGCTTCTTCAATACACACGCTACCCCCATACCTCAGAAGATCAACAGGCGATTTCTTCTTCAGCGGCCCTGTACAGAGA
This sequence comes from Deinandra increscens subsp. villosa, assembly GCA_039602395.1. NCBI lineage: Eukaryota > Viridiplantae > Streptophyta > Magnoliopsida > Asterales > Asteraceae > Deinandra > Deinandra increscens. The sequence goes on from JBCNJP010000023.1 coordinate 19,232,354, forward strand.
TATTTCTTCTACACCTATCCATGGTCGATCAAATGCTTCCGACTACGCAGCCTGTTCGAGTAGAGGTGATCCCACACTATCTTTGATTTGCATGCGTTACCTATTAAAAAAATGAAATTGATTTGAACGCGCCCTAGATTGCTTCCTCTTTCATGCCTTGCGCTTTGTATATGTTAATGTCTATTTACTTCTACCCAGCGTGCTTGATTTGGCTCGAATCTACTCAAGTTTGCCCCCTGACACAAAAATTACTTGCGCATCCATCATCGCTTTTAGTCAGAGGTTGTTCATATGTTGATTCCTTATGTCAAATATGATGTATTGACCATACATGTTTTGTTCTTCCTTTATGTTTTTTTATCAGTTTACTAAACTCTTTATGTGTATTCACAGAAATATAAGAACAAAAAATTAAAAATTAAATTAAGAGAATATGTGTTTTGATGATGTCAGTTTGCATAAGTTATGATTTAGATTGAAAGCATCTTTGATAGGGTACTAATGAAATTATTCAAACACATCATTCTCTTTGTATACTTTAGTAAATTCTAAATATGATTTAACATTTGATATGCTTATGCTACACCAACAACATGTTGAGTATGATTGTTAGATTGAATCTAGTTTAAAGCTTCATTAGATTACTATTTTAAATTGTTCTGAAATCATATTATGTTTTTCTGTTTATAGGTAGCTTTCTATTACGTTAGTAGGTCTCTCTGCTCCACCAATTTGTGTTATATTTCAAATTGGTGTGTTACTTACAGATCCTATAACTTAACTCTAAACTTTTATAATTTTTATAGCAGATGGGTATACCTATGAGGATCGCAGACGTAACACTCAACAGCACGCCTAGGCCGCTTGAGGTTAGAGTGTTAAATATGTGGAAAACCTTTTGTAGGGAGCCAACAATGACTTGCCTCTTGATAGACAAATATGTAAGCCTTATAATGCCTAATATCTATTAAGTACTAAAAACAATAGCTAATATAGATAACATATGTTTTCTCGCAGCACGACACGATTCAAGCTGTCTTCAATGAAGGTGAATATTCACAGGTGGAAAAAAACTGAAGGTTCGCAGTGCATCCTTGCTAAGCAGATATACTATCACACTTCCTCTAAAATTTGACAAGGCTTCTCCGCATCCGTGTGCACTCAGAATTGATGGGAATGTCATTGCATACTCTCTAGGGTCAAGGGAGGATATTCCAGTCAGGTGCTTTAACTTAGTTCTGAGGTATCATCTGAACAGCAGACCATATACGGGTCGGAAACTCATAGGTATCAATACTTACACATTTGCATTCATTTAAAACTGTAATTAATTGACAAATCATTTGATCAAATACAGATTACATGGGCAAGGTTACCGATTTGGGGGAGGCAGAAATAAATGACAACACGACTGTTCTAAGAATGCAGTTGGAAGCACCTGGGTATGAATTTTTAGCTGCGTGGGTTTTCTGACAGTCTATGATATAACTCATTTTTCATATGCAGGTGTCTTCCGGTTACAGTGTCACTGATGGGATCTGATTTATGAAGGGCTTGATCTCCGGCGATTTACTGAGACCGACAGGGAGGTCATCGTCGTCGCCACTGCATTACGTGTTGTCACACGAGGAGGTAACTAAACTAACTGATGCTTTGGTTAAGTATTTTGTCAGGTGCCCTTTCTAAATAATCTTATGTGGCAGGTGTTATTCGACTGCAATGCACAGGTGGTACACAAGTGTTTATTGACCCCGGGTCAGCTGCTAGGAGTGATATGGCTAGATAGTACGTTTGGACAATCTTAGACAACAATACATATAATAATCTGTATTGCAGCATCTACTAACTTTTCTTATTACATTAAATGCAGCTTTAGGATTGCAAGAGGTGGACACCCGCTGAGGAGTCTAGCCATTCGTCATGTATCAGAGATATACCCGGTGCCAGGCTTACCAATAACCCAGATATCGTATCTTTATAGCGAGAGACACGACAACCTGCAGGTACATTCCATTAACATATCACTTTCTTTCTTCAGTTGATGTGCAGATATTATACGTAGACGCTAATTTCTGTTTTCAAATCAGGATCAATCATACTTGATTGCTTGCAGAATCATTAAGATGCCAGTGATACAAGAGTGGTACCAAATCACATGTGTAGCTTACGATGCAATAGTGAACAGCCAAAGGCAGCCCCATGGGTGTCCAACACATGGCGATCGGTACCTGTTGTATAGGTATTATATATGTATGCTTATACGAATATAAGACCACATAGTTAACATTTATAATAATTGTCAACAGGTACACTGTTAGGTGTACGATGGATGATGGATCTGCAAAAATCAGCATGCTTTTGTCGGACGCTTCTTTGATTACCATGACTGGTGTGCGGTGCTTCAACTTGATCACCATAGACAGGTTCACTGATGTCAATACTCTGCCCACTCCTATAGCGAACCTGATTCATACAAATTGGCTTTTGACAGTCAACCAAGGGCGCTGGATAATAGATTCGTTGTTGGAGCTTCGAGGAACAGGTGTTTCGTCGGTCCCTATTTGCAGTGGTGCAGCCTGGCGAACCAGGTAGGCACCTTCTAAATCATCTAATATATTTTAGGAAGGCTATACAACGGAATTCATATAAACTATTGAATGCAGTTACCCATGACATCGGCACTTCAGAGGATAGGTGGGAGCCCGGTATTGATCTAAGTGCACAAAGCCAGGACGTCACTAGCTCGCAGGGAAGCCACGACCCAGGTGTTGATCAGGCAGGTGTGAGAAATGTGGCAGGTTAAGTTATGTAAACAGGAAGGTGGAAGTGGATTACTTTTTTGGTGAAAAACAATAGCATGGCTTCGTATCTTTTGGTTAGAAACTAATTGCCCTTAACTACTTTTGTAACCTACATTTGAGGTGCAAACAAACCATTTGAAGTCATTTGTGAATCCATTCACATGGCTATTAAATATGTAAAGTAAATTTAGTAGCTTAATCCACTTGCACAACCGCTTTTGTATCATGTGTTTGCCTGAACATCAAAATTCTATATAAACTTAACTTAGTGACCTATGTTACAGTTTATTCACTGATCGTATGTTACAATTAGGTAGGTTAGGACAATTACAAAGCACATAATCAATAGCAAATGCCAACGGGTCAACTCCGCGGCGAAGCGCGGGTTGACCCACTTATATATATATATATATATATATATATATATATATATATATAGGTGAAAGTTCAAATACAAAGTAGAAATTCCGTGCAAAGCGTGCGAAGGGAGGAGAGGCCGACGCGTGGCGTTTTCTTTCTGGATGCGGAGAGACATTTTTGTCAATGTAAAGTTTATTAATTAAAATAGATGGTAGATTACGTCACAGCGTTTGTTTTTAATTATGTATATTTTGCGTGATTGTTGTAAGGTGTTTTATATCGAGTTTCTTCATGCGCAAAATAGAAACAACATGCCTGATTATAGGAAGTCAATTTTTTAACTTATGTTCATGTTTTTTTTCTTTTTGTAAGATTTTTTCTGTTTGCGTTATTTTATTTAATAATTGCGTAAATTTTTTTTGGTTTTTTTGTTTTCTTTTTAAACTTACAAGTAATAATGGTGTATTTCAACATGTGTGAAAATACAAGTAACATGCGTGATAATAGAATCTCAAATTTTTGAACTTACGTTCATGTATTCTTAGCAGGAGTCACACATAATTATAGTGTGCGTAATAATGGTGTATTTTATTGTTACACTTGCGTATTTTTAAGATTGATTTTTTTTTTGCAGAATCATTGATAATGTTTAAGTAGTTTTGTTTTAGTTTTTTTTACTAGAGTCTTCTGTGTTTGCGTGATTATTTTAATATGTGCGTAATTTGATATTTGTATTTAACGTTTTTTAATAATTCCGTAATTTTATCTTTTGCGTGATTAGTTTAGTTTGCGTAATTTTAAATCGAATTATTTTTTCTATAGTACTGGTTAGTTTTTTTTTAATTATCATTTTTTGATGTGTTTTTTATTTTTTATAATGCGAATAAATTAAAGTAAACATAAATGAAGAATAAAATGAAGAAATACAAAGATTATTATTATTATTATTTGATAACAGCATACATTCTACTGATAAGCTTGTAAAAATACTTTTTAACTCAAGAGAGGCACTCATAGCCTCGAGTATTTTGTTTATTGTTTTCATCTGCTCCATATCCGTTTTTTCCTGGTCTAGCATGAACAAACGAACAATGTCTTTAAGTGAATTCTTTGGCAGACTACTTATCTTCAGCGCGATTTTGACCCTGGCTTGCGTGTTTTCTTGGAGGCTTTCGAAATTTTGTTCGAGGACGTCTATCAGCAGTTTCTCCTTGTTGTACTCCAGCATTATTTTCCGAGTTAGTTTCTCCTTGAGCGCGTTGTTGGTGGCTTCTGTGGTGTTACAAGAAGATGAAGATATTTTTTCGTTATCTGTGTTTTTGTGATTTGATGTTTAATTGAATGAAATGTGTTTGCGTGAATTCAAAATGCAATCGAGTGCCTAGTTTTATAGACAGTGGTTGATGAGATTCGCGTGGTATTAAGTACCATTAAATGCGTCACCTACTTTTTTTATTTATTACTGTCTTAATGGGGACGGTTGGGGATGTGAAATGGAAACGATTTAACTTTTTTATTTTTAAGTTAATTATGTAAATTTTTTTAATAGTATCCGACGTTTCATTTTCCCTTCATTTTTCTATTCTGTATATATATATATATTCTGTCTTTCTTCATGCACATTCCATACTCGCCCCAAATCCCCCATATATCCCAGACCTAAATTCAATCATCTCATCGTTTTAACATAAAAAATGGCTTCTTCTTCATCGAATGCTAACTTTGCGTCTAAAAACGCAGTCATGCAATTTGTTGAACAAATGCATGCGAAAGAATCGAAGGATGATCGCATAATGCATAATTCTTTCGCCATGATCAGGGGTCTTACTGTCAACAGCATCCAAGGCCACATCAGGATGCTCAAGGAGCTTGTGGATGAGCCGGAGTCTGCGATGAAAGACGCTGCTGCTGAGTATATTACTCAGCAGCTGGAGCTGAAGGAGGAGATTCATTCCCTCCTTAGTGGTGTTGTCGACAACACCATTAAGAAGGGAAAGGACAGGGTGGAGGCTGCTGAATTATTTAAGAAGATTTAGGCACCCATTTTTTTGGGTTTTTTTGATGTTTTTATGATGTTTTTTTTATCTTTAGTAGTATATTCCACTTGTAAATTTTTATAAATATTAATATATGACACTCTTTTCTTTTTAATCTATTATATGATTTTGTATTATATTGTTTGCGTTATTTTATTTGAACAACATGCATTATTTTATTAAGTGTGAAATATGTGGTTTTTGTGAGATTTTTGGAGTGTTTGCGTGATTTTTAGAAAACGTGCGTGATTTTTAAATATATATATATATATATATATATATATATATATATATGTTAGTTACTTGAATCAGGTAGGCTAATAATGCGTGAATTTTTAAGTATGTTAATGCGTGATTTTTTAACAGGTGTGATTATGTTCTGTGTGTTTGCGTTATTTTTTATTAACAACTTGCGCTTTTTTATTTACGTTTAAGACAGGTAGTTTGTTTTGTGAGATTCTTTTAGAGTGTATGTGTTATTTTTTATTTCAATTATGCGTGATTTTATGCATAAAAAAGTAAGGGTGCGTTATTTATTTTGAATACATGCGTTTTTTTTAAGTGTAAGACAGGTAGATTGTGTTTTACGAGTTTTTTAGAGTCTATGCGTTATTTTTTATCAACTATGCATTATTTTATGTATAAAAAGTAAGGGTGCGCTTTTTATTTTGAATACTTACGTTTTTTTATGTGTAAGACAATTATGTTGTGTTTTTGTGAGATTTTTAGAGTGTATGCATTATTTTTATATCAAATATGCGTAATTTTATGTATAAAAAAGTAAGGGTGCGTTATTTATTTGAATATATGCGTTTTTTATTAAAGTGTAAGACAACTAGGTTGTGTTTTGTGAGGTTTTTTAAAGTGTATGCGTGATTTTATGTATAATAAGTAAGGGTGCGTTATTTATTTGAATACATGCGTTTTTTTATTAAAGTGTAATACAGTTAGGTTTGTCTTTAACCTATATAAGTAAAAGACAAAACCCTATTAAAATATTATTAACTATTAGTATCTTGATTGTCAAGATTAATTGTTTTAAATATTTTTTAAAAAACTTTCTTTTATGTTTTATATTACGTTTATAATATTTTTTAAACTTATTTTTAATGTTTTCTAATTTTTATTAACTTTTTTTAAACGTTTTTATTTTCATTTTTTAACAATTTTTTAAAACTTTTATTAACTTTTAATTTTTTTATGTTTTTAATAAGTATTTTTTTTACTTTTATAAAACTTTTTATTAACTTTTTAGCTTATTATTTTTACTTTTTAAATTATTTTTTAAAAAACTTTTTACTAGATTTTTTTAATTTACTTTTTATGTTTTTAATATAATATTTTTTACTTTTCTTTACTTATTTTTTATGTTTTTGAATAACTTTTTTATACTTTTATTAAACGTTTTTTTAAACTTTTTATAAACTTTTTTACTATTTAATTATTCTTTTTTATTAATTTTTTTACTGTTTTAATTTACTTCTTTTAAATTTTATATTGTAAAAAAAATATTAAATGTATACGCGCGTGCCATATAGACATTAACAACCATGCAACATATGCCTACGAGCATGCAGCGACATGTAACATGTATGGAACAAGATTCAGTTATGCTTTAACCATGTCTGATTGTTCGATTAGATTGAACTTTTCTTTTGCTTATTTTATACACCTTTTAATTTGATATTCTTGGATTTTCTCATTACCAATCCTTTTTTCATATTTTTCTTACTGACTTTTTTGTGTAAGTACGTTTGCACTAATTTAACAACAACCTACATCCTTTTATTAGTGTAAAAACATATTTACATGTTTGTTACACCACACTTCAGGTTTGTAAGAACTCACTGCATTGGTGTAGCAAAAACCTGATACAAGCGTGTAACATTATGTGCACATGCAACAAAATAATATTTTACTACTTGTTAATAGGTTTCTATAATGAATAGGTAAAAAATATGTAACAAGATGCAACCATGTAACACATGCCTACGAGCATGAAATATATTAACAATCTTGTAACATATACCTACGGGCACACAGTGATATGTAACATATATGGAACAAGATTTAATCCTACTTTAACCATACCCGATTGTTCGTGAGATTGAATTTTTCTTTTACTTTTTTTATACACCATTTAATTCGGTATTCTTGGATTTCTTCATTACCGATCCCTTTTTTCATAATTTTCTTACTGACTCTTACGTGTAAGAATGTTTGCACCAATATAACAACAATCTATACCCTTTTATTAGTGTAAAAACATGTTTACATGTTTGTTACACCATGCTTCAAGTATGTAAGAACTCGTTACATTGATGTAGCAAGAACATGAAACAAGTGTGTAACATTATGTGCATTGATGTAGCAAGAACCTGATACACCCTTTTATTAGTGTAAAAACATATATGTAACTGTACATTACCCATACGTAACTGTTCATTGCATACTTGTAACAACATGCATTAAAAAAATTGATAATTTTGAGATCTTGTTGTTGAAAACTGTGTTCCATGCTTCATCTGTTGAATCTGATATGTGGCGTAGAAGACTAGGCCACGTGATTTACAAAACTATGAACAAACTTGTCAAACTTGGGTTGGTTAAAGGGTTACCTAACAAACAATTCACATGTGCTGAAAACTGTGTTCCATGCTTAAAGGGTAAGTAGCACAAGTCTTCTTCTAAGCCCAAACTGGAAAGCTCAATTTTACAACCCTTGGAACTTTTACATATGGATCTGTTTGGTCCAATAAAGGTTTTGAGCTTAGGGAAAAAGCCATATTGTTTTGTTATAATTGATGATTTTACAAGATATACATGGGTTTTCTTTCTTAGAACTAAGGATGAAACTGCTGAAATTTTGAAAACCTTAATTGTGAGTCTTGAAAATCATTCCAGATATAAAGTCAAAACAATTAGACGTAAAATTGGAACCGAGTTTAAAAATTGTGTTATAAACTCATTTTGTGAAGAAAAGGGGATTGGCAGGCAATTTAGTGCTCCAAGGACCCCTCAGGAAAATGGTGTTGCTGAGCGAAGGAATATGACACTAATCGAGGCTGCTAGATCCATGTTGGCAGAGCCTAAACTACCTGTGACTTTCTGGGAAAAAGCAGTGAACAACGCATGTTATGTTCAGAACAAGGTTTTAGTAGCCAAGGGTCAAAATAAAACACCTTATGAATTGTGGAGAAAAAGAAAATCTAAGTATCTACTTTTTAAAGCCATTTGGGTGTCCTATTACTATTCTTATAACCAATGAGCTATTGCCAACGTTTTCTAAAAAGGCAGATGATGGATATTTTGTTGGATATTCTAGAGTAACTAAGGCATACAAAGTATACAACAGGAGAACTAAAATTGTTGAAGAAACTTTAAATGTGTACTTCAATGAAAAATCCAAAAAAAACAAATTTAGTTCTCAGCCTGATTGGTTATTTGATATTCATGCACTTTAAATGTGTACTTCAATGAAAAATCCAAAAACAAATTTAGCTACTCCTGATATAGTCCAACCGGAAAATGATCACTCAGGTTCAATCATGAACTCTGATTCAGAATTTACTGTGAGTGGTTCTCTTGATAATTCTAGTCCCATCCCCGATAGATTAACTAGTCCTAAGCCTTCTCCTGAAGGTCCGCTACTGGTATACAATCAGATATACATATTTTTTTACACAAATATCCCCTGAAAAATAGGAAAAAACTAACTAATAGTTATTGGAACAACTTAATAATGTTTCCTTTTTAGTTTTTAGTAATGTCTA
>JBCNJP010000023.1:19241823-19257086 GCA_039602395.1 Deinandra increscens subsp. villosa
AACATAAAAAGATGTGTAATATATAGCACATCAAACATCCCCCCACTTAGACTTTGCTCATCCCTGAGTAAACCCCTAACTACAGCATTACCTTCCCTAACAAAGCTTTTTTTTTAAATGAAGTGATGGATGGTGGTTACAACTCTAAATGATCAAAGACACAAAGGCATAGTTAGTCACATGGGTTAACATTCTTAGAATAGACCAAACAAAATAAGTTTTAACAATGAAAAGCATGGACAACAAACACTGGACTTCTTTCCTTAGGACTATTCCTTAACAACTAACTAGACTAACTCACAATGTACACTCCACTCAAGCTTTATATATGGATAACTAGTACATAATGTACTAGACTTTATAGTGCTCTCAATTTTCATCACCGTGGACTTTCCTTACCATAGGCTTGACAAACGATCGTATTTCAACTAACATTCTAACTAACTTGCAAATCAAGAGGACTTTAGGGCTAAGGTTATAGTTGGTGTAGGGAAATGGAGTTGGATTTTACAAGGGTAAAAACTTGGGTGCATAAAATCTGATGGTTACATAATCAACTAACTAATTGAAACGAAAGAAAATCTTTAAACTCATAGATTTTCTTCCTTTATTCTAAACTTATGAAGAATAATTTTTAAACTCATAGATCCTCTTCTAATAAATACACAATTATTTTTTTTTAAATAGTCATCGGCATATCATATTTTTTTCTTTCTTTTTTTTCTGCCGGGATTATTCTACTAACATACCAAACAGATAGCTACCCGAAAACAAAGGTGAAAAGAAAAAAATGGGCTAAGGCTATTGGGTTTAACAGGGTGATCAAACGAAATGGAAATGAGGCTCAACAGGGGTAAACTAAAGGAATTTTGGGTTAGGAATAGAAATATAGATGAGAATAAATTGAAGGTGTAAAATGCAAAATAAGGTTATCCAAGGGTTTGTCTCTGTCATATTTGCTTGTTTCGTAAGCATAGTCTCGTAACGTATACAAATGTCAAGTTCTAGAAGTAGGTCACATGTGGCACTCTCTATTGTTATACAAGAATAAAACTCAAGCTCCTAGTGAGTAGAAAGCTTGATCAAGGCTCAAAAAAATCTCACCATGGAAACGGAATGGAAATAGGGCTTAAGTCTGATTGATTATCTAGGGTTCCTCCCTCGTACTCGCACACTGGATTGTTGTTTAAGTTTATCAGGTCTAATCTATCCTTCAAAGCAAATTAGGACTTAGCTATGCATAAGGGTCTAAAATACATGCCTAGAGTTGTTTAGCAATTAATAGAAGGTGGAAAAAGCTTTGCTTTGGTCTAGCATACGGAGTTAGGAAGTCTACTTTAGGATCTACAAAATCAGTTGATAGCCTAAGTTTTAGCAGTGTAAAAAGTTTAGCTTGCAAAAAATTGAAAAATTTTGACATTTTTTTAAACGAATTCACAATAAAACATGCAAACTACAGGCGAGTCTCCGATCCCCCCACATAAAATCGTACATTGTCCTCAATGTACTTGAGAACACTGAAAAACATAAGATAAAAGAAAAGGGAAAAGACGAGCCTGACTGCTAGAAGATTGTGGAGCATGGCTTCTTTATTAACCCTATTGATTGCTTTCCTGATCATTTGCCTACCAAAACTTCAGTCTTTGATTCCTTTGCTACTTACAAGACTTTAAAAGAAAAACATTACACGCAAAAGGAAAAAATAAAGCATTACCCAAAATAAAAATAAATATAAATCATTCCACTTAGTCAATTAATCATAGTCTTATTATCATGCCATTATTCAAATAAACATCCAAAACAAACGAACAATCCAAGTCACATAAGAAGTCTAAATAATAATAATAGGATAGATAATCATATAGAAAACATAGACTTCAACGATCACGATGATGGTAGGTCTTCTTCTGGTTCACTTTTAGATTCAGTGTTGTCTGGGTGACGAAGATTCTCCATGGCTTCATTAAATGGCACATTGTGATAGGCGGGAGGAGGTGGAGTGACCATAGCATTTGACATGGAAACCATCAAGTCATCGACTCGATGCCTTAGACTTCGCAAGTAAAAACCAACCACGTCTAGGATGTCCTGGGCATCTAGCATACTATTGGTCAATTTCCTATAGTTGTTGGCCATGTCCGTCTCCATCTTGTCAAGATGCTGGCACAAATTGATGAATGTTGGAGACACTTGGAAAATTTTATCTTTCTGCTCCATAGGTTGCACCTTTCTTGGTCTTCATCTCCTTCGTTTCGAAGGACCAGCCTCATGATCATAGCTCCTCACACCGGTGACTTCAATCATAGGACGCTTGCCCTTCATCTACGAGAAAACAGCGAAACAATAAAAACACAAAAGATTGAAAGTTCATATGGCGTCACGGCTCATTACAGGATAACGAGTCGTTCGACCAAATATTTTGTAAAGGGTGTCGTCACGGCCCGTTACAGGGTAACGGGTCGTATTGGGCTAATTTTCAAAATATTTTGTTCTGACCAGAATCTTATATGATAAAAAAATTAGCCATTAAGTGCGAATTGGGGATGGGAACTTGTTGTCGTCCCCACACTTAATCCTTTACAGCGATCCAATTCAAGAATTAAGAATTAAGTGTGATGATTGTAAAAATAAATGGAATGAAGAACATAACAGGGGTAAAGAAACGATTATGCTTACAATAGCAAAAGAAATTTGAAAGAGAGATTATACGATTGAATTCTGCGATAGAACGATGAAGAACATTGAATTTCGTACCTTGGATTGATCAGAGCTGCCCAGGAACCGTCCAATGCGATTTAGGCTTTTAAAAAGTCGTCTGGAGAATTCTATATATAAGTTTCGAATTTAAGTCGGTAACAAGCCGTATCGGGAATACGGGCCGTTAGGTTATTATTTCATAACGGGTCGTTATAGGGTAACGAGCCGTGACGTAACCCGAAACAGAATTCTTCAAAACTTCTTTTCATGCAATTTTTTAAGCAAGATTGATCAATAGAGGCACTGAAATGTGATTCGAATAAAAACTCAACAAATTTGACACACGAAAAACGAAAATGAAAATGAAATAACGAAATTGGGTTGCCTCCCAAGAAGCGCTAAGTTTTTATAGGGTCTTCAGCCAGACCCACCTTCACTCATATTTTAGAGAGTGGAGGTGTGAACGCACCTTCTCGTTAGGTAGTTCAATCTTTGGATTTTTGAAATCAAGGAGTGGGTTGACATGTTCAAGACTCAACAAGCTAGGAACTAACATTGTTGGTTCAGATGGCACCCCTTGAGGGATTTCCGATAAAGTTAGAGGAGGAATTGACTCTTTCGGGTCAGTGGCCTGCATAAAGCACACGGTCTCCTCTTTATATTTGAAAATCAGCGCCTTGAGATTGGTCTGTGTTGGCACAAATGAGACTTCATTTTCACCACTTCTCATGGTGATATGCTCAGCTTCTAGATCAATTAGTGCCTTGGCAATAGCCAGAACTGGACGTCCTAGAATGATAGGATGAAATTTATTAACAGGAACATCAAGCACTATGGAATTTGCTGGAAATTTTAGATTCTCAATATCAACTATTACATCTTTGACAAGCCCCTTGGGATTGATATATGATTGCTCTGCCAGTTGAATACTAAGACTTATTGGCTGCAATAGACCTAGCTCCAGCTCTTTATATGTAGAATAAGGCATAATGCTTATGCTAGAGCCTAAGTCTGCCAATGCATCTACGGTAGATAAGATCCAAATCCGCAGGGGATAATGAAACTGCTTCGGATCCTTTCACTTCTCCGGTAGTTCTAAAGTAGTTTTAGTCGAAGTGGACCGAGATGAATTCTTGCGATTAGACGAAATGAAACTTGAGAAAGGATTTAATTAAAAGATATACTTCGTAGGAAGGTGAGATGTCTTCTCCATTAGCGTCGCGTTTAAGAATGAGTTCGAGGAATTATTGATATTTCTGCTCTTCTTCTATATCTTCCTTGTGATCTTCATAGTATTCCTCCAACCGCTTCTTGTGAAGTGCACGAGTGTGGTCTCTCAGTTGGGCACGCTTATTCTCAAGTAAGTCTTTTTCTAAATCAACGATGGAGATCATGTTGACACTGGCATTAGGGTTCGCTTCAGTGTTGCCAGGAAACTCACCCTTATTTCTTTCACATAAAAGATTGGCTATTTGCCCTAAGTATCTCTCTATATTTTGGATACTAGCCTGCTGATTTTTTATTTCAATATCGTGTTTACTGTCAGCATTCACTAGACTTTGGACTAACTTTTCCAATTTGTCCAATTTAGATGGCTCACCTTGGTTATAGTGAGGTGGTCGATAAGGTTGATTGGAGTTATTAAAATTGGAATTTGAGTTTCGCCAGGAGCTACTGGATTGGTTCCTGTTATCTGAGTTGAAAGGTTGATGATTAGATTGGTCGGACGAGTGACCATAGAAATTATGAGTGGATTCACACTTGCTCAGTTAACGTAGCTGCGAAAAACCGGACACTTATCCAAGGCATGAGCACTACTACAGGCATCACAACCATTGGATTTAGAGGTTAGACGATTCACCTGGCTCGTGAGAGCCTCGATCTTTGCATTTAATGCAGTGACATCGTCTATGGCATGAACGCCAGGCTGCTTGGAATTAGAGATTTGGTGACCCCTTGAAGGTTGCCAGTCATAGCTTGTTGCTGCTAGGCTCTCAATTAACGTTATGGCATCAGCCGAAGTTTTGCTGAGAATTGACCCTCCCGATGAGGAATCAACGTGCATACGGGTGGGACTGCTCAACCCGTTGTAAAAATACTACACTTGGAGCCACGCGTCCATGTTGTGATGAGGAAATTTGGGTAGTAACCTCTTATATCTTTCCCAAGATTCATGTAAACCTTCCTCCCTCGTCTTGGGAAAATGTGGTAATGTTATTTCGAAGACAAGTAGTTTTCGAGAGAAGGAAGTACTTAACTAAGAACTTCTCGGCCAACTGATCCCATGTAGTGATGAAACCTGCTGGTAGGGTCTTAAGCCAAGTTTTGGCATTGCCTGCTAGAGTAAATGGATATAAACGAAGCAAGTCTGTATCGTTAGTAAGACCATCAAGTTTGAATTTGTCACACATTTCGAGAAAGGTGTCAATGTGCGCGTGTGGACACTCATCTGCTAACCCGTGGAACTGCGAAGTCTTCTGAAACATCTGGATGACTCTAGACTTGATCTCGAACTTTCCTTGAATGGTGGGTCTTGTGATGCTTGATTGCCCTCCTTCGAGTGTTGGCTTTGCATAATCAGCGATCGTACGTTGCGCTGCATCTCCCATCCTTCTTGCTTGGTGTATAACGCGTTCAAGATCTTCAAAAGCTTGAATCAGAAGTGGACGATTCACATGAGTGGAAATAGCAGAAGATTTTTTTTTTTTGGATTTTTTGGGTTTTTAGATTTTTTTTGGTTTTTCTAAAATTTTTTGGGTTTTTAGATTTTTTTTGGTTTTTCTAAAATTTTGGACGAAGAAATGCAAAACAGAAAAGAAAGACTACCTAAGCTAACTAACCTAACGAGGTCCACAATGACGGCTTACTTCCGCGGCAACAACGCCAAAAAGCCTTTGATGCACACGAGTATATATATATATATATATATATATATATATATAGGGGAAGGATCCTCAAAAACACCCCTTTTTTGTGAGAACTGCATAAACAAATCTTAAAACCTACATAACTTTTTCATACGTTAATATTTTTTTAAAAAATTTGCACCAAAAGTCTTAAAATTATATTATCTTTAATCCTATAAAAGTTTTAAAAAACTTAATGCTTTTTTTATTTTTTTAAATATTTTTTTTGTGTGGTGCACATGTGCATCACAAAAAATACTCATACTTTTAGTATGAGTTAATATTTTTTTTTCTTAGTCGCACCATATGTCATATATTTTCATCATTTTTTTGCGTTTTATTGAATGATGCACATGTGCATCATACCAAAAAAAACGCTCATACATGTGATATACATTAATAGTTTAAAAAGAAATTGCACCCTAAATCTTATAGTTGTGTTATCTTTAGATTTAAAGAAAAAAATAGCATTTTATAACTATTTTTAATTATATGATGCACATGTGCATCACACGGGAAAAAAAACGTTCAGTTTTTTTTTTAATATTTTGCTCCAGATTTAAAGATAATGTAATTCTAAGACTTTTGGCGCAAATTTTATGAAAAATCGTTAACGTATGAAAAAGTTACGTGAGTTTTAATATATGTTTTCGCAGTTTTCACAAAAAGATGTGTTTTCGCAGGATCCTAACCCTATATATATATATATATATATATATATATATATATATATATATAGGGGCGGTTCCGGTGCGGACAGTCAAGTTGCCTACAAACAGTGCGAACATGTCTAAAGAACCGTTTTTTTGGTCCTACGATGTATTTTAAGTGCTAGTATACTATCAGAATTGGTGCTGGGTAGATGTATATATGTACCAGTGCAGTTTCTTGATCCATTCCTTGATGTTTTTAGAATTTATACATATACCAGCACAGTTTATAATTATACCAGCATAAAATATTTTGTGCATGAGCCATCACCTCTTTTAATCATACACCAGCACCATTTCTGATCGTATATATGTACCACCACACATTCCTGATCATATACCAGCGTTAAACTACATCGTATGACTGAGGAAATGTATTTTTAGGCGTGTTCGCACTGATCTTAGGCAAAACACATGTTGTATTTGAACCTCCATATATATATATATATATATATATATATATATATATATATATATATATATATAATATGAAAATATGACCTTTAAATTTATAAGACCTAAATCATCTTATAACTACACATGCATATATAGGAAAACGGACCTATCGTATGGTAGCATTAAGAACAACTCAGGGTCGACCTAAGGAAGCAATGGTGTAATCATACCAAACCTAATTATTATCATCGGGATTCTGTCACAATTCCTAATAACTGTTAACTAGAAAACAAGAAAGCAAATTAGTAGCAATAAGGAAATAGATATAAGATAAGAATAAAGAAACATATATCATCTAAGAATGATCACTATTCATGCATTATCTAGACCTGATATTGATATTTGTATACTAACTGTCAAATGGAATTATAATCGCTAAACTCATAAACCAGCAATTAAAACCACAGCCATAATGAAATATCCATGAATTAATGACCTAGCTATAGGACACTAAACACATGATCTAAGACCTAGGGTCATAGACCAATCCTATAATGATTAACCATGATATACTAATAAGTTATAAACTAATTACATACCATAACATATGCATTATATTTAGTCATTTCACTATTCCCTTTACCCAAGACATGGAAGCTAAGATCCATGACCAAACATAGAGACACATTTAAATCAATATAGATTATTGAACATGCATAATCACCATTTCCTATCTAGGCTCGCTAGAGTTCCTATACACATATTGAAATCGCTATATAACAACTAAGAAATAGCATCAATTCAATAAGCAGAATACGTCTATCCTACCAACCAACTCAATAACTACTAGGAAATGATCAAACACATCATTCAACAACACATCTTTAATATGCAAGATGAATCATAATCATTATACTAAAATAATTATACATAGATATATATATATATATATATATATATATATATATACATGCAAATGCAAATAATTATATATATATATATATATGAATATATACATATTCATATAAAAATAATCATATAAGAAATACGATGTTGATATATATCACTCCATGCAAATGCAACTGGTTCTACGTATCTCGCAAAATACACTGAATATGGAACTTATATAATTATTATTATTATTATTATTTATTATTATTATTATTATTATTATTATTATTATTATTATTATTATTTATTATTATTATTTATTATTATTATTATTAAAATTATTATTATTATTATAACACTTATTATTATTTATTTATTATTATTATTATTATTATTATTTATTGTTATTATTATTATTAACGAATATAAAAAATAACGTTTTAATATTTGTAAGTTATTAAAAAAAGCTGAACGAGTTATTAAAAATAAATATATTAAATCTTATATTATAAGACAATACATTCGTTTATATTCGTGGTCCCGAAAGAAAATAAGCCTTAATAAACTTTTATTCCCTCAGATAACTTTATAAACTTTTAGTAAGGAATAAAATAAAATTAACGTTTTAATATTTATAAGTTATAAAAAATATAAACAAATTTTGTAAAAGACTTACTTCTAAAAATATAATACAAATTTGAAGTAAAAGATGGTCTAAAACAAGTTGAAAATTTTCTGGGATCCTTAATGGCCTATTTAGTGCTTAAACGGGCATTTAAGTTATACCTCTCACCAATCATTAGCACCGGTCCCTATGAAAAGGGGATTAAATGAGATGTCAGGCTTTAATGGGGCATTAAGGGCATAAGGGGGCATTTATGTTAGTATAAATGGGGCATTATGACCTTAATGAGCCATTAAGGGCGGTGTCACTAGTAATTTTTTTGGGTGTCCCTAGCAACACCCTTAAAAATAATACATAATAATCTAAAGGTAAGACACAATGTGTCTTTTTACTATTTAAAAAAAAAGACATAATAACCAGCAAAAAAAACACAAATGACAATTAAAAAGACACAATTACGAATATTAGCCACAATGATGCAAGGGCACACTATGAAATCGAAAGAGTAATTTTTATTTTATTTTATATATAGCAATACTGTAGACGTTCTAAAGATAAAAAACACTCGTTTTTATGGTGTAAATTGAATAACTAATGTCGTATGTAAAAGTTATGAAGGTTTAAAAAAATGGGGGAACTTAATAAAAAGTCAACAAAAATGGCTATGACTAAAATACATTTCTTTTAAAAATAATAAAAAGACACGTGTCATCGCATGAGACCTTCTTAACCTTCTTAGAAAACTATATCCGCTTATTTGAACATTTCTCTATGCAACATAATATATATCATTTGATTACTTTAATAAAAGACACAATTACGAATATTAGCCACAATGACACAATGATGCAAGGGCGCACTATGAAATCGAAAGAGTAATTTTTTTTTTATTTTTTATATAGCAATATTGTAGACATTCTAAAGATAAAAAAACACTCGTTTTTATGGTGTAAATTGAATAAATAATGTCGTATGTAAAAGTTATGAAAGTTTAAAATAATAGGGGAACTTGATAAAAAGTCAACAAAAACGGCTATGACTAAAATACATCTCTTTTAAAAATAATAAAAAGACACGTGTCATCGCATGAGACCTTCTTAACCTTCTTAGAAAACTATATCTGCTTATTTGAACATTTCTCTATGCAACATAATATATATATATATATATATATATATATATATATATATATATATATATCATTTGATTTTATAAAAGACACAATTACGAATATAAGTCACAATGACACAATGATGCAAGGGCGCACTATGAAATCGAAAGAGTAATATTTATTTTATTTTATATATAGCAATATTGTATACATTCTAAAGATAAAAAAGCACTCGTTTTTATGGTGTAATTGAAAAAATAATGTCGCATGTAAAAGTTATGAAGGTTTTAAAAAAATTGAGGAACTTGATAAAAAGTCAACAAAAATGGCTATGAGTAAAATACATCTCTTTTAAAAATTATAAAAAGACACGTGTCATTGCAGGAGACCTTCTTAACTTTCTTCGAAAACTATATTTGCTTATTTGAACGTTTCTCTATGCAACACAATATATATCATTTGATTACTTTTATAAATAATTTTTGTATAATTAGTATGTGTTTAAATAAATAAGTAACAGAATAAATATAAAAGACTCGTTTATTGTTTTGCTAGTTGTGTGGTGCTTGACATGTAAAGTTTAGGTTCGTCCTTGTTTATCAATTCACCCATAATATGAGCTTGAGTGTGTTTAAGCTCGTCTTGATTTGAGCTTTTAGCGAGAAAATCTTGAATATCTAGGAGTTTGGCTTCGCATGTTTACACCCTAAACTTCACGCCATAAATCATATTCTTTTGTGTTAAATTTTCTTCCATCGGATCAGTTTCTAGTTACTTTCTCTTTGATTTTTTCATGTATAATTTGTTTAAAAGACAATCAAATCACAGGAAAATCAAATTTCAATTTGATAGTCAGAGGTAACGGTAGTTCATTCATTTTAAAAGAAAATGAAGAGGCCTAGGTTCACACATCTTCATGAACACTTATGACCAAACGCGTTTCAAAAACCTCGAGAGTAACTTAGTAGATTAATATATAAACAAGAAAACAGAACGAAAACATGTATGTCTTAACATGCTTTGTTGTAAGTACAATGTAGTGGTCCGGCATTGGCCGTAAGACCGGGCACTTGTGATCCATGAGCAACGGGGAAAGATTGTGCTCCAGTATAGCCTGGAGAGCAACTTCCCCATCCAGATGGAATGAAATACGCTCCATCTAGAAACACGTCTTTAGAAGACCTCCATTTCCAATTCTTCCAACCTTTGTTAACTTCCCTCTTGGTTACCTACAAACAATTTGACAGTTAATTAAATCTTTAGACAACTAAATAGAAAAGAAAACCTAACACTCTAATGATACTTCCTCAAGGTTGTACTTGTACCTCTTTGTTTGTTGGATTTTTAGACGCGATATAATAGTTCCCTTCGCTAAATATCGTTGGATTCGCGCTTCCACCAATCGCGTACATATGCCATTCATCGTATTGATTGTTTGCTACATGTGCGTAACCTAATCGTACCCTGATATTTGTATACAAGATATGTATATAATTAGTTAAAGTGACAATGTTTTCGTCATATTTAGGTCATAAGAATTATAGATACCTTGGCATCCTTTGAACTAGTCCCGGGCCAAAATGGTTATAAACAACGGTCACTTTCATGATTTTATCTTCAATATTGTTGTCGTTGTGGCCGAATAACATAACCTACAACATAAAAAAAAACAAAAAATGATTTAAAAATGTGAATTTCATGATATTTATCATTTAAATTAATATGCATGAGATGATGAGAAACTAGTAATTTTACCTTATCGTGTTGAGAAAAGTAGTTATTAGAGATTGTGACAAAAGTTGAAGCATGAATCACATCAATTAGCCCATCAGAAGCTCGAGCCAAGAAGCAATGGTCAATCCATACATACGAAGACGCGAATATATCTATCGCGTCTCCGTCTGAGCCTAGACGATGGCCCACATGCATGGGAGTGCTTCTGACAAGGCCTGATTTTCCGGGCTTACAGTCATGAATACTGATTCCATGTATGATCACATGGCTCACTTTTTGTATCGTTATACAAGGCCCGTTTGCAATTTCCACTTTTGCCCCTCTTCCATCGATGGTCTTGTAACTGTTCATAATAAGTTCGTTTTTGAGGTTGATCACCATATCCTTTGCAAATATGATCCACAACGGTCTCGTTTGAATCACCCCATAACGAAGTGTGCCTGGTTTAGGGTTGATTGGATCATCCGAAGGGTTCGTTACCACATAAGTTGCACCATTCTTTCCTCCTAAGGCGCCCTTTCCAAACCCAATGGTACAATCAGCTAATGCACGACGATTAGATGCCCAATTTGAGGTCTTACGACGGCATGCATCGATGATGTTTGAAGGTTTTGAGGCGAGTTTCGGAATGTAGGCGGTGACGGTTTTAGGGGCATTATAGTAATTTGCATGCGAGATTGAGGCATGAAAGCATAAGAGACTTAGGATGAAGAAGAGTGAGGCCATGGATGATGTTGTGAGGAGATACGATAAATCAACTAGAGACAATCAAGATATATATAAGATTGGATAGTTACACTTTTGCACCCTTATTATTATCAATTTTTTGTTTTGAACCTTGATAAAAGTTTCAAGCTCTAGTCATTTCAAATTCTTTTTGTAGAGTAGTATATGACGGGAACACAACACTATCAGAGACAATGGTTCAACGCTTGACAATCAATTGATTCATAAAGTGTTATATAGATTTGAACATTTAATAACCGTTTGTAAAATAAATTAATTATGAAATCAAGCAAAATAAAAACGATTTTCAGAATTTAGTTAAGTGAAAAATTAAGTGTTTAAATAATTAGATGTATATTATTCAGCTTTTTTTAAGACAATTTTGCCTCTTGAAATTTTAAAATTCAATATAAAAAACCAATATCATCTTGCTCAAATATTATAAATGTAATACAATTTTTTTTTTTGAAACAGAAATAATAAATTTGTTTACACTTTCAAGCCATATTAAACATGCTCTAGGTAAGAAGTCCATATTCGAGCTCAAACTTACTTGATATCGTTAACTTAATCCTGTAAGTTTAACGGTTGATCTCAATGTACGAGTGATTTGACAAGTTTATATCCCTAAATTTTAGTTAAATAATTATACCTTTTTAGCAAAGTGTAAAGTATGTACAAATACAAGGGAGCTAATGTAAATAAAGCTATAACTATGTGGTACACACGATTTTGACTTGCAATGTGTGTGGAGACGTGAGTGCACGAACTTGTAAAAAATTGTTTGGTCAAACATGTCTTTCTTTTATAAATTTGCTGACTTTAGGATAAAGTCTTGGTAAGCTAAATTGGGCCATAGCCCAATAAATTTTCATTGGCCCATTGATTAAAAAGAATAATAGAAATAGAAGTCACACATTTTGTGCTACGAACGTCATTTGTTTTTTTATTTTTAACAGCAACCAATCTCCATTAAACAGGGAAACGACACCCCTAGCAAGGAGCTAGGAGCGCCCCCAAACACCACAAAATTATATCAAGGAACAGTTATTCCAATCAATACCACATTTACATCTATTACTAATCCACACCTTGCTCCACGTTCTAATCTCATTTATGACTTTACCTAAAGAAGGCACCGCCCCATTAAAAACGGCATTATTCCTTTCCTTCCACAAAAACCAACACGCAATGAGAACAATGCCTTGAACCACCTCCTTTTTCTTATCCGCGATTTGCCTCATAGCATGAATATTAGTCAAGTCTTCAAACGAGAAAATGATCAAACCTGGGATTTTGCACCATTCCACTAGCCACTGTCAAACTTTATCCACGAAAGTGCAATTACTAAAAAGATGCGAGACAGACTCTATCACGAAAGTGAAATTACTAAAAAGATGCGAGACAGACTCTAAACCGTCCCTGCAAAGCCAACACCAGGAGGACAGAACCTGCACATTCCTCCTGATCAGAGAGTCCGAGCTCACAATCCTGTTCCGAAGGGCCCTCCAAGCAATCAAATTAACTTTGCTTGGCACCAACCGACACCATCGATAAATTGGACCCCCCACCGTAACATCATGAGCCGAAATAATCTTTCTGGCCTCCTTAGCTGAGAATTTTTGCGCACCATTCCCAGTCCACCTCCAGCCGTTGTTGTGTTCCTCCATCCAAAGGTTCATCCCAAGATTTCTTTTTTCCAACTTAGTTAACGCCAACAATATTTTTCCAAGTCCCTGAAATCTCCTTCTTGCAAGGAAAGAACACAGCCCGATTACGGACAGAATGAATACTCTTCATAACATTATTCCACAACCTCCCACCATCCACCTTAAACTTCCAAAGCCACTTGCACAAAAGGCTAATATTCAAATACTCCAATTTGACCAAACCTAGCCCGCCTTTCTTGTAACCCTTGTGCTTAAACCGTGATCCGAGCTGGAAATATTAAATGGAAAATATTCAAAAGATTCAAGATCACAATTTGAGGCGGTACGCCTAGGAATAGGAATTCCCAGGCGGTACGCAACCCGTTTGACAAACGGGTCGGGTTGTGGCACCCATCGGATCCCCGCATACCGCTACCTCAAAATCCGGGCGGTACGCCCCAAATTGAGTATTTTGGGGCCGTACGCCTCGATTCCAGTTCGTTAAAAACAAGGATTTTGGCCTTTATATCTATTGTACACTTGTGATTTTCTGCTCACACTCGGCCAGAATCCTCCATTGCTGCTCCAGACCTCTGTTCACATAGAATCCAAGCCATTAGAGCTAAAGGAAAAGGAAATCATTAAGGGTAAGCATTCCTTCAATCCTTTTCATCATTAATCACATGTTTACTTGAAGAAACCTCCACTCAAAGTCTTAACCCTCATGAATGCAGCTGTGGATATGCATATTGGGATGATCAAGGTGTGTGGAAACCAAATTCAAGGTTAATCAAGGTAAGGATGTCTTGATTTTTGCTTAAGAAAGTTAATTAGGGTTTCTTTAAGATCTTACACTCATAATATGGTAATGGATCCTACATGCAGCCTTACATCTGCTCTTGGAAGTGGATTGGGGACCTAAGAGAGCAAGGAAACCAGAAAAGTTTGAGTGTACAAGGATCCCTTCACAAGGTACAATCAACTAATGCATGCATGATGATTTTTCTATAATTAGGGACATTGCATGTAAGGATAACAAACCCAGATTTGATCAGTAATCCTAATGTGGAAATAAGTTATAGAGTCACAAGAGTTCTATCCCTAATGATGTTGGTATGAATCGGGAGTTGAATTGATGAAATTTACCATTAATGAAAAGCTCGGGAACTAGAGTTATGGTTAAATCAAGGATATAAACTATAAGTAAATCACTGATCAAAACCTCACTATGATATACTACTGATCCCTCAAATAATTCTGGCCCAAAAACGGACAAAATGTAAAAATGCACTAAAAGACAAAATAGTCGGGCCAGATTGGGGCGTACCGCCCAAAATCTGTACATGCAGAGCGGTACGCCCAGGAATGTAGAACAGGAGCCGGGACCAACAGATTACAGCGTACCGCCCAACTTCTGATTATTCAGGGCGGTACGCCCGGATTTGAAATCAGGAACTCGGATTACCATTTGACGCGTACCGCCCAGAAATGTAAATTTCCACGCGGTACGCCTATGAAGGAAAATGACAGAATGTTTGGTCGATTTTAAGTGAACCAAAAACCTTACCGGTTGATCTGGAGGCTGTATTTCATGGTATTTTGAACCTGAGATTGCTAAGGGACACGTTAGCCTTGTATATGACGAATATATACATAATACTTCTGATAGGTTGCTAGAAACTGAAGATAGGATATTCTAGTCGAATCTCGGATTTCCGTCTAGCACCCTATTTCTGACTTCATTACAGTGAGTCCTCTGACTTCCTTCATTAGTTATTTGTTTGAGATCACATTTCTGTTTGATGTATCTGTTATATC
>JBCNJP010000023.1:19257586-19278586 GCA_039602395.1 Deinandra increscens subsp. villosa
TTATTTATTTAAACACATAATAATTATACAAAAAATATTTAGAAAAGTAATCAGATGATATATTGTTGCATAGAGAAATGTTGCAAATAAGCAGATATAGTTTTCTAAAAAGGTTAAGAAGGTCTCTTGCGATGACACGTGTCTTTTTATTATTTTTAAAAGAGATGTATTTTAGTCATAGCCATTTTTGTTGACTTATTATCAAGTTTCCCCATTTTTAAAACCTTTATAACTTGTACATACGACATTATTTTTTTAATTACACCATAAAAACGAGTGTTTTTTTTTTTATAAAAACGAGTGTTTTTTATCTTTAGAACACCTATAGTATTGTTATATATAAAATAAAATAAAAATTACTCTTTCGATTTCATAGTGCGCCCTTGCATCATTGTGTTATTGTTACATTGTGTCTAATATTCGTAATTGTGTCTTTTTAATTGTCATTTGTGTTTTTCTGCAGGTTATTATGTCTTTTTTTAAATAGTAAAAAGATACATTGTGTCTTATCTTTAGATCATTATGTCTTATTTTCAAATAATTATGTATTATATTTCAGGTCATTGTGTAATATGTATTTATCATTGTGATTTATTTTCAGATCATTGTGTCTTTTGTTTCAAGTCATTGTGTAATATGTATTTATCATTGTGTTTTATTTTTTAACTCATTTCGTGTTATTTTGTTATTGTTTTTTGTTTATTAGATAAATTATCACAATAATAACATAAAGATACAATAATGAGTATTAGACATAATGACACAATGACGCAATGACGTACTAGAAAATCAGAAGAGTAATTTTTTAATTTTATATGTAACAACACTGTACACGTTTTTAAGGATAAAAATATTCGTTTTTATTGTGTAATTCTATAAAAAAAATATCGTATCTAAGAGTTATAAATATTTTAAAAAATTGAGGAACTAGATAAAAGCTCAACAAAATGGCAAATACTAAAATGTCCATCTATCAATTTGATATCTACCATTGATTAGATAATCTAATGAGCTCAAATCATTCTTAGTATTATTAGATTTATCATACTTCTTAGTATAACCTTAATTATGTTGCATATAAAATATTTAATTCTTATATATACATTTACAATAAAAAGTAATTTTTATTTTTGACATGTAACGTTTTCTTTTTATTTTTAATTTTTTTTCGTTTTAGTCATTTTAGTTTTCTTTTTATTATTTTGGCCAAATTATTATTTTTTATGTTTTGATCACATTAGTTTTTACATTTTCATTTTGGTAGTTTGACTTGTCTTACACGTCTTGCAATTTGTACGAGCATCATGTGTGTGGCTTGATTATCTGGTAGGGGTCTTCCCACTTTTGGGACCCATCTTGCCCGTGGGTTGTTGTCTGCATGCTTTGTTTTTCCCGAGTACTAGGTCTCCTAACCTGTATAACTCAGGCTTGACCTGGGCGTTATGGTGTTTCTCCATCTGAAGCTTATACCTTACTTCCCGTATTTGTGCTACTTCGCATTTTTCCTCTAATAGATCCATGTTGGTGAGGATCTCATTGTCATTGTCAGTCGCTAAGAAATGGTGTCTTCTTGGTGAACTAATTTCAACTTCTATCGTGATCATCTCCTCCGAGCCAATGGTTAGGCTGAAGGGGTTTTTCCCCGCGACTAGTTTTCTCCGTGGATCAGATAGCCATATAACACTTAGTAATTCTTCAATACAATATTTTCCATATCTACCAAGCCTTGATTTTAAACCGTCAATGATGCTTTGATTCGTCCATTTCAACCTGTCAATTGACTTGATATTGTGCTACAGAGGTAAAGAGTTGCCTGATGTTCATCTCTTTCACACCACCCTTTAAAGTGTTCCTTATTGTGACATCCCAAAATCGCATTGAATAATTTCACTTGAAATACTCGTTGGTTTAATTATTGGATTTTCCATTTAATTAGTAGATGTAAAAGTGGCGAGAAATTTACTTAATGTTTATGTTAATTTTAAGTCAGGACGGTTAAGTTATTCCTCAAAAATTAGTTTTGTGATTAACGTAGTTAAAAATTAATGTGGTGGATGGAACTCTGGCTTGAACAAAATTAACATTTATAACGGAAAGGGACTTATCTTGCTAACTGATTAAAGATGGTTAAAGTGGAGGGGCTAAACTTGTCAAAAACCAAAACTCGGACATAAGATGGGAGGGGGGTCACGATTTTGGTTCGGAAACAAGAACACAAATGTGTTCTTGTAAAGAAGTCGATGCTCATCCCCAAATCAGGCCAAAATAGGAGTTGAAATATAATAATTGGGTCTTGCATGACTTAATTTATTGTTAAAGGAAAGGTTATGAGCTAGGATGGCCAGACATTCATCAGTGTAAGGAACCCTAACTCCTTCCCTCTCTAATTTTCGTAACCCACTTTTAGGGTTATGGGAAAAGTTGATTAAAACACAAATTTATGGTTTGATAGTGTTAGTTGACCAGAACTATAGTTAGTATAACAATAGTTTTAGTGGAATTCCATGATTATGATGTGCATGTGAAATTCTAGTATGACTTGTGAACTTGTGAAATGCTAGTTGAAATATGAGGCTATGATGGTTAAATGTGGATGAGAAAGATGAACTTTCACTAGATTAATTATTATTTTGATAAGTGATGAAGTAATTTGAATGATGAGTTGAAACCATGCCTAAATAGGTTGTACTCGTGGCTTAGTAGGTTGTGCATAAGTATGAATTTGCCATGCATGTTTAACAAGTGAACTTGATGCACAAAAAGTTGAGGAAGTGTGGAATTTAGTTTTCAAGCATAAATTATGTGGTATTATGTGTATGATTAATGATACATGTAACTAGTATGTGCTAAATGTGGTGAGTATTGTAGGGTCTAGATTTAGGTTGTTACTTAAGATTGTATTGACATTTGTATATATATATTTTTTTTGTAATCTGCGAAATATATGTGACTTTCCGCAAAGCTAGTCTGGGTAATATATTAGTTTATTTCTTCAAAAAGTCCATAATGTGTGAAAAGTCTGTTAAGACTTCTCGCACATTATGTCTATATATATGGTCGATCAAGTCTAGTTTCTGTAACGAATGTGAGTGATTGCGAAGCTCTGTCCAGTTGCAAACTCGAGCTTACGAGTGTTGTAAATGTTTGTTTATCCGATTAGTTGAAGAGTTCGCTAAATTCAAGTGTTGTTTGATTCTCCATTGTTAATACGTTTACTTCACTGTTGCGATCCGCTAATACATCACGTTCGTTTATTTTGAGCTTCTTCGAGCTCAATTGTGATCGGACATAATTCAAGTTGATAGCAAAAGATCGAATTCACAGACCTAAAAGTGGTATCAGGGATTTAGTTGCTGAATTCAATTGGATCAGTGGTGAATTTCTACAAATAGAGAAGTATTTTGAGCTTTTGTAAAAGTTAACATGGATCGATTCATTTCTACTTGTTCTATTACTAGTTTTTATTCATTTCAGTAGTAATTGCTTGTGTTTGCTGTGTTTTTCAGGAAATTTGGATTAGATTTGATTCGAATTGTGTTTGTCGCGAAATATAGTTGGAAATAGTTTTTTTCTACGAAAAAATTGAGTTTTTGCTAAATCACGATGAACTCAAATCTGTTACTTTTGCGACAAATACATAACTGAAACATCGCGTTTCAACTTTTCTCTGATCATTCGCGTTTCAACTTTTTCCAAAGAATATTAGCGAAAAGTCATTTTTTGCGAAAAAGTGAAATTTTTTCACATAACTCTGTTTTTGCAAAAAAAGTTTATGTGCGAAAACCTAAACCATGTTTTCAACTATTCTGTTTCTGCGAAATTTAACTTTTGAATCTTGTGTTTCCGGTGTTCTTAAAGATGATAAACCAATCAAATGAAATGGTCAAAAATCCACTTTCTAAAGATGCCTATGCTTATTTCTTGAGGAGTTTGGACAACATGATTATTAATTCTTAAATAAACTCTAAGAAAAATAATAAAAATGCTGAAAATGAGAAAAATGAAATTAAAATGAACTTAAAAGTTAATGAATCTGTGATTAAGGTCAAATCATTTTTTGAACAAAAGACTGATTTAAAAGATGATAGAATTGATTCAAACATGAACAATGGTGATGGAAAAGCTTTGATGGCCGAGAAGAAAGCTGATTGTGAGTTTTGTGAACAAGTCACTACTGCTTACTCTATTCTTTGATTGTGAGTTTTGACGAGGTAGATTATGGTTTTGGCTCCATTCTTCGTGCTGCAAAATTTTATAGATCTAGAGATGGAAACATGTATCTACTTCAGAAAAATTAAATCCTGAGCAAAACACTTGAATCTTTCAAAAAAATTGAAAATAATTTTAAATCCAAGACTGATCTTATAATATTTGAAAATTCTGAATTGAAAAGGTTCATTGCCACAAAAGATGGTCATATTGATGGATTAAATGAGAAATATGAGGCTACAAAGCATGAACTTGTATCAGCTGAGGCAAAATTAACAAAGTGGAATATGTCATCTGTAAAATTAAAACACTTGCTTAAACGGTCATCGATATGAGAAATGCGGAATGAAATTGATTTTCTTCCGAGTTATTTTTTTTATGTATTCCACCACCAGACAATTAGGTAAAAATGCCGGCATTTCACCCTAAAAATGATTAGCTTCTTCTTCTGAAGAAAAAAATTCTTGAAAATTATTTGTCTACATCATGTTAAGAAGCTGATTCATCTACGGGTAACGAAAATGATCAATTTGAAACAAGACCCGGTATTGGTTTTCAAAGTGAATCCACAAAGAAATCAAATTTTTCTTCAACTAGTTTGAAGAAAAACACTTTATCAAGCATTGTGGTTTCATTTGAATCCATTAAATTTACAAGTGGAGGATTTGAACAAGTACGCAAATTACAACAAACAAACACATAAGTTTTCGACTCGGGCTACTCGCGTGTCATGAGGACCCTAGCCTCCTCAAACCCACATACATGAGTAGTTGTTAATTAATTCCCAAAAACCCCAAGATTAAACTACTAATAGTTGCTCAAAAATGAAGACCGACATATGGGCCCGCCGTAAGACAGAAGGCTTCCGGCGTATCATACTCTGGGTGCCGTATCATCCTCCCAAACCGGCGTATGGTACTCCGGTCCCTGATTAGCTTACATAAAAGATATGCCATTATATCCTATCTCATTCCGTGTTTCTACATGTTTCGTGTTTCTACATGTTTTGACACACTTGATTAGATTCACATGTAACAAAAGAAATTCAAGTTCAACTCGACAATACTAATTTAATAGTTATGATTCAAAGATCATATGAACGTCTAACCTTGTTTACATACATCACATGGCCATTGTTTTTGACTTATTCTATGTTTAGCCATTTGACCCACATGCTAGTTTCATATGTATGGAAACTACCTTACATCCATTAACTTAACGATTTCATATTCGGTTTCAAAAGAGTTAAACCATTAATACATGTCATAGCATTTACCGATTCCAACCCATTAACTCGTTTGATTGATTTCATACTTTGTAAGGTAAATTACTAGTCTATTAATTTGGAATTACATCTTTTGTAGAACCTGAAGTCTCGAACCCGAGTCTATCACCGGGCTGATCAACTTGAAGAGAACTCAACCGGGTTATAACGTTTTGGAAGATCCGCGTGCTTTTGTATTTGGGTCTACTATACCCGGTTCTTATTTTTGGTTGTTAAAGTTAGTTATATTAACTGAACTATAGTTAGAAGTGTAGTTAGTTGTTTGTTAGATCTAGTTAACGATATATAACTAGATTCTTGTATTTTGATCTTCAATCAATGAAATCAGATTGATTTTCAGCTTGTTCGTGCTCTCTTTTCATCTCAGTTTACATGGTATCAGAGCAATTTTGCTCTTGATCGTCTGATCTTGCATTTGTTCCTACTTCCTTCGATTCTCTTCCGATTTCGTTTTCTGATCTTCCTTTCTTCATTTTTTTTCTTCAAAATTCATCATGTCTTCCTCAAATTCAACAATTGATCCTTCTGATCCGTTGTTTCTTCATGCTTCTGATCATCCTGGACTGATTTTGGTTTCAAAAGCTTTTGATGGCACTGGTTTGCGTCTTGGAAAAGATCGATGTCCATAGCTTTGTCCACTAAGAACAAAGCTAGTTTTATCAATGGAGAGATTAGCAGTTCTGACACAACTCAACATCATTGGAAGCGGTGTAACAATATGATAATTTCATTGATCTTGAACACTTTGAGCAAATATATCAGCGAGAGTGTGATGTACACGCAAACTACTTCTCAACTTTGGAAGGAACTTAATGATCGATATGGCCAGTCAAATGGTGCCAAATTCTATGAACTTCAAAAATCACTCACTAAATTAAGTCAAGGTAACTCTAGTATTGCCTCTTATTTTGCAAAAATGAAGTCCATATGTGATGAACTGAATGCTCTTGATGTGATTCCTGCATGTTCATGTGCTTCTTCAACACTCATTCTCAAAAGAGAGAATGATCATAGACTTTTCCAGTTCTTAATGGGACTTAATTCCTCTTATGATGTTGTTAGAGGTGCTATTCTCATGATGGACCCTCTTCCTACTATTAATAAGGCCTACTCTTTGTTAGTTCAAGATGAGAAACAAAGAGAGGTTCATGCTTCTAACCAGTTTACATCTGATGTAGTAGCAATGCATGTAACAACCAATAGACCTTAGCAATCTAATAAATCTTATAACAAGAAATTGGTGTGTAGTCACTGCAAAAAAAACTGGGCATGTTGTTGCTAAATGTTATAGAATCATAGGATTTCCTAAGGATTTTAAGTTTACAAATTCTAGGAAATTTTCTGTAAATGCTATCATTTCTAATGAAGTCAATGAGATTCCTAGTTCACCTCTAAATGGTATTGCTGGCTTATCCAAAGATGAATGCAATCAACTTTTGCAACTGTTGCAAAAGACTCAACAAGATTCTACTCCAACTGTTATTGATTCAGCAAATTTTACAGGTATCATGGCATCTAATTCATTTAAAATATCCCAAAAATCTATCAAATGGATTATAGACACAGGGGCAAGTAGTCACATGTGTTGTGATAAAAGACTTTTCACAAATATTCAAAATCTTTCAAAACCTGTTCTTATTGGCCTACCAAATGGTCAAGTTCTTGCAGCTCATAAAACTGGTGATATTCAGTTTTCATCCATTCTTACAATTTCAAATGTTCTTTTGCTTCCTGATTTTATGCATAATCTTCTTTCTATTCCTAGAATTTGCTTAGATCTTAATGCAACTGTTCAGTTCAACTCATTTTGTTGTACCTTGCAGGCCCTTTCACTGAGGAGGCCAGTGGTGCTTGGTAATCTAATCAATGGGCTTTACTTGCTGAAACAAGACCCCATGTTTCTTTCAAAATGTAATAATCTTGATGAGATTTCTTGTTTTTCAAAATTCAGTTGTAATTCTGTCATTACTTCTCAAGTTTGGCATTCCAGACTTGGTCATTTACCATTTTACATACTCAAAACTTTGCCTGTTTGTAATAATTCCAATTTTACCCCTAATGATCCCTGTTCTATCTGTCCTCAAGCTAGACAGCATAGGTTGCCTTTTCCTAAAAGTAGCAGGCATACAACTGCTATTTTTGATATAATTCACATAGATGTTTGGGGGCCCCATAGTACTTCTACTTATAGTGGCTATAGATATTTTTTGACTATTGTTAATGACTATAGCAGGGTCACTTGGACATATCTTTTAACCACTAAAAGTAATGCCTTTGACATGTTAAAAAGTTTCCTTGAAATGGTTAAAACTCAATTCACCAGTACTACCAGTGCAGATTTCTTGCTCAAAGAAGGCATTATTCACCGAACATCTTGTGTAGCAACTCCTCAACAAAATGGAGTTGTTAAGAGAAAACACAAGCATCTTTTAGAAACTGCTAGAGCTCTTCTTTTTCAGTCTAAACTGCCTTTGAAATATTGGGGAGATTGTGTTCTTACTGCAACCCATTTGATTAATCTTTTTCCTACTAAATTTCTACAAGGCAAAACTCCTTTTAAATTCTTTTTCAAAAGCCTCCTTCCTATGACCACTTGAGATCTTTTGGTTGTTTATGTTTTGCTTCCACACTCAAGGCAGGCGGAGATAAATTCTAGCCAAGAGCTTTTCCCTGCATTTTCATTGGATATCCATATGGAAAGAAGGCTTACAAACTTTTAATTCTTCATACTAAATCCATCTTTATTTCCAAAGATGTGATTTTCTATGAGACCATTTTCCCATCCACTTCAACTTCATCTCAAACTTTGTTTCCACCTGCTACACATTTACAGGAATTTGATAATGACCATATTACCCTTCCTGTCCCTAACACTCATTTTGTTGATCCTCCTTCTCCTCCTTCACATTCTTTTCCTTCCTCATCATCTTCTGATTCTTCTCAGTCTCCTTCATCTTCTTCACCTTCTATTCCTCCTCCTCCTCCTCCTCCTCCTCCTCCTCCTCCTCCTCCTCCTCCTCCTACTCGTGCCTCTAACAGAACTCATAAACCTCCTTCTTATCTTGCAGATTATATTTGCAATTCTGTTTCTTGTGAGCATACTCTTACTACTTGTGTTGCAGCTTAGTCTCCCCTCCTGTTGATGCTTTTTTTAATGTGTTGGACACATTAAATGAGCCCACTTCTTACAAGGAAGCTTCTAAAGATCCTAATTGGCAACAGGCTATGCAAAAAGAATTTGATGCCTTGCACAATACAAACACTTGGTCAATTATCGATCTTCCAGAGGGTAAGAAGCCTATTAAGTGTAAGTGGGTCTATATTATCAAGTTCCATTCAGATGGTAGTCTAGAAAGATACAAGGCTAGACTTGTTGTGAGGGGGAACACTAAAAAAGCAGGCATTGATTACACTGAGACCTTCCCACCATTGGTCAAGATCACTACTATCAGGGCACTCATAGCCACTGCTGTTAAGTTCAAATGGGACATGTTTCAACTTGATGTAAACAATGCGTTTTTGCATGGCAATCTTGATGAAGATATATACATGTCCCCTCCTCCTGGTATGACTCTTGACACTCCTAAAAAGGTACTGAAGTTACAGAAATCACTTTATGGTCTCAAACAAGCTTCAAGGCAATGATACAGCCGTTTATCAGATGCTTTGAAAAGCAAAGGTTATGTGAGATCTATTAATGACTACTCTTTATTCACAAAGAAAATGGGATATTCTCTTATTCATATAGCAGTATATGTTGATGATATTTTAATGACTGGCAATGATCCTTCAGAAATGTCTTCTCTCAAAGCTTTTCTTGATCAGACTTTCAAGATTAAGGATCTTGGGTCTCTGCACTATTTTTTGGGATTAGAGGTTCTTCCTTGTTCAACTGGAGTTTCAATGACTCAAAGGAAGTTTACTCTAGATTTGTTGCAAGAATTTGACAATCTTGATTTGTCTGCTACTTCCTCACCATTACCTACTCATTTGCAGCTCACTCTTAATACTGGTACTCCTCTAGCTGATCCTTTATCCTATCGTCGGTTAGTTGGTAAACTCAACTATCTCACCCATACTCGACCAGATTTAAGTTTTGCAGTTCAATTCTTAAGTCAATTCATGCAGAACCCTTGTCAACCCCATTGGGATGCAACCTTGTACATAGTGAGATATCTTAGATATACATATTCTCAAGGGTTATTGTTCAATTCTACTTTCGATTTGACTCTTGAAGCATATTGTGATGCTGATTGGGCTTCTTGCCCCAATACTCGTAGATCCATCAGTGGATATTTCATTTTCTTTGGAGGCAGTCCAATCTCTTGGAAATCTAAGAAGCAACATACAGTTTCTTTGAGCTCAGCTGAGGCCGAATACCGTTCTATAAGGAGAGTAACTGCTGAGCTCGCTTGGTTGACTAGATTGTTCCATGAGTTTTCTGTTCCTATAATTGAGCCAGTTCCATTAAAATGTGACAGCCAAGCAGCCATTCACATTGCAAAAAATCCCGTATTTCACGAGGGAACCAAACATATTGACATTGATTGTCATTTTGTAAGAGAAAAAGTTCAAGCAGGTTTGATCAATCTTCAACATGTTGTTTCTAATGAGCAACTGGCTGATGTTTTAACAAAAAGTCTCCCTGTTGCTATTCATCAGTCCATTATTTCCAAGTTGGGGCTCTCCAAAGCCTCCAACTTGAGGGGGGGGGGGGGTGTAGAACCTGAAGTCTCGAACCCGAGTCTATCACCGGGCTGATAAATCTGAAAAGAACTCAACCGGGTTATAAGGTTTCGGAAGATCCACGTGCTTCTATATTCGGGTCTACTGTACCCGGTTCTCATTTTTGGTTGTTAAAGTTAGTTATATTAACTTAACAATAGTTAGAAGTGTAGTTAGTTGTTTGTTAGCTCTAGTTAATGATATATAACTAGATTCTTGTATTTTGATCTTCAATCAATGAAATCAGATTGATTTTCAGCTTGTTTGTGCTCTCTTTTCATCTCAGTTTACATCTTTCAATGGTTAAACTTGCTTTCACTTTCATTAATCCCAATACTTTTATATTTCTAATCAACAATTGCAACTTCCCATCCCGGATATTTAACTAGTAATTCAACTACGTAACTACTCGTACTAATTATAACAACTAAGAAAACATTTTCAAGCTAAACGATTTAATAAATACCTGAGCCACGCAATCTCTTAGCCAATTGGACCATAAGCCCCATCACTTCCTTATTATGCAATGTACACCGCTTATCAGTATTACTTTCGTGACCCTTGCCAACCTAGATCTTGTGTAATTCCACATTGCGATTCCATGAATCAAAATACATAATGGAATTAAGCTACACAATTCCTACTATTGATAAATCTTCCACCTTTCATATATTACTACGAGGTATTCTTTTAGAAAACCACTTATGATTCCATTTTATGTACCATTATTCAAAGGTCCATTAGTCTCATGTTAGAGTCAACTTATGGATACTCATCCACATGTAAGTTATTTATTAACGACTACTTTTCTATCATACCACATAGTAACGTACAACATTACGAGTTTATTTATATATGTATATAATATGAAAACCATTAGTGTAAGATTTACTTACTTGAAAGTTGACTTAAACCTTCGTTACCATGTTCTACATTCATAAGACAACTAGTTAGTCATTTCACAACAATGTTATTATATACTACGGGTCAATTTTCACACAAGTCAATTTCTTCATTTTTAGGCATTTGACTTTTAAAAGTCAAACTGTCCAAAAACTTAAACTTTCATTTAACCACATATTCATCCATATAACATTGGATTTCTAACTCCCTAATGTATGAACATGAGAACCACCATATTTAACAACACTTATAACATACATGTTACACGTACTACTGGTTATGTGCAAAATACAACATAGGTTATGTTTAGTAACCATAACCCACTTTTTTCTCAACTTTAGATGCAACAATTTCAGTTGTTAATCATACATGACCAGTCATACACATGCTCATTCAACCATCGTGATACTATATAGTGTTTACACAACATTAAATCATGAATTCAAGTAATTAAATCCACTTAAGCATTTCATCAAACACTTGGTGTGCATAAAACTTCTACATATGAACTTACAACTTTTTAAGCAAAGGGTATAACCCATTTAAGCATCGTATAAACTATAAGTGAAACATATCACCACTAATCAAATCATCATTTTAACTAGCGACACTTCCAGCTTTCTTATCAATATTTAAGCATTAAAACCACATGCTTCAACAAGCACTCCATTATTTCACTAATCATACCAAAATTCTCCATTAAACATCATAGTCTCGGAATTTCTCAACAACTATCACTAACATAACTATAAAGGTGTACCATTGTAGGTCCGGAAACAACAACTAATCACGATATTTTATTCACAAACGAGTGCGGAATCCTCGTTTATGATTGATTCAAGATAGAGAAGAGAAGAAACACGAAGAATACGATGATTAAACGTTAAAAACCTGATCTTGCACACAAGATGAACTTGTCGGGTACAAAACAGTAAATCTTAAACTAGCTCCTCTCAAGATTACGATCGTAATCACTTGGCAGCTCTTGGAAATCGTAAACAGCCCCCCACAATGGAGAACCACATGGGGTTTATATAGGATCCCTAATGGACCTTAAACCATAATAGTAAACCCAATGGTAAACCCCAAGCCCAATAGTAAACCCAACCAAACTAGTCTACTAATCTAAATAAACCCTCTAAGCCCAGCCCAATTAATTTAATACTACAAGCCTCATAATCTAGCCTCAACAATCTTCCCCTAGGCTTGTGATATTAAATATCTTCAATCTTTGAAAGTCTTCTTCTTGACTGGCTGGCATAGAAGTTGATGAAGATTCTTTCTGCAGAAATCTTCAGTGAGTTTCATGACGGGCACTTGGTACTTCCTCTTGATCAGCATCAGCTAGAACTTCTTGAAATTAACAAGTTAATGAGAGGAGGATTCTCATTGACTTGCTTCTCTTGAAAGAACTGGTTCTTGCTGAGTCTTCGGTAACTGTCTTGAATCTCCAAAAATTAGAGGGTAAAATTTTGAAAACCTCTAACTGTGAAGAACTTGATTGTTGATCTTCAAACTTTATGATCTCTGACTGCTCTCTGTATCATTTTCTTTTTCAAAGATTTGACTTGAAATCTTCAGCTTCCCCTAAACTTGTGAGCATTTTCTTTGAAAAACTTTTGAAGCTTCTGAAAACTTATAAAGACACCAACAACTTCCCCTGAATAGTTGCTTATTCAGATGAAAGTCTTATCCGGCTGGTTCTTTAACTTGAGCAGTAGCAACATCTTTCTATCATCAACCTGTCTGACACACATTTCAAAAAATATACTCCACCAGACATTTGATGACTGGTCTTTGGGTTAGAAGGTAATTATCATCTGTTCGATTGATTCAAATTAACATTATTTTAACCAAAAACCCTAATATAGATTACGGGTTTTCTATAAAACTTCCCCTGAACCCAACACCTCTAAAGACTTCCCCTTAGCTGAAAACTTCCCCTCAGCTAAGGACTTCCCCTGAGATAATGCATATTATGCTCGAGTTCCCTTCGGATACTATGTATTATGGAAGTCTTTTCGGATAATACTTATTATCCTCCCTCCTTCCCCTAAAAATTTGTCAAGATCTGACGGAGGAAGTCTTTTCCATTAGATAATAAGTATCATCCTCGAGTTCCCTTCGGATAATACTTATTATCCCATACTCCTTCCCCTAAAAATTTGGCAAGATCTGTCGGGGGCATATTGTCATGCATTAAAACCCATGAAAAACACATTTTGACTTCTTAAATCAACCTGGCCAAGACGAAAACACACCAAAAAGAACTTAACGACTCACACACGAAAGATAAAAATAAACAAATACTTACCAAACCAAACATGAGAAAGTTTACAAGGGGTCAAACCGTATGAATCTGACTGAGGAACCCTTTTCAGCTTCAGTTAGTCAACTAGTCCAGGTGATTGCCGGTATGTTTGTCCGCTTTAAACTCACACCCGTTTAATTCCAACCGAATGCGTCATGCTTAATATAGTACAATATTACCGTCATGTTTAATTGTCCCCACACCCAAGCGTACACAGCAAAACCTACCCAACCTCAGAGTTTATTGAGGATTCACAAACCCCCAGCTTGAGGAACCATGCAACACCGTTATGACTACCACTTATTTCATTAACCATCAGTTGGTGATTAGGTCGGCCGCTAAGCACGCAAAGAAGACCAACTGAGTGATTATTTATTCTCTTTTCTTTTTCATTTCTTTTTCTTTTCTTTTTATTATGTGGTGTAGTCATGACAGCAGAGACATGGCGTGTGAGAGAGTGAATACTAGGTAATTACCACTCTCAACCCGTTTTTGCCGGGACTCAGTCTTTTAAACCATGCAACCTGGGATGGGAAACTAAACATATATATCTTTTAAGTTCACTGCACTTTCATTGGAGGTCATAAGTTTAGGTCGAGCCTACCGAGTATATCACCTTGGAGCTTTCCTTTCACTTCCGCCTTACGCGAGTCAGCCATCTCCAACCCGGACATTCATTTTACTTCCCCTAAACTTCTCAAAAACAAGACACAAACAATTAAAAATTGAAAAGCACACTATTTTTGAGGGGTCAACTTTTTTCTTCATCTTTACATTTCTTCCCCTTGCTTTTTGATTTTTAATGTCACAATCTTGTGAACATCCTTTTTTTTTAAATGATAAAGTAAAACAGACAAACACACTTAAAAGAACAAAACACAAAATTTTGAAGATATCTGGCCAAGCTAACTTTCAAAGTATTGATTTGAAAGTTTTAGAAAATTGGGTTTCATGACGTGCACACTTCATTGCATTTGAAGTCAAACACATCAACAATCAATCACCAAGTGAAAATTTTAGGAAATTTGGTTTGACTCAAAACACCCTTTGCCGCTTCATCAAACAAACAACCAAGTTAAGAACAGTACCTTTCATGCTGGATTTGACCTTTTACCTCTCAAGGAAACATATCCTCCATAAAAAATTGCTTGTCATGTCATGAAGATACGTCTCCTAAACTGTGCCTGGAACAATCACTTATCAACAAACAAATTAGTAATAAAAACGTTAGTGATAATCCTCCTTGACTGTTCCTGCACATAGTGAGAGATTAGTTAGCCATTGGTACCCAGGCCATTGTTTTTCTGGGTACACCTGAGGAATCAATAAAGGATACCTCTTGTAAGAACATCCCCTTTGAGAAATCAGGAAGTTGTGATGGAGCTGCCTTGATTTTTGGTTTCCAAGTTCCAGGTTATTTAACATTTGTTTTAGTCACTTTTGGAGTTGTGACTTTAGGTATTTTAACCTTCTTTATTTTAGAATCATTTTTCAAAACAGTTTTAGTTACCTTGGGAGGGGTAACCTTGGGTTTCTCAGACTTTGGTTGTTTTGAAAATGGTTTCTTCACCTGTTTTTGGAAAATTTTGTAACTAGGAAAGCTGTTTTTTTTTATTTATAGTTTTTCTTTCAGCTTTGGCAGCGCCCCAATGTTGATCAGAGGGTTTAACCTTAGGAGTAACAGTCTTCATTGCCTTAGGTTTCTGCACCATCATCGGCTTATACTTCACAGACTCCTGAGATGAAACCCTTTGAGTTTTCGGATAATAGGGTTCATAGGGGCGATAAAGACAGTTTCTAGCAATATGACCAGCGATGCCACCACAATTAAAACAAGTCTGCTTCTTTAGATAGAAGTCAGACGTGTACCCATTTGTCTTCGGTGGCTGGTATGGAGCTGGTTTGCCTTGTGTATGCTTCTTTGGTTTGACTGCAGCTTCAGATTTGACTTTCTGCTGGTTTGTCAAAGCCTGTGTCGAACCTGTCTTTACTGTCTTTGTGCTTCCTTGATTCTTTGACGTTGAAGCACCATTCTTGCAATTACAACAACAACTGCATGATCCAACTGAAGAAATGGGAGACACAGCTACTCCCTTGAGTTTTTCATTCTTCACTCCAGCTGTTGGTTTCATACTTGGATGTTTGATGGTGATCTTTGGCCTCTCAACTTTAGGTTCACTTATCACTCCATCGGTTATTCCCTTGAACTTGGAGGAGGAGGATGGTAGTTCATATCCTACATCTGGTTCTTGGTCAAACATTGATCCAGATGTCATAAAGATCTTCCCCTCAGGCCGTGTCGTCAAGATCACCTTTTCCCTTTTGACTTCGTCAATTACTTTGAAGCATGGGGTTTCAGTTTTAGGGTATGGTTTCAACTCTATCCCAGCATCATCAGACTTAGAGTTATGACACCTGTCATAATTCTGACACTCAGCATCATTTTCTGATATATCTTTTACTCTCCCTTCACCATAAGTCATGTTTGCTTCATTATCAATTTCTTCTTGAGTCAAAGGTGTAGTTCCAACCAAGACACTATCAATAGGAGGAGCAGCTTCTTTATAATCAGACTCGGTTCGTTCAACTTGATCCTCACTAAGAAGTATTCCTATAATGTCTCTGGGAACTGGTGGAGGAATAATGCTGTTTGCAGACAGAGACTTATCAGACTTTTCTGACCCAAACCCAGTTTTATCTTTCCCAACTTGACCAGTCACAACAACATGTGAAAATTCCTTTCCAGCATCGAGCATTGTTTTGCTTCTCATTTGATTCACATTTAGTTTCACTTGCAACTCATTGTTCTTATGTGTGAGCTCATCTACCTGCTTCCTAAGCTCAGCTATTTCTAACTTTGCATTGTCATACAGTAGAGTTTTCTCAGTAGCAAGTTTTTGATATTTCACAATGTCTAGTTTCTGAGCTTTTACCTACTCCTCATTCTTTTTCCATCTACCCTTAAAAGAACTCCTCTCGCATTTTATCTCAAACAATTCTAAATGATAATTTTTA
The DNA here is from genome assembly GCA_039602395.1 of Deinandra increscens subsp. villosa. NCBI lineage: Eukaryota > Viridiplantae > Streptophyta > Magnoliopsida > Asterales > Asteraceae > Deinandra > Deinandra increscens. The sequence goes on from JBCNJP010000023.1 coordinate 19,274,035, forward strand.
CAAATTTGCCTTAGTCCAGGAATTATACGAGCACAAGTGGGATTGGGGCATATCTCAGTTTTGTCAACTTCATCTGTGAAATCATCTTTGTCCTCAACTATATTCTTTTCTTCAACCACTGAACTCATTATGCAGCTTCTGAAAATTTTGAAAAAATCAGCAAAAACGGCAAAATCGGCAAAATCACTATTCAAAGAATAGTGTCAGAAACTTAAACTGAAAAACGGAGGCCTTCGGAGTGGAATTTGGGGGTCCAAACGAGCTCCCCTGGAAGTTAGTCTGGGGTAATTCTGGGGCTTGTTGTCACGAACGTCGTGTTAAAATTTGAGCTTTTAACTCCAAAACGAGTCAAAAGTTACGTCCGAATCCGTGAAAGTGTGAAATAGAGACTTTTTGCCGCAAATCCTATTTCCGATCGTAAACCCTATTTACGATCGTAATCACCTCCGGGTCGTAAACAAAGATCGTAAACACCGATTCCGATCGAGATGAGTCGTAAACGCCGATTCCGATCGAGTACAGTCGTAAACTCCGATTCCGATCGAGTACAGTCGTAAACTCGATTCCGGTAGGAAATATCGTAAACACGTTTCCGGTCAGAAAATGTCGTAAACACCGAAAGCTTGCGTCTTGAACTCGTAAACACAAATTTCTTGATCGTAAACAGTCAAAGATCCCAGCTTGATGTCGTAAACGAGATTCCGATGAAGAAACTCAAGAACACCCAGTCGTAAACGCACAAAATACCCAGAAAACTGATCGAGAACACCCAAGAACAGCAGCAGCAGTGATCGTAAACCTGATAAACTCAAGAAAACTCGCAAAAACTGTTAGATCTTCTTGAATCAATATCGTAAGAACCGCGAAACACTCGTTTCTTGGCTCTGATACCAATTGTAGGTCCAGAAACAACAACTAATCACGATATTTTAATCACAAACGAGTGCGGAATCCTCGTTTATGATTGATTCAAGATAGAGAAGAGAAGAAACACGAAGAATACGATGATTAAACGTTAAAAACCTGATCTTGCACACATGATGAACTTGTCGGGTACAAAACAGTAAATCGTAAACTAGCTCCTCTCAAGATTACGATCGTAATCACTTGGCAGCTCTTGGAAATCGTAAACAGCCCCCCACAGTGGAGAACCACATGGGGTTTATATAGGATCCCTAATGGACCTTAAACCCTAATAGTAAACCCAATGGTAAACCCCAAGCCCAATAGTAAACCCAACCAAACTAGTCTACTAATCTAAATAAACCCTCTAAGCCCAGCCCAACTAATTTTATTTTACAAGCCTCGTAATCTAGCCTCAACAACCATTAACGCTACTACACCATGAAATTTGGTGTTTATTCCACTTTTCTCATAACCCTAAAAGTGGGTTACGAATTTTAGAGGGGAAGTGGGTTAGGTTTTCATACCATGAAGCATTATTGGCAATCCTAGTTCATAATCTTCCATAGATTCCGAATTTGAGGCATGCAACGCATAAAATTTCGGATTTCAACTTTCATTTGGCATGGTTTGGGGTAGCTAGTAGTCATTCCTCGCAATAACACTTGTGTGTTTTTGTGTGCCTGACCAGAACCATGGCCCCCACCCCTTTTACATCTTAAATTTTTGTTTTTGGCATATTAAGTCCCTCCTCCACTTAATTCTTCTTTGAACAAACGGCAACATAAACCCTTCCTCTTTAAATGTTAATTATTTTGATTTAAGGTTTCATTCATCTACTTAAATTGGATTATGTTAACCCCAAAGCTAATTTGGGAGGTAACTTAACCGACAAGACTTACGATTCAACTTATTTTAAATAATCATTCATCATTTTTAAATCTACCAATAAAATGGTGATTTAATACTTCGACCGACAAGTATTTCAATTAAAATATTCACCCCGGAATATGGGTGTTACAACTCTATCCCCCTTAAAGAGGGTTTCGTCCCCGAAACCTCATTTTCTCATCTATTTCACTCACCATTCTCCTCAATGGCCCATCCCATCAAGGGTTTAATTCTCTTTTTAATGCACATGCCAAAGGGTCATGTATTTAATTAATTTATTTGATTTCATGAACTACACTCACGTTACCCATGGTATATCATGCTACCCATATCTTGCTCAACATATAAACGATATACTACCTACTTAGCATGGATCTGTATTTCACATACCTTATCCACCTTGTTTGCTTCAACTTTTGACTTTTAACTTCCAACTTGGTTGACCCGATAGTGTCATTGTTTCTTACCTAGGTTGCTAAGAGTCAACATTTCACATTATTAGTTCGTCTTTCGACTAATAATTTATTCCACATCGTAACATCTTTCCTCCACATTATCACTTACATGATTCATTTTCAACTTGGATTCTACTATTACTTTCAGAAAGTCAAATCGTATTTTTGGCGTACTTTGCATGACATTCATATACATTTCTGCACGAAGCAACCTTTTCATTTTTTTTAATTCATATGTTTATGCATATCATCCTATTTACTTACGATGCTTAGCACACACTTAGTCGTGCTGAGCCAAACGCGTAAGTTAATTACTCTATTATGTTATCACAACATAGGGTCCTCAACATAAAGCATACGAGGCATTTTAATTTATATTGTGAAACACAACATAGATTTCTCGCATTCCAACAGATACTTTATTTTATCTACTTAGTTCATTACAAAATTGATTTTTCCACTTTTCAACATATCTCCTACTCGGCTCCCTTTGTTAGCACGAAGTAGACTTCTACGTTTCAACATTTAACCTATTTATTCTACTTTGTTTCTATACCCAAAGTAGAATATATCAATCTTTCAGTATTTATCATACTTATTCTATCTTATATTCACAATATAGAATCTCTTAACAGTTCAACAGTCAATATACTTATTCTACCTTATTAACACAAAGTAGAATTTATCAACATCTCAACATTTAACATACTTGTTCTATTTGATACCACAAATAGATTTTTTTCTTTCACATTCTGTCACTCAACATATTTATTCTACTTCGTCAATGTAAAATAGAACTCTTCCATGTTTAACATTCAACAGACTAACTAATCTACTTGGTTTGACCTACATAAAAATTTCAACATTGTTACATGTAACACACCTATTTTATTTTTGCTAATGCAAAAATATGCAAAAATAGAATTTCTCAAACATCCTAACTTTTAACGTACTTACTCTACTTGTTAACACAAAAGTAGACTTTTTCAACGTTACAACCTTTAGCGTACTTATTCTATTCGCTAACGTCAAATATAATTTTCCGAAACCTCAACATTTGACATTCTTATTCTACGTTTTTTAGAACAAGTAGAACTTTTCAATCATTTCAACATTCAACATACTTATCCTATCTTGTTAACACAAAATAGAATTTCCCTAAAATTTTAACATTTTAGCATACTTATCCTATCTTTGTTAAAACAAAATAGAATTTCTCAACATTTTGACTTTTACATATACGGCCATTTATCCTACTTAATTACCTCAAATAAGACTTTCTACAAAATTCAACAAATTCAACATACACCCTACTTATTATTACAAGTAAGACTTTCCATAATTTTAACCTTTACTCTATTGGCTATTTCTAATAGAGCATTAGACAACATTTTTCATCTTTTACTGTATTTGCTATTTGTGACGCCCACTCCCAGACTTGGCACTAGGAGGGGTCACGCATCGGATTTACTCATGAACACGTGACACAACAGAGATAAGCAACGGAAAAATTTAAAACTTTTACTTATTATAAAGCCAAGTACGTAAAGTAACTGAGATAATTTACAATCTATCTATATAGCGACTAACTATATCCGTCTTTATTTATCTACAACTAGCCACGCTCATCAGCTTCCTCTATAGCTTGCCCGATCAATCTCTTATCACGAGGGCTCCGCCCTTGCTCCCAAACGTCTCACCTTCACCTGACATACATATGGGTTTTGGGAAAAGGCCAGCTTACGCTGTTGAGTTCTACATTTTAAAAACATTACCTTGTTCGTGAGGTTAAAACCTTTGGACCTGCAAAATTCTTTTTTACAAACATTTATCAAGTATAACACATAACAAGTCATACATAACATAACATCATAATCAAACACGTTTCTCTAGAAAACATTTACCTTAATAACCTTTAACTCCTATGACCTGAATTTCATATACCTATATACCTTCTAGTTTCGAATACTGCTCAGGTGACTTTATCTGGAAGCCCCCAACCTCAGTACCGACAACCGTTCCATTTCTTCTATACCATCCCGGTCTCGAATACTGCTCAGGTGACTTCATCTGGAAGCCCCCAACCTCAGTAACGACAACCGTCCTACATTCCGTCCTTCCAGTCTCGAATACTGCTCAGGTGACATCATCTAGAAGCCCCCAACCTCAGCACCGACAACTATTCTCGTAACCTTAACTCTTTAGACGTTCTACTCTATCGAACATATCCTTAACCACCACAGTACTACTACCCACCCTAGTTAGATATCCGGATGACTTAGGTGTGCTAATAAACATGATAA
>JBCNJP010000023.1:19279086-19301754 GCA_039602395.1 Deinandra increscens subsp. villosa
TGTCGGTTGGGGAATGGCCATTGCATTCGATTTTGGGCTGATAATTGGTTGGGATTTGGGCCGTTAAAAAACTTTTCCCTGATTTATTCAAAAAGGAATATTATAAAGATTGTAAGGTGGCGCACAGAATGGAATGGTGGGGGAAAAGTGCTCTCTTAATGATCAGTGGGCTTCTCGGGTCTCTTGCAATGAAACTGTGTAAGAGTTGAGAATTCTACAAGCTTTGGTGGAGGGTGCTATTTTTAAACAGGTAAACGATAAATGGGGCTGGGGGAATAATGTGGATGACTTTTACTCGGCGGCGACCGTCCGGAAGGCTATTCAAAAGGGGTTGTAGGGGTTAATGGCCATAAATTCCCTTGGCTACCTTGGATCCCTCTCAAAGTGAACGCCTTTGCTTGGAGGGCGGCCTCGGGAAGAATTCCTTCCAAGGTTGGGTTGGCGTCTAGAGGGGGTTCGCCAGAGATCTCTTGTCCCGCGTGTCTTACCTTCGAGGAGACCTCGGATCATCTTCTGTTCCAATGCCAATGGGCGAAGGAGATTTGGACTAAGGTGGGTAGTTGGTGCCGGTCTTCTTTGGTGTCGATTTCGTCGGTTGCGGATGCCATTAACCTTCATGAGGATTGGAAAGGTTCAAAGAAAGCTAAAAAAGCTTTCCTCGGTATTATCCTTTCTTCTATATGGTTTATATGGAAAGCGAGAAACAACCGCATCTTCAACAACAAAGTGGAAAGGCCGGACATAGTGTTTGATAATATAAAATCGGGGTCTTATTTATGGATCACTAATAGGGGTAGTTTAAACTCTATCCTTTGGGTAGATTGGTGTATGTTTCCTTTCCATGGTTTGTAATCCTTCCTCTAGCTACTTGCTAGTGTCTTTTTAATATATTGGCTGTTTCTAAAAAAAAAAGTACTTTTTATCAATATATGGTAAATAAACTTTTTTAATGTTTATAAAAGTTAAATAATTTAAAACATTTATAAAAAAAAAACTACAAACGACCGTTTGTATCCTGTATAGAAATCAAAAGCTCCTGTGTCTTTATCACATACCAAAAATTTATTAATCTACTTTTTGATGTTGATTGTATTTTAAACCGAGCATTGAGTAGATTGTTATTTTTAAATTTATTTTACACATTACGTTTTATTATACATAGTAATCGTAAATACAGCCATAAAAGAAATTCCTTATAGTCTCTTTTTCACACACACACCTAACACCCCCATCTCTGCGTGCGGGTCCAGGTTTCATCTGTCACCGGCCCCTCTCTCTCTCTCTATATATATATCTATATGTATATGTATATATATATATACATATATACACACTGTAATTTCTGGTTGAAGCGAGTTGTTTGTAGGTAGGCTCCAGCTGAAGAGGGATTGCAGAGAAAAAGCATAGTTTCAGATAATGTCGTTGAAACCGGCCTCAAGTTTCACCCAACAACTTCTGTGAAAATGAGACTTCAACTCCACAACATTGCTAAAAGTATTCAACATTGGTACAAAAAGACATGGCTTTGAAGGCGGTACCAATCTGGGTCTGTTTTTCTCAATCTGATTTCGTTCAAAACAAGAAACAACTCCCCAATTTTAGGGTTAGTCTTGCAAAATTGAGGAAATGGGAGTGCCTCGCTTTGAAATTGAAATTGGCCCAACCGGAAAGGTCTCAAATCCATGTTGATGACGATGAGAAGAAGCCTCTCACTTCTACAAACAGCAAAACTGAAGAAACCCAGATCACGGAATCCAAAGGGTTTCATAAAGATTTGAATTCCTTACCAAGTAAGTTAATCTAGATTGTCTAAAAATTGTTGTTTAATTGGATTGGATTTATTTAGATTTAGCTGAATTGGTCGTCTAATTTGACTCTAGTTCTGATAATTGAAGTTTGACTTTTTATTGCATTGTAAAAAAGGCCAAAAGAAGATTAAATTGGGTAAACTTTAGAGATGCAAAATGTGAGACAGATTTGGAACTTTTTGTTCATAAATAACATTTCTGCAGGTGTAACATTCTTTTTGTAGCGCATAATGACCTTACTAAATTTCTTTATAAAAGGTGAGACATACCTTGCTTTTCACTATTTTTTTTCCTATCAAAACAATTCAAATTGAACACGGTTACAATTCAACATGAAGTACAAGGGAGGCGGGCAACAAGCTGCGCCGCCAGCCCTTTCTGAATAGCAAAGCCTAACCGAGTGAAAACCACATTCAAACCACTATGAATCGCCACGTTCCCATGCATAACCTTCTGGACCCTGCTCAAAGTTTCAACAGCTTCCGGGGCAAGGTAACCGAAGGTATCAAACGCGAAAGGCACAAACACATGTTGATTCGCCAGGCACGCCTCTTCATGTTTGCGCACCTTCCCTGCAACAGCATTCGTGGCAGCCTGGCCAGCCCGAAAACCAGAGCCCTTGAACCCCACGAGACATACCAAAGTGTAGCAAATTTCCAACTTTAGATATTGATAAACATGCTTCATAGACAATTCAACAGTTGTAGATATTTACATAGATTTCTTGTCACTTGGACTATGAGAACCCTTGTGAACTTGAACTGATTTCAAGAAAAGATTGAAAGTGCATTTGGGTATGTTTGTACTGTGTTGTAACGCTATCAATGGAGATGTGACGAGAGTGGGAGGGTCAAAATGGGTATGTTTGTACTGTGTTGACACAAAACTCTTTTGTCCTACATTTCTAATCATTTTATTAATAGTAGGGTATCAAATACTTAGGAACAATATATTATTTCAATGGTAATCTTATGTTTTGGATAAAGTGATTTAGGAGGTTTTATGCACTAAAAGGACATTTTAGGTGAACTTCAATCCATTAGAACTATTTTCTTATTTGTTACATTTGTTGATACTAATCATCTGATCATTAGAGATGGACATCCTAATAAACTCATTCGTAATTTAAAGATTCATGAAACTTTTTTGTGGTGTGTAATGAACAGTATACGTTGAACACTTTGTAACACATTGCTTAATGCCTGTGTATACTGCCAGTTGGGTGCAGTTTTTATTTATTTATTTTATTATTATACATGTTTCGTTTGTAACATACCTTGTTTAAAAAAATCCTTCATTTGTGACTGATCACAAGCATATCCCCACATTGCATTTGCATCCGTTTGATCTCTTCAATTATTAGTCTTTCACTTTGAATGCCTAACTGGTATCTAAAGAAACTGAAATTCGTCATGTAATTATCATTGTATATATGTTAGTTATGGTACCGTTTTATTGCCTAAAACTTATATTTTAATGATACATGTGTAAATTGCAGAGCCCTTATCAGCTACGGATCTTGTCTCTTCTGGTAATGATGGCTCAAAGGTCCGAGTTGCTTATCAGGTAAATATATGATTATTTCAAATAAATAAATCACTTTTCGTTTTTACATTTCAGTTTTTTTGGTTACTTTAGGGTTTACCAGGTGCATATAGTGAGGCTGCTGCTCTTAAAGCATACCCAAAATGTGAAACAGTTCCATGTGACCAATTTGAATCTGTATTCAAGGTATAACCATTTTTTTTTCTATTTCTTTGGTGTGTGCGAGCATTAAATTTGATGGAACCTGACTATATTTTAATGGTAAATCAGGAAAGATTGGAGAGTTAAAACAATGTGTTGATGCTGGGTTGGGTTGACCCGTAAATACTTTAAAGAAAAATTATACATAACTAATGCATTACTTATGATTACTTAATAATTTAAATATCTGAACTAATAGATTTGAGAAGGTGCATGCCTAAAAATACATTTATGACTACTTTTAACCCATTTGACCCGTTCCCCTTTAAGTTGGAAAAATGTGTGTGACATATTGAAGATAGCACACAACTCAAACCGGCATTCATAAGTAGTTTGATCAGAACTGCCAACTTAAAAGAAATACGAAATTATATATTTCAAGAAGATTAGAAATTAGCCCTATACTACTGTATAGTTAACCTTATTTTCAGGCTATTAATTAATTAACTAATGAAATGTGAAGATATTTAACAAAATTGTTGATGAGTTTAATTCAATCTCAGGCGGTTGAATTATGGTTGGTGGATAAAGCAGTGCTGCCAATAGAGAACTCTGTAGGGGGAAGCATTCATAGAAATTACGATTTACTCCTCCGTCATCGGCTGCACATTGTTGGTGAAGTACAGTTAACTGTTAATCACTGCCTCTTGGGTGTCCCTGGAGTAAGAAAAGAGGAGCTAAAGCGCGTTTTAAGCCACCCTCAGGTTTACATAGAAACATGACATTACTTGTTCACTTATCATCAATATTCAATATATAAAACAAAGTAGATTCTACTGATATGAATGCACATGATTGTTTGGTAATTTACTAGAGGTATGTTGATCATACAGGCACTTGATCAATGTGAGATTGCACTAAACAAATTAGGTGTAGTGAGAGTTAGTGCTGAAGATACTGCTCTTGCAGCTCAGGTAACTTTTAAATTAATTAGATAAAATAATAAATAGTGTGCTTAATTTATCTTTTTTTTTATTCTTAATTTTTTTCTATATTATGAATAGATTGTAGCCTCAGAAGGCATACGAGAGACCGGAGCAGTTGCAAGTTCTCGAGCTGCAGAAATATATGGACTTGATATTCTTGCACAAACAATCCAGGTGTCACCTAATATCATCTTTCACATTCACATCAATTAGTGGCGGTGGTAACCCCCAGTGAAATGGGTGGGTCGGGTGGATTGGGTAACAGGTCAAGCCTCGAGTTAGATGGACGAGATACTTTTTTTATTAAAAAATTATTAGGTTTTACATAGATTTATATAAGTTCAATAATTATCTTATTTTTAAAGAAAATGATGGATGTTTTATCTCATAATTCTTTTATTTATCTGTCCAGGATGATTTAGGTAACGTTACTCGTTTTCTAATACTAGCAAGAGAACCTATAATCCCGGGAACAGACAAACCCCATAAGGTAAAAAAAAAAAAAAAAAAAAACCTTTTTCTGATCTTTTGAAACTTGCTATTTATCAATGCCAATAGTTATTTCTTTTTTATTTGAAGACAAGCATTGTCTTTACATTAGAAGAAGGCCCAGGGGTATTGTTTAAAGCATTAGCTGTGTTCGCTCTAAGGGAGATCAACTTATCAAAGGTAAGGACTTTATTCACCCTTTCATCTAAAACTATCATTTTAGGGAATGCTAAATTTGACTATTAATCAAATCTTTTCCAAGATCGAGAGCCGACCCCAAAGGAAACGTCCACTCAGGATTGTTGATGATAGCAACAAGGGCAGTGCCAAGTGAGTTCATTTTCTATTTATATGGAAGTTTGAAATTTTGCAAATTGTTTGAACTCATACATATTCTGCAAGTCTATGATATTGAAACAAGACTTTTGACTTTTACAGATACTTTGACTACCTATTTTACATTGACTTTGAAGCTTCGATGGCTGAGCCTCGTGCCCAATATGCTCTAGCACATCTACAGGTACATCCTTTGTACTTCATCATATAGATTTGGTGATTTTGACACATTTCAAGTAAATCGGTCTACAAGGGTTGTGTTTCAAGGTAGTTTTAAAATGCTTAGAAGCCCTTACACGTTTTATTCTAAAAATTAATTGCATTTTCTATAATCTGATATAATAATGCTCCTAGTCGGGGATCTTTGTCGGAGTGGCCTCTTTTTTTCTTTTGCTGGGTAAGTTTCATTGTTTTTATAATATTATATTATACGTTACTCTTTTTATTAATTCAAATAGAGAACAAATGGTGTTTATGGGTTTGCCCAACTCGACTCAGTCCATTTCGATCCATATTTGCAAAATCACGCTTTTGAATATATAATCCCAAACCGGGGCCTATTAACTCTTTTTGCCACCTTTAATATATTGATTTAGTTTTCTTTGGATCAGAAAAAGCGTTCTTAGTTTCTTACGACATAGAGAAATGATGGTCTCTGTTCATATATTGATTTGGATAAAACATCCGAACTTTTTTTATGATTATTGCAGGAATTTTCGAGGTTTCTTCGTGTTCTTGGCTGCTACCCGATGGATACAACTCTATAGATCACCGAACATTTTGTATGTTATGTTTGTCAACTATATTGGAAGAGAAAGAAACAATGACCAAGGCTTTTGGCAATCGGATAAATCAAATCCTTTCTTTTATTCGTTTTTCTCATGTTACTTTCGTTTCCGGTGGTCGTTACAGATCAAAGTAAATTCCGAAACCACCTTGAAGGAATTGTTGAATAGAAATTGTGACGATGGATGCTTTGAATTACAATGCAGTTGGTTCATAAATTTCAATATCTTATATGTGTTTATGGATTAGTTTTGAAGCAACAGCTAGTGTTTTTGTCTGTTGAAACATGAAGGAATAGTGTTGACTTTCAAAGTCAAACAATACAATCCTAGCTTGTGGCTACATTAGTTAGTAACCAGCTCTAGATAGTTTAGCTTGTATAAACAAACATTCAACCCAAGCTCGAGCCACTGCTATCATGCTCTGATAAATCACACGAGTCTGTTTGTTATGCTGGCTCGACTCAACTTGCTCCAAGCACTAGTATTACCCATTTGAATGATGTATTTTTTAGAGTTAACTAAATAAAATATCACATGTATAATGTTCATATCAATTTATTTATAAAGTTCTTGTTAAAATGACTTTTTGGGTGCGTGTGAAATGTGAATTGGATGATCATGTGATTTTATTTGCTTTATCAAACTATCTTTACCACCAGAATCACAATCTTTTTTTCCTGCTGTTTCACCTAACCATTAAACATTTTCCATTAAACATGTCATTTAATACATTATATAAACTCATATTTATACATAAAATATGCTAACTAACTTTCGAAAATCAAGGAGAGGATCCCCAGTCAATAGTAGCCATTGCAATCCGAATCTTTAGCTCCTAACGTCTTCTCCACACCTCTAACTGTCTTGACTAAGTCTTTTGCCCGTTAATAAGGTCACCTGGGTCAAATAACACGTGACAGTATGAAGAAAATCGTTAAAGTTAGCAGTTCATAAAGTTAAGATAGTCCAGGATACCGAATCGTTCAGGATCCTTAGGATGCTAAAATAGTTCAGGAAGCTAGATCAGGATTTCGACCTATAACAATTGCCCCCAAATTTGTCAGATATGGATAGTGTTAGAGCATAAACTGTGTGTATCGTGTGTTTGTACCTAGATAGGTCATGTTAGTTGTCAAGAGTGAGTGAGATATGTTATAAGTTGCCAACGAACCAAGCAGCGAAACGCTGACTCTTTAGAAATGAACCATGGGTTCGTTGCTAGGCCAAGTTCGTTGGACAACATGGGCTATAATAGTCTTTGTGTGTTAGAATTTCACAACACATCTGTCATATCTGAGAGTAAGCATCTAGGTGATAGCTTTGAGTTAGAGAGCTTCTGTTTCTGAGTTTTGTAAAGAGTCTAAGTGATTTTAATACAAAGCTTGATTATTTACATTGTTGTCTCATTGATTTGATCACCAAACCAATAGTAAGATCTTCCCAGGTTCTTACAAATGGTATCAGGGCAAAATCAAATTGCTCTACTGGATCTTGTGTGGTCAATTCAAGAAATTGGTCCAAAAAGTAATGGGTTTTCATAAAATTTTGGTTATTTATGGAGTTTTTTGGTCAAATTTGCTTCCTAAAACATTCTTCTTGCATAAATCTTGTTGACTGCTGAAAATTTTGAGTCAAAAACCTTCAAATTCATCAAATAAAGGTAAAATTGTGTCTGGTTCGTTTAATGATTTTCTGGTTCGCTGGATGAGTTTTCTAGTTCGTTGAATGAGTATACTGGTTCGTTGGTTGCATGTTCCGGTTCGTCTAGTACATCTTCACATTCTTTGGTTCGTTGGTTGTAGGTTCGTTTAGATAATCTTCAAGATTGGTTCGTGACGGTTACTGATTGGTTCATGGAAGTTAGTGGAACAAAGCTATGTAAGGATCGAAAAATCCCTCACACGATATCAATGTCTAGTAACAACCGTGCAGAATCCGGTGTTACTAGATGATTCAAGAACAATCGATTAAAAAGTAAATAAACAATGAAAAAACTATAAGAATCACAAACCGATTGAAGAACACTTAATTAGAAAGCTTGGTTGCACTACACAATTATCAAAATTCTCTGAGGAGAATTTCTTGGATCACCTTCTATCCAAAACACCAAAAGAACAACAACCAGCACCCTAAACTAGTAACCAAAGGTTCTATATATAGGAGATGATAAACTTGGTGAACAAGTCATTCTCCTAACCCTAATTAACCTCTAATTTCCGGATTTGACCACCCAGCCCACTAAACTCCCTCTAAACTCTTTTAAATTGAGCCCAAACATGTCTAAAATGGCCCAATGACCCAATATAATAATAACCCAGCTAATTTTCACCTATTCTATCACATAGGCCCTCAAAATAATCCGCCAGAAGGTGATTTAATACACAAGCCACAAATTATTCCCTTACAATCTTCCCCTTGGCTTGTGCTATTAAATGTCTTCTACTTTCAATCTTCAGACTTGCAGTCTTCTCCTTGGCTTGAGCATGGGTTGATGAAGATTCTTTTCTTTAGCAATCCTCATTGGGCAACAACAAATGACTTTAGGGAGTGTTCTCTCATTCAGCATCAGCTTGAACTGCACATGATGATCAAGTAATGAGAGGAGGATTCTCAAATACTTGCTTCTTCTTGAAAACCGTTGAGTCCTTGCTGAATCATCGGTAACTGTCTTGACTTGCCATTCACTTCAGAGGATAAAATTGAACTAAAGGCATTTGGCTTCCCCTCAACATACGAACAATGTCTTTTGAGTTTTTGGAAGCTTTTCTTGAACAACCAACAAACTTCCCCTGAGCATAGGGTAAGTCCTTTTCCGGCTGGTTCTTCAACACAAACAGTAGCAGCACTCATTGACTTTTCTTCTCCATGACATCTCATTTATCCTGGCATGCACAACATGGAACAAACACTAACCAGACAATGATGACTGGTTATCGAGTTAGCAGAAACCGGGAATGTCCCGCGAAACCGGGAATGTCCCGCGAATCCCGATAACCCGTACCGAACCGGATCGTCCCGTCCCGTATTTCAATTGCCAGGTCGGTACTCGGGAATTAGAATTAAGCTTTTGCGGGACTCGGGTCGGGACAGGGTCCGTCCCACGAAAAAACTTACGTCCCGGATTTCCCAAATTTGACATATTAATTAAAAAAATTAGGTATCCACGTCATTTACTTATTTTAGATATTGTAAAAGGTAATATCTCTTAATTTTTTAGTTACATTAAATAATTTCCATATTACACTATTACTAATCATTTACTTATTTTAGATACTGTTGAGAAGATTGAGTCAATGGGATTACAAGATTGAAGACAATGGTTTTGAGAAGTTTGACACTCTTTTAGATGCTTTTGAATTGTTTTTGATTGTTTAAATTGATTTTGGAATGGTTTAGACTTGTTTTTTGGATGGTTTAAACTTGTTTTTGGATGGTTTAAACTTTATGGTGCATTGGTGAGTTTACATATTAATCCAGGTCCAACTGAAAGAGATATTTATTTGTTGGTGATGAACATCTAGCGCAGGGATTGTTTACAAAAAAAAAAATAGGCCTTTTTTGGGCTAATATCAATTTCGGGACACTTGGGACGTCCCATTAAACCGGACCGGATTCCCGTGAAATTATCCGACCCGAATTTTAATTCATGGGTCGGGACTCGGGACTGTTTAGGGACAATTGGCGGGATCGGGTACGGGCCGGGTCAGTCCGGGTCGGGCCGGGTCCGTCCCAATGCACACCCCTACCCGAGGGGGAGGTCACACCTTCTTGCACAAAACCCATAAAAAACTTATTTAAACTTCTCAAATCAACCTGGCCATGGTTGAAAAATAAACAATAAAAACTTAAGATGACTCAAAAGAAAAATAAAAATAAAACAAACATACCAAATTTCTAAACGAGAAGGTTTTATTTGGGATCAAACCGTATGAATCTGACTGAGGAACCCTTTTCAGCATCTGTTACTCGAACACGTCCAGGCGATTGCCAGTATATTGGTCCTTCTTAAACCCATGTTCCTCATTTTCCCGGCTGTTTGTCACTTATTTATCTTTTAGATGCATTAATTATGAACATCCGACAGTCACACACAAATCCTAGGTAATTAATATGTGCAGTCTATCAAGTTTGATCATTCCCTACCACATATTTTCACATTCCCATATCCAGAGTTTTGAATCTTTTCTCGAGACTTGGTTGAGAAGAGAAAGAACAGATCATAAAAGAGATAGGGATAATATACAAAGACTTGTATGATTTCAACTCAGAGGCGTTTATCAGTCAGGTGGTAACCTTTCATCAAACACATAAGCCTAGTCACAAAGTCAGGGCTGAAGGGTTTTGGACGCTAGAGGGTCTCTTTTGTTGTGCACATTGGCATCTTTTGGGGTGTAAATTATATACAGCGATCTGCAAGCACGTTAATACATACTAACCAGGTCTTTGCTCACGCAAAACAGAGGAAAATCTGATTAACACGTCAACCATTCTATACCAGGTCATTGCTCACGCAAAGCAGAGGCAAGACTTGACTGACGGCTTTGACATCCCCAGATCTTTGCTCACACAAAACAGAGGGGACGCCGACTTTTTGAGATTTTCGATTCAACACTTTGGAGTCCGGCGTGTGTATCGAGAACAATTTCGCAGTCAAATAGAACAAGCACTTAACCTAAGTGTGTGTATCCCGTCAAATGACATACTTTATCTTTTAAGTGTTGTGACCCATACCTTTATTTTTTGAAACTGAGCCTACCGAGCACATCACCTTGGATCATGTCTTTCACTTTTGCCTTACGCGTGTCAGTCATTCTGAGAACGGAAATATTTCATTTCCCGCCTTCTCAAGCAAACAAAGAAAAAAATTTAAAAAGCAAAAAAAAAAAAAAATTAAAAAGCACAATTCTTGAGGGGTCAACCCTTTCACCTTTTCTATTCTTCCCCTTGCTTTTTGATTTTTTAATAACAACACACATCTTTCTTTTTCTTTTTTTTTTGACCTTTTTTTTTTTTTGTAAACACACTAACACACTATAAGACAAAATTGGCCAAGCTAACCTTCAAAGTTTATCATTTGAGATTTTTTCAAAAATGAGTTTTGTTTTATGCAGAACCATACTTCTCATCAGATTTGCCAAGAAACAAACAATTAAGACAGTACCTTGCTGATTTTGCTAGATTTACCTCTTACCAGAAGAACATCCCTACAAATGAGAATCTGCATGTCATGTAGTTGAGAGATGCCTTCTATCCTGTGCCTGGAACAATCACTTTCAAAAACAAATAAGTTAATGGAAGTCCTCCTTGACTGTTCCTACACAAGGTGAGAGATTAGTTAGCCATAAGTACCCAGGCCATTGTGGTTCTGGTTATACTTGAGGAATCATTGAAAGTTATTTCTTTTAAACACATTCTCTTTGAAAGATTGGGAATTGGGGTTGTGGGAACCTTTGTTTTGGGTTTCTTGCTTTTGTTGGGCATTGGAGTGGGCTTTGTAAGTTCATTAGAATTCACACGACCATCATTGGAAATGACATTCGTGGGCTGATGGTTCTCTTTCCCTTTACCCTGAACCCTTTTTGGTGGAGTTTGATAGACGTTTGATTTGTTATCTATAACTTCATCAAATTGTTTAGAGTGTTTTTTATACACCCCTTTAGGTAGGTAACACTGATTTACCACCTTTTTCACATTCCATCTCTCTTGATTATTTTCTGAAAGACCATCCTGTTTGGGAACCCAAATAGGTTTTAAAGCAACAACAGATTTGTTAAAAGAATTATTCAATGTATGACCTTTGAAATCAGTTCTGGTTGGTTGTTGAGGTGACTTAGGCTTTTTGTCAACTTTCTGTACCTTTGGTTGCAGGGGTACAGACTTCTGCACCTTGGAAATTGAAGGTGCAGGCTTTTTGGTCAATTTATGTACCTTTGGTTGTGAAGGTACATGTCTCTGCACCTTAGGGTGTGAAGGTGCAGACTCTTTGGTCACTTTAGATACCTTTGAGCCTGTAGGTACCTTTGCCTAAGAATTTACCTTTCTGTGGCCATGTTTGTGGTTTTTTGCCACCATATGATTGCCCTTGGTAGTTTTGCAAATGAGTTTTAGGGTAGTAGGGTTCATATGGTCTATATAAACAATTTCTTGCCACATGTCCAGGATTCCCACACACGTGGCAGGACTGTTTCTTTGGGTATGCAGGAACTTGGGAATATTTCTTCCCTGTGGATACCCAAGATGGTTTGGAGTTTTTGTGGATCCACATAACTTTGCCATTGGGCCTAGTTGTTAGCACATACTCCTGCTGTACTGGCACAAATTGGTCATACACAGAATTTACCTCAGGATATGGGATAAGGTCATGTGGTCTGGCCTCGTGCACATTCTGCACATTCTGCACATTACTAGTATTATCACAAACATTAGCACACACGTTCAAACAATCATTCAAACCAACCAAATTGGCATCAGTAGGCTTAGGACCAGCAACCTGTGGTCCCTTACCCTTTCTCAAAATCCTGACTTTCCTCAAAGGTTTGGAAAGTTTAGGATCACAGACACCGAAATTAAAAGCACCACAAACAGAAGTTTTGTCAAAAACATCAGACTTAGCAAAGCTCAATTCAGACTCAGACTTATTTGACACAAAAATTTCAGTTTTAAAGTCAGGAAACTTTTGACTCTCAATGCCAACACTTTCCCCCTTTGAGCCTGGTTCTTTGTTTTCTGTATCTGCACAAGAAGTAGTAGGGTTAGAAACAGGAGCAATAATTTTAATAGGACATTTCGAAAGTCTTTTGTCAATGTCAGCTAAAGAATCTATTGTTCCCTTTGATGGTTCATGTTCAGAAATCATCTCATGCATATATGGCATAGGCACAGTGTGAGATGAAGTTTCATCTTTGTTGTCATCCCCAAAACCCAGACCTGAATTCTGTTGAACATACTTCATCCTAACATCAGAGTTATAGAAGAGAGACCTTGCTTCCAGCATTTTTGATTGAATCTTATTATTAGAGTCTAATTTACTTTGAGATTCAGCAAGTTGATCTCTTAATTCTTCTACCTCTTTTGTTAGTTCTTCAACTTTCGTATTAGCAACTCTCAGCAAAACTCTAGTGTCACTCAGTTGATTGTCAAGATTTGCGACATCTAACTTAGCAGCTTCATACTTTTCCCTATTTACTCTAGCCTTATCTTTAAAATTATTTGACTCTCTATTGGCACGTTCACAATTTAGGGATTCATAGTGAAATTTGCTTTCAAAATCTTTATAAGAATTGTACACATCTTGACAGTGAGAGCTAGAGCAAGTGCATACCTCTTTCTTACCTGTATTGGCTTCGGTGGTACCTTGTTGAAGTAGAGGCATGATTTTATTTAAATCCTCTTCCAGTGCAATCCCTATAAAAGCGGCAAAATCACTATTCAAAGAATAGTACCAAAAACTTAAAACTGATTTGGACTGAAAAGTGGGTTTGCGATCGGAAAGTGGGTTTTCGATCAAAGAGAGGATGGGTCAAAAGGGGTTTTCGGTCGGAAGAATCTGGTCGAAAAGTACTTTTTGATCGGACAAGATCTGGATCGAAAAGGGGTTTCCGATCAAACAAGGTTGGATCGAAAAGGGTTTCCGATCACACAGGGTCGGATCGAAAAGGGTTTCCGATCACACAGGGTTGGATCGAAGAGGGTTTCCGATGACACAGGGTCGGATCGAAGAGGGGCTTTGATCGAAAAGTCTCGAATGGGACTTTCCGATTACGAATTGCCGACGATCGAAAAGTCACTGGGTACTTTTCGATTGAGACTTTTGATCGAGAAGTCACAAGATGGGACTTCTCGATTATGATCAGCCGATCGAAAAGTCTCAATTTGGCACTTTTCGACTGAGGGACTACTGATCGAAAAGACACTAAGGGTCTTTCTCGATCAAAGGTGAGCAGCAGATGAGGGTTTTCGATCAGAGTGTCTGATCGAAAAGTCTTGAATGGATCGAAAAGTCTTCTATGCCCGTACACAGGGTCTCGAAAGCTTCTGTTTTTTATTCTAAATCTGCAAAAAAACTTCTGACTTGTGCTAACTGCGAAAATCACAAAAACACTCAAACTGTTAGTTACCAAAAACCTGAATCCGATATCGCGAGAGCCTCGAAACTTGCGTTTCTTGGCTCTGATACCAATTGTAAATAAACAATGAAAAACTATAAGTAAATAAACAATGAAAAACTATAAGAATCCGGTGTTACTAGATGATTCAAGAACAATCGATTAAAAAGTAAATAAACAATGAAAAACTATAAGAATCACAAACCGATTGAAGAACACTTAATTAGAAAGCTTGGTTGCACTACACAATTATCAAAATTCTCTGAGGAGAATTTCGTGGATCACCTTCTATCCAAAACACCAAAAGAACAACAACCAGCACCCTAAACTAGTAACCAAAGGTTCTATATATAGGAGATGATAAACTTGGTGAACAAGTCATTCTCCTAACCCTAATTAACCTCTAATTTCCGGATTTGACCACCCAGGCCCACTAAACTCCCTCTAAACTCTTTTAAATTGAGCCCAAACATGTCTAAAATGGCCCAATGACCCAATATAACAATAACCCAACTAATTTTCACCTATTCTATCACATAGGCCCTCAAAATAATCCGCCAGAAGGTGATTTAATACACAAGCCACAAATTATTCCCTTACAAGCTATGGTTCGTTAAAGATTATTGGTTCTTGCAAGTATTTTGGGTTCGTCAATTCTTTTGGTTCGTTTGGTCTTAGTTCGGTGACTAAGATTCTAACTAATCTGGTTCATTTGACTGTTTCGGTTCGTGGTATTGATAGTTATTGGTTCGTTGGAGCATAAAGTTACAAATTTTTAAAATGTAAGCAATTGATGCATTTATTGCTCGTCAACGTCAGAATGTGCCAAAATTGTTAAAACCTGAGGATAGGGGTGAGCATGGTTCGGTTCGGTTTTTGGCTCTAACCGAACCGAAACCGAAGTTTTCGGTTCCTAAGAAAAAAAAACCATTCAGTTTCGGTTTTTTCGGTTCGGTTTTTTCGATTTTTTTCGGTTTCGGTTCGGTTTTGGTTCTGTTTCAGTTTTTTTAATTTTTTAAATTTTTTGTAATATGTTGTTAATATAATTTTAAATGTCTAATCTTAAAAGATAAATAAATAATAGTAAAAAACAAATACCGTCACAACTATTGAATTAGAAAAAGAAAACAAATAAAAGTAGTCACGTGAAGCGTGTGACCATACAAAATATGAAATGACGTTATATTTAAAAGCTTTTAACACTAAAGATCTTGATGTAAACTATTAAATGTTAACTTAAAATATAAATTAAGAGAACAAGGGTTACTAAAAATCTTAAAGTTAAGTGTTAAGTGTTAACTTAAAATATAAATCAAGGTTTAAAGATTTATAATGTGCCCTCCT
This sequence comes from Deinandra increscens subsp. villosa, assembly GCA_039602395.1. Lineage (NCBI taxonomy): Eukaryota > Viridiplantae > Streptophyta > Magnoliopsida > Asterales > Asteraceae > Deinandra > Deinandra increscens. The sequence goes on from JBCNJP010000023.1 coordinate 19,294,629, forward strand.
ATAATGTTAATTCACTTATTTCCCCTCGGTTCGGATCGGTTTTTCTAACGGTTCGGTTTTTCGGTTCGGTTCTTAATAGACATGAAACCGAAACCGAACCATTATCTTCAGTTCAGTTTTTTTTCGGTTTTTCTTGCGGTTCGGTTTTTTTTCGGTTCGGTTTCATCGGTTTTTTCGGTTCCGGTTCGGTTTTTTCGGTTTTTTGCTCACCCCTACCTAAGGATTATCATAGTTGGGAAACAAGTTTCAAAGCATAAATTGATGATTTGGATAAAACTTTGTGGATACTGATTACAAAAGGATATAAATATCCAACTCCTATTTATGGACATTTTAAGGAGAAAAAATATTTTACTTTTGCAGAGTGACAATCTTATGATCGAAATGCAAAGGCATTTGAACTTTTCATTGTGACCTTACCTACAGAACTTTCAAGTCAATTCAAGAATTAGCACAAAGCAAAACTGGAATGGGATACTATAAAGATAAAATGTGAGGAATACATTGCTAAACTTTCTTAGAAGTTAGAAAAAGTTACCGAATGTGTAAGTGATCCAGTATCTGAATCACGCAAGTGTGAGACAGTTGATAAAGGTTGTGATAGTTTCATAGAAGAAGTTCAGAATGAAGTTTCTTCAAAGTATACAAAGTGTGCTGAACTTGCAAGGCTTAATGATGTTTTGTTGAAAGAGAAGAGTTTATTGGTTGAAGAACGTGATAAAGCCAATTCAGAAGCTATTGAGGATTTTGAGGCATTGTTTAATAAAAGTTATCCTGTTCGAGAAAAATATGAAAAGATTAACAATATTGTTGTTGAAGCTGCGGAACAACTAATTGATCTTCAGGAGGAACTCACGAGATTGCGTGATGAGAATGTTTTGTTGCAAGGTCAAAATAAAGTTTTGAAGGTAGATATTTCAAATTATAAGCGAAGGTTAGAAAGGGTTACTACTGAAGTTCTGGAAGAGTGTGACTTGAGAAGGCGTCATAAATATGAATATAATCAGTTGTCTGACAAGTTTATTGCTTCACAGAAAAATTTAATGGAAGCTAATACAAAAATTTTTGAACTAAAGATAGACATTTTTTATTTGCAAAGAAAATTGAAGAATTGCAATAATACACCAAGTTTCCTGAATTATTTGTACAAGCTGGAGAAGAGTGAGAAAAATAATAAAGATGCAAATCTTCATCAAGTTCATGCTCTTGTGTAAGGACCAAGAATTGTGGCTTGTGTATTAAATAGTCACTTGGTGGATTATTTTGAAGGCCTATGCATGTGTATAGGTGAAAATCAGTTGGGCTATGGGTATATTAGGACATTGGGCCATTTTAGACATGTTTGGGCTCAATTTAAAAGAGTTTAGAGGGAGTTTAGTGGGCCTTAAGGTTCAAATACGGGAATTAGGAGTTATTTTAGGTAGGGAGGTTAACTTGTTTTACAAGATGGTCATCTCCTATAAATAGGTCTCCTAGTAATCGATTTAGGGTTGTTGGTGGTTACTGGTTGCTAATCCTTTTGTGAAGCAAGGGTGTGTAAACCGAAACCTATCTAGGTTCGGCTTTGGTGATTGGCAATCAATACAAAAGATCTTTCTCCAATTCAATCGGTTTGTGCTTGTTATTTAGTGATTATTATACTTTTCGATTAGTGTATTGTTTCTTGAATCAACTAGCTAAAACCGAATTCCGCACGGTTTTACTAGTCTCAGATATCGCGTGAGGGTTAAATCGATCCTTACATCCTGTGAATATTGATATATCTACATCAGTTGTGACATCTGGTATTGAGTAGCATGATTATTCAAAATTTGCTGATCCAAGTTCTAGAAAGAAAACAAAGTAAAAACCTAAGAAGAAAACTGAAAAATTTAATTTTAGCAAAGGATCTAAATTTGATTCAACTTCTACATTTTTTGAGAATGAAATGGTGTTTGAAGGAAATCCAGGACAAGTGAAAGTTCAAAAGTTTTCAGAGATTGTGATTAATGACTCATTGATTCCAAGAAGAATGATCTGAAAGCAATCAAATCTGAATTTTCTAAGCTTGCAAAATACGGTCATGAGGTACCAAATTATGTGGAAGATATACTCAAACTGAAAAATGGTGGCTTAGGATTTGAAATCAAAGAAGTTTAGATGAAAATTTTCAATAAGAAGGTGAAAAATACTGAGCAAATGAACATCAGAAGGTGTTTTCAGATAAGAAACCTCAAGTTTGAAAGAAGGTAGGTTCTCCTTCCTCTACACATGATAAAGTTTCTACCGAATTAAAGAGTCTCCATGCATACCTGATGCTACACCAAAAAGTGGTAAAAGTTCAGGTTCATTTCATTCCGCTAAGCCAAACAGGTTTTATCGTCATGATAATTCTTTGATTGTGGAAATGATTCAGGTTTTTATGATTCTCCATTTGAAAATGTTTTCAAAAACCTACAAAACCAAAGAAAAACAAACCTGTAGTTCTGTAGATACAAGATCTGTGCATTAAGATCTATGCGTCATGTGAAGTATCAAGTCAAGATCAAGACAAGATGGCTGCCAGTCGAACCTGGTCCGAACCTGAGGTTCGGATCAGACGAACTTCAGGTTCGCCTAAAGTTCGGCAGGTCGCTATAAATAGAAGTCTTGTGCATTGTAATCGGTGACTGAGAGTGTGAGGTTTGTGCTTATGTGTGTGTTTACAACGGTGTTTCTCTGAGTCTCTGTTCTTTGTGTTTCTGAGTTGTAATTGTTCTTTCGATCAATAAAATAACTCTTAGTTACGTGTTTCATATCCGAATTAGCTAGATCGAGTAGACGATCTGATGCTCACGCAATTTCAAGTGGCATCAGAGCCATCTGGTTCATTCTACTGATTTGTGGTTGTTTTTTTATTTTTGAAACAAAGTGTGTGGTTTTTGAGTGTTTTTACGAGTATTTGATCATTTTTATCGAGTATTTTGTGAAAATTGAGCTCCTAAATCATTCCTTATCACTTTTTCTGATCAACTACTGCAAATCTCATCAAATTCTGTCTAAATTCGAAAATTTTGAGTTGTGTATGTTTCTGTTCGGACTAACCGTTGTCCGAACCTGAAGTTCGCCTGGATAACCACTCCGAACTTCGAGTTCGTCTAGTGTTCGGTCTCATTTCTTGTTCGGAAATAGTTCAGCTAGGATTTGATTGTCCGAAGTTCGAGTTCGTCCAAGGTTCGGAAAAATGAGGTTTGGAAGAGGTTCGGAAAGGGTTTGGAGAGAGTTCGGTTGACGTTCGGCATTGTGAGGTTCGGTAAAGGTTCAGATAGAATTCGGATTACAGATTTAAGTTCAGACAAGGTTCGGCCAATCAGAAATAAAATTTTCAAGGATGTCAGAATTTCAAGCTTTTGCCGCCATGCAAAATGAAATGCAAACAATGTTGAACTTTGACAACGAAATTGGAACTAGTCAGAAAGTTCCCAAGTTGTTGAAATTGGAAGATTATCAAAATTGGAAGCAATGATTTTCTACTTACATAAGTACGAATGATATCGATTTGTGGATTCCAATTAAAAAGCTTTATCAACACCCAATTGATCAAGGAGATTTTAAAGAAGTTCATACCTTCGACATTGCTGAAATAAAATCATATGAGCTTGAACAAAAAGCGTTTGGTTATCTTATGATGGCATTACCCACTTAGTTGTTACATCAATTTAGTACTTGCAAGAAATCAAAACAATTGTGGGATGCCCTATCAGCAAGATGTGAAGGGAATGATCAATATAAGAAAAGTCGAAAGAAAGTATTGAGTAAGGAATTTGATAATTTTCAGCATTATGAGAATGAAAACATCACGAATCTTGTCTCAAGATTGTCACATCTTGTAAGTGAAATGAAGATTGTGGGGATTGAGAAGACTGATGAAGAGTTGAAAGAAAAGATTATGGAAGCTCTATGTCACACCCCCAAAAATCCCACGCGCGACAACGCGCCGCAGGGAGCGTGACAAACCAGGATCGAACACATTAGCCATACGAACAGTCTATATGCAATGTAAAAGTAAAACCAGAGTAAATGTGTTTTTATATGCGGAAGCGTAATCGACAAAGTTGTAGTAATTGCTCAAGCGCCAAACATGCGCAAACCAAAAGTTAATAAGTTCGATAAATAAATAAGTCTATGACGCATGCATGGTAATAGTAATCCTTATGTGGTGCATCATAGCTCGTGGCAGACAATCCAGTTTAGCGACCTGAGATATAACATGCTAAAGTGTCAACACAATGGTTGGTGAGTTCACAGGTTTAATCAGTTCATCGGTTTAACAGTTCAGTAAAATCCAGATAATATATCAATAGTTAGCTAGACTATTTTCAAGAAATCAGTGCACGTTCGACTAGATCAACTAGCTATCTAGTTACTGAAGCTTGACAAGTTCAATTGTGCCTCGTTAAGACTAAGAAGTTTATAACACCCGTTCGATATCCAATCGTGCCAGAGCGACTGACCCGGGTGGGGCTGTCAAACCCAGTAGATCTACTAAATAATTTCCGCTGATGTCACATTTACAGTAACTATAAAGTGAGGGCTTTAACATAAGTGTGCCACTATCATTCAGGTGATATATATCTAACAGTTCAAGTGTTTGCATGTTAATCTCCCCCAACAAGATTAAAATAAGTAAAATGGGGCCGTGAAACTCACCTTAGGTTGCTCAGCAAAGTTTCCAGATAAAACAGTTAATTCAAGTAGCAAGAACGAGTCTTGTGCAAGCAATCAATCACCTAACGAGCATACGAGTATAAGTGTGTGTTCTAAACTATTAAATCTAATGTAAACGATAAAAACGAAGGATCGTGAAGTCCGGAATAAGTCGAGGATGGCACGTGTGCCAAATCCGAGCGATTATCGAAATAACGCGAGAAAATCCAATATATAACTTTAATATATATTTTCTAAGTAAATACATATATATTATATATATATTTAAATAAATGCTCAAGTGACGTTAATAATAAAGTTTCAACAAGTTATATATATATATATATATATATATATATATATATATATAAATATGTTAAATCCAATGATTTAAATATTTATTTTGAAAAGAAACAACAATTTATGGTGAATTATAATCCAAACCAAGCATTTCGTGTTTCTAGTCAAAACAACGTTTTTTTAATAGTTTCCTAAAAACATTTAATGTTTACACAAAATATTATTTTGTTTCAATCCAACGTCTTGTATATATATATATATATATATATGTAAGGATCAAATAAACCCTCACGCGATATCTGAACTAGTGAAATCGTGCGGAAACCGATTTGACTAGTTGATTCAAGAACACAGTGAAAGAATATAATCGAAAAGTATAATAAAGCAATTGAAAACAAACCGATTAGAAGAACACTGGATTAATCACTTGACAGCTTGCTACACCTTGGTCGAAATTCTCAAGGGAGAATTTCGATGACACCTTTAACACCTAATAAACCACAAAAGACTAGCAACCCTAAAACAATCTAGGAGGGGACTATATATAGTAGAGATTGACTTGGTGAACAAGTCAATCTCTTTACAATTTTCGAAAACCCCTTGGCCCATCTAAACAAAATCGGACCAAGTCCCTATCCATACTAGCCCAATTACATATTAACACTAGCCCAATACAACTAAACAAACCCAAATCAATCTAATGCAAAAGCCTTAAATTCCAGGTCTCTACAATCTTCCCCTAGGCTTTAGCATTAGACAGTCTTCACATTCTGAACTTCTTGGACAAATTCACAGTCGCTGGATCATACCAGAGCTCCTTGGCTACGATCTCAGCTACTGCCCGAGTGTAGCACTTAGCATACTCTTCAGTGTCTGGGCTACACTCAATCTGATGTTTAGATAAGACCAGGATGTCTTTCTTGTGGAACCGCATCAGATCATGAACTTCCATGACATTGATGGTCTGGGACTTGCAGAGAATCTTTGCTTCACCAGAATAATCACTGTATGCCCATGTCTGAATGTGACAACCCTAAAACTTTTTGCATCACTAGTGAATTTTGCTTTGATATCCTTCAGTTGTTCTTTTCAATCAAAACTTTTTCTTCTGTCTAGCAGACTAAGAATCTTAAGCAACCTTATCAAACACTTTCCCATTCTCCAACAAAGAGATTTTTCATATAATGTTGGAATGTTGATTCAAAGGTTTCTCCTTCTTTTTAGACTTGAACTTGTTCTTCTTGGGTAGAGCTGTAATTTGGAAATAGTCATGCAATTCATCTTTTGGAATCATCTTAGAGGATATTCATGAAATCACTTGTTGAGGAACCAAGTGAACATCATCCTTTTTAACTTTGAACTTCTTACCTTGTATAAGTAATTTAGCATAGTAGGTGACAAATTGCAATTCTTTACTTGCCTTTTCAATTCCAAAATCTCCAATTTTAATCATTAATCTTCTGTTGACCTTCAAACACTTCTTTTGTGACTCTATGAATTTTGCATTGAGATCATCAGATTCAAGAGCTTTGCAAACTTTCTGACTCACATTCAGCAAATAATTCTTCAAAAGCATTCTTTTTTCTTGTAAATCTCAACATATCTTCGTCAAAACCTCATTTTTTATCAATAGAATATTCTCATCTTGAAGCATAGAGATCTTATTTTGAAGCTTTTCAACAGTAACAGCAGTTGTAGCAAGAGCAGTAGTAGCTTCTTCACTTCTGCTGACGGATAACTCTTCTGGAAAAAATTTCAAAATCTTGACACCTACATCTAAAGCTTCAGCTTTTGCTTGCTGACATTCTTCAGCGGTACTCTGCCTTTCTTTTAACACTATCATGAAGATGAACCAAATCATTATACTTCTTTTGAAAATCTTCTAACTCTCTTTTAGCACCAAAAGAATCTCTTCAGTTGAATAATTGACAACTTTGTTCAAAACTTGCAATCTCCTGGACGATCTTCAACATTAAAACATTTAGATTCTTCAACCTTTGAACTATCAGAAACTTTAGGTTGATATCTTCTGATCAAAGATGCATCTATACTGAATCAGAGTCAGTCAAGACTATCATCATCATCATGACGAACAGTTAAAAGTATTTTAAATTGGAGTATGATTTTAGCTTCAGTATCTGCATTCCATGCAAATTCACTT
>JBCNJP010000023.1:19302254-19458274 GCA_039602395.1 Deinandra increscens subsp. villosa
AGAAGAACAAGTCCAAGTCTAAAAAGAAGGAGAAACCTTTGGGTGAAGCTCCAAAGTTTACTTCAACGTCTGTATTGCTGGAAAATGAGAAAGTGTTTGATAAGGTTGCTTCGAGTTCTTCATCTGCAACCGAAGAAGAAAAAGTTTTGATTGAAAAGAACAAGCTGAAGGATATCAAAGCCAAATTTACTAGTGATGCTAAGTCAAGAATTGCTTCAGGTTCTACATCCACTTTTTCAAAGATTCAAGGATCTAAACACAAAGGTTTAGGTTACAAAGTGTTGGCAGAACCAGTTCAAGCAAAGAAATCAGTGAAGGCTGCGAAGGTTCCTAATGCAAAAGTTACAAAGCAATCACCATCTCCGAAGGAATTTTCTTATTATTCTGGAGGATCTTCATCTTCAAGGAGTCCATCTCCTAGGTATGATTCATCTGATGGTTTCTTTGATAACTTTCATTCTGAACATTCATCTAATTCTCAAAAATCAAAATATTTTTCAAATAATTTTAGAGAAAGACTTTGTTATGTATGTCGTCAACCAGGACATCTAGCTGTTGCTTGTCCGACGACTGCATATATCCACAAAACTGCAAAATATATGGATAACAAAGGACAAATTTTTGATGTACCATGGTCTCCAAAGCTTAAATCAACTCGTAAATCGTCTTGGTCAAAATCAAGTTCGTCGGTTGAATCTAATTCAGGTTCCGATCAAACATTAAAACTTTTACAAATTTGGAAACCAAAAGTTGTTTCCACGGCCAACAAGGACTTTGTGGAAGACACCGGGCGACCCGACGCTATTGATTCGGGTCGATCCCAACGCAACTAATGTTTTATTTGGTGTCAAGCAGGTGTTTCAGGAAGACCTTTCGGTGATTGGAAAATTGCTGATTGTGAAATATCTGTTCTAATTAAATTGAATTTCAAACTCAATTTTTGTTTTTCAAAATGCTAAACTGCTAGTATTCGTGATTGGTTGATCATTTTTCTTGTTTTTCACTTCGTCTCATTCTGAGGGGGAGTTTGTTTTTGCAAAACTACAAAAATAGTGTTTTGTTTTTTAAATCGTAAAAATGAAAATCTATAAATAGAGTTGTCATTTTTAGGGGGAGAAATTTGAAAAAGACAAAAACATTGAAAAATACAAAAAGTCAAAAACATTGGAAAAATGAGAAATTGTATCCGACATGATTGGAAAATGATGGTACATTGGCGGACATTGTTTGACTCATGGATAAAGTAGATGAAAAAGGCATAAGACCATTTGATCGATGTGCAAGGTAGGCTCAGCAAATCAGAAAGTATACAAATGTGATATACACTAAATCTGATGCTTGACCTAGTGGACAACATCTTGATACATATCTCATGATATATCAAGAAAAAGATATGTGAAAAATAAAATGAGAAGTCACTGTGTATACATGTGTTCATTTTGCAAAGAGTTAAACTTGTTTAATTTTCTTTATTTTGTCAAACGATCGGACTTTCTCTGCATGTCGAAAGACCGACCTGATTGTTGTTCGTTTGACGTTCTGCTTTATTTTCTTTTGTGTTTCGTATAACTCATCGGACTTTCTCTGCGTGTACGGGAGTACCGACCTGATTGTTGTTGAGTTATACAACTTCAACTTGTTTTATTTTCTTATTTTGTTAAATTCGAGGCCTTATCTGCGCATCGAAAGATCAACCTTAAGGGATGATTCAATGTAGCGAATGATAAAGTACACCCAGAACTAGAATATATATTTAGATGGCATATGTACACCCAGAACGAGAATTAAATTTTGAGTTCGGTTTGAGTTTTAGGGATGATTCAATGTAGCGAATGATAAAGTATATGACAATCCTTTATTATTGCAAGTTTGCAACATAATTATAAGAACCAAGGGCTAAAATGTGATAGTCAACTAATTTGACGAGAAACTTTATCAATCTCAGATTGGTTTACTTTTTCATCTCATATTTTGATTTCTTTATTAATGATTTGATCTTTGTTTTACCATTCGTAGTTATCGATGTTGATAAAGACGAGGATGTATTATTTTACCGTTCGTAGTATCCGAAATCAAAAAGTTTTTATCAAGAAGAATCTGAAAATCAAGGTATGTATTATTTTATATTTGATGGCCTTCACTCTGTTTCCTTAGAACTATCGAATTCAGCAACAACTTAAGGTAATATATGGTTTGTGAGATTAATTGTACCTGATTCCTTTGTTTAATTATCTTTTCTGACAATGGTTTGTGAGATCTTTATTGTTTGGTTATTTTTTAGGAGTGCTTTTTCAATCCATCACTTGAAATATCTGCTTTTCAACAACAATTTAAGGTAATGTGAAGTGTTCTATCTGTTGCAACATGACATTTCTTTTCCTATTTTCTTCATTAATTAGAAGCTATTGTGATGTGTAGCATTCAAGAATTAGCACAACTTGGTTACTGTTTGGCAAAAAGGTGGCATGGCCTTATCCTAATACGATTATAATGATGTTTTTTATAAAAGTGGCAAGGTTTCATTTTTAATCTCAATTTTATAGCTGTGGACTTTCAGGAAAGTCAACAATTTTCTTACAAAGATTTCCCACTTTTAAGTGATTGTACACGTCCATGTAATCAACTAGGAAATACGTTTTGTAGATGTGAGGTTTTCATTTTGTGTTGGCAATTGGGAATTTTCGTGGTGTAGAGGCCAATTTGGTTGTAATAGAAAGAAGCAAATAGTAGTTTGGATTTTCTTTGGTTCACTACGTTTCTAATATGATAAATACTATACAACCCAACATTGGACTATTCAAACATGAGAAGTTTTGAATGGAAATGAAGGATGTTTTATTATTTTGTATACAAGGTAATAGTCTTTTAATGAATCTATTTATTTAAGTGTGTGACTATTGCGAGATCTGAACCATATATAATCATGATAATACATCTTCGGAGATGAGGATGATGCATCAAATGTAAAATTGATAAGAGAGAAAAGAAAAGGACCTTAAAGTGTTGAAAGTAAAATTGCTACGAGAAAGAAAAAAGTAGGACCCTTAAAGTGTTAGAGAAAGACAATGACTTATTATCTTTCCATGATAAGATTTTGTTATTTTAATGTTAATATCTTCATTTAATTTAAAATTGAGGTTTTAGAGGAAGACAATGACTTATTATCTTTCCTTTTTCATTTATTCATTACATGTAAACATCTTTCTTATATACTCTTTTTTACATTTTCCAATATTATTGTTTGTCTTTAATTTTAATTATTGAATTATATTTGCTATAGTTTATTATAATAATAATTACCTTTTTAAAAATCCGCCCGTGCGTTGCACGGGTATCAAAAGCTAGTATAGTTATATATAACTCTTGCTATTTATAGAAATATAAAACTAACACATTAAACATGCTACTGAAAGTCTTACAAGACCAAAAGAATAAATTATTATTTTTGCTATTAATGGTAAGAATGACATTTATATCAAATGATTAATTTAACATAAATACTTGGATTTTAATCAAGAATTTTAACAAGTAAAGGACATGTTTTAAAATGATAAGAATTTTTCTATAAAATATATTCTACAAAAATGACTATATAAAAATATAATCAAAAGCCATACATGGAATGTTAACTAGTTTTATAATTACTTTAATGAATCAAAGTAACCGAAACGAAAAGACGTCGCGTAGTAAGAAAACCGGGATCAATACAACGATATACGCGAAAACGTAAACGGTGGAATATTTAATCAAATCTCATGTCTTGTTTTTGTAAAATGGCTTAAGGGTTTTATAATAAATAATCCCTTATAATATCCAAGCATCCTCAATATATTATTTTTTCAAAATAATGTTTTAAATCTCTAAAAGTAGAAGTAAATATTTTAATTTCTAAAATACTAAACGATTTCTATTTCCGCTAGAATATTAAACGTTTTTTTTTACTCGAAACGTATCTTCAAATAATTTAAATGATAGACGTCTTATGACGTGATAAACTTTAAATAATTATCCTTCGACATACAATTATTTATAAAAGTTTTAAACTATGTTTTATTTAAAACTCACCAAATTAGTTCATTATAATTATTTAAATAATAATTATGAATATTAACTAAAGATCTTATATATCTTGCATAAGTATAAATAATAAATTAACATTATTATTTTACTAACTTATATTAAGTTTTAAAACCATTACGACTTGTAATAATTTAATTATTCTGACAAGTCAATATAATTATTTTGACAATAATTATAACCCATGTCAATATCAATCGAACGAATAAAAATAATAATAAACATTATGTAACACCCCAAAATTTAATAACTTGAATTATATACGTGTGCTATACGTGTTAAGTAGCTAAAATGTATATTGATATGGCTTATGAGTTGATAAATGGGAAAAGGGTAATGATTTGCAATGCTGTATGTGTAGATATATGTGTTAGATAGCTAAACATGATGAAACGTATGAAAAATGCATGTTTACCTATTAACAGGTAATGAAGTGATAAATGGTAGGGTTTATATGAATGATACACGTATTGATAGATGAAATGATATAAATACAAGTTTTATAAGAAGGATAATTGATATACATGATATCAAAATGAAATATGTGTTTAGAAGTTGATATGATAGAAATAAATGATAATCGGAGGAAAATATAGTTACACGATTGTATTATGTGTAAGTATAAACATATACACACACACACACACATATATATATATATATATATATATATATATATATATATATATACTAATGGCTTAAATACATATGAAATATTCATTTGACGAATATATATGTGGTAATACATGTTAGAATAGTTAAACATGTGAAAAGTAAATAAGAACATATCATTATGTTAAAAATAAGGTTAAAAATGAATAAATACATAACGTATACGAGTATTATACGTATTTATATGAATCTGAGGCTTAGGAGTTATTATAAATGTATCCTAAAGTGAATCAGAACATGAAATAATAAGTATGAGAAGTAGAAGGGCTAAAACGTAAATTGATAGAAAAAAAATATAAATATATATATATATATATATATATATATATATATATATATGAATGTATATAAACCTTATTAAAGGTATCCCGAGCCCTAAAAATATTAGAATTATGTCCCATACGTTTTGGTACATAAAATGATAAAAGGATAAAAGTTAGAGGGGCTAAAGTGCAAAATAGTGAAAGATATATATATATATATATATATATATATATATATGTATATATACGTATGTATACGTATATCATCGAGCGTGTCCCGAGCCTTAGAAACTTTTATAAATATGCCCCATAATGACTTAAAGCATAAAATGATAGTTTGGTAGAAGTCTAGGGGCTAAAATGTAACTAAAAAGGCACAGGGACCAAAACTGTCATTATGCTAATGTTGCCAGGCGGTATACGAGGGATGCCTCGCGGTACGTGACCCGTCTGCGGACCAGATTCCTCCACGACTTCGACTTGTTCATCATGTTTGATCCAAATTAGCTAGCTTAGTTCGGCCGGATTAGTCACCCCTCAATGTGTAGTAACCCCCTGCGACCTCAACCACTATAAATACTCGATCAATTGCTCCAGATTCAGTCACTAATTCTCGAAAATCCCACTTAAAACCCCTTTTTTGAACCGAGATCTTCATCTGCTCAATTTGATCTGGTCGTTTGGAGTTTGAAGCTGAATTTCTGCAGCTGAGCTACCCTAGATATGATCTAAAATAAATTATCTCAGTTTTTGCAAATTCGATCTCTAAGTATGATTTTTAAAAATACATAAAAATTAGGGTTCTTGAGCTTGTTTTGCCAAAATCGGGTGATCGGGTAGAAATTAGGGTCTGAATTTTTATATGTAATCCTAAAATAATGTGTTTTAAGAAAGCCCTAAGTTTATTCACAATTGGAAAAGGTTTGGTAAAGGTTTTGTTAACAGGTCAAAATTAGGGTTTTCGTAACGTTACTCTGCCCAAATTGACTAAACGATGTTGAATTAAGCTTTGATCTTTTAATGGATATTATAAAAGATTATAATGGATAATACCCTAAGTTGGTTTGAATTAAAAAAGAGTTTTGATGATAAAATGAAAAATTCATGAAATTAAGGTTTCTAAATATGATTATTTAGTATAAAATAATCCGGAGGGTATGGGGACTTGATTTTTGGTATAGCAACATGTTTTTATATATAATAAGTATATATGAAGTTAAAATGGATAAATATTACAGTATTGGATATACCAAGTTAATCGGATATTTAGAAGTTCGTGCGGACCGGAAGGGTAAGTGCATGTACACTGGGGTTTCTGGCAAAGTGGGGGTGTCGCATAAATCCCAACTGGGAACTGGCATACCCCACTGGGCGATCCCGGAGTGAGTGTTTACTTATAGGAATGCGCTCTTCGTATTATCGTTAAAAGAAAAGGATAACTGCCTAAAGGGCATTTTGGTCATTTTGACCTTTTAAAAGATATGAACTTAATAATTTAATATTATTAAGATAATAACGTATTAAAATAAACATAGGAAGTGTTTATTATATTAAACGTTGCGTTAACGCCGTACAATACGTGATTAGGTTTAATTGGAAGGCATCGCGGAGGTTTTGCCTGAATTAACTACTTAAGAGAATAAGGTGAGTTCTATGAGCCCACTCTTTAAATAGTTTAAATGTTTTAAATGTTTTCGGGCTGATATACATACGAATATTATGAAAGTATATTCAGATGGTTTATAACTGAAATATTGCCTATTTTAAGTGATTAGAACTGTTATAAGGTTTTTGATTGATATATACGTGAAAGGTTATGAAAACGATTATTGATGAAATGCTTTACAGTATTAAACGGTTAAATGATTGTTTATTTGAAATATACGTGAAAAGGTTAAAAAGGTTGTGATAATAGTCACGGGTGAAATGTCCTAAACTGTTAAACTCCTAAATTGCTTTATAAAGAGTAAGATATGTCATCAAGAGGGATCTTCTTTGCTTAAGTCCACAAGCGTGTCCAATCTCCGTACAAGATATGTCATCAAGAGGGATCTTCTTTGCTTAACTCACGTGAAATGCCATACAATACGTGATTAGGTTTAATTGGAAGGCATAGCGGAGGTTTTGCCTGAATTAACTGCTTAAGAGAATAAGGTGAGTTATATGAGCTCACTCTTTAAATATTTTAAATGTTTTAAATGTTTTCGGGCTGATATACATACGAATGTTGAAATATTGCATATTTTAAGTGATTAGAACTGTTATAAGGTTTTTGATTGATATATACGTTAAAGGTTATGAAAATGTTATGAAAATGATTATTGATGAAATGCTTTACAGTATTAAACTGTTAAATGATTGTTGATTTGAAATATACGTGAAAAGGTTGAAAAAGTTGTGATAATAGTCACGGGTGAAATGTCCTAAACTGTTAAACTCCTAAATTGCTTTATAAATGATATATATGAGAAATGTTAAGGAAATGTGTTAAAATGCCTTTTACGTATACATGAAATGTTTTAAGGCCTATAACTGTTTAAATAATGATTACGTGTTATAAACTGTTTTCAAAAAGGTTATAATAAATGGGTAATGTAAAGGATGAAATTTTTATATAAAGTTTTGAGAAATGGAAAATGTGAATGTTTGGTCTAAGCTTATGTATGCAAATAAGTATCGAGTAAAAATAATCTTATTGGCATTGTTATGAATATAAGGTGTAATATATACTGGGATGATCTTATATCATATCCGTTTGTATTAAGGTGTGTTGGATACGCTGCGGTACTTCCTATATATAAACACCTGTAATACAATAAGAAATGTTATAGATTCAGTCCAGTATAGGTTTCAGTGAAGTTTGAACAAAACCAATAGCATTATATTTATGAAATGCTTATTTTCATATACGGGTGATGGACTGGTATTGAAAAGGTTATGAGTCCAAATACAAGGGTTATTTAAATGGACTTTTGAAAAGGATGAAAAGGTTTTAATTTAAGCGGATATTGTCTAGTGAAAAGGGAAAAAGGTGGTTGTACAACTAGAAGCGGGGAACGACGGTTCTCCGGGGTAGCGACGACTGCTCTATTGAAAAGGTATTCGGGTGGCGACGGTTGCCCAAGGAACTAACATGGTTCCAATAGACAATGCTTAGTAAATAAATGACTGCTTATAATATTTCGTATAACTCTTTTATGTTTTATACCTAATGATTATTTACACAAGAGAGAGTCTAGGAGACCCAGAGTACTTTGAGTACTAAATAGTTTAAAGGTTATGTTTTGGTATAAATTGTTACGTTTATACCTGTTAAAATGTTAAACGGTTAAAAGGTTTAACGGTTAAACGATTAGACGGGTAAATGGTTAAATGGAGAAATGGTTAAATGATTAAATAAATGAATATTTTGATATAACTCTGTTTTATACCTGATAAATGTTTGATAAAAGGGGGCCGTTAGGCCCAAGCGTTGGAATTAACTTTCGAGGCAAAGGTAACGCTTCTTGAAATACGTAGAACTCACCAGCGTAAGATGACCTTTCCAAAAACATATGTATCTCAGGTGATGACGATGTTTAAGGTAGCAAGGAAAGGACTCTGGTGAGGACAGACTAGGTGGGCAGGCTATCAGGAAAGGACTCGGTAGTAGACTGGCAATAGACATAGATAAGACCTAATTATTAGATTATGTTGTATCTTCCTTACTGTTGTACTTGGCATATATATAAATGAAAATTTTAATTTCCACTGTTTAGTAATCTCTGTTGTACCATGTGTTCATGAGTAAATCCGATTAGTGACCCCTTCTGGAGCCAAGTCTGGGAATGGACGTCACACATTATTATTTAACGCAATATTCAAGACTTGATATATTTATTTAAGATGATTTTTTTTAATTTATTTTACTTCTCTGATATTTATTTAACATAACTATAAAACAAGATGTACATATTTATTTGCACTAATAAATACTAACAAACGAGTTTTCAAACGAATACAAACGGGATTATACATCAAGACTTGACCGGTATCATTTGGGTAACAATCGTTACTCAAAGGATTAGAGACCCTTATGCATATTGTCTTATTTTATTTATTTAGGACGATACTTGCTAGTTCATTCTCCGGTTTATTCCATCATATCCACTGATTATGTGAGTTTCATGGTCCCTTTTCTTTATAACTTTTTTATACTACTGGGGGAGAAATCATGAACTGACAAATGTTTTTAATTAATATTATGGTTTATCTGTTAGCCGTATGACTACTTGTTCCCTTACTGTTGCCCAAACTATGGTACATTATCGTTATAAACGTTGTACAACCGAATCCCACTATTAATTGATTTCAATTAGTTTTGTACGAAACGATAGCTAGTGAATAGATATATGTGGGTTGAAACCCTACCCTGATTTGGTCACTCCAATCTTGACTCCGTGGAATTTGTCATGGGGTACACGTCAGTTATTCTGCTCTGTTCGGTATCTCTCAGGCGAGATACCATGGGTGGGTAAACCGTTAGTATTTGAAATCAAGGTTCATGTGAGATCATACAACCACAGGTAAACCAACGTAATATTTAAGTATGCCAAAACTGTTTTACAAATCTTACACGTAGAGTCATAAACCTGTGAACCTCACCAACTTTATGTTGACCTTTTAAACTCATGATTTCTCAGGTTATTGAACTTCAATTGGAAGACATGCAAATGGGGCTTCACCGTAACTATCGGACCTGCTTATTCGGATTCGTAATCCTGATCTATCCCAAATAAACTATGTTACGTTTTTAATATCAAATTAAGACTTTTATTTTCAAATGTAAGACATTATCATTTCGCAACTCTTTCGTTGCAATATAAATGATGCGATGTTTTTATATAACATTTGAACTTACTAGAAGTCGTTCTATGTATCCGTGACTATGATTCCATCTCACTCACACCCAACCCGTTGATCGGGGTGTGACAATATGAACTGTAGTTAAGGTTTAGTGTAGGGTTATCATGGATCTAAACGTCAAATCGTGTATTGGGTAAAAGGGATTGGGGGGTTGTTGTCACTTTAGTGAACGTCAGATTGTCATCGAAAAGGTATCGATTGAATAGTATTCTCTTTTAGGTTGAAATTAAGCTACTCCTTAGCATGTTTTTCATGAAGTTCTAGTCGATCAGTCGATCACTCTCCATTTATGCGTATGAAACATGGATTACAAATGAAAGCATTCTAAATCAATGAGGATCCATGTACTTGGAGTTTGAGCGTCTCAAAGTTGAAGTTGTAAAACGCTTCTAACATACCACCCCCTATTATTTGATGGAGATGTTTGTCGCAACAGGATTTTTAATAGATGTACAAATTGTATGGATAACTTGGTTTAACACTCTCCAAGAGAGGATAAGTCACTCAATCATAAAAATCTTGGTGTACACCGATCGTGAGAAGGGAAAAGACAAGGTCAATAGTATCATTAGTGGAGACGCTTGTACTCTCAGCAATAAGCTCGATTAACGATAGACAACAAGGGTTCATGTTCGATGAGTGTAGGTAGAGTTTCCATAAAAGGCGTTGGAGGGTTACCGTGATAAAGGTACAAAGTAGTTTCATCATCGGTGATGCTAACTAGTTGAAATTCTAATTAAGAGCGTACACTTTGTGATTCAAAACTGGAGAACTTATCCAAGACATAAAGGATAATTAAGAGTGCTAGAATCCGACATCATTGGTAGTTAGGTCATATATGATTCGAATCATGAAGACGAAACAAATAGTATGGGTTTAGAAGGTTCTTTCACCTATATTACTCCATTAGGTGAGATTATATTTGTGGTGAGGTATGAAGTTTGTGAGATCGTGATGAGGTTGTTGGCAGACAGTCTTGTATCGCACAAGAAATATCAGGGCGTACAAGGCGAGAGAGGAAAACTTCACAAGAGTTTTCTGCCATAAGATATGTTCCAGTGATCGAGGGGTATACCTCATCCCTTATGGTTATCCGATGTTGCCTGGGTGTTCGTCTGGTTAACGTTTATGTGGTTGTTGCATGGATATAATAATTCCGGGAATAGATCTGGTAGGTAAATTCATATAAATATAGTTATGTCTCAAGATAAGGTTTCGTCAAGAATTTTGTAGTTAAGTTATCGAAATGAATGAGAGAAATGATGTCCTACAAGAACTAACTTTCATGTCGTATTACGCGTGAGGACGCCAAGGAGATTGGACACGCTTGTGGACTTAAGCAAAGAAGATCCCTCTTGATGACATATCTTACTCTATCAGGCTATACAACCCTTGACATACTCACTTGGATACCTATTGATGTGAATTCCTTCCCAAATCCCATCAAGCATATCGAATCATTCTCTATGAATTTTATACTATCAAAAAATCATTGTTGGCCATAGAGACAACCTTAGGTCTTCATTCCATTTTTGGTTTTCGATTTTCTAATGAACCATTCTCGACTGATAAATGACAGTCAGAGTTACTACCCAATTGATCAGGAACAAATTTCTTGTTCCAGAAAATATGACTATTGGGCATTGGTTCATTAAAAATTATGCCTGCTGGATTAATAAATTTTGTATTTTTGGCATATGATGATGAGTTGTTCACATTCATAGGACACGTATTAGCAAAATGTCCTTTTTTATGAAAAATATAACAACATCGACGATCAGTAATCAAAATAGAAATTGGATTACCATACTGATCAGTCGATCAATAATAAAAAATGATTGGAATTACCTTAAAATTGCGTGAGCATCGGATCGTCTACTCGATCTAGCTAATTCGGATACGAAACACGTAATTAAGAGTTATTTTATTGATTGAAAGAACAATTACAACTCAGAAACACAAAGAACAGAGACTCAGAGAAACGCCATTGTAAACACACACTTAAGCACAAACCTCACACTCTCAGTCACCGATTACAATGCACAAGACTTCTATTTATAGCGACTTGCCGAACTTCAGGCGAAACTGAAGTTCGTCTGATCCGAACCTCAGGTTCGAACCAGGTTCGGCTGGCAGCCATCTTGTCTTGATCTTGGCTTCATACTTCACATGACGCACAGATCTTGTATCTACACCCCCCCCCCCCTCGTCGTGTGAAGTATCTCTTCAACATCATCAAAACTGTATCTTCAATCAAGCTCCCCCTCAAGTGTAGAATCTGTTCATCCAATGAAATGAATCTTTGAACAAACTCTTCCTCAACTTGATCGTAACTTGATCTTGAATACTTTGACAATGTCTGGTGCATCTCTGTCTCTTATCAACAGCTTCAGAAGACTTGAAGTTGTGATATCTTTCACTTTACCAACCTGCTCAAAATTTAAATAATCTTGGCGCAAAACGTCTCGAGACTCCAAGATATGATTTTGAAAATTGATGTGCATCACGTGTTGATCAGATCGAAAATAAAGCAGAAACAAATCTTTTTGGCTTTTAGAAAATTTATATCAAAACAAACCTAAAATCTTTTTGATTTTCCAAACTTATGCTAAAACACACCAAAAATCTTTTTGTATTTTTCCGAAAAGAAATGAAATTGCAATATAGAAACAAACTCTATTTTTGGAATGAGAAAGATCACTATATGGGATCATATTGAACATGATGCACTGAACTACACTTCAATTTCAGCTAATTGAAGCACATAAGTCATGTTGATTGCCGATATAATTTGTCCATCTTAAACTCAGGCAAAATCATACTCATAACATCTAGATATGTTAAAGTAATGATCAGATTTTGCTTTGACCAGTGTATCACACACTATCAGACATAATCAGACATTTTTCTTTTTCTTGTGTGATTTCTTCCTTTTCTCAGATGATTACACTTGTGATAATCACAAAGCATAATATTTTCATGATATAGTCAACTGTGTTCCATGCAAAAAGAACTAAGAACGTTAAATCGTCTACCTTAAGGTCGATCTTTCGATACGCAGATAAGGCCTCGGATTTAACAAAATAAGAAAGATAAAACAAGTTGAAATTGTATAACCCAACAACAATCAGGTCGGTACTCCCATACACGTAGAGAAAGTCCAATGAGTTATACGAAACACCAAAGAAAATAAAGCAGAACGTTAAACGAACAACAATCAGGTCGGCCTTGTGAGCACGCAGAGAAAGTCCGATCGTTCGACAAAATAAAGAAAATCAAACAAGTTTAAATCTTAGCAAAATGAACACATGTATACACAGTGTGACTTCTCATTTTGATTTTCACACTTATTTTTCTTTTTGTCATGAAATATGCATCAAGATGTTATCCACATGGTCAAGCATTAGTATTTAATGTATATCACATCTGAATACTTTCTGATTTGCCGAGCCTACCAAGCATATCAAACAATGATTTTATGGCACTTTCATCTATTCTATTCATGAGTCAGATACATAAGCCAATGTACCATCATTTACCAATGATCAATTTCTCACAATTTTATATATTGTGCATGTATTCACCTTCCTTATATGTTTTTCATGTATTCACCTTCTTCCCAGAACATGCATTTTTCACAAATTCTCCCCCTTACATGCAATTCTCCCCCTTACATGCAATTCTCCCCCTTAAAATGAAAACTCTATTTTTAGATTTTCATTTTACAAAAACAATACTCTATTTTTTTATTTTTATCAAACAAAACATAAAGAAGGAAAATTGATCAACCAACACGGATAACTTTCATTTTAGAATTTCAGAAAACTTGCAGGTTAGAAAGATATATCATGCAATTTAAGTTAAGCAGAATACTCCTTCATCAACAACTTTGCAATCGTCGATAGGTCTATTAGAAGTACTTGTACACTGGTCAAACTCATCAGTTTTTAACTTGACCTGAAGCGACGACTTCTGGTCGACCAGTGTCCTGGTTTTGCTTTGAAACCACCTTTGGTTTCAGATTGATTTTTGTTTTGGTAAATCAGTTTTTGATGAATCAATCACAGGTGTCTGTGATGATGAACCTACATTTTGAACCTTTTGAAAAATAAGAACAAAACGTTTTTGTTTCAGAAAGAATGTAGGCTCACATTCATCAAAAACTCTGTCGTTTTCATCAAAGAACTTTGATTTGGCAGGTTTACCAAAAACCGGTGTCTTTTGAAAATCTGGGATCTGTAACAGTAGGAATTGAACAATCCTTTGCCATATGTCCTTGTTTACGGCAAACATAACAAATCCGTTTAGTTTTGTCTCACCTTTTGGGTGCCTGCAAAGATTCACAAACATGAATATCTCTAAAATGATCAAAATTAGAATCATATACCTGATGCATGTGATCATGAACCCATTTCGATGTCGGGCTCCAAGAATAAGAACCCTAGAATAAATTTTTGCGGTTTGATTCTTCAAGGTTCTTGAAGCATCCTTCTTCTCAAAAACTTCAGAAATTTTTCTAGCATCCACGTAATGAAAAGGAAATTCTTTGTCGGAGAATATTTGTTCCTAACCCTTGAGTTTCTAAACCGTTCGGGTTGAACCTTCTCAGCCTTGAAAACTTCCTTCTTTAGTTGCTTCATTTTAAGCTTCTTCAGATTTTGTGGTGTTGATGTTGGAACCTCCTCAGCTTTGACATTCTGTGATTGAAAATCCAATCCAACATTCTTTCCATAAATCTTCTCCTCAAAAATAGAATCCCGATGTCCACTCTTCGCTAACTTTGAAAATTCAGCTTTTATTTCTTTAATGTTTTTCTGCTCAAAGAAAATCGTCTCATCAAAATCCGGTTGAGGATGTATTTCTCACTTGAAGTAGCTGATTTGACATTTTCTGTCGACGATAAACCAGACACAAACTGTGGAGCCGGAGAAACCTCATATTTCTTTCCCTTCTTCTTCTTAGCCTTCTTGTTTTTCTTCTTCTTAGCCTTTTTTTTTCTTCTTCTTCACAATCTTCTCTTCTTCAGAAGTAGATGATGAATATCTTTGAATAATCAACTTCTTCAACCTTCTCTGTCACTTCCTTAAAAGCTTCTTTGATATTTGCAGGGGGTGATGTGGTTTTATCAAACATCTTTTCAAAATTAGCATCATGTGCTAAGAAACTTGTGAACAATTGCGAATTTGAGACTTTATTCAGCATTCGATTGGCATCAACGACTTGAATTTTTAAATCAGAAATTTGTTGTTGACCTTCAGCTAACTCCTTCTCAGTAGCAATCAATCTCTTTGCAACTTTATGTGTTTCAAATTTCTGCATCCTAAGATTTTCCATCCCTTCAAACAACTCCTTTCGCACTTTATCTTCATTACGCTTTTGAATTTCCAAATTTACAGCTTGAACCTTATTCACACTTACCAACTCTCTTTTCTCATCCAACAACTTCTCCATATCAACTTGATATACCTCAATCTTAGCAACATATTCCTCAGCATTCTTAGTGAGCAAATCAAGCTTGATTTTTGTTTTATCAAACAAGTTTTGAAAATCAATAGCAGCATCTTCTGCTTCATCCTTCCATTTCTTGACTTCTTTAACCAATTCTTCCTTTTCTTCTATCAATTTGGCATTTCATTCTTGACAATCCCTTTAATTCTTTTAAACATCTCCAAATCATTCTTGACATATTGAAGAACTTTGCTATTCAAGGTAATTTCCTTTTCCAACATATCATTCTTCACAATCAATTCTTTCTCATTCTTCTTAGAAACTTCCAAATCTGTTTTAACCAATGTCACTTCACTAGTGAGCCTTTTGACTTCATCTATCAAAGATTCATTTTCCTTCATCAAACTTTCAAGTTTTGATTCAAATATTTCATTTTCAGCAGCTTCATAAGAACATGAATCAGAATAATAGTCATCTTGCTCATGTGTGACAATCAAAGCAGATGTATCAAACTGTTTACCCAAATCATACACACCATCATTCTGAACTATTAAAGCTGCCTTGGTTGAATTGCTTGACGATGGTTGAGAACCATTATTAGATGTAAAACCAGGTTTAGTAACATGTGCTTGTTGACATTCTTTAGCAAAATGTCCAAGCTTTGAACATTTATAGCATTTCAACTTTGAGTTGTCAAAACCCAACTTTCCATTAAAATCAGAAGTAATTCTTCCATTCTTCTTGAAAAACCTCTTTGATCTTTGACCCAGCATAGCATATTGCCAAGATAAATCCAGTTCTTTTAATTGATCATCATGAAGTTCATCAAGATCATCCCTTGTTATTTTTGCATCAGCAACATTCTTAATAACCAAACCAAAAGATGATGAAATCAAAGCAGCAATCATCTTAGCACAATCATCCGTTGTGTTAGTAGAAAAAGCATTCTGATTTGTTGATTCTAGAATTGTGAAGCCACAACCCCGTGAAGAATTACTTTCAGAATTTCCAGAAATATTTCTAATAAATGCAGTAGGCGGTGCAGAACTCAGACTTGGTTTAGTCTTAACTGTCATGCTGGCAGCATTCTCACCATGATACAACTCTGGATTTTGCAAATTTGCTTTGGATTTGTTGGAATTCATCATTTTCATCTCACGAGTATGAAGTTTACCAGTTAGATCATGAAATGTCAATGTGGAAAATCCTTTGTCATGTGTAAGTAACAACACATAATTTTTTCATTTTTCTGGTAGAGCTTCCATAATCTTTTCTTTCAACTCTTTATCAGTCTTCTCAATCCCCACAATCTTCATTTCACTTATAAGATGTGACAATCTTGAGACAAGAGTCGTGATGTTTTCATTCTCATAATGCTGAAAATTATCAAATTCCTTACTCAATACTTTCTTTCAACTTTTCTTATATTGATCATTCCCTTCACATCTTGCTGATAGGGCATCCCACAATTGTTTTGATTTCTTGCAAGTACTAAATTGATGTAACAACTAAGTGGGTAATGCCATCATAAGATAACCAAACGCTTTTTGTTCAAGCTCATATGATTTTCTTTCAGCAATGTCGAAGGTATGAACTTCTTTAAAATCTCCTTGATCAGTTGGGTGTTGATAAAGCTTCTTAATTGGAATCCACAAATCGATATCATTCGTACTTATGTAAGCAGAAAATCGTTGCTTCCAATTTTGATAATCTTCCAATTTCAACAACTTGGGAACTTTCTGACTAGTTCCAATTTCGTTGTCAAAGTTCAACATTGTTTGCATTTCATTTTACATGGCGGCAAAAGCTTGAAATTCCGGCATCCTTGAAAATTTTAATTCTGATTGGCCGAACCTTGTCTGAACTTAAATCTGTAATCTGAATTCTATCTGAACCTTTACCGAACCTCACAATGCCGAACGTCAACCGAACTCTCTCCAAACCCTTTCCGAACCTCTTCCAAACCTCATTTTTCCGAACCTTGGACGAACTCGAACTTCGGACAATCAAATCCTAGCCGAACTCTTTCCGCACAAGAAATGAGACCGAACACTAGACGAACTCGAAGTTCGGAGTGGTTATCCAGGCGAACTTCAGGTTCGGACAACGGTTAGTCCGAACAGAAACATACACAACTCAAAATTTTCGAATTTGGACAGCATTTGATGAGATTTGCAGTAGTTGATCAGAAAAAGTGATAAGGAATGATTTAGGAGCTCAATTTTCACAAAATACTCGATAAAAATGATCGAATACTCGTAAAAACACTCAAAAACCACACACTTTGTTTCAAAAATCCAAAAAAGCAACCACAGATTAGTAGAATGAACCAGATGGCTTTGATACCACTTGAAATTGCGTGAGCATCAGATCGTCTACTCGATCTAGCTAATTCAGATATGAAACACGTAATTAAGAGTTGTTATATTGATCGAAAGAACAATTACAACTCAGAAAAACAAAGAACAGAGACTCAGAGAAACACCGTTGTAAACACACACTTAAGCACAAGCCTCACACTCTCAGTCACCGATTACAATGCACAAGACTTCTATTTATAGCGACCTGCCGAACTTTAGGCGAACCTGAAATTCGTCTTATCCGAACCTCAGGTTCGAACCAGGTTCGGCTGGCAGCCATCTTGTCTTGATCTTGACTTGATACTTCACATGACGCACAGATCTTAATGCACAGATCTTGTATCTACAGAACTACAGGTTTGTATTTCTTTGGTTTTGTAGGTTTTTGAAAACATTTTCAAATGGAGAATCATAAAAACCTGAATCATTTCCACAATCAAAGAATTTATCATGACGATAAAACCTGTTTGACTTAGCGGAATGAAATGCACCTGAACTTTTACCACTTTTTGGTGTAGCATCAGGTATGCATGGAGACTCTTCGTTAGAAACTTTATCATGTGTAGAGGAAGGAGAACCTACCTTCTTTCAAACTTGAGGTTTCTTATCTGAAAACACCTTCTGATGTTCATTTGCTCAGTATTTTTCACCTTCTTATTGATAATTTTCATCTAAACTTCTTTGATTTCAAATCCTAAGCCACCATTTTTCAGTTTGAGTATATCTTCCACATAATTTGGTACCTCATGACCGTATTTTGCAAGCTTAGAAAATTCAGATTTGATTGCTTTCAGATCATTCTTCTTGGAATCAATGAGTCATTAATCACAATCTCTGAAAACTTTTGAGCTTTCACTTGTCCTGGATTTCCTTCAAACACCTTTTCCTTCTCAAAAAATGTAGAAGTTGAATCAAACTTAGATCCTTTGCTAAAATCAATTTTTTTCAGTTTTCTTCTTAGACTTTTACTTTGTTTTCTTTCTAGAACTTGGATCAGCAAATTTTGAATAATCATGCTGCTCAATACCAGATGTCACAACTGATGTAGATATATCAATATTCACAGGAGCATGAACTTGATGAAGATTTGCATCTTTATTATTTTTCTCACTTTTCTCCAGCTTGTACAAATAATTCAGGAAACTTGGTAAATTATTGCAATTCTTCAATTTTCTTTGCAAATCAAAAATGTCTATCTTTAGTTCAAAAATTTTTGTATTAGCTTCCATTAACTTTTTCTGTGAAGCAATAAACTTGTCAGACAACTTATTATATTCATATTTATGACGCCTTCTCAAGTCACACTCTTCCAGAACTTCAGTAGTAACCCTTTCTAACCTTCGCTTATAATTTGAAATATCTACCTTCAAAACTTTATTTTGACCTTGCAACAAAACATTCTCATCACGCAATCTCGTGAGTTCCTCTTGAAGATCAATTAGTTGTTTCGCAGCTTCAACAACAATATTGTTAATCTTTTCATATTTTTCTCGAATAGGATACCTTTTATTAAACAATGCCTCAAAATCTTCAATAGCTTATGAATTGGCTTTATCACGTTCTTCAACCAATAAACTCTTCTCTTTCAACAAAACATCATTAAGCCTTGCAAGTTCAGCACACTTTGTACACTTTAAAGAAACTTCATTCTGAACTTCTTCAATGAAACTATCACAACCTTTATCAACTGTCTCACACTTGCGTGATTCAGATACTGGATCACTTACACATTTGGTAACTTTTTCTAACTTCTAAGAAAGTTTAGCAATGTATTCCTCACATTTTATCTTTATAGTATCCCATTCCAGTTTTGCTTTGTTCTAATTCTTGAATTGACTTGAAAGTTCTGTAGGTAAGGCCACAATGAAAAGTTCAAATGCCTTTGCATTTCGATCATAAGATTGTCACTCTGCAAAAGTAAAATCTCTTTTCTCCTTAAAATGTCCATAAATAGGAGTTGGATATTTATATCCTTCTGTAATCAGTATCCACAAAGTTTTATCCAAATCATCAATATATGCTTTGAAACTTGTTTCCCAACTATGATAATCCTCAGGTTTTAACAATTTTGGCACATTCTGACGTTGACGAGCAATAAATGCATCAATTGCTTACATTTTAAAATTTTGCAACTTTATGCTCCAACGAACCAATAACTATCAATACCACGAACCGAAACAGTCAAATGAACCAGATTAGTTAGAATCTTAGTCACCGAACTAAGACCTAACGAACCAAAAGAATTGACGAACCCAAAATACTTGCAAGAACCAATAATCTTTAACGAACCATAGCTTCGTTCCACTAACTTCCATGAACCAATCAGTAACTGTCACGAACCAATCTTGAAGATTATCTAAACGAACCTACAACCAACGAACCAAAGAATGTGAAGATGTACTAGACGAACCGGAACATGCAACCAACGAACCAGTATACTCATTCAACGAACTAGAAAACTCATCCAGCGAACCAGAAAATCATTAAACGAACCAGACTCAATTTTACCTTTATTTGATGAATTTGAAGGTTTTTGACTCAAAATTTTCAGCAGTCAACAAGATTTATGCAAGAAGAATGTTTTAGGAAGCAAATTCGACCAGAAAACTCCATAAATAACCAAAATTTTATGAAAACCCATTACTTTTTGGACCAATTTCTTGAATTGACCACACAAGATCCAGTAGAGCAATTTGATTTTGCCCTGATACCACTTGTAAGAACCTGGAAAGATCTTACTATTGGTTTGGTGATCAAATCAATGAGATAACAATGTAAATAATCAAGCTTTGTATTGAAATCACTTAGACTCTTTACAAAACTCAGAAACAGAAGCTCTCTAACTCAAAGCTATCACCTAGATGCTTACTCTCAGATATGACAGATGTGTTGTGAAATTCTAACACACAAAGACTATTTATAGCCCATGTTGTCCAACGAACCTGGCCTAGCAACGAACCCATGGTTCATTTCTAAAGAGTCAGCGTTTCGCTGCTTGGTTCGTTGGCAACTTATAACATATCTCACTCACTCTTGACAACTAACATGACCTATCTAGGTACAACACACGAGACACACAGTTTATGCTCTAACACTATCCATATCTGACAAATTTAGGGGCAATTGTTATAGGTCGAGATCCTGATCCAGTTTCCTGAACTATTTTAGTATCCTGAGGATCCTGAACGATTCGGTATCCTGGACTATCTTAACTTTATGAACTACTAACTCTAACGATTTTCTTCATACTGCCACGTGTTATTTGACCCAGGTGACCTTACTAGTGGGCAAAAGACTTAGGGCCTGTTTGTTTTTTCAAAATAACCTCTTAATTCCTCTTATATCTGAACCGGTCAGAGGTTTTTAAAAAAGTGAGTGTTTGTTTTTTACATCTTGTTAAGAGGAACAACATCTTAATTACCCCTGATTCAATAAGATATGAAATCTCCTCTTATTAAAATTAAAATTCGGCCAGACCTTCCTCCCCCAAAAAAATACGACGCGCCATTCCAAACGCCGACCTCCATCTCCCAATTGCTCTCACGTCTACGTCCATCTCCCACGATGGCGACTTTCTTCTCTGATTCCAAACCCTAAACGCAGCAGCGCCTCTCTCAGCCTCTCTCACGTCGATCTCCATCTCCCCGTAGATTGCTCTCTCTCGTCGATCTCCATCTTCCTCTGGTTCGTAACCCTAAACGCAGGCTGATCTCCATCTCTGGTTCGCTGCTTCGTCGTCGCTTTCTTCTCTCAAGTACGTTGATCTCCATCTCTGATTTTGTAAGGTTGCTATATTTTATTCTGTCTACAATTGAATCTGACCTCAAATTACAATTAAAATCAATCTGATGTCAAATTTTGTGTATGTGTATGTGACCTCAAATTGCTATCAAGATTTATGTATTAAACATGAATCTGACCTCCTACTGGAGTTCATGCGTCACTTAAAAGGTCTTCTTCTCCCTCAGATTATGAATGGTTAGAACTTTCTTCAATACTCTCCATGTAAATTATCTATCTTGATAGCTTCTGGATCTTGGGTTTTTGTTGTTTTATGAGATTATTGTTTTTCTTGGTATTTAGTATTCAGTTTTAATATTATTTGGGGATCTAATGTTTTGTAATGATATATTGATATGTTACTGTTGATTAACTTATATAAGTAGAGCATGCTTGCAATTTACATTGTTTTGTTTACAAGTATGGATTTGGGTAAGAAAGGGGCTAGCTACGTCGGGGTATGTTGGCAAGGCTGTCAAGGGTGCAGCTTCGGCAACCGAACACATTGCAGAACAAACATACGGTACAATGGCGGATGTGGGTAACAAAGGGGTGATCGGTGCATTTTAGATACACGGTATGTTATTGCATACTAATTACATTGAAAATACATCGATTTGAGAATAAAATATATCCCATTGCTCAGTTTTGATATGTAGTAGATTATGGATAAAATACGTTCAATCTGTTACTACTGAGTTAAAAACTTAAATGTGAGGTATAACAAACAGCAAGCCAAACTTCCATAATTATTTGCATGAATTATTAGCTTTGTGGTTAATATGTATATAATCGAAGTATTTCTAATTTTGTGTAGGGTGTTGATCATAAGTTTAACATTTAAAATAGTGAAACAGACGTTTATTAATATTCAGATGTTTTACAAAAAACAAACAGCTTTAATGATTCAGATTTCAGACATCAGAACCACCTCTTAACATTCAGATGTGGTATTCAGATTCAGACATAAATCTCTGACAGAAAACAAACGGGGCCTTAGTCAAGACAGTTAGAAGTGTGGAGAAGACGTTGGAAGCTAAAGACTCAGATTGCAATGGCTACTATTGACTGGGGATCCTCTCCTTGATTTTCGAAAGTTAGTTAGCCTATTTTATGTATATATATGAGTTTATATAATGTATTAAATGACATGTTTAATGGAAAATGTTTAATGGTTAGGTGAAACAGTAGGAAAAAAAGATTGTGATTCTTGTGGTAAAGATAGTTTGATAAAGCAAATAAAATCACATGATCATCCAATTCACATTTCACACGCACCCAAAAAGTCATTTTAACAAGAACTTTATAAATAAATTGATATGAACATTAAACATGTGATATTTTATTTGGTTAACTCTAAAAAATCACCTCATTCAAATGGGTAATACTAGTGCTTGGAGCAAGTTGAGTCGAACCAGCATTACAAACAGACTCATGTGATTTATCAGAGCATGATAGCAGCGGCACGAGCTCGGCTTGAATTTTTGTTTATACAAGCTAAACTATCTAGAGCTGGTTACTAGCTAATGTAGCCACAAGCTAGGATTGTATTGTTTGACTTTGAAAGTCAACACTATTCCTTCATGTTTCAACAGACAAAAACATTAGCTGTTGCTTCAAAACTAATCCATAAACACATATAAGATATTGAAATTTATGAACCAACTGCATTGTAATTCAAAGCATCCATAGTCACAATTTCTATTCAACAATTCCTTCAAGGTGGTTTCGGAATTTACTTTGATCTGTAACGACCACCGGAAACGAAAGTAACATGAGAAAAACGAATAAAAGAAAGGATTTGATTTATCCGATTGCCAAAAGCCTTGGTCATTGTTTCTTTCTCTTCCAATATAGTTGACAAACATAACATACAAAATGTTCGGTGATCTATAGAGTTGTATCCATCGGGTAGCAGCCAAGAACACGAAGAAACCTCGAAAATTCCTGCAATAATCATAAAAAAAGTTCGGATGTTTTATCCAAATCAATATATGAACAGAGACCATCATTTCTCTATGTCGTAAGAAACTAAGAACGCTTTTTCTGTCCAAAGAAAACTAAATCAATATATTGAAGGTGACAAAAAGAGTTAATAGGCCCAGTGGGTCGTATATTCAAATGTGTAAATTTTGCAAATATGGATCGAAATGGACTGAGTCGAGTTGGGCAAACCCATAAACACCGTTTGTTCTCTATTTGAATTAATAAAAACAGTAGCGTATTATATAAAATTATAAAAACAAACAAACATAACTAGCAAAAGAAAAAAGAGGCCACTCCAACATTTAAAAACTAACTTGAAACAAAACCTATGTAGACCCATTTACTTGAAATGGGTCAAAATCGCCACATCTATACAATGAAGTACAAAGGATGTACCTGTAGATGTGCTAGAGCATATTGGGCACGAGGCTCAGCCATCGAAGCTTCAAAGTCAATGTAAAATAGGTAGTCAAAGTATCTGTAAAAGTCAAAAGCGTTGTTTTAACATCATAGACTTGCAGAATATGTATGAATTCAAACAATTTGCAAAATTTCAAACTTCCATATATATAGAAAATGAACTCACTTGGCGCTGCCCTTGTTGCTATCATCAACAATCCTGAGTGGACGTTTCCTTTGGGGTCGGCTCTCAATCTTGGAAAAGATTAGAGGGGTATTTTAGACAGTTGATTAATAGTCAATTTAGCATTCCCTAAAATGATAGTTCTAGATGAAAGGGTGAATAAAGTCCTTACCTTTGATAAGTTGATCTCCCTTAGAGCAAACACAGCTAATGCTTTAAACAATACCCCCGGGCCTTCTTCTAATGTAAAGACAATGCTTGTCTTCAAAATAAAAAAGAAATAACTATTGGCATTGATAACATGTTTCAAAAGATCAGAGAAAGGTTTTTTTTTTTTTTTTTTTTTACCTTATGGGGTTTGTCTGTTCCCGGGATTATAGGTTCTCTTGCTAGTATTAGAAAACGAGTAACGTTACCTAAATCATCCTGGACAGATAAACAAAAGAATTATGAGATAAAACCTCCATCATTTTCTTTGAAAATTAGATAATTATTGAACTTATATAAATCTATATAAAACCTAATAATTTTTTAATAAAAAAAGTATCTCGTCCATCTAACTCGAGGCTTGACTTGTTACCCAATCCACCCGACCCACCCATTTCGCTGGGGGTTACCACCGCCACTAAATGATGCGAATGTGTTGTTATAGTATAACACTCTCATATGTGAAAGATGATATTAGGTGACACCTGGATTGTTTGTGCAAGAATATCAAGTCCATATATTTCTGCAGCTCGAGAACTTGCAACTGCTCCGGTCTCTCGTATGCCTTCTGAGGCTACAATCTATTCATAATATAAAGAAAAATTAAGAATAAAAAAAAAGATAAATTAAGCACACTATTTATTAATTTATCTAATTAATTTAAAAGTTACCTGAGCTGCAAGAGCAGTATCTTCAGCACTAACTCTCATTACACCTAATTTGTTTAGTGCAATCTCACACTGATCAAGTGCCTGTATGATCAACATACCTCTAGTAAATTACCAAACAATCATGTGTATTCATATCAGTAGCATCTACTTTGTTTTATATATTGAATATTGATGATAAGTGAACAAGTAATGTCATGTTTCTATGTAAACCTGAGGGTGGCTTAAAACGCGCTTTAGCTCCTCTTTTCTTACTCCAGGGACACCCAAGAGGCAGTGATTAACAGTTAACTGTACTTCACCAACAATGTGCAGCCGATGACGGAGGAGTAAATCGTAATTTCTATGAATGCTTCCCCCTACAGAGTTCTCTATTGGCAGCACTGCTTTATCCACCAACCATAATTCAACCGCCTGAGATTGACTCATCAACAATTTTGTTAAATATCTTCACATTTCATTAGTTAATTAATTAATATCCTGCAAATAAGGTTAACAATACAGTAGTATAGGGCTAATTTCTAATCTTCTCGAAATATATAATTTCGTATTTCTTTTAAGTTGGCAGTTCTGATCAAACTACTTATGAATGCCGGTTTGAGTTGTGTGCTATCTTCAATATGTCACACACATTTTTTACAACTTGAAGGGGAACGGGTCAAATGGGTTAAAAGTAGTCATAAATGTATTTTTAGGCATGCACCCTCTCAAATCCATTAGTTCAGATATTTAAATTATTAAGTAATCATAAGTAATGTATTAGTTATGTATAATTTTTCTTTAAAGTATTTACGGGTCAACCCAACCCAGCATCGACCCATTGTTTTAACTCTCCAATCTTTCCTGATTTACCATTAAAATATAGTCAGGTTCCATCAAATTTAATGCTCGCACACACCAAAGAAATAGAAAAAAAAATGGTTATACCTTGAATACAGATTCAAATTGGTCACATGGAACTGTTTCACATTTTGGGTATGCTTTAAGAGCAGCAGCCTCACTATATGCACCTGGTAAACCCTAAAGTAACCAAAAAAACTGAAATGTTAAAAACGAAAAGTGATTTATCTATTTGAAATAATCATATATTTACCTGATAAGCAACTCGGACCTTTGAGCCATCATTACCAGAAGAGACAAGATCCGTAGCTGATAAGGGCTCTGCGATTTACACATGTATCATCAACATATAAGTTTTAGGCAATAAAACGGTACCATAACTAACATATATACAATGATAATTACATGACGAATTTCAGTTTCTTTAGATACCAGTTAGGCATTCAAAGTGAAAGACTAATAATTTAAGAGATCAAATGGATGCAAATGCAATGTGGGGATATGCTTGTGATCAGTCACAAATGAAGGATTTTTTAACCAAGGTATGTTACAAACGAAACATGTATAATAATAAAATAAATAAAAAAAACTGCACCCAACTGGCAGTATACACAGGCATTAAGCAATGTGTAAACAAAGTGTTCAACGTATACGGTTCATTACACACCACAAAAAAGTTTCATGAATCTTTAAATTACAAATGAGTTTATTAGGATGTCCATCTCTAATGATCAGAGGATTAGTATCAACAAATGTAACAAATAAGAAAATAGTTCTAATGGATTGAAGTTCACCTAAAATGTCCTTTTAGTGCATAAAACCTCCTAAATCACTTTACCCAAAACATAAGATTACCATTGAAATAATATATTGTTCCTAAGTATTTGATACCCTACTATTAATAAAATGATTAGAAATGTAGGACAAAAGAGTTTTGTGTCAACACAGTACAAACATACCCGTTTTGACCCTCCCACTCTCGTCACATCTCCATTGATAGCGTTACAACACAGTACAAACATACCCAAATGCACTTTCAATCTTTTCTTGAAATCAGTTCAAGTTCACAAGGGTTCTCATAGTCCAAGTGACAAGAAAAATGAATGTAAATATCTACAACTGTTGAATTGTCTATGAAGCATGTTTATCAATATCTAAAGTTGGAAATTTGCTACACTTTGGTATGTCTCACCTTTTATAAAGAAATTTAGTAAGGTCATTATGCGCTACAAAAAGAATGTTACACCTGCAGAAATGTTATTTATGAACAAAAAGTTCCAAATCTGTCTCACATTTTGCATCTCTAAAGTTTACCCAATTTAATCTTCTTTTGGCCTTTTTTACAATGCAATAAAAAGTCAAACTTCAATTATCAGAACTAGAGTCAAATTAGACGACCAATTCAGCTAAATCTAAATAAATCCAATCCAATTAAACAACAATTTTTAGACAATCTAGATTAACTTACTTGGTAAGGAATTCAAATCTTTATGAAACCCTTTGGATTCCGTGATCTGGGTTTCTTCAGTTTTGCTGTCTGTAGAAGTGAGAGGCTTCTTCTCATCGTCATCAACATGGATTTGAGACCTTTCCGGTTGGGCCAATTTCAATTTCAAAGCCAGGCACTCCCATTTCCTCAATTTTGCAAAACTAACCCTAAAATTGGGGAGTTGTTTCTTGTTTTGAACGAAATCAGATTGAGAGAAACAGACCCAGATTGGTACCGCCTTCAAAGCCATGTCTTTTTGTACCAATGTTGAATACTTTTAGCAATGTTGTGAAGTTGAAGTCTCATTTTCACAGAAGTTGTTGGGTGAAACTTGAGGCCGGTTTCAACGACATTATCTGAAACTATGCTTTTTCTCTGCAATCCCTCTTCAGCTGGAGCCTACCTACAAACAACTCGCTTCAACCAGAAATTACAGTGTGTATATATGTATATATATATACATATACATATAGATATATATATATGAGAGAGAGAGAGGGGCCGGTGACAGATGAAACCTGGACCCGCACGCAGAGATGGGGGTGTTAGGTGTGTGTGTGAAAAAGAGACTATAAGGAATTTCTTTTATGGCTGTATTTACTATTACTATTACTATATTACTATGTATAATAAAACGTAATGTATAAAATAAATTTAAAAATAACAATCTACTCAATGCTCGGTTTAATATATAGGGTAAAGATCATGTGAAAACCACTCATTAGCCTAAAAACCTAAAAACCACTTATTTGAAGGTTAATAAAGTAATTTAATATATAATTTTTAATATTATAAATACCACCCCTCCCCCTTCATGTTTCATATATTTACAACACCCCCTCCTCTTCACCCCCCCCCCCCGGTGTTGCATATATGCAACATAATTATTTTGCATATACATAACCCCTGACGCGCATCCCAGCCGGCCCCACACCGTTTGCATATATGCAACATAATTATATTGCATATATATTATAACAACACCTAACCCGCATCCCCCCAACCCCCTCCCGTGTTGCATATATGCAACATAATTATATTACGTATACACAATTCCTAACTCGCACCCCCGCTCATCCCCCCCCCCCCCCCGGCCACCCGTGTTGCATATTTGCAACATAATTATATTGCATATATATAACCCATAACCCATACCCCAACCACCCCTTGCCTCGTGTTGCATATATGGAACATAATTATATTGCATATATATAACCATAACCCATACCCCAGCCACCCCTGCCCCGTGTTGCATATATGGAACATAATTATATTGCATATATATAACCCCTTAACCCCCCCCCCCCCCCCCCCGCGTGTTACATATATGCAACATAATTATACGCAACACAAGTGTGTTGCGTATATACAACCCCAACCCGCACCCCACCCCATGTGTTGCATATACGCAACATAATTATATTGTATATATATAACCCCTAACCCGCACCCCAACCACCCCCCTCGTGTTGCATATATGCGACACAATTATAACATGTTGCCACTGTTATACTTTATGGATTTAGAGTTGTGTGTGTATGCAATAATAATATATTAGGTTTGTGTGTCCACATTTTTTTTCAACTGTATTATGTTTACGCAGTATGAATACATGTTGTATATATGCAACATCCCTACATTCTTCGGCTATGCAACTCTAATTTACATGGCATGATGCATTTTAATTGAACGGGACAATCAAGATGCAAAACCCCGAAAAGGTACAAAGGTAGATGTTTTTCACCACATTCACAAATACAAAAATTACAACAAACTGCGATCAAATTCAATCTAGCAGGTTCACACGTTGAGCTAATGAATCCCTTCTAGGCTCAAGCAATGAATCGCCTCTCCGACTCCAATTTACTATGTTTCTTTAGCTTTGACTTGGGATCCTTTCCATCGCTTTAACTTCTTTATTTATCTCACAATCATATGAATCTGGGAACCTATTCACGAGAGTAAAGTTGTTAATTCATCTGTCTCACAAAAATTTAATTGAGTTTTCATCCACTTGTGTCGTTGAGATGAAATTCTTGAAGTGAAACGATTTGGTATATATCTTATGCTTTTTCGTCTTGAAATTTACATATCAAAATTATATTAAAATAATATTCTTTACAACTTTAAAATAAATATGTATATACTTATGATGCATATATGCAACATATAGTATGTTGTGTTTATGCAACATGGTTGTGTAGTGTATATGCAACATAGTTGTGTTGCATATATGCAACATGACTGTATGTTGTTTATATGCAACATAATTGTACGTTGTTTATATTCAACATGACTATATGATGCATATATGCAACTTGTCTATATGCAACATAACTGTATGTTGCATATATGCAACATGTCTGTATGTTGCATATATGCAACATGTCTGTATGTTGCATATATGCAACATGTCTGTATGTTGCATATATGCAATATATGTATGCAACATAACTTTGTATATTTAATGGTTGTATATAACAACAAAAACTACCTTGTGATATACAATTATATAATAGAGCAGACCAACAACTGATTACTCTAGCTTTTTCAATTCGTTGGCCGTGCCTATGGAACTGCTTTACACCAAGTTCATAGATAAATAAGCAAATGGACGGTGTACCAGATACTTACATACACCTGATGAAGAACAAATTTCAGATATTCAAGTTCTCGCGGGTCATCTGAATCAAATAAATCCAACCATTTTAAAACAAACGTCTGATCAATGTAACAATAATAAATTTAATACACAACATTACCTACACATCACCTGCTCTAATTTATATTTTTGAAATATTAAAATCCAATATATGATCAAATACTTTGTGTCAACATAGCATATATAATTTTAACGTATCATTCTCTTCTTACTAGCATTATTAAAAATGGAAATGTGAGGGAAAGTTTTTAAATTAAGTGGAATTAGCTGTCCCTTAGACAATAAGTTTTGTTGCATTTGGTATGTAACTGATGATTTCAACCCTACATAATTAGAATTAGATGCATTTCCAAACAATAAGAAGTGATTTTTACAACTTCAATCGAAATGATCACATAATCATGTACAACACACATCCAAACACCACCTAAAACCAGCATGCAAACATAGTGTGATTATGTTAAGGTACCTGCAAAGCCCTCCCATACATCCTTCGCCTTCGGAGTTCAAACACTGCGTGTGATATCTCAGACCTAGACAATTCATGTCCTTCTTCAACCCACTTATCTAGAGCATCCTTAGCATGCCTTGAAGAATCAACAACCAACTTAAACAATCCTGAAGAACCACTTATTTTTGCACCATTATTTCCCGCTATCTATTCCTCATTATCTAATAAATCCAGCTCATTATCAGGTTCAGATTTAGATTCAGATCCAGACATGTCATCTTCCTTGATCAGTTCTTTTTAGATTCACATCGAGCCTGTGAAGAAAAGCCATGATTGCCAATAAAAGAGCTTAGAGGACCACGAGCCTAGAAAGAAAACCTCCTTAAGAGTGGGGGTCCATCAGTTAGAGTTGGCGAGCCCCACCAAACCCAACATCACCAATGTAACTGAAACTTGTGTCAAGTTTAGCATTGCAATCACGAAAAGTTACTTATGATAAAGGTTGAGACCTGGATGAGATAACAGAAAGGAAAAAATTTAGAGCAAGTAGATTTGAA
Source organism: Deinandra increscens subsp. villosa (assembly GCA_039602395.1). Lineage (NCBI taxonomy): Eukaryota > Viridiplantae > Streptophyta > Magnoliopsida > Asterales > Asteraceae > Deinandra > Deinandra increscens. Next base: position 19,333,203 of record JBCNJP010000023.1, read on the forward strand.
CAACCAAGTTTTTTAAAATGTTTCATAGTTTTGGTAAACAAAGAACATGTCCTCAAGGATGTAGTCTTTGCAAATGTGTGATGTAGAGACGTAAGTTAAAACTATGAATATCAGGTGAAAAGATGTAACTTTTTTTATAGGGATTGAAATGGCTCGGTTGGTTTGATTTAAAACATTTTTACTAAATTTTTTTTAATTTCATTATAAACAACTTGTATGTCGGAACTCAGAAGTGATTAAAGACATTATTTCAATGATAATCCAATTTTTCTAAAAATAAAATTTTAGGAAGTTCAATGCAATAAAAAGTAGGTGATTATTTACTTGTTTCTTTTTAAGCTATTAATTTTGATTTACACGTGATATTGAGACTTGAGAGCATAATCTGAATCGCATATATACACATATTCATACTTTGCATATATACACAACTCGCTCTCTTCCCTGCAATCAAGCAATAAACAACACAAATTTGAGAAAATTAATTGCATTTCATCAAATGTTACCGAGATTAAGCAGATCACAAATCAATTACTGAAACGAAACCCTAATATACATCATGATCTCAAACAAGCAACACACAACAACATAAATACATGAAACAAAAACAATTTAAATGTAATCTCTAATAAGTAAGATGAAACAGAAACAATTAAGATGTAATTAAGCCACTGATCGACCCTACGTCAAAAAAATTAGCGCAGGAACAATAGAAGACGTGACATATAGCAGTAAAATTAAATCAAACGGGAGACAATTTCACAAACCTGACAACGATCGGGAAGAACTGAACTGGAATTTCTTGGTGTCGAACGAGGCGGAAGACGAGAGCGACGTTGCAGCTCCGACTGCTTGAAACATTGAAGAAATTTTCTTGCAGATTTGAAGATTAGAGTGAAACTTTGCAAGAAGATCAACGGATAATTAAATCCAGAATGAACACACTGTGTGGGAGGAGATTAGAAAACCTAAATTAGTTTTTTAAAAAGGGTTTTTAGGTTTTTAGGATAAGGAGGGTTTTTAAGTGAACTTAACCCTTAATATATAATCGACATCAAAAAGCAGATCAATAAACATATTCAACAATACATTAAACATGGCCACATTACCGAATCTCCTTCTGTTATTTCTTCACTTCCAAGACCCTGACATGGTGTCATAAGATCCTTAATGTTGTCTCAATTACTGAGCGCCAGGTTCCAACATAGGGTCTTCTAAGACCCTTAATATCCGATCAAGACTCTGACAGTTTTGACACGTGTAACGGTACCAGATCATAGTTTTGAAGACCGTTTCTAGGGTGTTTCTAGGGTCTTGGAGACCTTAATTTCTAGATTTTTTTATAAAAAAAAAATTATATGTTTGATTTATATTTCAAAGAAAAAGATATACTAGGAAAATAGATATAAATTATTTTATTATTATATTTATATTTTATATATATTATAATATTTATAAATATAAAAATATAAAATAGTATGGAATATTAAGTGTGGTGGTTTCTTACTTTGACCACGTTATATTTACACTTTTACGTTTTATACCCTTAAGTTTTTCACACTTTTTTGTTTTGTTCTTTTTCTTTATGTTTTCTACTTTCGTCATCAATGTTATCTACATTTACGTTTTTTACCCATGAAGTTTTCTACTTTGTTTTTATTATTTCCTACTTTAGCCACCAATGTTTTACACATTTATGTTTTTTACCCCTTAAGTTTTCTACTTTGGTTTTTTTGGTGTTTTCTATTTTGGCCACCAAATAATTTAAAAAGGTAAGGAATAGTAAAGTGTTGTGGTTTCTTACTTTGACCACAATACTTTTACACTGTTTTCTATTTCACACTTTCTTTTGTTTGGTTTTTTTGTGTTTTCCACTTTCGCCATCAATGTTTTATACATTTACGTTTTTTACCCATAAAGTTTTTTACTTTATTTTTATTGTTTCCAACTTTGGCTATCAATGTTTCACACATTTACATTTTATACTCCTAAAGTTTTCTAGGTTATTTGGGTGTTTCTTATTTTAGCCATCAAATAATTTAAAATGGTAATGAATAGTAAAGTGTGATGGTTTCTTACTTTGACCAGAATACTTTTACATTTTTACGTTTTATACTCTTAAGCTTTTCACAATTTTTTGTTGTTTTGTTGTTTTTTCCTTTTTTGTGTTTTCTACTTTCGCCATCAATGTTTTATACATTTACGTTTTTACTCATAATGTTTTCTACTTTATTTTTATTGTTTCCTACTTTGGCCATCAATGTTTCACATATATGTTTTTTGCCCCTTAAGTTTTCTACTTTAGTTTTTTTTTTGGTGTTTCCTATTTTGGCCACTAAATTTGTATAACATTAAATGGCCACTGCTTCTGTTTACATAAAAATGTTTAGTTTCTAAAAGAATGAGTACTTTAAAATGTTTTTTACTTATAATAACAGATAAATGGGTGTCTCGCCGCGAAGCGCATGTGGTCGGTCACCAGCTTGTTATATAACAATTGGAATTTGAAACGAATAGTAAAGTTTTTGGGTTTCAAACTTTGGTCACAAAAGTTTGATACTTTTACGTTTTCTACCCTAAAACTTGTATATTTTGTTTATTTAAAGGGAATAGTAAACTTTAGATTTTCATAGTTTAGCCACATTTTATAATTTATACCCCCTAACTTTTAAAGTTTTTTTTTTGTTTTAAGTTTTGTAGTCTTCTACTTTAGCCACAAAACTTTCATAATTATACGTTTTTTCTACTTTCGTTTTCACATATGTTTCATACTTTTACGTTTTCTACCCTTTAGCTTTTAAGCAATTTTTAAAGTTTTGTGGTCTTCTACTTTGACCATGAAAATTTCATAATTTTCCGTTTTTCAACTTTTGTTTTTAATATACTTTTAGAGTTTTCGACATTGACCATGACTTTTTATAGTTTTATTAGACTTTTACATTTATACCCCTTAACTTTTTTACTTTCGTTTTTTAATATACTTTTATAGTATTATAGTTTCACCACGAGACTTTTAAGTTTTTACGTTTTCATACCCCTTAACTTTTTTACTTTTGTTTTTATTGAACTTTTAGAGTTTTCGACATTGACCACGACTTTTTAATAGTTTTATACTTTTAGAGTTTACGACATTGACCAAGACTTTTTTTTATAGTTTTATTAGACTTTTATATTTATAATTCTTAACTTTTCTACTTTCGTTTTTTAATATATTTTTATAGTTTTATACTTTCACCACGAGAGTTTTAAGCTTTAACTTTTTTACTTTCGTTTTTTTATTAAACTTTTAAAGTTTTCGATATTGACCATGACATTTTTATAGTTTTATACTTTGACCACATTAAAACATTTCTTACTTTACTTTCATTTTTAGTATGATTTTTATACTTTTACACTTTGAACACGAAACTTTTAGACTTTTACGTTTATATCCCTTAAGTTTTCTAATTTAGTTTTTTAGTAAACAAAAGAGCTTTCGACATTTTGACTTAAACTAACAGGTAAATGACTAGTCCGCCGCGACGCGAGGGCGGGTCACCAACTTGTATATTACAATAGAAATTGGAAAGGAATAGTTACTTTTTGGTTTTTCATAGTTTGGCCACGTAAGTTTGGCACTTTGATGTTTTCTACCCTTAAACTTTTACACTTTTTTAACGAAATAGTAAACTTTAGGTTTATAGTTTAGTCACATATGTTTCATACTTTTATATTTTCTACCCTCTAACTTTTAATGTTTTTTTAAAGTTTTGTGGTCTTCTACTTTGGCCACGAAACTTTTAATTTTTCTACTTTCGTTTTTTAGTATACTTTTATAGTTTTATACTTTCATCACGAGACTTTTAAACTTTTACGTTTTATACGCGTTAACTTTTTAACTTTCGTTTTTTATTAGACTACTTTCATTTTTTATTATACTTTTAGAGTTTTTGACTTTGACGACGATTTTTTTTATACTTTTATACTTCGACAACACAATTTTTAAATTTTGACGTTTTGTTCTCCTAATATTTTATACTTCCATTTTTTTAGTATACTTTATTTTATAGTTTTATACTTCGACGATACAACTTTTAGACTTTACTTTTTTTATAAACGGAATAGTTAACTTTAGGTTTTCATAGTTTAGCCTCATATGTTTCATACTTTTACGTTCTCTACCCTCTAACTTTTAAAGTTTTTTTTTTGTTTTAAGTTTTGTGGTCTTCTATATTGGCCACGAAACTTTTAATTTTTCCACTGTCGTTTTTTAGTATACTTTTATAGTATTATACTTTCACCACGAGATTTTTAGACTTTACGTTTTATACCTTTTAACTTTTTAACTTTTGTTTTTTAATAGACTACTTTTAATTTTTAGTATATTTTTAGAGTTTTTGAATTTGGCGACAACTTTTTTTATACTTTTATACTTCGACGACACAACTTTAAATTTTGACGTTTTGTTCCCATAATATTTCTTACTTTCATTTTTAGTATACTTTTTTTATAATTTTATACTTCGACGACACAACTTTTTGACTTTGACGTTTTATTCCCTAAAATTTCATACTTTCGATTTTTATTATACTTTTTATAGTTTATACTTTCACCACGAAACTCTTACACTTTTATGTTTTAAACTCCTTAACTTTTCTACTTTCGTTTTTTAGTATACTTTTAGAGTTTTTGATTTTGGTTAATACTTTTTTATAGATTTCTACCCTTAAACTTTTACATTTTTTTTAACGGAATAGTAAACTTTAGGTTTTCATAGTTTAGCCACATATGTTTCATACTTTTACGTTTTCTACCCTCTAACATTTAAAGTTTTTTTTTTAAGTTTTGTGGCTCTACTTTGCCACAAAACTTTAACTTTTCTACTTTCGTTTTAGTATACTTTATAGTTTTATACTTCACCACGAGACTTTAGACTTTTACGTTTTATACCCTTAATTTTTAACTAGACTACTTTCATTGTTTAGTATACTTTTAGAGTTTTAAATTTGGCGAACACTTTTTTATACTTTTATACTTCGACGACACAACTTTTAAATTTTGACGTTTTGTTCCCCTAATATTTCCTACTTTTATTTTTTTAGTATACTTTTTTATATAGTTTTATACTTCGACCATACAACTTTTAGACTTTGACGTTTTTCCCATAAAATTTATTACTTTCGGTTTTTTAGTATACTTTATATAGATTTATACTTTCATCACGAAACTTTTAAACATTTATGTTTTATATTTCTTAACTTTTCTACTTTGGTTTTTTAGTATACTTTAGAGTTTTTGACTTTGATTAATATTTTTTTATAGTTTTATACTTCCATCACATTAAAAGGTTTTTTTACTTAAAATGCAGGTAAATTGGTGGCTAGCCGCGACGCACGAACGGGTCACAAGATCAAATAAAATTGAACGACACTCTCATTGCAGGCCCGTCACAACGCGTGGACGGGTCTGCAACTTGTTGTATATTATATATGTTTACCTCATTTTATTATATTTTTAAAATTCTTCTATAAAAATTTCTAAAAAATCAAATACAATTTTAAATAAAAAATAATATTACATTTATAAAAAAAAACTATGTGCTTATAGATTTAATAAATATAATTAATACTAACGTTGAAATATAAAATTTATTAAATCTTTAATATCCCCTGTATTTATCAAACATAAATAATTAAAACATTAAAATACATTAAAAAATTCCCACTATAAATAATAAAAAATAATTAATACTGACGTTTTAAATAAAATTTTAATGTGTGAAAAAATTATCTATTTTCCTAATATATCATTTTCTTTGAAATATAAATCAAACATATAATTTTGTTTTAAAAAAAACCTAGAAATTAAGGTCTCCAAGACCCTAGAAACAGTTTTTAAGATCGTGGTATGGTATCGTTACACGTGTCAAAACTGTCAGAATCTTGGTCGGAAAAGTCAGAGTCTTGGTCGGATATCAAGGGTCTTGTAAGACCCTACGTTGGGACGTGACGCTCAGTGATTAGGACACCATTAAGGGTCTTGGAAGACCCTAGTTGGGTGGTTATAACGAGGACATTGACTTTCAAACGACTATTTTGATCCATTTTAAGTCAAGGATGAACATTTTCGTCCTTTTCCCATGTACTATTTATAGTTGGTCAAATAAATTACAAAACATACAAACTTTCTATCTTATTAGGAGTACACACCACAAAATACGATGAAATTATTACATTTTCCAAATGCCTTCTAACGTTCCCGTTATGTTTTTATAATTGGTACATATTGACCATTGTTTACCTTTATTTTTAACAATAAATATATCATTAGAAATCCCAATATTTGTAAGTTAACGACAAACCGACCAAATAATATATTTTAATCTTCCAAATGATTAGAAAAACTCGTTATGTTTTTATAATTGGTACATTTTGACCATTGTTTACCTTTATTTTTATCAATAAATATATCATTAGAAATCCTAATATTTGTAAGTTAACGACAAACCGACTAAATAATATATTTTAATCTTCCAAATGATTAGAAAAACTATTATTAAACATCTACTTGAAATGTCATAAAACCCAAGTGTCATAAAACCCAAGTGTCATAAAAACTATTTTATAAACAAAACCGGTTACTACGATTTCTAAAAATAGAAATAAATATTTTAGTTCATATAATATTAAAACGATTTCTATTCTCCTTCGAACACTAAATATTTTGACGAGAAACTAATTGATACGTATATTTAACGCATAATCGAAAATATACGTACTTTCAAAAGGTTAAATAATAAACATAGTTGTTATATGATTTTATAAACTTTAAATAATTATGTCTATCTTATAATTGTTTAAAGAGTTTTGAAACTTATGATTTCCTAAAACTTATGAAATTAGTTTTTATAATTATTTGAAAATAGTTATAATCCCCAACTAAGGATATATATAAATATATAAGTGTTAAATAGTAAAACATTTTTATTATTTGTCACCGACTTATATTTCCTATTTATGTATATATAACATTTTATAACTTGAAATAATTTGGACATAATTATTCTTACACGTAAAAGTAAATATTTGACAATACTTATAACCAAATGTTTCACTAAACAATAGTTATTTTAATAACTTGTCGTAATTGAAAAGTTATAGCTAGAAGTATATATATTCAATCGAAAAATAAAAATAATAATAGACATTATTATTTAAACCAATGTTCAAAACATGATTGTTATATTTTCATAATGATTTTCTTTTCATTTAATGATATTTCCTTTATATTAATTTGAACATAAATATAATCATTAAACATACGTATTTATTTGATCAACAAATACTAACGATCGGGTTTTTTCAAACGAATACAAACAGGATTATACATCAAGACTTGACCGGTATCACTTGGGTGACTAATCGTTACTCAATTGATCGATACCTTTATGCGTTGTCTTATTATTAGGACGTTATGTTACTTGCTATCAAATCCTGCGCAATACGTTACATCCATTCACTTTGCTCAGGTGAGTTTCACGGCCCATTTTCTTTTAAACTGTTTTAAATATCTTGGGGGAGAATTCATGAATCAAACAAACACACTTTTACTTGACATTATGGTTGACTGTACAGAGGTAATGATTACATGTTCTTTTCCTTATCTCAAACAAGAGTACAATTCGTTACATAAAGTCTTATAAACAAAATCCCACTATTAGTTGAATTCGATTAGTTCGGGTACGAAACAATAACTAGTGAATAGATCAATTTGGTTGATGCCCCTGTCCTGATTAGTCGCTCCAATCCTGACTCTGGTAAATGTCAAGGGGTACATGTCAGTTATTCTGGTCCATTCGGTATTCACGGGATAGAATGTCATGAGTGGGTAATCGATTAGTGTTTGAATTTGAGGTTCATGTGAGATCATTACAACAACAACAATGGTAAGCCGAATAATAACGAACAATGCAAAAACTTGACTTGCACAAGTCTTTCATCATACAGTGCAAACTGACTTGCACAAGACTTTCATCAAACTGTGTAAGACTTGACTTACACGAGTCCATTTACTTCATAATCTTGTATGCCTTAAATTGTTTACAACTTATTATCAAGTCGATAAAACCTGTGAACTCACCAACATTTGTTGACTTTTTAAGCTCATGAATTCTCAGGTATTTAACTGCTGCTTGCTTAGAATGACATTCATCATTAGGCCCACTTGCCGCTGATTCAATTGATAGAAGCCCTAGACCAAAACATTTGGGCCACAGGTTCTGGACATGCCCAACCCGACACTGTTGGGCTTCGAGTATTCGGGTAAGCTCCAATAACACACACGGGTAAAACCCGACAACCGTTTACCCTTTTTATGTGCATTTTAACAACAATCGTTTACCATGTATCTAATTAACCTTTGAAACACTTGTACACAATATTTTAAAACAATTTGTTAAAATATTATAGTTATAAATCTTTAAGATACTTGTTCATAATATTTAAAACTATTCTCAAAACTAAAACGAATCACCAAGCAAGTCCCACATTTGAATCCAAAACCCTCTCATTACATCCATTGGGCTCACGACCCAGAACATAACAACTTAAACCAATAACATATCACTAATGGACTTAGGGTGTCAAACCCCCAATTTCCACTAACGGAGTATAACCGTGTGGGATGTGATCCAGACCTGGATCCCAGACTTCAGTTACAACCAAACCATAACGGAGTTAATAAGTTAGCATAAAACTTAAGTTACAGACCAAAAAGTAAGTTTAACAGTTCAGCGGAAGCATAATTTAAGTTTACACTTAGGTTTTCAAAATGATAAGTTTAATGTCTGAATACATAAATCCCAAGTGAAAATAGTAACGTGTACTGCCGCCGCCCGTGCTGTCCGTGATCCATCTAGCGACCTGAAAAGCATTCAACAATCAAGTGTCAGCCAAGGCTGGTGAGTTCACTAGAGCGGTCTACACGTCACATGTAGACCAAAATGTATATGAATAAGGAAAGGTAAAACACAATCATTAATCATAAGACCAGTAAAATTCCATATCGTAGGTAGCTAGCTTATAGTTATGTCCACCTGAATTGTTCGTAACCGAAGCTGACAATGTTTTGATAGGGGGTACCTATGAACCTTGCCTTCCCGTGTCTATCTGGATCACGGTGGGTAGGCTAACACTGATCTCAGTCCGATCGCCAGTCAGGAGGGTGCATCCCGTGCACCGCTGAGCGGGGGTGTCAATCCCCAGTAGTACTACTCAATATTACCTCGCTACTATATATTAACGTCCCGAAAGTAAGGACTTTTGTATTAAAAGCAATTCAGTGCAACATGTGATATTTTGTCGGAAAGTTACTCAAGTAAAGAAATACCTTTACCGTTGGGTTGCCATCCTCCATCGGATGCAACTATTTCTGCGTTATCATCCTAAACCGGATATAACAATAATAGTAAGTGAAACTCACCTTAGGGTGCACTAGTACTCAGCACTTGGTTCAACAGGTTGGTCAAAGTCAACCTATTCGGATAAATATGGCATAATAAAATTAGAAGGTGTCGCTAGGACGAAATTAGCACATAAGCACCTAAACATGTTTCATGCGGTTATACAAGTCACACAATGCACATACAAGCTCCAAATTGGGAGAAAATCAAGAAATTGCAATTTAAGTCAAAGTTGACCCAGAAAGTCAAACCTCAAGCACTTAACTAGTGGCATGGCTAAAATCCACAATACTTGGAATTAGATTCTTAAATTTTACAGGCATATACTACATAACAATTAGGATTTGTTGCAAAAAGAATCAAGTAAAAACCTTGAGAAACGAAGAAGTTATGCACATCGGAAGTTGACACTTTTTGACATTTAGCAAACTAGTTAAAGGAAATGAAAACTTGCATAACTCATTCAAAATTTGGAATTTAAACATAAAATTCTCCAGATCCTACATTTAACATATAACCATCAATTTCATGTAGCAAGCACACCATTAAAACAAGGTTTACATGCCCAACCATTTTGAAAAGTTCACTTTTTACTAAATTGGACAGCTTTGAGTACCCAACTTGCATCAGTGTTTTGAGTGAGCAAACGGAGGTCTTAGAAAGTGTGCGAGTAGCCATTGTAAAGCTAAGACATCCTACTTTACTAGGGAAAAAGAATCAATCAGTTTCGAGCAAAAATGAGAAAGTTATGGCTGCTGCATGTTGACCCAAAATTCTGGTCAAAGCTGCTAGAAATTCCAAGTTTGCAAAGGTCTAGCATTTCAGTTTTTATGCTATCATATGGCTATCCAACATACACAAGCACAATTGTAATCACCATAACATGTAAATTCTGGTCCTAACATGATCATACCATATCCATATCAAAATCTCATCAAGTAGCTAGCATTTAAGCACATTGCATCCAAAACTCACAACCAAACACCCACCAATCATTTTGAACACCAAGAACACATTTTTAACCCTCAATTTACAGGTCCCAAACTCCCCTACAAATCTGTCCCAAAACCTAAGCTACCATAACTTGAGCTAAAACAAGTTTCATGAGCATACCCACACCGCATTTAGCACAAAAACACAAGGTAGCACACATGCAACTAAGAATTTCGGATTTGGGGTTTTATGGTTCTTACAAACCTTGAAGAAAACGAAAATGGAGAAAGAGGAGATGGAGAAGAAGCTTCCTTTAGCGTTCTTGAGCCTTGGGGAAGCTAGAAACCTTGAATCCTTGCTTGATTTGGTGATGGAGGCCGGAATTTTGAAGTGTGTGTGTGTGTGTGTTTGAATCCGTAAGAAGAGAGGAGGAGGGGGGAGATGATGATGCGTGAAGATGAAAATGAAGGAGGATGGGCAGATTTTGTCTAAAGGGGAATTTACACAAATGGCCCCTTAAGTTTCTATTTTATCACTTAGAGCATAAAACTCAATTTTAGTGGGGTTTTGACTAAAAACTTATGAAGTAAAAGTTTCAAAATGTTTCTAATTGTTTTTAAATTCATTTAACATGTAATGTTTAGTTGGGTTACATAAATTTACCATTTATACATAAGAATCCAAATTTACACACGAAGCCTGGTTTCGCATAAAAATGCAAATTTTCACAACTAACACATAAGATCACGAAATAAGTTCACGAAACAAGTTACTAGCGCCAATTAGCAAATAAACATGAATAAGCTTATAATCATTCAAATAACGGGTCTCGGGTTCGTTAACTGAACTAACGGAACTACGGAAAAACTTAACGGGTTAACTTGGAAGTTGCAGTGTCATGTTGATTCGTCCCGAAAATTAGCTAGTACCTTGGGTTGATGCGGAGGCTTGATCGAACAGGTGAGGATACTTCTTTCTCATCTGGTCTTCCCGTTCCCACGTGAACTCCGGTCCACAGTTTTGAATGCCATCTGACTTTGACAATTGGGATTTTGCTTCGCTTTAATGCTTTCTCCTCGCGTCCCATTATCTCAATGGGTTGTTCTATAAATCGGAGTTGTTCGTCGATGTGGAGCTCCTCGAGTGGAACTATTAGAGTGTCATCGGCCAGACACTTCTTCAGATTTGAAATGTGAAACACGTTATGTACCCCATCCAGCTCAAGTGGCAAGTCCAAACGATACGCCACCGTTCCAATCTTTTCCGTTATCAGGAAGGGTCCTATGTAGCGGGGGTTTAACTTCTCGCGCTTTCCAAAACGCACAACACCTTTCCAGGGCTAGACTTTCAACAGTACACGGTCGCCCACCTCGAATTCTAATGGCCTTCTACGTTTGTCCGCATAACTCTTTTTCCGGCCTCTTGCAGCTTTCATACGGTTTTTGATTTGTACGATCCGTTCCGTTGTCTCGTACACAATCTCCGGTCCAGTTAGTTGGCTATCACCGACTGTAAGATTATAGAGAATGTAGAAAGACTGGATTGATCTTATTGAATAATCAATATTACATTATATAGAGAATAGAATAAACCCTAGATATCTAGTAGGCCCGTGGGCTCATACTAATTATCCCTAATCTAATACATTCCAATACTCCCTCGCAGTCAGAGCTGGAGGAAACCGAAAGATCAACTGGAAAAAAAAACACAAACAAGAATACTAAAATAAATTTAGGCTTCGATCTCGGTTCATGACTCTGGATTCCAAATCTCTATCAACAAATCCATATTCTTCAAAATATTTCAAAGTACTGGACCGTGGTCGTGGTCTTCAAAAGCATGACTGTTGGGATGGTTGTACTTCATTGGTTCTTGGTTCTCGGAATGATAAACACGGCATGGTAGAGGTAAGTCGACAAGCAACGACCGTAGTCGTATGAAAGTGTGTCGAGACTACAGTTAGAGATCTCTTGGATCCGTAGATCAAAAAAGAAAAGGTAAGAAAGAAAAAAAAATGCAAGGCCGATGACCATGGTCAGATGACGTTCTCTTGGATTCATAGATAGAGAGATAAGATCCGTAGATCTAAAAAGAAATAAAAAAACAATCTAATCAAACCGTAGTTTAAGATTAGTGATCTTGGACCATAGTTCATAGATCTAACCAATGTAGGTGCCGGGATTTAAAAACGAACCAAGAAAATGATGATAAATGAGTAAAAGATATAAGCCAAACAATGTGAAAATAATCCCTGATCTGAACGTTTTAGAAAACAAAAAACAAACCATAAGAGGACGGTAATCCAATTAGAGTAGCATACATAATTTGTACGAGAATTAATCCAAAAGCAAAGGATTTTTTTTACCACTGTGTGTGCGAATTAATCCAGCAACGAAACAAAGAATATATATCATATCACTATGTGATGTCACCAATGAAAATCAAAGATTTTTTTTTCGTTGGCATCAGTGATGCGTTGATTTTTGATTGTTGATTGAAAGTAGGCAACAAAGAGTGATTGCAGAATCAGAATCTTTAGTCGAAATCGAAGCTTTATTCAAACGGAAATAGGAAAACAAACGAAGAAACAAAAACGGAAAAAACGAAGTTGGGACAGGGCGGCGGCGACGGTGGCACACCGCCCTGTCTAGGGTTTGAACACGGTGGCAACGACTAGGTTTTGGATCGTTTAGGCTGTGATATCATGTAAGATTATAGAGAATGTAGAAAGACTGGATTGATCTTATTGAATAATCAATATTACATTATATAGAGAATAGAATAAACCCTAGATATCTAGTGGGCCCGTGGGCTCATACTAATTATCCCTAATCTAATACATTCCAATACCGACTTCAGCCCAACAGACCGGTGATCTACTGTCACACCCCCAATTTCCACCTAACGGAGTTTAACCGCGTGAGGGTATGATCCAGACCAGGATCCCAGACTTCAGTTACAACCAAGCCATAAACAGAGTTTAAATTAAGTAAATAAAAGCAGTTATTACAGACCCAAATGAATTAAAGGTTCAGCGGAAGCGTAAAACGAGTTACATATATTGTTTACAAAATGTTCAATTTAACTGGTTGGAAACATTGTTTGTGATTCAAAAGATAATGTTCAGTACTGCCGCCGCCGATGCCTTCGATGATCCTCCTAGCGACCTGAAAAGCATTCAACAATCAAGTGTCAGCCAAGGCTGGTGAGTTCACTAAGCAGTCTACCCGTCACAAGTAGACCAAAGTTTTATGATAAAAGAAAGGTAAAACGCAATCAATATCATAGGATTAGTAAGTTTTCCATATCGTAGGTAGCTAGCCTGAGTTATGCTCATTTGAATTGTTCGCAACCGAAGCTGACAACGTATAGGTATTACCTACGGATTTTGCCTTCCCGTGTCCTGAAAGACCACGGAGGGTAGGGTAACATTGGTCCCAGTCCGACCTCCAGTCGGGTTGGTGCATCCCGTGCACCGCTGGGCGGGGGTGTCAATCCCCAGTAGTACTACTCAACATCACCTAGCTATTCTATATTAACGGCCCGAATGTAAGGACTTTTTAGTTTATCAATCAATTCAACGATACATATGATATTTGGTCGGAAAAGTTTACTTAGCAAGAAATACCTTACCGTTGCTCGTTATCATCCCTGAAAGGACATAACAGTATATAGTAATGAACTCACCTTAGGTTGCTCAGCTTATTCTTCAAATAAACCCGGTTATGATTGTTAACGAGGACCTAATAATCACATTAAGGTCTTAGGTGTTAGGTTGTTTAACTTTTGGCTATACCGCTAAGACCATAACACTAGCACATTGGAAAGTATGACACAACATAACGACACACGACACCGATGGTTGATCATACACAAGTGTTCATATTTATCAGCAATCAAGCATGTATTATTGTATCATAATCAAATGAGTCATGGCATAACATTCAAGAAAATTGTACAAGTTTGGATTCTGGTCACAGTTTCGCTAGCAGTTTCGCTAGACAGTTTCGCCGTGTACTCGGGCAGCACTTTCGCTAGGCAGTACCCGGTGACACAGTTTCGCCAGGCTAGTTTCGCTCGAAACTGTTGGCACAGTTTCGCTAGCCTAGTTTCGCCCGAAACTGGTTTGAACTTTCGTTCAGGGAATTTCGCTTGGTAATTTCGTTCGGTCAGGTCTGGTCAGTTTACCTAGCGACACTATAGTTTCGCTACTTAGTTTCGCTAGAAGGAGATAGGCACAGTTTCGCTACACAGTTTCGCCTGATGAAGGCACAGTTTCGCTAGTCGCTAGAAAAACCCGTAAATTTGCCTAAAAATCTTTCTAACAGCTTCTGTATCACATGCAAATCAATATCTAGCATACCTAAACGTTTACTAACATCATACAAGCAATTTTAACACCTAAAACACGGATTCTAGTCATCAATTTGTCAAGAACACTTTTTCACATAAAGGAACTCAAATTGCATGGATCTTCATATATACAAGGCAAGTTGCAGAATTTATGTTACATCTAGTATTCCTAAGCATCATGGCAGTAGCAGAAGTCGTTGCATGTAGATTTAAGCATACATTTTAGTCTAACATACAAGAAATGCATAAAGGTGGTTCATGTGACTCACGGATGGTCTCTTATGCTCAAGAGGGTGAAAGCTTGGGGCTGGAATCTCGGTTCCTCGAGTCGTTTTCTGCTGGCCAGAAGTCACAGGAGAGGGAGAGTGCAGCAATGGTGTGTGTTTGTGTGGAAGTAGTAAAATGAGAAAGTTAGGCTTGGGTTTGCTTATATAAGGTGCCAGTTTCGCCCGCAATTTCGCTGGCAGTTTCGCTGACCACGCGAAACTGGTCAGGCATCAGCTAACCGGGCGAAACTGTAATTTCGCCCAGTAGTTTCGCTGGTCATCAAACGTGCAAATTTTATTCTAAGTAAGGTAAGCACGTTTTCTCGATAATTCACATAATTTCACAATGAATGTATTAAGCATGTTGCATAACTTTACACCGTGGTAATAAGCAAATAATCATATAACACATATGGTCGGGTTCGGTGATCAACCAAAGGTTGTGGACGTATCCGGTCTCGGTAAGCATTAATTTGTTAATTTCTACTGGTAATGTGACTAACGGCGTTTGTCTAACGGAACTAACGGTTTTTAACGGAAAGACTTAACGGAGTTAACTTGGGAAGTTACGGTTGTCACAGCCTCCCCATGTTAAGGAATTTTCGTCCCGAAAATTTGCTAGTACCTTGGGTTGATGCGGAGGCTTGATCGAACAGGTGAGGATATTTCTTTCGCATCTGGTCCTCTCGTTCCCATGTGAATTCCGGTCCACGTCTTGATTGCCATCTAACCTTGACAATTGGGATCTTGCTTCGCTTCAATGTCTTTTCTTCGCGTCCCATTATCTCAACAGGTTGTTCTACAAATCGGAGTTGCTCGTCAACGTGGAGCTCCTCGAGTGGAACTATTAAAGTGTCGTCAGCCAGACACTTCTTCAAGTTGGAGACGTGAAATACGTTATGTACTCCATCCAGTTCAGGTGGCAAGTCCAGACGATACGCCACCGTCCCGATCTTCTCGGTTATTGGGAAAGGTCCTATGTAGCGAGGGTTTAACTTCCCGCGCTTTCCAAAACGGACCACACCTTTCCAAGGCGAGACTTTTAACAATACACGGTCGCCCACCTCGAATTCCAATGGCCTTCTTCGATTGTCAGCATAACTCTTTTGTCGGTCTCTTGCAGCCTTCATGCGGTCTCTAATTTGTACAATTCTTTCAGTTGTTTCGTACACCATTTCGGGTCCAGTAAGTTGATTATCACCGACTTCCGCCCAACAGACCGGTGATCTACACTTTCGTCCATAGAGAGCCTCAAAGGGAGCGGCTTCAATACTGGAATGGTAGCTGTTATTGTAGGAGAATTCGACCAATGCCAAGTGGGTTTCCCAGTTCTTTCCAAAATCCATTACGCATGCTCGGAGCATATCCTCAAGAGTCTGGATTGTGCGCTCTGTTTGGCCATCGGTTTGCGGATGGTATGCGGTGCTCATATCCAAGCGAGTACCTAGTGCGGATTGCAACGATCTCCAAAAGTGTGAAGCAAAACGGGGATCTCGATCGGAGATAATAGACGTGGGCACTCCGTGGAGCTTGACGATCTCGTCAATGTAGATTTGTGCCAATTTGTCAGTCTTGTCGTTCTCCTTGAGGGCTATGAAATGAGCGGATTTCGTTAGTCTATCCACAATGACCCAAATCATGTCGTTTCCACGAGGTGTACGGGGCAGTCCCGTGATGAAATCCATGGATATTTCCTCCCATTTCCATTCAGGAATTTTCGGTTGCTGCAATAATCCTGGAGGCTTTTGGTGTTCTGCTTTGACCTTTGAGCATGTTAAGCATTTACTGACGTATGTAGCGATGTCGGCTTTCATCTTTGGCCACCAGTATATTCCTTTCAGGTCTTGGTACATTTTATCCGAACCGGGATGGACCGAATATCGAGACTTGTGAGCTTCGTCCATCACCAGCTCTCGAAGATTTCCATGAAGAGGCACCCAAACACGATCCTTGTAGTAGCGGAGTCCATCTGACTTAACCTCCGAAGTTCCATCTATGCCTCTTAAGGATTCAGACTCGAAATTTACTTCTTTCAAGGCTTCTTTCTGAGCATCCCGAATTCTATCCGGTAATCCAGCATGAATCGTGAGTTGTAGAGCTCGAACCCTTCTAGGTTTAGCATATTCTTTTCTGCTCAAGGCGTCAGCCACAACGTTGGCCTTGCCTGGGTGATACTTTATCGCCAAGTCATAGTCATTAAGCACCTCGATCCACCTACGCTGTCTCATGTTGAGGTCTTTCTGTCCCATTATGTGTTGGAGGCTTTTATGATCAGTAAATATCGTGCATTTGGTACCGTACAGGTAGTGCCTCCAAAACTTTAAGGCGAATACAACAGCTCCTAACTCCAGATCATGCGTCGTGTAATTCTTTTCGTGAGTCTTCAGCTGCCTTGACCCATAAGCAATGACCTTACCCCTTTGCATTAGAACACATCCAAGTCCTTGGAGAGAAGCGTCACAATATACCTCGAAGTCGTCAACACCATCAGGTAGAGATAACACAGGCGCGGTACAAAGTTTTTCCTTTAAAGTCTGAAAGGCTGTTTCCTCTTTTTCACCCCATCGGTACTGAACACCTTTATGCGTAAGAGCGGTTAGCGGCTGGGCTATTTGAGAGAATCCCTGGATGAAACGACGGTAGTAACCCGCTAACCCTAGAAATTGTCGAATTTCCGTTGGTGCTCGTGGTGTAGACCAGTTCTTGATCGCTTCTACCTTGGAGGGGTCAACATGAATACCCTGCTCGTTGACGACATGGCCCAGAAATTGGACTTCTCGGATCCAAAAATCACATTTGGAGAACTTGGCGTAGAGTTGTTCCTTCCTTAATAACTCTAATATTAACCGTAGGTGTTGCTCGTGCTCTTCCTTTGTCCTCGAATAAACGAGTATGTCGTCGATGAAAACAATTACGAACTGATCAAGGTAAGGTTTGCACACGCGGTTCATGAGATCCATGAACACCGCCGGTGCGTTCGTTAAGCCGAAAGGCATGACTAGGAATTCGTAATGACCGTAACGCGTTCTGAAAGCCGTCTTTGAAATGTCCTCCTCGCGGACCCTAAGTTGATGATACCCAGACCTTAAGTCGATCTTTGAGAAGTAACTGGCTCCTTGTAGTTGGTCGAACAGGTCGTCGATCCGTGGGAGAGGATATCGGTTCTTAATAGTGACTTTGTTGAGCTCGCGGTAATCTATGCACATCCTGAACGTCCCATCTTTCTTCTTGACGAATAGAACTGGCGCGCCCCATGGCGATGAGCTAGGCCGGATAAAACCTTTATCTAACAGTTCTTGCAGTTGAGTGGATAACTCGTGTAATTCGTTCACCGCCAGACGATACGGAGCTCGGGCAACCGGAGCTGCACCAGGAGCAAGATCGATTCCGAACTCGACTTGTCTATGCGGAGGTAGACCAGGTAATTCTTCCGGGAATACGTCGGGAAAATCGCGAACTATCGGAAAATCTTCAATTTTCTTTGCTGCGAGGCTTTGATCCGTAACCGTTGCCAGAATGGCCACGTGCCCTTTTCGAAGGTACTTCTGTGCCTTGAGGTATGATATAATTCCGGTGACAGTGCCTCCCTTTTCACCCTGAATCGAGAGTACTTCTCCGTTTGCTATGGGTATGCGTATGACTTTCTCTTGGCAAATAAGTTCGGCGCGTTGCGAGGACAGCCAATCCATACCAATTATCACGTCAAAACTACCGATTGTGAAAGGCATCAAATCTATGCTGAATTTACGACCTGAAAGTTCTAGGGTACAATCCTTAACTATGTGCGTTGCATCAATAAGTTTACCGTTAGCTAATTCGACAGTGTACTTAGCTCCTAGGGTTT
Source organism: Deinandra increscens subsp. villosa (assembly GCA_039602395.1). Taxonomy (NCBI): domain Eukaryota; kingdom Viridiplantae; phylum Streptophyta; class Magnoliopsida; order Asterales; family Asteraceae; genus Deinandra; species Deinandra increscens. The sequence continues at coordinate 19,352,038 of JBCNJP010000023.1, forward strand.
CTGTCTTGGCCTTTATCATTTTGCAGAACTTAGTTGAGATAAAACTTTTCTCGGCACCCGAATCAAATAAAACATTCGCAAAATAGTTGTTGAGGAGAAACTTACCGGTAATCACATTGGCGTCATCCCTTGCTTCACCGGAACCCATGACGAATGCTCGTCCGCGGCCACCATTTCCATTACCACCATCATTGTTGTTATTGTTGTTGTTGTTGTTGCGGTCGTTGTTGTGATCGTTCCCACCTCTCTTTAGCTGGGGACAGTCTTTCTTTATGTGTCCAGGTTTTCCGCATTCAAAACAACCACGGGGGCCTTCAGGGTTCTGCCTTGCACGGTTGGGTAGTTCACCCCGACAATTTTTGGCAAGGTGCCCCGATTTTCCACATCTCTCACAAACTGGTCGGCCACATTCACCAGGGTGGTGCTTGCTACACTTGCTACAGTAGGGTAACTTTCCTTTATACCCACTAGCTCCTTGCCCGCTGCTTCCTTGTCGGTTTTGGTTGTTGCCACCGCCACTGTTGTTACCGTAACCCCCTTTGGAGTTATCATACTTCTTGTTCTGATTCTGGGAGTTTGAGGACCTCCCAGTGTTGTTGCCAGAGTTTATGAGGTGGCTTGGCTCCTCGTCTCTCTGCCTCTTCCCGTCTAGGGCAGCCTTTGGGGTCTTTCTGGGTGGCAAAGATCCTTGAGCCACTGCCTGATCAGTTAGTTTGTGCGCTAGTCGGATGGCCTGTCGCAAATAAGTGGGGTTAGATGAGGTCACCATGCCTTTGATCTGTGGTACCAGTCCTTCCACATACAATTCGATTCGCTTGTACTCAGCATCCACCATTGTCGGACAGAGTCGGGAATATGCTTGATAACGATCGGTATATTCCTCTATCTCAGAACCTTCCATCTTGGAGTTTCCAAACTCTACTTCCATCTTTCTGACTTGATCACGAGGACAATACTCCTCCATGATTGCTTCTCGGAATTCTTGCCATGTCATGGCATTTGCTTCGTTTAATCCCAAAATCTGAATCTGAGCATTCCACCATGTCAACGCGGAATCCTCAAGAGTGCCTGTAGCATACTTCACCTTATCCCCGTCTGGGCAGTTACACATTAGAAATACCTTCTCTGACTTTTCAATCCATCTAAGTAGACCCACAGCACCTTCGTCACCCTTGAACACTATTGGTTTACAATCCATAAAAGCTTTAAATGAGCACTGAGGCGGTTGACCTTGAAAATGTTGCTGAGCGGCTGCTAGGGCTGCTGCGACCCCTTGATTAATCATATTCTGAACCTGTGCAGCTGTGAAGGTTCCTGGGTTGGTTTCGGGTCCTCTTCGCGGAGGCATGATTTCTAGCAAATCAATGCAAAGCTTCCAAAGGTTAGTATGCCCAATACTAGAAGGTTGTTAAGTTCCGTTAATTTTTACATACTAGTATAGTTCACATTAAGGCACTCATTTACATGATTAGTGAGAGAAAAATTTCCACCCGAAATTTTCAGGTTTTAATACCGTCACAATACCAGAATTTTAAATGAGGATCATCTTCAGCGCGCGGGGCAGTACCTTGCGGAACGGGTTGTAACCAAAGTTTTCAAAAACAGTTACAGTTCAGAAATTTTACTTTTTGAAAATGTTCTGGTTCGCTGTAACCAAGGGCTCTGATACCAATCTGTCACACCCCCAATTTCCACCTAACGGAGTTTAACCGCGTGAGGGTATGATCCAGACCAGGATCCCAGACTTCAGTTACAACCAAGCCATAAACAGAGTTTAAATTAAGTAAATAAAAGCAGTTATTACAGACCCAAATGAATTAAAGGTTCAGCGGAAGCGTAAAACGAGTTACATATATTGTTTACAAAATGTTCAATTTAACTGGTTGGAAACATTGTTTGTGATTCAAAAGATAATGTTCAGTACTGCCGCCGCCGATGCCTTCGATGATCCTCCTAGCGACCTGAAAAGCATTCAACAATCAAGTGTCAGCCAAGGCTGGTGAGTTCACTAAGCAGTCTACCCGTCACAAGTAGACCAAAGTTTTATGATAAAAGAAAGGTAAAACGCAATCAATATCATAGGATTAGTAAGTTTTCCATATCGTAGGTAGCTAGCCTGAGTTATGCTCATTTGAATTGTTCGCAACCGAAGCTGACAACGTATAGGTATTACCTACGGATTTTGCCTTCCCGTGTCCTGAAAGACCACGGAGGGTAGGGTAACATTGGTCCCAGTCCGACCTCCAGTCGGGTTGGTGCATCCCGTGCACCGCTGGGCGGGGGTGTCAATCCCCAGTAGTACTACTCAACATCACCTAGCTATTCTATATTAACGGCCCGAATGTAAGGACTTTTTAGTTTATCAATCAATTCAACGATACATATGATATTTGGTCGGAAAAGTTTACTTAGCAAGAAATACCTTACCGTTGCTCGTTATCATCCCTGAAAGGACATAACAGTATATAGTAATGAACTCACCTTAGGTTGCTCAGCTTATTCTTCAAATAAACCCGGTTATGATTGTTAACGAGGACCTAATAATCACATTAAGGTCTTAGGTGTTAGGTTGTTTAACTTTTGGCTATACCGCTAAGACCATAACACTAGCACATTGGAAAGTATGACACAACATAACGACACACGACACCGATGGTTGATCATACACAAGTGTTCATATTTATCAGCAATCAAGCATGTATTATTGTATCATAATCAAATGAGTCATGGCATAACATTCAAGAAAATTGTACAAGTTTGGATTCTGGTCACAGTTTCGCTAGCAGTTTCGCTAGACAGTTTCGCCGTGTACTCGGGCAGCACTTTCGCTAGGCAGTACCCGGTGACACAGTTTCGCCAGGCTAGTTTCGCTCGAAACTGTTGGCACAGTTTCGCTAGCCTAGTTTCGCCCGAAACTGGTTTGAACTTTCGTTCAGGGAATTTCGCTTGGTAATTTCGTTCGGTCAGGTCTGGTCAGTTTACCTAGCGACACTATAGTTTCGCTACTTAGTTTCGCTAGAAGGAGATAGGCACAGTTTCGCTACACAGTTTCGCCTGATGAAGGCACAGTTTCGCTAGTCGCTAGAAAAACCCGTAAATTTGCCTAAAAATCTTTCTAACAGCTTCTGTATCACATGCAAATCAATATCTAGCATACCTAAACGTTTACTAACATCATACAAGCAATTTTAACACCTAAAACACGGATTCTAGTCATCAATTTGTCAAGAACACTTTTTCACATAAAGGAACTCAAATTGCATGGATCTTCATATATACAAGGCAAGTTGCAGAATTTATGTTACATCTAGTATTCCTAAGCATCATGGCAGTAGCAGAAGTCGTTGCATGTAGATTTAAGCATACATTTTAGTCTAACATACAAGAAATGCATAAAGGTGGTTCATGTGACTCACGGATGGTCTCTTATGCTCAAGAGGGTGAAAGCTTGGGGCTGGAATCTCGGTTCCTCGAGTCGTTTTCTGCTGGCCAGAAGTCACAGGAGAGGGAGAGTGCAGCAATGGTGTGTGTTTGTGTGGAAGTAGTAAAATGAGAAAGTTAGGCTTGGGTTTGCTTATATAAGGTGCCAGTTTCGCCCGCAATTTCGCTGGCAGTTTCGCTGACCACGCGAAACTGGTCAGGCATCAGCTAACCGGGCGAAACTGTAATTTCGCCCAGTAGTTTCGCTGGTCATCAAACGTGCAAATTTTATTCTAAGTAAGGTAAGCACGTTTTCTCGATAATTCACATAATTTCACAATGAATGTATTAAGCATGTTGCATAACTTTACACCGTGGTAATAAGCAAATAATCATATAACACATATGGTCGGGTTCGGTGATCAACCAAAGGTTGTGGACGTATCCGGTCTCGGTAAGCATTAATTTGTTAATTTCTACTGGTAATGTGACTAACGGCGTTTGTCTAACGGAACTAACGGTTTTTAACGGAAAGACTTAACGGAGTTAACTTGGGAAGTTACGGTTGTCACATCTACACTTCCGTCCATAGAGAGCCTCAAAGGGAGCGGCTCCAATACTGGAATGGTAGCTGTTGTTGTAGGAGAACTCGACCAGTGCCAAGTGAGTTTCCCAGTTCTTTCCGAAATCCATTACACACGCTCGGAGCATATCCTCAAGGGTCTGGATTGTGCGTTCAGTTTGGCCGTCTGTCTGCGGATGGTATGCGGTACTCATATCCAAGCGAGTACCTAGGGCTGATTGTAATGATCTCCAAAAGTGTGAAGCAAATCTGGGGTCTCGATCGGAGATAATAGACAAGGGCACTCCGTGGAGCTTGACGATCTCGTCGATGTAAATTTGTGCTAACTTGTCAGTCTTGTCACTTTCCTTGAAGGATATGAAATGGGCGGATTTCGTTAATCTATCCATTCAGGAATCGTCGGTTGCTGCAGTAATCCTGGAGGCTTACGATGTTCTGCTTTGATCTTCGAGCATGTTAAACACTTGCTGACATATGTAGTAATGTCAGCCTTCATTTTGGGCCACCGGTATAATCCTTTCAGATCTTGGTACATTTTATCCGAACTGGGATGGACCGAATATCAAGACTTGTGAGCTTCGTCCATCACCAGCTCTCGAAGATTTCCGTGAAGAGGCACCCAAATACGATCTTTGTAGTAGCGGATTCCATCCGACTTAACCTCCGAAGTTCCATCTACGCCATTTAAGGATTCAGACTCGTAGTTTTCCCCTTTCAAAGCTTCCTTCTGGGCATCCCGAATTCTATCCGGTAATCCTGCATGAATCATGAGTTGTAGGGCTCGAACCCTTCTACGTTTTGCATGTTCTTTTCTGCTTAATGTGTCGGCCACAACGTTGGCCTTACCCGGGTGATACTTTATCGCCAAGTCATAGTCGTTAAGAACTTCGATCCACCTACGCTGTCGCATGTTGAGATCTTTCTGTCCCATTATATGCTGGAGGCTTTTATGATCGGTGAATATCGTGCACTTGGTACCGTACAGGTAGTGCCTCAAAAACTTTAAGGCGAATACAACAACTCCCAACTCCAGATCATGCGTTATGTAATTCTTTTCGTGAGACTTTAACTGCCTTGACCCGTAAGCGATGACTTTTCCTCTTTGCATTAAAACACATCCAAGTCCTTGGAGTGAAGCGTCACAATAGACCTGGAAGTCGTCAACACCATCGGGTAGGGATAGTACAGGTGCGGTACAAAGTTTTTCTTTTAGAGTCTGAAAAGCTGTTTCTTCTTTTTCACCCCATCGGTACTGAACACCTTTATGCGTAAGAGCGGTTAGCGGTTGAGCTATCTGCGATAATTCCTTAATAAAACGACGGTAGTAGCCCGCTAACCCTAAAAGTTGTCGAATTTCCGTTGGTGCTCGTGGTGTAGACCAATTCCTGATCGCCTCTACTTTGGCTGGGTCAACATGAATACCTTGCTCGTTGACGATGTGGCCCAGAAATTGAACTTCTCGGATCCAGAAGTCACATTTGGAGAATTTGGCATAGAGTTGCTCCTTCCTTAACAACTCTTGTATTAACCGCAGGTGTTCCTCGTGTTCTTCTTTCGTCCTTGAGTAAACGAGTATGTCGTCGATGAAAACAATTACGAACTGATCTAGGTAAGGTTTGCACACGCGGTTCATGAGGTCCATGAACACCGCCGGTGCGTTCGTTAAGCCGAAAGGCATGACTAGGAACTCGTAATGACCGTAGCGCGTTCGGAAAGCCGTCTTTGAAATGTCATCCTCGCGGACTCTGAGTTGATGGTACCCGAACCTTAAGTCGATTTTTGAGAAGTAACTGGATCCTTGCAGTTGGTCGAAGAGGTCGTCGATCCTCAGGAGAAGATATCGGTTCTTGATAGTGACTTTGTTGAGCTCGCGGTAATCTATGCACATTCTGAACGTCCCATCTTTCTTTTTGACGAATAAAACTAGCGCGCCCCATGGCGATGACCTAGGTCTGATAAAACCTTTATCTAACAACTCTTGCAGTTGAATGGATAACTCATGTAATTCGTTCACCGCCAAACAGTACGGAGCTCGGGCAACCGGAGCTGCACCGGGGACAAGATCGATTCCAAACTCGGCTTGTCGATGAGGAGGTAGACCAGGTAATTCTTCCGGGAATACATCGGGGAAATCGCGAACTATCGGAAAATCTTCAATTTTCTTCTCTACGAGGTTTTTATCCGTAACCGTTGCCAGAACGGCCACGTGTTCTTTCCGAAGGTACTTCTGTGCCTTGAGATATGATATAATTCCGGAGACAGTACCTCCCTTCTCACCCTGAATCGAGAGTACTTCTCCGTTTGCGAAGGGTATACGTATGACTTTTTCTCGACAAACGAGTTCTGCGTGGTGCATGGACAACCAGTCCATACCAATTATTACGTTGAAGCTACCGATTGAAAAAGGCATCAAATCTACATCAAACTTACGACCTGAAAGTTCTAAGGTACAATCCTTGACTATATGTGTTGCATCAATAAGCTTACCGTTAGCTAGTTCAACGGTGTACTTAGCTCCTAGGGGTTCCATCTTGGCCTTTATCAATTTGCAAAACTTAGTTGAAATGAAACTTTTCTCGGCACCCGAATCAAATAACACATTCGCAAAGTAGTTGTTGAGGAGGAACTTACCGGTAATCACGTTAGCGTCTTCCTTAGCTTCACCGGAACCCATGACAAAAGCTCGTCCGCGACCACCATTTCTCCCGTTTCCATTACTACCACCATTGTTATTGTTGTTGTTGTTGTTGCGGTTGTTGTTGTTGTTATTGTTTCCACCTTTCTTCAGCCGAGGGCAATCTTTCCTCTCGTGCCCAGGTTTCCCGCACTCAAAACACCCACGAGGGCCTTCATTATTCTGCTTAGGTCGATTCAGCATGTCACCCCATCAATTTTTGGCAACATGTCCCATTTTACCACACCGCTCGCACGTTGGTCGGTTACAGTCACCATTATGGTGTGTGTTACACTTGTTACAATAGGGTGACCTTCCCTTGTACCTGTTGGAACCCTGCCCACTGCTACCTTGTCGGCTTTGGTTGCCACCGCCACCGCTGTTACCGTAACCCCCTTTGGAGTTATCAAATTTCTTGTTCTGATTATGGGAGTTTGAAGACCTCCCGGTGTTGTTGCCAGAATTCGTGAGGTTACTTGGTTCCTCATCTCTCTGTCTCTTCTCATCTAGGGCAGCTTTTGGGGCTTTCCTTGGTGGCAAAGTTCCTTGAGCCACCGCCTGATCAGTCAGTTTATGCGCCAACCGGATTGCCTGTCGCACATAAGTGGGATTAGATGAGGTCACCATGCCCTTGATTTGTGGAACCAGTCCTTCCACATACAACTCAACTCGTTTATATTCAGCATCCACCATTGTCGGACAGAGTCGAGAATAGGCTTGGTAACGAGTGGTGTACTCCTCTATCTCTGAGCCCTCCATTTTGGAGCTCCCAAATTCCACTTCCAGTCTTCTGACTTGATCACGAGGGTAATACTCCTCCATGATTGCTTCCCTGAATTCTTGCCACGTCTTGGCGTTAGCTTCATTGAGTCCCAACATATGAATTTGAGCATTCCACCATGTTAGCGCGGAATCCTCAAGGGTACCAGTAGCATACTTCACCTTATCCCCTTCCGGGCAATTACACATCGAAAACACTTTCTCTGACTTCTCGAGCCATCTAAGCAGGCCCACATCACCTTCGTCACCCTTAAATACCATTGGCTTGCAATCCATGTAGGCTTTGAATGAGCATTGCGGCGGTTGTCCTTGGAAATGTTTCTGAGCGGCTGCTAGGGCTGCTGCAACCCCTTGATTAATCATATTCTGAACCTGTGCAGCAGTAAAGGTTCCTGGGTTGGTTTCGGGATCTCTCCGTGGAGGCATGATTTCTAGAAAATCAATGCAAAACTTCCAAAAGTTAGTATACCCAATACTAGAAAGTTGCTAAGTTTCCGTTAGGTGTTGCATACAAGTACAATTCACATAAAACATTCATTTACATGAACAGTGCATTCTAAGTTGTAACGCGGTAGTAATAGTGTTAAGAACATGTAAACACGTAGTACAAGTTATGTTTGCATCGCAGACTAAAAGCAATATTATATCAGTCATATAAGCTCGCTAAGAACAGCATGAAGTTCGCTAAGCACTTAACAAGTCCGCTAAACGCATAACAAGTCCGCTAAACGCATAACAAGTCCGCTAAGAAGAGAGGAAGTCCGCTAAGGCCTCATCAAGTCCGCTAAGGAGCCAACAAGTTCGCTAAAGCCAACAAGTTCGCTAAAGCCAACAAGTTCGCTAAAGCCAACAAGTTCGCTAAGAAGAATAGTCAAATTCGCTAGTAGAAGTCCGCTAAGAAGGATTTAAATTCGCTAAGAACAATATCAAGTTCGCTAAGCACAGGGACCAAGTACGCTAGCATCAAGTCCGCTAGGAACAATTCTAGTTCGCTAGGTGCAAAAATCCAATCAAGTACGCTAAGAACAAAATCAAATCAAGTTCGCTAAGCACAAAATGAAGTTCGCTAAGCAGGATGTAACAAGTACGCTAAGGTTATACTTAGAGAAATTTTTCTAACTCAAAAATTTCTAAGCCTCGGGAAAGGAAAATTTTCTACTCAAAATTCCAAATTCCTATACTGACACGAGACAGGAATTCTAAACGAGGATCACCTTTGGCACGCGGGGCAGTAGTCTTGGGGAATGGGTTGTAACCAAAGTTTTCAAAAAAAGTTACAGTTCAGAAATTTTTCTTTTAAAATGTTCTGGTTCGCTGTAACCAAGGGCTCTGATACCAATCTGTCACACCCCCAATTTCCACTAACTATAACCGTGTGGAATGTGATCCAGACCAGGATCCCAGACTTCAGTTACAACCAAACCATAACGGAGTTAATAAGTTAACATAAAACTTAAGTTACAGACCAAAAAGTAAGCTTAACAGTTCAGCGGAAGCATAATTTAAGCTTACAGTTAGGTTTTCAAAATGATAAGTTTAATCTCTGAATACATAAATCCCAAGTGAAAATAGTAACGTGTACTGCCGCCGCCCGTGCTGTCCATGATCCATCTAGCGACCTGAAAAGCATTAAACAATCAAGTGTCAGCCAAGGCTGGTGAGTTCACTAGAGCGGTCTACACGTCACAAGTAGACCAAAATGTATATGAATAAGGAAAGGTAAAACACAATCATTAATCATAAGACCAGTAAAATTCCATATCGTAGGTAGCTAGCCTATAGTTATGTCCACCTGAATTGTTCGTAACCGAAGCTGACAATGTTTTGATAGGGGGTACCTATGAACCTTGCATTCCCGTGTCTATCTGGATCACGGTGGGTAGGCTAACACTAATCTCAGTCCGATCGCCAGTCAGGAGGGTGCATCCCGTGCACCGCTGAGCGGGGGTGTCAATCCCCAGTAGTACTACTCAATATTACCTCGCTACTATATATTAACGGCCCGAAAGTAAGGACTTTTGTATTAAAAGCAATTCAGTGCAACATGTGATATTTTGTCGGAAAGTTACTCAAGTAAAGAAATACCTTTACCGTTGGGTTGCCATCCTCCATCGGATGCAACTATTTCTGCGTTATCATCCTAAACCGGATATAACAATAATAGTAAGTGAAACTCACCTTAGGGTGCACTACTACTCAGCACTTGGTTCAACAGGTTGGTCAAAGTCAACCTATTCGGATAAATATGGCCTAATAAAATTAGAAGGTGTCGCTAGGATGAAATTAGCACATAAGCACCTAAACATGTTTCATGCGGTTATACAAGTCACACAATGCACATACAAGCTCCAAATTGGGAGAAAATCAAGAAATTGCAATTTAAGTCAAAGTTGACCCAGAAAGTCAAACCTCAAGCACTTAACTAGTGGCATGGCTAAAATCCACAATACTTGGAATTAAATTCTTAAATTTTACAGGAATATACTAAATAACAATTAGGATTTGTTGCAAAAAGAATCAAGTAAAAACCTTGAGAAACGAAGAAGTTAGGCACATCGGAAGTTGGCACTTTTTGACATTTAGCAAACTAGTTAAAGGAAATGAAAACTTGCATAACTCATTCAAAATTTGGAATTTAAACATCAAATTCTCCAGATCCTACATTTAACATATAACCATCAATTTCAAGTAGCAAGCACACCATTAAAACAAGGTTTACATGCCCAACCATTTTGAAAAGTTCACTTTTTACTAAATTGGACAGCTTTGAGTACCCAACTTGCAGCAGTGTTTTGAGTGACCAAACGGAGGTCTTAGAAAGTGTGAAAGTAGCCATTGTAAAGCTAAGACATCCTACTTTACTAGGGAAAAAAGAATCAATCAGTTTCGAGTAAAAATGAGAAAGTTATGGCTGCTGCAAGTTGACCTAAAATTCTGGTTAAAGCTGCTAGAAATTCCAAGTTTGCAAAGGTCTAGCATTTCAATTTTTATGCTATCATATGGCTATAAAACATACACAAGCACAATTGTAATCACCATAACATGTAAATTCTGGTCCTAACATGATCATACCATATCCATATCAAAATCTCATCAAGTAGCTAGCATTTAAGCACATTGCATCCAAAACTCGCAACCAAACACCCACCAATCATTTTGAACACCAAGAACACATTTTTAACCCTCAATTTACAGGTCCCAAACTCCCCTACAACTCTGTCCCAAAATGTAAGCTACCATAACTTGAGCTAAAACAAGTTTCATGAGCATACCCACACCGCATTTAGCACAAAAACACAAAGTAGCACACATGCAACTAAGAATTTCGGATTTGGGGTTTTAGGGTTCTTACAAACCTTGAAGAAAACGAAAATGGAGAAAGAGGAGATGGAGAAGAAGCTTCCTTTAGCGTTCTTGAGCCTTGGGGAAGCTAGAAACCTTGAATCCTTGCTTGATTTGGTGATGGAGGCCGAAATTTTGAAGTGTGTGTGTGTGTGTGTTTGAATCCGTAAGAAGAGAGGAGGAGGGGGGAGATGATGATGCGTGAAGATGAAAATGAAGGAGGATGGGCAGATTTTGTCTAAAGGGGAATTTACACAAATGGCCCCTTAAGTTTCTATTTTATCACTTAGAGCATAAAACTCAATTTAGTGGGTTTTTGACTAAAAACTTATGAAGTAAAAATTTCAAAATGTTCTTAATTGTTTTTAAACTCATTTAACATGTAATGTTTAGTCGGGTTACATAAATTTACCATTTATACATAAGAATCCAAATTTACACACGAAGCCCGGTTTCGCATAAAAATGCAAATTTTCACAACTAACACATAAGATCACGAAATAAGTTCACGAAACAAGTTGCTAGCGCCAATTAGAAAATAAACATGAATAAGCATATAATCATTCAAATAACGGGTCTCGGGTTCGTTAACTGAACTAACAGAACTAACGGAAAAACTTAACGGAGTTAACTTGGGAAGTTGCAGTTGTCACATAGGGCCTAAAAGCCACACTTTCACTCGCAACATAATGTCACCATATTCTAACACAACAGGAAAGTCACATTGATAACACCTGTGAACTAGAAACACCTATCACTAAATATGACATAACCACTCATTCACAACATTAACTAGAATCTCAATCGAACATGGAAACGTAAACGATGGGTTAACTACCCAAACCTACAACTTAATTGGTCTACATCATTACTTTAGGTGCAAGGTATTGGAAGTCAAGGAAACCCAAACTACTTGGGAAATGCCAATGCTTAGGTGAGTCTTTACTACTATTCCCCTTTTAACTTTTATACTTTTTGGGGTGATCGTATTCTATTTGTTACAACAATTATTTATTTCAGCTATCGTACCTTCTTTTATTTAGATTATCATACTTAATTGTATATTGGATGCTTGATACACGATAAAACATATGTTCGGACTAGTGATACTTACCCCGGCTAGTCACACACGTACACAATCTTAGTCCTTGGTATAGGACCACGGATAAAATGAATAACTATATTTGGGGAGATAATGCCCCCACGTCCTTGTGTCCATGTATTTCGGGACGTTCTCACAAGGGATGACATTTTGGCCTTTGACACATCGCAACCCCATGGTTGGGTTCACCTTTATTGATATTTTATGGGAAGACTCTATTGGCGAGTGGTCGTGCGCAAAACAGTCGGGTATGGACGATGACGGATAGAGGATGGTTAATTGTAGAACTATATTCATTTTGAAGCCATAGCATCCTATGGTCGACAGACAATCTAATTGATTACTATTGTGACGACGTACGATGAAAACCTATTTTTGACATATGTACGATAAAACTCATGATTTTTGGTTACACGCAATGATAACTACTTTTCGCTTAAGATGCAATCATATTTTTGGCAAACACCAAGACAACTACGTTTTCATTTGATAACAAGCTAATTTTTTATAAAACACAAATATGACTATATTTTTGACAAACCCAAAGAGAAACTCATCTTCGTACGACGATTACTTTTGTAACCTTGTGAACTCACTCAACTTTTTAGTTGACACAAATTCTTTTTGATTATGTGTCAGGTACCTAGCTTTGGACAACTTAGAATTAGAAGATGAACCGTAGATCCGCTTCGCGCACGCATGAAGATAAACCTAGAAGACTTTTAGCTTCCGCCCTATTCTAGACTTAGAATTTAAATTTTATATTTCATTTCCTTTATTGTAACCTTGTATTTTTAAAATTATAATAGAATGTATTCATTTTTCCTTTTCAAACGAATACGATCTTGGTCATCTCGGCCTCCCAAGAGTGAGGGTGTGACACATGGAGTAGCAATGTATAAACCATGTACTACTTTTTGGCCCCCATAGAGTAGCCATGTATAATTACCCGACCTATCATGAATCAGATAAGCATAAAACATGTTTATAGTTAATCATTTATCATTCGAAGAACAAGAAGATAACTTTAGATTAGGGGACCACACTTGCTCACCCAACGGATACTGCAATGACATATTCGACGGTGAAGATTATTAACATGTTGAGGAACATCATATATAATGGCGTCAAGAGTTCCATTCGAGGGAGCCTCATATGGATGGGTATTTGCACTTTTGTACAGTCGCTCACCAATTCAGGGACATCAGTAGTTTCACAAATATCCCGAGCGGTCCAAAAAAGTTTCACCAATTTATTATAGTGGTTCAGAGTATAAATAAGAAAACGAACAATCACTGGTTGTAAAGGGTTACGACCTAGCAAGGAGAAAGATGAAAGTCTCTCATTAAAAGGGCCAGTCCAGATACCTTGAACACATAGAGAGCAGAAGCTTGATTGATGGATTCATCCAATATAGCACCAACCGACATGGCATTGAGCAAGTGAATATTCGAAAGAAATGATCTATCTTGATAAAGAGCTTTGATCTGTTCGGAGAAACTGGATAGCTAAGGCTAACGCGACCGGATCCGCAACACATGTTATACCTAGGTCTCCGCTTCAAAGAAAAAGTTCTAATACATTCAGTGAACCAAAATCTAGCACCACAAAATTCACATTATACACGCCATGTAGATCGCAGTCAATACCAACAGACCTAGCTCCTAGTCTACGCAGCTTATTGGCTTGAACTTAAGCTTGACCACCGCGCAACATATTCAATGTCACTTATTACGGCAGATGATGACTTTCCTAATGGAGCAGCAACAATATTGTCATTGAAACACGAAATGTCTTCTCTTCCGAGAAGCAGAGCAACACAATGGGGATGAAAGAAATTATAGCAAGATAAAATTAATATTGAAATCGAATATCTGCTAAAGTAACCAGAACATCGTCATAGATGAACTACAGAAGGGCATGCCATATGGCAATGGTAGGGGGTGATTTATAGAGGACCAGAGACACACTAGGGGAGGCTTAGAGGTAGATCAGAGAGATGAATAGGGATCATCTCTATAGATCCTTATTTGAAATAAACATTACTTCTTATAAGAGTGAAAGTAAGACCAAAAAGACACCAATTGGTGAAAGAAGTAATGTAGAAAAAGAGTAGAATCCTCTGATTCAGAACTTTAAGCACTCTTATGTAATCTAACCATAAGGTACGCTCTGATACCAATTATGGTAGGGGTGATCTATAGAAGACCAGAGAGACACTCAATTATGGTAGGGGGTGATCTATAGAAGACCAGAGAGACACTAGGGGAGGCTTAGAGGTAGATCAGAGAGATCTGCAGCGGGAGATGTAGATCAGAGAGATCTGGATAGATGGGCTTGACACACTCGATTCACTACTGGGAACTCTCAAGGCACTTATGTAAATGCTCACAATCAATAGATATTCATATGAAGATCTAAGTTGCTTCTTAACAAATACTAGAGGGAAAGTAAGAAGTAATGTAAATAAGAGAGATCTAACCATAGGGGGTTTGTCTCATTTGACAGCACCTGATTATCACTTAGAACTTTAAGCACTCTTATGTAAATGCTCCTCTAGACAAAAGTTCATACGAAGAACATAAGTACTTATGAAGACTCTTTAAAAATACTAGGGGGAAAGTAAGAAGTGATGTAGATCAGAGAGATCTAACCCCTAGCTCTAAGTGATAATCAAAGGAATTCTTTACGGTAGGGGGTGATCTATAGAAGACGAGAGAGACACTAGGGGAGGCTTAGAGGTACATCAGAGAGATCTGAAAGCGGAAGATGTAGTGGATAGATGGGCTTGACATACTCGATTCACTACTGGGAATATGGTAGGGGGTGATCTATAGAAGACCAGAGAGACACTAGGGGAGGCTTAGAGGTAGATCAGACAGATCTGACAACAGAAGATGTAGATCAGACAGATCTGGATGGATCGGCTTGACACACTATACCAATTATGGTAGGGGTAATCTATAGAAGACCAGAGAGACACTAGGGGAGGCTTAGAGGTAGATCAGAGAGATCTGACAGTGAAAGATATATATCAGAGAGATCTAGATAGATGGGCTTGACACACTCGATTCACTACTAGGAACTCTCAAGGATCTTATGTAAATGCTCACAATCAATAGATATTCATATGAAGATCTAAGTTGCTTCTTAACAAATACTAGAGGGAAAGTAAGACGTAATGTAGATCAGAGTCTTCATATCTTTCTTATGGTAAGGGGTGATCTATAGAAGACTAGAGAGACACTGGGGGAGGCTTAGAGGTAGATCAGAGAGATCTGACAGCGGAAGATGTAGATCAGACAGATCTGGATAGATGGGCTTGACACACTATACCAATTATGGTAGGGGTAATCTATAGAAGACCAGAGAGAAACTAGGGGAGGCTTAGAAGTACATCAGAGAGATCTGACAGTGAAAGATGTAGATCAGAGAGATCTGAATAGGTGGGCTTGACACACTCGATTCACTACTGGGAACTCTCAAGGCTCTTATGTAAATGCTCACAATCAATAGATATTCATATGAAGATCTAAGTTGCTTCTTAACAAATACTAGAGGGAAAGTAAGAAGTAATGTTGATCAGAGTCTTCATATCTTTCTTATGGTAGGGGGTGATCTATAGAAGACCAGAGAGACACCGGGGGAGGCTTAGAGGTAGATCAGAGAGATCTGACAGCTGAAGATGTAGATCAGACAGATCTGGATAGATGGGGCTTGACACACTCGTTTCACTACTAGGAACTCTCAAGGCTCTTATGTAAATATTCACAATCAATAGATATCTACGAATTTTCTGAATTGTAAAACTGCACCATATCCGTGTTGATTGATCACTTTTCTTTGTTTCCAAGTTTTTCCACAAAAACCCAAAAATAGAGTCTTGTTTTGTGTAAAATGAAAATCCAAAAATAGAGTTTTCATTTTAAGGGGGAGAATTGTAAATAAGGGGGAGTAATTGAGAAAATGCATGTTATGGGGAGTAGGTGAATACATGCCAAATATATAATGAAGGAAGGTGAATACGTGCAAAAGATAAAATTGTGAGAAATTGATCATTGGGAAATGATGGTACATTGGCTTACGTATCTGACTCATGGATAGAGTAGATGAAAGAGCCATGGGATCATTGTGTGATATGCTTGGTAGGCTAGGCAAATCAGAAAGTATTCAGATGTGATATACACTAAATACTAATGCTTGATCATGTGGATAAAATCTTGATGCATAATTTATGACACAAAAAGAAAAATAAGTGTGAAATTCAAAATGAGAAGTCACTGTGTATACATGTGTTCATTTTGCAAAGATTTAAACTTGTTTGATTTTCTTTATTTTGTCAAACGAACGGACTTTCTCTGCGTATCGAAAGATCGACCTGATCGTTGTTCGTATGACATTCTGCTTTATTTTCTTTGGTGTTTCGTATAACTCATCGGACTTTCTCTGCGTGTACGGGAGTACCGACCTGATTGTTGTTTGAAAATGCCTGAGCATCGGATCGTCTACTCGATCTAGCTATTTGAAGATCGAAACGTAATTAAACGATTGTTTTATTGATCACAGACGAAACAACGAGTACAATCTGACTCTTAGAAACTGACACAGAGAAACACCTTAGTAACACACACTTAAGGAGATCTCACACGCTCAGAACTACAAATTACAAAGACCAAACACATATTTATAACCAGCTGGCCGAGCTTCGGCCGAACCTCAGGTTCGGCCAGTCCGAACTTCAGGTTCGGCCAGTCCGAACTCCAGGTTCGGTCAGTCCGAACTCTAGGTTCGGACAAGGTTCGGCCAGACCTAATTTGACTTGATCTTGTACATTGCTTGATACTTCACACGACACACATATCAGGTATCAACAAACTCCCCCTCGTCGTGTGCAGTATCTCTTCAACATCATCAACTTTGTATCTTCAATCAAGCTCCCCCTCAAGTGTAGAATCCGTTCATTGAATGAAATGAATCTTCAAACAAACTCCTCCTCAACTCGATCGTAGCTTGATCTTGAATACTTTGACGACCTCTCGTGTATCTCTGGTCTTTTATCAACAGCTTCAGAAGACTTGAAGTCGTGATATCTTGCACATAGCAACCTGCTCAAACATTTTAAATAATCTTGGCGCAAAACGTCTCTTTGAGACTCCAAGATATGATTTTGAAAAATGATTTGTATCACGTGTTGATCAGATCGAAAATAAAGCAGAAACAAAATCTTTTTGATTTTTCAAAGTTTATGTTACAACACACCGGAAATCTTTTTGTTATTTTCCTAAAAGAAATGAAAACACAATACAGAATCAAACACTATTTTTGGTATGAGAAAGATCACTATATGGGATCATGAATATAACGCACTGAACTGCACTTCAATTTCAATTAATCGAAGCACATAAGTCATGCTGATTGCCGGTATAAGTTGTCCAACTTAAACTCAGGCAGAATCATACTCATAACATCTGGATATGATAAGGTATTGATTAGATTTCCTTTGACCAGTGTATCCCACACTATCAGACATAATCAGACATTTTCAGTTTTTCTTTCTTTTTCCGTTTGTGTGACAACACTTGTGATTTTTTTTTTCACAATGCATAGTATTTTCATGATATAGTCAACTATGTTCCATGCAAAAAGAAATAAGAACGTTAAATCGTCTACCTTAAGGTCGATTTTTCGATACGCAGATAAGGCCTCGGATTTAACAAAATAAGAAAATAAAACAGGTTAAAATTGTATAACCCAACAACAATTAGGTCGGTACTCCCGTACAAGCAGAGAAAGTCCGATGAGTTATACGAAACACCAAAGAAAATAAAACAGAACGTCAAACGAACAACGATCAGGTCGATCTTTTGATACACAGAGAAAGTCCGATCATTTGACAAAATAAAGAAAATCAAACAAGTTTAAATTTTTGCAAAATGAACACATGTATACACAGTGACTTCTCATTTTGAATTTCACACTTATTTTTCTTTTTGTGTCATGAAATATGCATCAAGATGTTATCCACATGGTCTAGCATTAGTATTTAGTGTATATCACATCTGAATACTTTCTGATTTGCCGAGCTTACCAAGCACATCAAACAATGATCTTATGGCTCTTTCATCTACTCTATTCATGAGTCAGATACGTAAGCCAATGTACATCATTTCCCTATGATCAATTTCTCACAATTTTATATTTTGCATGTATTCACCTTCCTTCATTATATATTTGGCATGTATTCACCTACTCCCCATAACATGCATTTTCTCAATTACTCCCCTTTACTTACAATTCTCCCCCTTAAAATGAAAACTCTATTTTTGGATTTTCATTTTACACAAAAACAAGACTCTATTTTTGGCTTTTTGAGGAAAAACTTGGAAACAAAGAAAAGTGATCAATCAACACGGATATGATGCAGTTTTAGAATTCAGAAAATTCGCAGATGTAGAAAATTTATCATGAAATTTAAATTAAGCAGAATACTCCTCTATCAACAACTTTGCAATCGTCGATAGGTCTTCTAGAAGTACCTGCACACTGGTCAAACTAATTAGTCTAAAAATATCCCGAAGCGAATCGCTTCTGGTCGACCAATGTCCTTATTTTGCTTAAAAACCACTTTAGGATTCCATTGTTGTTGTGGTTTTGGTAAATCTGTTTTGGATGAATCAGTCACAGTGGACTGTGATGAATAACCTACATTTTGATCTCTTGAAAATTTAGGGAAAAATCTTTCCTGCTTTTTGAAAAATTTAGGTTGAAATTCATCAAAAACCCTACCATGTTCATCAAAGAACCGTGGTTTGGCAGATTTACCAAAAACTGGAACCTTATGTTTCCATTGATTAGAAGCAACAGGAACCTGACAAAATTGTGCCGTATGCCCTTTTTGTCGGCAATTATAACTCAATCGAGTGTTGATACTTCTCCTTTTTGGAACCTGCATAGCTTCACAAAAATTACCTTCAAATTGATCATAAAAAGAATCATATACCTGATATCTGTGATCTTGAACCCATTTAGACGTGTGGCTCTTTGAAGTTGAACCAGAACTTCCAGAAGAAAATATTGCATTTCGATTCTTCTTGTTCTTTGATATATCATCCTTCACGAATAATTCAGATACTTTTCGAGCGTCCACACAATGAAGTGGAATATGTTTGTCAGAAAATATTTGTTCTGAACCCTTGAGCTTGTAAAATCTCTCGGGTTGAACCTTTTCAACTTGAAAAATATCCTTCTTGACGTTTTTCTTTCTAAGCTTCTTCAGATTCTGGAAAGTAGAGCCTGAATCACCAGCATTAGTAACATCCTTCTGAAATCCCAGACCTACACCTTTTCCAGAAACCTCCTCCTCTGAATTTGAATTTTTATATCCATCCTTCGCCAATCGTGAGAACTCAGCTTTGATTTCATTTACATTTTTTCTGCTAAAAAATCGCCTCATCAAATTCTGGTGGAGAGCAAAATTTCTCACTCGATGTAGCTGATTTCCCATTTTCTGTTGAGGAAGAACCAGAAACAAACGTTGGAGCTGAAGGAATCTCAGTTTTCTTTCCTGTCTTCCTTTTAGCTTTCTTGTTTTTCTTCTTCATTACAACCTTCTCTTCTTCAGATTTAGATGATGACAACTTTGAATAATCCCATTCTTCAGCATTTTCTTTGACATCATTAACAGCTTCTTTAATAATGGTTTGGGGTGTAACTGTCTTATTGAAAACTTTCTCAAAATTCTCATCTTTTGCCAAGAAACTAGTGAATGATTGTGAAATTTTGATATTATATAACACACGATTAGCATCAATCACCTGAATCTTCAAATCGAAGATCTTTTGTTGAGCTCCAGCCAATTCTTTTTCTGTTGCAATCAACTTCTTAGCAACCTTATTTGTTTCATACTTTTGCAATCTCGAATTATCATGCTCAGTAAGCAACTCTTTCTTCAACTTATCTTCATTTCTCCTTTGAATATCAAGATTCGCATTTTGCAATTTATTCACCCTTGTGAACTCCCTCTTTTCATCTAGCAATTTTTCCATAGCAATCTGATATTGAACAACTTGAGCAGCTAGTTCATCAGAAGTCTTGTTGAGCATATCAAGCTTAACCTTGGATTTTTCAAACAACTTATTGAAATCATTTGTAGCATCCTCAGCTTCAGCCTTCCATTTTTCAACTTCCTTGACTAATTCAGCCTTGTCTTCACTTAATTTTGCAATCTTAGATGCCGAACTTTCATTTTCAGCTTCTGCAGTTTCACTTTTCAATCTTTCAACTTCTTTTGATAATTCAATGCACTTTTTACATTCTGAAGTAACTGCTTCTTCTTTCTTATAAGTTTCATCATTCAACAGATTATCATTAGTAAGCAAATTCTGAATCTTCTTATTTTTCTGTGAAAGTACTTCAAATTTATCAACCAGATGAGAGAATTTTGACATTAAATCTGGCATCTTTCCAGTTTTGCTTGTCTCAAAGACAGAATCAGATATTTCTTTAGCATTCTTTTTCAAATTCTCCAATTCTTTTAACAAACTACTATTTTCTTCAGTCAACTTTGTCATTTTCTTTCCTAACTCCTTAGTTTCACTGTTAGAACTCTTGTTCGACTTTGAATTCCAATAAAATTGCTTATTGTGATATTCACAGATTATCTTCAGATTGTCCCACAATACTTTCGATTTCCAACAATCCTTAAAATACACAACCAACTCTTTGGATAATGCCAATTTAAGGAACTCATATGCCTTCTTTTAATTTTCTTATTGTTTTTGTTGTGCATTTGAAAGAACCATTCTCCATATGGGTTCTCCATAAGAATCAGTTGGATAAACATACAAATCCTAAATGGAATCCATAAATCTTTATCGACTCCAAGAAGATATTCTTTAAATTGTGGTGCCCAATGAGAATAATCCTCAAATCTTAACAGTGTTGGCACTTCCTGTCTATGACCAGCAACAAAACTTTTGATCTCATCCATGTTGAGAACGTAAAACCGGTAATCTAAACCTAGTCCGAACTTGATTCAACTTAATACTGAGCTCCGAACTCCCTCCGAACCTAGTCCGATCCTAAAACAAGCGTCCAAACTCTGTCCGAACTTCTGACCACCGAACTTCGTCCGAAAGAGACTCCGAACCTTGTCCGAACTAGCACTAACACCGAACTTTGACCGAACACAGACCGAACTCTCGCTGAGCTTGGTCCGAACTCCAAGTTCGGAGCAGTTACTCCGAACCTGACCAGTAAGATCTGAACTTCGACATACTTTTGCAAAAACGCGCAAAAATGAACTTATTTTGACAAAACTCGATACTGTGAGTAAAAAAAAACCGATAGAAAATGGTTTAGAAGCATATTTGACACCAAACACTCGATAGAATTGATAAAAAACACGAATACAAACTCGAGAAATACTAAAAACGCTTCAAAAATCCAAAGATAGCAACCATAGATCAGTAGAGTGAACCAGAAAGCTCTGATACCACTTGAAAATGCGTGTGCATCGGATCGTCTACTCGATCTAGCTATTCGGAGATCGAAACGTAATTAAATGATTATTTTATTGATCATAGAAGAAACAACGAGTACAATCTGACTCTTAGAAACTGACACAGAGAAACACCTTAGTAACACACACTTAAGGAGATCTCACACGCTCAGAACTACAAATTACAAAGACCAAACACATATTTATACCCAGCTGGCCGAGCTTCGGCCGAACCTCAGGTTCGGCCAGTCCGAACTCCAGGTTCGGCCAGTCCGAACTCCAGGTTCGGACAAGGTTCGGCCAGACCTAATTTGACTTGATCTTGTACTGTTAGGGGTCGATTTCAGGATGCTCACAGAAAAGATACATAAGATCAGGAATCTCGCTACAGTTTGGGAATCCCGTCCAGTCAGGTATCCTGAATATTTATTATCGACTAACCTTTATTTTTGCCATGTGTTTTATTTGTTTTCAGGAACGTTAAAGAATTTAACCACCTCCTGAAGACTCGGCCTTAACTAACTTGCACGTGGTAGAGTGGGTCGAACCTCCTTCAACGATCGAGAGAAGTGGGGGAGAAGAGATCCCGAGAATCCCGGATAGTTAGTTAGTAGTTAGTTTATTATATAAACGAGGATTCGATCAATAGGAACACACACAACACTCGATACAATTCGATTACCACTGCAAACATTGTAACACTTAGCTTTGATCGATCAAACCTCCAACCCCTTTTACCGATTTACTTGAATATCAATAATATTGACTAGGAGACGGCTATTCGGTCGGCTCCCGAGGTTTTTATCTAGGATTCCTAGAGGCAACTCGAAGGATTCTGGAGTTTTCCTCGCTAATCCTTGTGTCACCATCCTAACTTGGATTATTTGCTTATTTGATCGTTAAGCACACTACCTCACAATCTAAGTTTGGAATACAGGATTCCTAAGTGAATTTTTGACCAAAACAGTTTGGCGCCCACCGTGGGGCAAGTGGTGCTTAATCCTACCAAAATCCCATATCTCATTCACTTCATTTGATCTCCAATCTCAAAAATGTCAAACCAACAGAAGACTGTTTCGGCCTCTACATCGTCCTCCACTCCTCCTCTTCCTTCCTTTCCAGGAAGTCAGAAGAAGACTAATGACCGTCAGAAGAAAGTGGATGAGTAGCTGAGAAAAACTGATTATCCTGTCTTCACAGGATCCCACGTCCAATCTGTTGATCCTGTTATTACTAACAATGATTTGTTTTCCTTGATTAAGCATGTGAAGAATCAAATGGATCAGCAAGAAAAAACTAATCAAACGGTGATGAAGGAGATTGAAGAGCTTAAGAAGTCTAAGAAACCTGTGGAGGAACAAAGTCCTCTATTTCCCAGGCATCTTGACTTCAATGCTTCAGGATCCTCAGATCCGTCTCGCTACAATTACAAATCTGCATCAGGCTTCACTACAGCCCCTACAATAACTTCTCAGGCCGCTGGATATGCTGAAAGTACCACTGGATTCTCAGAAGCTGTCCCACCAGAATCCTCACAGTCGCGCTACAAGAGTCCTTGGATTCCACCACTGTTGGGAACCTCAGCCTCGCTGTCTCAAGGATATCCTTTTTCTGTTAGGAATCCAAGCCAGAATCCCCAAGGATATCAATACTCTAACCCTTCTGTTTCTGTAGGGATCTTCAAGACTAGCTCCTTAGAAATGCATGATGGTGACGTCATCCCCATGCAAACAGCAGCTACTACAGAGCCGAGCATCCCAGAGGGCTATGGATATAATCCCAGGATCCTAGTCCAGAATCCTGGCCCAGGTAATGTATTCAATTCAATTCCTATCGTTTCTAACCAGGGTGCTCCTTATGATGCAGGTATTCATCCAAGTATCGCCAGGGAGCTCCAGAAGTTGAAAGAAATGATATCAAATGTTCCAGGGATCCTGAAACCTATTCCTGAAGTTCCTCTGGAAAGCCACAAGATCTCTAGATTTACTTGGCCAATATCCCAAGTGGAGATCCCGAAGCGTTTCCAGACTCCGAGTATGAAGCTTTATGATGGAACCACAGATCCTAAGGAACACGTGGCACATTACCGGGAGCGTATGGAGATCAATCCCATTCCGAGAGAAATCAAAGAAGCCTGTCTATGCAAAGGCTTTGGATCAACCTTAACAGGACCAGCCATGAAATGGCTACTGAGCATCCCTCCTAACACTATTACATCATTCTCTCATTTAGTTAACTTGTTTAACAATCAATTTTCTTGCAGCAGGACCTTTGAGAAGCTCACAGGTGACCTATACCGAATAATCCAGAAGCCAGATGAGCCTCTCAGGGAATACATTGCCAGATTTGGAAGAGAGTCTCTTGAGATTCCTAATCTGGATATGGCAGCAGCCGTGGAAGCCTTTCAAATGGGGCTCTCCAAAGATTCACGTTTTTATGATGACCTTGTCATGGCTCCTTGCAGGAACCTTGACGAAGTACGCAGTAGAGCCTTGAGATTTATCCGTTTGGAAGATGACAAGAGGATCCACCAAAGATTGGAGGTGCCCAAATATGATCCCAACAGCAAGAAGGCGGAATCCCCCGGGAAGCCGTATAGATCTCGTCCATACTCCAAACCGGAAAATCACAAAGTCAATGCCGTTGACCAAGACGATGATGATGAGGAGTATCCCAAGGTATCTGAATACTGTTTTATTGTTGACATTGGGGGTTTGATGTGTGCTATGCAGGATCAAGGTGAAAAGGCAAGATGGCCCAGGAAGGATACCAAGCAAGGATCCTGGAAAGAGAAGACCAAGTGGTGTGCCTTCCATGAAGATTTTGGCCGCCTAACTGACGAATGTATAGCACTCCGAAAGGAAATCAGCTATCTACTCAGCAAGGGGCATCTTAAAGAATTGATAGGCAGAACAAAGGTCAAGATCCAGGAAGCCGACAAGGTGCCTCAGAGAGCAGCTTCTCCACCACAGGATGCCCAGATAATCAACTTCATCTCAGGAGGCTCACACATCTGCGGAACTTCGTATTCCTCAGCCTAGTTGGCTTCAGCGGTGAAACTAAAAGCACCGTTGGGGATATCAGGCTGCCGGTATATATAGAGGGGGTAAACTCTATGCAAAAATTCTGTGTTATAGATTCTCTCTCTTGTTGCAATATTATTCTTGCAGGCCTTGGATCCACGAGATGAAGGCAGTCCCTTCAACCTATCACTAGTGTATCAAGCTTCCTACACCCTGGGGAGTTGTAAGAATTGAAAGCGACCAGCAGGAAGCTAAGAACTGTTATTCAACTTCGATGAAGAACACCACTAAGGTGACGAAGGGATAGCAATTATAGAAAAAGGCACCTAAAGTGTAGGAGGACAGGGAGCTGGAAGTCAAAGAAGTACCTCTAGACCCTGGGAATCCTAAAATCAAGGTGCTCGTGGGAACAAGCATCCCAACAAATGTTGAGCAGGAATTATTCCAGCTTCTCAAAGCCAGAACTTCAACTTTCGCCTGGAAGCATGAAGATATGACAGGTATCCCTAAACATGTAATTACTCATAAACTTGGTTTAGATCCTTCTTTCAGGCCTATACAGCAAAAAAGGAGGAAGTTCGCTCCAGAGAAGAACGTAATCATCCAAGAGGAAGTCGACAAGCTTCTCAAAACAAAGATGATCAGAGAAGTCAAATATCCTAGGTGGCTAGCAAATGTGGTGGTGGTCCAGAAGAAGAATGGAAAGTGGAGAGTTTGTGTTGATTACACAGACTTGAACAAAGCCTGTCCTAAGGATCCATTTCCACTTCCACATATTGATGCTATGGTGGATGCTACGGCTGGTCACGAGATGCTCACCTTCATGGATGCTTCAGCAGGATTCCAACAAATTCAGATGGAACCATGCGATCAGAAGCATACGGCCTTTATGACTCCAACATGTATATATTGTTACATTGCTATTGTTTTGGGTAAAAACTGCCTAAGCAATTAGTTGATCAAACTTTATAAGTGAGGTAGAGTGTTTGATGAAAATAGCAAGCAAAATGCAAGTTTGAGTGTTGACACGAGGATGTAACGAGGGAAAATCCAGGAATCCTTGAGTATCCTCAAGGAGCCTAGCAAAAAACATCGGGGGCCGGTTCAAAGTACCTGCCTCCTAAAACTTTTATATCATAAATGTGCTGAAGACAAATGAAATGAGCTCGTATACTAAGTGTTGCAGAGAGTTGTGATCGTTAAAAGAGTATGTGTGTGAGTAAGCCTAGAGCTCGGATTAAATAAGAATTACATCATAACAATATCTCCTAAAAACTAGCAACTAACTCCACGTTTCCCACTTAGCCGTTTGAAGTCCACTCAGTCCACGTTTCTGCTAGTTAACCGGGTCTTTAGGACACGTGATCCATGCTCGAGCTAACCTGTGAATAATAAACAAAAAGGGAAAAGCAATAGTTAGTCAAGAAATATAATTCTGGATCCTTACAGTGAAGTGCTTGCGAGCTGATGCGAGCTGCTCAGTATCTCCTGAATTCTAGTACCAACAATTGCCCCCAAATTTTTGGCGGTTGGCGCATGCAACCCAGCTGACGAAAATTTGAACTTGAGCCTTATCGCTAAGTAACTGTGATTTGATAGGAATTAGCTAGTCCCAACTTCCTAGGTGAGGTTCCCGTTAGTTTTTCCTTTATAACTCTCTCTTCGCTTTCATTATCCCTCACAGCTTTTATTTGGCGAAAACCCTAAAGCTTCTCTCGTCTTCTCCAGGTTAGTATCCTCTTTCTCCCTTCTCGTTCTTTTTTCCGATCATGGGGAAAAAGCTGTTGCGATCATCGGCCACGGTCTCCGACCAAGCGACCGATGACTTTACTGACCAAGGACTCCTTCCGGTGACGGCGGAGGAGACCTGCAACTTTGACGATCGAAAGATTGCAATGTTGTAGCGTTCTTCGAGCTTCCCTTCTGGAACTGAGTTCCGTCCTTTTGATCCGTCTTTGAAAGCCGACCATATCTCCGATGACTGGGTCTATTTCCTTCACTACCCTTTTCTGCTCGGAATGACATTTCCCTTCCCGGATTTGGTCACCGATTTCTTTTCAATCACCCACCTTGCCTATTCCCAAGTAATGCCCATGGTATGGCGAATCCTTCTTTCTCTCCACCACCTGAACTAGACCCGCAACTTGAACATTGGAGTTGCCGAAATCTGCAAGGTGTACTGATTAGCCACACACGGTAATAGCAGGTTTGTCTTGAAAATCAGAACCGGAGAAGCCCAGATGATCCCTAGGGTTTCTCACAATGACCATGATTGGAAGCGTCAATTCTTCTTTGTCAAAAGGAGTAGCCTTGTCGGTTGTGGGAACCTTCCTACCCAATGGGTTGTCAAGGGTAGGAAGAGTTTTTGTAACATTCCAATTCCAAATACTCTTCAATTTTATTTAACTGATATGCTTGCTTTCTTTTCCTTACAGCGCCCAAGTTTGAAGCTCTAATCAAGCCAACCCGTGAATCCTCCAAGAAGCTCAAGGATCTCTTCAGCATCCCAGTGGCAGAAAGAAGCTGTCAACCCGAAGACGTTTCAAGTGCTAGAAGCATCACCCAACAATCTCTCAGCCCCTCAAGAACCATGCCAATAGGTACTTGTCTGAATCTGTTCTCCTTTTGTCTCAAGTTATCCTCTATTGTTTCTGGAAACTGATCCCTTTTTGTCTATGATGAAGCTCCAGGTTCAGCTTCTAATTTCTACTTCAAAGATCTCAAACTGCTCATAGCGAAGAAAGAGAAGAACAAGGAAACTAGCAGCAAGGCTCCCACGGACCCTTCAGCCCCCAAGTTTCGGGGCCCCAGCACCCGATCCAAGACCTCTTCTGCTAAGAAGCGCAAGGCTCCAGACTCCACTATCAATGTGGACAGCTTCGATGATCTCCTTCCTGTCGCAGCTGCTAACAAGCTGCTCTCACTGCAAGCTGTGGTGAACATTGTAAGTTACAGCATAATAATAGAGAAGTATGTTAAAATTGTAGTTATAATACTTCCCTTGTTAATTCTGATGTGCTTTGCTTTGGTACAGGGTATTGACAAGCTGAGCCACGAGGTGATCGATCTTGAAGGCAAACTGGAGACTATGGAGCAGAAGCTTGAAGCAGCTGAGCAGAAGCTTGAGGCTTCCGAGCTTAAACTTGACCAGGCCACGCTCCGTCTTGAGAAGGTGAATAAGGCAGCAGCCAGCAACACACGCCATTATGAGAAGCAGCTCAAAGAAAAAGACGCTGCAGTTGCTGAAGCCTTGAAGCTGGCCGAACAGAATGCTCAATCTTCAGCCGCCATCAGCGTGTTGGAGTGCATGATTGAGATGGCGACTGCTGCACAGGCTGAAGGCTTCACTCCAGAGAGCTGGCCGGTTAAGGATTGGGAGGTGAGCCTCAAGAAGCTGTTGGCCGAGAGGGGGGAAGCTTCTGAAAAAGCTGATAAGGAGGTTGAGCCAGAGGTCGAGAAGGAAGCTGAGAAGGAGAAGGGCAAGGGCAAGGAGGTGGAGCAGGCGGAGGCTGCTGGTGATAAGTTGGGCGATGAAGGCATTCTTGACTAGGTCGGAGCCCACTTTTTTAGTTTGTTTTTTTTGGTGGTTTGTGGTTTGTTAAACAATGGTAGTGGTGAAACAAAAACAATGGTAACTTGACTTTTGGGGGCTTGGATGGAGGGACCTTGAGTTTCAAGGCGAAGTCCAAGCTCCTTAGACAATGTTGTTGGCCTCAGGTGGAGGGATCTTGGGTTCCAAGACGAAGCCTGGGGTCAACTTTTCTAATTTCCTGCATAAATATAACTTAGTAGTATTTTGATCATCATGGTGTGTTGTGTTATTTTGGTTATTTCGAAAAAATGTTTGAACGAGGATCCGACAGGATGCTTAATAACATAGTTTAGTTTAAAAACTCAAAAGTCCATAAAACTTTGTCAATGTTCACAAACCATGATGCTAGCCAATACTTGGTTAGTAATAAAAATATGCAATATACGCAGTACCAACGTCACCTTTTTAAAGATTATTCAACTGTCGAGATAGCCAGGATTCACGAGGATCCTTAGGAATCCTTAAGATAGACTTGATGAAATTCTGATGAAACTGAGAATAAGTCTTGAGCATTTAGAAACAAGTCAAACAGGGGTCAAGCCCAACCTTGTCTTCTGAGGTACGAAATGCTTTATAAGTCTTGGGTCTAAGCCAACTGGGGTCAAGCCCAAAACTTGAGAGACACGAAAGTGCCTAAACCTTAGTTAATGTGAGAACATTAAAAACCTTTGTTATTCTGAGGATAAGCTCAAAAATACTTGGGACTAAGCCAACTGGGGTCAAGCCCATAAACTTGAGAAACACGAAAGTGCTTGAACCTTAGTTGACATGAAAATGCCAAAAACCTTAGGACCTTTTCGAGATGACACGTCTGCCACCCATTTTTGAGATGCGCTCTATGGCCAATAGTGATGAAATTATCAGCCACCCGTGGATGGAATGGTCGCACCACCTTGAACCATAGGCCACCATCGTGCGCTCCTGGCGAGGGTCTTGCGCTCCTGGCGATTCCCATTAGTGAACGAGAAGGTGAAAACCTCCTTAACCTTTGATTGCATTCAGAATGCTTTATACTTAGAAGAGGTGATCAACCTCTAGCTTATGGTAGGATGCCTAGAGCACCTACAAAACACTTCAAGGCTTGGTGAGGGGTGGGTGTTAGCTTGGCTTACACCCCTCCGATGCCTAAGTCAGTAACCATTCCACAAAGATAATATTATAAAATTGAAATAAGGGTCAAAAATCATACCTGAGGTTTTCGACGTTTAAACAAGGATTCTTTTGATATGCTCAGAGGATCTAGAGAGCGCTTACATAAAATATAACTTCAAGTGAATTGCATTCCAAGCTCTTGGGAGCAGCTCACCTTCCATAGTAGCTAGCCTGTATGCTCCCTTTCCAGCTTCTGAGTCTATTAGGTAAGGACCTTCCCATTTAGGTGCAAGTTTCCCATGTGCTGGATTGGTTGTATTTTGAAAAGCTTTCCTGAGCACCAGATCTCCTACTTGAAATCTTCTGATCCTGAGATTCCTATTGTAAGACTTGGCTATCCTTTGCTGGTATGCCGCCATCCTAAACTTTGCGAGGTCTCTGATTTCATCGATCGTTTCAAGATCTTCAAGGAGCTCTTGCTTATTTACTTCAAAATCATGGCAGCTCTGTTCTGGCAGTTGGCATCACCATTTCAGTGGGTATTACCGCTTCTGAACCAAACACTAGGGAAAATGGTGTTCGACCAGTAGCAATCTTGGAGGTCGTTCTGTCAGCCCACAATACGAAAGGTAGCTCTTCAGCCCATTTCCCCTTTTTGTCTCCTAGTTTCTTCTTAAGATTATTGATGATAATCTTATTGCTCGATTCCGCTTGGCCATTAGCTTGTGGATGTATGGGAGTTGAAGTTACCATTTTGATGCCCCATGCCTCACAAAAACTGGTTGTTCTTTTTCCAATAAATTGAGACCCGTTGTCACAAACTGTTTCCGATGGGATTCCAAACCTTGTCAAGATATTCCTTTTGATGAAGGAAATCACTTCCTTTTCTCTAACTTGAACAAAAGCTTCGGCTTTAATCCACTTAAAAAAATAGTCTGTCATAGCCAGCATGAAGACTTTTCCTCCAGGTGCTACAGGAAACTTACCAACTATATCCATCCCCCATTTCATAAACGGCCATGGAGATGATATTGAATGGAGCGGCTCAGCAGGCCGATGGAGGATATTGCCGTGCCGCTGGCATGCATCACACTTCTAAACAAAAGCCATCGCATCCTTCTTCATAGTAGGCCAGTAGTATCCTGTTCTCAATACTTTGGAAAATAGTGATCTGCCCACAGTGTGATTGCCATAATCACCTTCATGAATATCCTGGAGTACCGCAAGTGCTTCAGGCTGCTCGAGGCATCTCAAGTATGGTCATGCAAGAGATTTCTTGTATAAGATACCATTTATTATTGAATATGGGGTTACCTTTGTTCGGAAGAGTCTGGAGTTCTCGTTTTTGGGGATTTCTCCTTCTTGGATAAATCTCCTGATAGGGTAAGTCCAGGATTCCTGAGGATCCTGAGAGTCTATCATTTCTTGATCTTTATCTGTTGTGACATCATTAACTTCTTGTTCTTCGATTGCCGGTGTCAGGATGTGAGTTATGGGAATTTTGACACCTTCTGGGATCCTTAAGGATGATGCTAAATTTGCCAAAGCATCAACTTCTGCGTTTTCTTCTCTAGGTACCTGTGATATGCTGCAGTTTTCAAAAGATAATGCTAACTGTTTTACAAGGTCTAGATATTTGGTTAGCCTTTCTCCTTTCACTTCATAGGTTCCATTAAGAGTCAATAAAAACTTGAATGAGTTGGATACCCATATCTTTAGCGAGTTGTAATCCTGTAATTAAAGCTTCGTATTCGGCTTCATTATTAGTAGCCTTGAATTCACAATGGATAGTGTTTTGGTAAAAAACTGCTAAGCAATTAGTTGATCAAACTTCGTATGTGAGGTAGCGTGTTTGATGTAAATAAAGATGAGAATGTAATTGCGAAGATTGACACGAGGATGTAACGAGGGAAAATCCAGGAATCCTTGAGTATCCTCAAGGAGCCTAGCAAAAAACCTCGGGGGCCGGTTCAAAGTACCTGCCTCCTAAAACTTTTATATAATGAACGTTCTTAGTACAAAGGAAATGAGCTCGTAATCTAAGTGTAGCAGAGAATCGTAATCGTAAAGGTGTGTGTGTGTGTGTAAGCCTAGAGCTCCATTAAATACGAATTACATCATAACAACATCCCCTAAAAATTAGCAACTAACTCCACGTTCTCCAATTAGCCGTCTGAAGTCCACTTGGTCCACGTTTCTGTTAATTGACCGAGTCTTTAGGACACGTGATCCATGCTCGAGTTATCCTGCGAACAATGAACAAAAAGGGAAAAGCAATGGTTAGTCAGGAAATATAATTCAGGATCCTTACAATGATGTGCTTGCGAGCTGATTCGAGCTGCTCATAATCTCCTGAATTCTAGTACCAACAATTGCCCCCAAATTTTTGGCGGATGGCGCATGCGAGCCAGCTGTCGAAAATTTGAAATTAAATCTTATCGCTAAGTAACTGTGATTTGAGAGGAATTAGTTAGCCCCAACTTCCTAGGCGAAGTTCCCGTTTGATTTCTCCTTTATAATCCTCTCTCCACTTTCATTATCGCTCACAGCTATCTCTTGGCGAAAAACCCTAGAGCTTCTCCCATCTTCTCCAGGTTAGTTTCCTCTATCTTCCTTCTCGTTTTCTTTTCCGATAATGGGAAAAAAGTTGTTGCGATCATCGGCCATGGTCTCCGACCAAATGGCCGACGAATTTATTGATCAAGGACTCCTCCCGGCGACAGCGGAGGAGACCTGCAACTTTGACGATCGGAAGATCGCAGTGTTGCAGCGTTCTGCAAGCTTTCCCGCCGGAGCTGAATTCCGTCCCTTCGATCCGTCTTTAAAAGCTGACCATATCTCCGACGATTGGGTCTGTTTCTTTTACTACCCCTTTCTGCTCGGAATGTCATTTCCTTTCCCGGACTTGGTCACCGATTTCTTTTCCATCACCAACCTCGCCTACTCTCAAGTGATGCCCATGGTGTGGCGAATTCTTCTTTCTCTTCATCATTTGAACCAGACTCGTAACCTCAACATTGGGGTTGCCGAGATCTGCAAAGTGTACCGATTGGCCACACATGGCAACAGCAGGTTTGTGTTGAAGGTTAGAACCGGAGAAGCTCAGATGATCCCTAGGATTTCCCACAATGACCACGATTGGAAGCGTTAATTCTTCTTTGTAAAAAGGAGTAGCCTTGTTCGTTGTGAGAACCTTCCTACCCAGTGGGTTGTCAAGGGTAGAAAGAGTTTTTGTAACATTTTAATTCCAAACACTCTTCAATTTCATATGACTGATATGTTTGTTTCTTGATTTTACAGCGCCCAAATTTGAAGCTCTGATCAAGCCGACCCGTGAATCCTCCAAGAAGCTCAAAGATCTCTTCAGCATCCCAGTGGCAGAAAGAAGCTGTCAGCCCGAAGACGTTTCAAGTGCCAGAAGCATCACTCAGCAGTCTCTCAGCCCCTCAAGAACCATGTCAACAGGTATTTGTATGAGTCCTCTCCCCTTTTGTCTTAAGTTATACCTTATGATATTTGGAAACTGATCTTTTTCTGTATATGATGAAGCTCCAGGTTCAGCTTCCAACTTCTCCTTCAAGGACCTCAAGCTGCTCATCGCAAAGAAAGAAAAACCCGAAGAGACCAGTAGAAAGGCTCCAACTGACCCTCAGCCGCCAAGTTTCGAGCTCCCAGCACTCGGTCCAAGACCTCTTCTGCAAAGAAGCGCAAGACTCCAGACTCCGCTATCAACGTGGACAGCTTCAATGATCTCCCTCCTGTTGCAGCTGCTAACAAGCTGCTCTCACTGCAAGCTATGGTGAACATTGTAAGTAATAGCATAATAATAGAGAAGTATGTAAAAATTATAATTATAATACTTCCCTTGTTGATTCTGATGCATTATGCTTTGATACAGGGTATCGACAAGCTGAGCCACGAGGTGATTGATCTCGAAGGCAAGCTGGAGGTTATGGAGCAGAAGCTTGAAGCAGCTGAGCAGAAGCTTGAAGCTTATGAGCTTAAACTTGACCAGGCCACGCTCCGTCTTGAGAAGGTGAGTAAGGCATCAGCCAGCAACACACGCCACTATGAGAAGCAGCTCAAAGAAAAAGATGTTGCAGCTGCTGAAGCACTAAAGCTGGCCGAACAGAATGCTCAATCTTCGGCTGCCATCAGTGTGCTGGAGTGCATGATTGAGATGGCAACTGCTGCTCAGGCTGAAGGCTTTACCTCAGAGAGTTGGCCGGTTAAGGACTGGGAGGTGAGCCTCAAGAAGCTGTTGACTGAGAGAGGAGATGCTCCAGAAAAAGCTGAGAAGGAGGTCGAGCCGGAGGTTGAGAAGGAAGCTGAGAAGGAGAAAGGCAAGGGCAAGGAGGTGGAGTAGGCGGAGGCTGCTGGTGATAAGTTGGGCGATGAAGGCATTCTTGACTAGGTCGGAGCCCACTTTTTTAGTTTGTTTGTTTTGGTGGTTTGTGGTTTTTGAACAATGGTTGTGGTGAAACAAAAACAATGGTGACTTGACTTTTGGGGGCTTGGATGGAGGGACCTTGAGTTTCAAGGCGAAGTCCAAGCTCTTTAGACAATGTGGTTGACCTCAGGTGGAGGGATCTTGAGTTTCAAGACGAAGCCTGGGGTCAATCTTTCTAATTTCCTGCAAATATATGACTTAGTAGTATCTTGATCATCATGGTGTGTTGTGTAAGTTTTAATTATTTGGAAAAATACTTAAACGAGGATCCTACAGGATGCTCAATAACATAGTTTAGTATAAAAACTTAAAAGTCTATAAAACTTTACCAATGTTAACAGACCATGATGCTTGCCAATACTCAGTTAGTAATAAAAAATTTATAACAATACTGATGTCACCTGTTCAAGTGGATTCCATTCTCCAAAATAGTCAAGATCCTTGCGGATTCTTAAGGATCCTCAAGGCAGGTTCGACGAAACTGAGAGTAAACCTTGAGCACTTAAAAATGAGTTAAACAGGGGTCAAGCCCAATCTGCCTTTTGAGGCGTGATGTACCTTACAAATCTTGGGTCTAGGCCAACTGGGGTCAAGCCCATAAACTTGAGAGACACGAAAGTGCCCATACCTTAGTTAATGTGAAAACATTAGAAACCTTTGTTAAACTGAGGACAAGCTCAAAAACACTTGGGACTAAGCCAACTGGGGTCAAGCCCATAAACTTGAGAGACACGAAAGTGCCTAAACCTTGGTTGACATGAAAATGCCAAAAACCTTAGAATCTTTTCGAGATGACACGTCTGCCATCCATTTTGAAGTGCACTCTATGGCCAACAGTGATGAAATTATCAGCCACCCTCAGATGGACTGGTCGCACCACCTTGAACCATAGGCCACCACCGTACGCTCCTGGCGAGGGTCTTGCGCTCCTGGCGATTCCCATTAGTGAACGAGAAGGTGAAAACCTCCTAAACCTTTGATAGCATTCTGAATGCCTTATACTTAGAAGAGGTGATCAGCCTCTAGCTTGTGACAAGAAGCTTAGAACATCTGCAAAATACTTCAAGGCTTGGTGAGAGGTGGGTGTTAGTTTGACTAACACCCCTCCGATGCCTAAGTTAGTAACCATTTCACAAAGATAATGATTAAGGGATTGAAATGAGAATAAAGATCATACCTGATGTCCTTGGAGTATACACAAGGATTTTTGGATATACTTAGAGGATCCGGAGAGTACTTACATAAAATACAACTTCAAGTGAATCGCATTCCAAGCTCTTGGGAGCAGCTCACCTTCCATAGTAGCCAGCCTGTACGCTCCCTTTCCAGCTTCTGAATCTATTAGGTAAGGACCTTCCCATTTAGGTGCGAGTTTCCCATGTGCCGGATTGGTAGTGTTTTGAAAAGCTTTCCTGAGTACCAGATCTCCTACTCGAAATCTTCTGACCCTTAGATTCTTATTGTAAGACTTGGCTATCCTTTGCTGGTATGCTGCCATCCTAAACTTTGCGAGATTTCTAATTTCATCGATTGTTTCAAGATCTTCAAGGAGCTCTTGCTTGTT
This sequence comes from Deinandra increscens subsp. villosa, assembly GCA_039602395.1. Lineage (NCBI taxonomy): Eukaryota > Viridiplantae > Streptophyta > Magnoliopsida > Asterales > Asteraceae > Deinandra > Deinandra increscens. The sequence goes on from JBCNJP010000023.1 coordinate 19,387,159, forward strand.
TGCTTCAAAATTCCGGCAGCTTGTTCTTGCAGTTGGCATCACCATTTCAGTGGGTATCACAGCTTCGAATCCAAATACTAAGGAAAATGGTATTTGACCAGTAGCATTTTTGGAGGTCGTTCTGTCAGCCCACAATACAAAAGGTAGCTCTTCAGCCCATTTTCCTTTCTTGTCTCCTAACTTCTTCTTGAGATTATTGATGATGATTTTATTGCTCGATTCTGCTTGGCCATTAGCGTGTGGATGTATGGGAGTTGAAGTGACCATCTTTATCCCCCATGCTTCACAAAAACTTGTCGTCCTTTTTCCAATAAATTGAGACCCATTGTCGCACACTATTTCGGATGGGATTCCGAATCTTGTCAAGATATTCCTTTTGATGAAGGAAATCACTTCCTTTTCTCTAACTTGAACAAAAGCTTCGGCTTCAATCCACTTAGAAAAATAGTCTGTCATAGCCAGCATGAAGACTTTTCCTCCAGGTGCTACAGGCAGTTTACCAGCATGAGTAATAATATCTTTAGATATACCTGTCATGTCTTCATGTTTCCATGCAAACGTTGTGACTCTGGACTTCAAGAGGCTCACGAGGTGCTCCTCAGTATCCTCAGGGATATTGGTTCCTACCAGCACTTTGATTTCAGGATCTTCAGGATTAAGTTGAACTTCCTTGATTTCCAACTCCTTTGTCATCTGAATTCTTCGTGCTGGTTTCTTTAATTGCTATGCTGGCTTGGGCTTGATGGTGTTCTTCATAGCGGAAGTATAGCAGTCTTTGGCTTCTTGTTGATCACTTAGTATTCTTACAACTCCCCAAGGTGTGGGAAGCTTCACACATTGATGATAGGTAGATGGAACTGCTTTCATGTCATGGATCCATGGCCTTCCCAAGATCACATTGCAACAAGGAAGGGACTCAATAATGCAGAATTTCTGCATGGAGTTGAGTCCTTCAATGTAAACAGGATGTCTGATGTCTCCAACCGTATGCTTGGTTTCTCCGCTGAATCCTACTAACACCAAGGATCTTGGGATTATCTCTTCTTCTGGAATGCTCAACTTTTTAAGCACGTCCAATTGAATAATGTTGACCGAACTGCCATTGTCTATCAGAATCCTGCGAACATAATGGTTAGCAATACATAATGTAATTACCATACTGTCGTGGTGAGGATCCTGGATGTCCAGCTTATCAGTTTCGTCAAAAGAGATGACTTTGTCTTTAGTCAATAACGCGTTCTTCTTTGGTCGATTGCCTTGATCCATCTTGGTCTCCTTAGCATGTCTCTTTGCTGATGAGAAAGAGGTTCCGCATATGTCAGATCCTCCCGAGATGAAGTTGATTACTTTTGCATCTGCTGGTGGCGACTGAGCTCTTTTGGGCAGCTCAGCAGCTTCTTGAGTTTTACTTCTCTTCCTGCCAAACAATTCTTTAAGGTGCCCTTTGCTGAGCAGGTAACTGATTTCTTTCCAAAGTGCTATGCAGTCATCTGTTAAGTGCCCGAAGTCTTCGTGGTAAGCACACCACTTAGACTTATCCTTCCACGATCCTGGTTTTTCTGATTTTCTTGGCCACCTAGCTTTATCACCTAGATCCTGCAAGGCACATAACAAACCACCCATGTCAGTTGAAAAGCAATAATCAGATACCTTTGGGAAGTTTTCTTCGTCGTCCTCTTCTTCAACTTCGTTGACCCTAGGATTATCGTTTCGATAATAGGGTTTGTTTCGTTGTTGTTTTCCGGGAGAATCTGTCCTTCTGCCTGATGGTTCGTCACCTCTTTTTTGGATCTTCTTATCATCCTCTAGTCTGATGAACCTTAATGCCCTTGTTCTAACTTCATCAAGGTTCCTGCAAGGAGTCATAACCAAATCATCATAAAATCGGGAATCTCCTCTAATCCCCATTTTGAAAGCCTCTACAGCGGCAGCCATATCTAGGTTGGGAATATCCAAAGCTTCTCGACCGAATCTGGCTACATAATCCCTCAGGGATTCGTTAGGCTTCTGAAATATTCTGTACAAATCACCAGTGAGCTTCTCAAAGTTCCTGCTGCAAGAAAACTGGTTATTAAATAAGTTAACTAAATGGGGAAAAGAAGTAATGGTATTAGGAGGAATACTGAGCAGCGATTTCAAGGCTGGTCCTGTCAATGTTGAGCCAAATCCCTTGCATAAGCAAGCTTCTTTAATGTTTGCAGGAATGGGGTTGATTTCCATTCGTTCCCTGTATTGTGCCACGTGCTCCTCAGGATCTGTGGTCCCATCATAGAGTTTCATCTTGGGGGTCTGAAATCTTTTTGGTATCTCTACGTCACAAATGGGCCATGCAAATCTAGAAACCCTGTGGCTGCCTGCTGGCATTTCAGGAATTGGACGTATAACACCGGGAACACTTGAGATCATGTCCTTTAACCTCTGAAGTTCCCTAGCGATAGTCGGGTTGATACCTGCATCCTGCACAATTCCTTGGTTAGGGTTAGCATAAAAATTATCAAAGTTGTTACCAGCCCTGGAAGTTTGGAAATGGATCTGGGGTCCATATTCAGCATCTCTAAGGACGGTTGGCTCAGTTGTAGTTCCCACTTGCATGGGGATGAAGTCTCCCTCATGCATCTCTTGAGATGAACCTGGGATTGTGCCTGCAGAGACAGTAGGATAAGAAAATAAGGATCCTTGAGGATCCTGAGCAGCTCGGAAGCGGCTCCGATATTGTTGGAATGGCTGAGATGAAGATCCCTGAAGCATTTGAGGAGTAGGTGCTGCTAACTGCTGGTTCCAAGGCTCATGAAGGTTCGTCGAAGCAAACCGCTGTGGTTGAGATACAAGTTGTTGCATTGATACCATCGGCATTTGATGGCTTAAAAACCCGGCTGGTTGCTGACTCGAGCATCTCGGCAGCTGCTGACTTCCATATCTACTGTAGTAAGATTCTGGGGGCTGCTCGGAGTAGAACCCAGAGTATTCCAGATCTATCACCCTGGAAGTCTTCTGATGCTGAGAGCCTGAGAATCCTGCAGTAGTAGCTGTTGCAATACCTGACTTTGGAGCAGTAGAGAGATTCGCTTTCTGTTTTGGCTGCTCCGATTTGGGCATCAAAGGGCTAATTTCCTCTACTGGTCTCTTCGATTTCTTCAATTCCATGATCTCCTTCATCATTTTCTCGTTGGTTTTGGCTTGCTCATCCACATGAGACTTCATTTTCCTGATCAAAACATAGAGATCGTTATTAGAAATAGCATAGTCAGTGGACGTACCTTGAGATCCCTGAAAAGTAGGATATTCCACTCTTTTAGCGTTGGTGCCGGTCACTTTCTTCATCATTGGGGGGAGACCAGTGTCGACAGCCGGTTTAGTGGATGAAACAGATTTCGAAGTAATTTTTTGTTGGCTCGACATTTTCAAGAATCGATTATGGGAAGAAGATCAAGGCTCTTAACTGAATTCAAACACCGTTTGCCCCACGGTGGGCGCCAAATTGTTTTGGTCAAAAACTGCCTAAGCAATTAGTTGATCAAACTTCGTATGTGAGGTAGCGTGTTTGATGTAAATAAAGATGAGAATGTAATTGCGAAGATTGACACGAGGATGTAATGAGGGAAAATCCAGGAATCCTTGAGTATCCTCAAGGAGCCTAGCAAAAGACCTCGGGGGCCGGTTCAAAGTACCTGCCTCCTAAAACTTTTATATAATGAACGTTCTTAGTACAAAGGAAATGAGCTCGTAATCTAAGTGTAGCAGAGAATCGTAATCGTAAAGGTGTGTGTGTGTGTGTAAGCTTAGAGCTCCATTAAATACGAATTACATCATAACAACATCCCCTAAAAATTAGCAACTAACTCCACGTTCTCCAATTAGCCGTTTGAAGTCCACTTGGTCCACGTTTCTGTTAGTTGACCGAGTCTTTAGGACACGTGATCCATGCTCGAGTTATCCTGCGAACAATGAACAAAAAGGGAAAAGCAATGGTTAGTCAGGAAATATAATCCAGGATCCTTACAATGATGTGCTTGCGAGCTGATTCGAGCTGCTCATAATCTCCTGAATTCTAGTACCAACAGATAGATAGAGGGATAATGTCCCCCTGTGGCAATTTCAGTAGCGCACCCAATCCTGTTCCTCTAACATTAGATGCTCCATCTGTGTACAAGACCCAGCTGCCTGAAGCTTCTCGAGTTGCTTGACCTCCAGTTCAACTTCTGGCAGTATGTCGCTGCTGAAATCAGCCACAAAATCTGCAAGGGCTTGTGACTTGATTTCTGTTCTTGGCTCATATATGATGTCATAGGCACTTAATTTAACTGCCCATTTCGCCATTCTTCCTGACATTTCAGGTTTTCTCAATACACACTTAACAGGATAGTTAGTTTTCACATAAATAACATGAGTTTCGAAGTAATGTCTTAATTTTTGGGAAGCCATGACAAGGGCTAAGATTAATTTTTCTATATAAGAATACCTGGTTTCGGCGTCTAATAATTTTTTGCTTACATAGTATACCGGATGTTGTTGTCCTTCATGATCTTTCACAAGCACAACACTTACTGAGCTGATTGAAACTGCTAAATAGAGAGATAGTGGTTCGCCCTTGACTGGTTGCATTAGAAGTGGAGCAGACGATAAATATTCTTTCAAGGAGCTCAGAGCTACTTCATTCTTTTCACCCCATTCAAACTTTTTGTTCTTCTTCAATATGTCATAGAATTCTTTGCTTTTTTCAGACGACCTTGATATGAACCTGTTGAGTGCTGCCACTCTGACAGTTAGTCTTTGAACTTATTTGACATTTGTTGGAGACTTCAAGTTTATGATTGCTTGGATCTGTTCAGGGCTGGCCTCAATTCCTCTTTCAGTAACCATGAAGCCCAAGAACTTGCTGGCTCTCACTCCAAAATGGCACTTGGAAGGATTCAATTTCATGTTGAACTGGTCTAAGATATCAAAAGCAGCTTGAAGATCTCTAGGATGGTCCTTTGCTTCCTTCGATTTTACTACCATATCATCTATGTATACTTCCATGGTGTCCCCCAGTTTATCTTTAAACATCATGTTGACTAGCCTCTGGTACGTGGCACCTGCATTTCGTAAACCAAAAGGCATTGCAATATAACAATAAATACCTGTGGGAGTCATGAAGGCCGCATCTTCCTGATCTGATGGTTCCATTTGAATTTGTTGAAAGCCCGAAGATGCGTCCATAAAAGTTAGCATCTCATGTCCAGCAGTTACGTCCACCATAGAATCGATGTGTGGTAGAGGGAATGGATCTTTTGGACAGGCCTTGTTTAGGTCTATGTAGTCTACACATACCCTCCACTTACCGTTTTTCTTCTGGACCACCACCACATTAGCCAGCCATCGAGGATACTTAACTTCTCTAATCATTTTTGACTTGAGCAGCCTGTCAACTTCTTCTTGGAATATGATGTTTCTCTCAGGAGCGAACTTCCTTCTTTTCTAATGTATTGGCCTGAAAGATTCATCTATACCAAGTTTATGAGTAATAATATCTTTAGATATACCTGTCATGTCTTCATGTTTCCATGCAAACGTTGTGACTCTGGACTTCAAGAGGCTCACGAGGTGCTCCTCAGTATCCTCAGGGATATTGGTTCCTACCAGCACTTTGATTTCAGGATCTTCAGGATTAAGTTGAACTTCCTTGATTTCCAACTCCTTTGTCATCTGAATTCTTCGTGCTGGTTTCTTTAATTGCTATGCTGGCTTGGGCTTGATGGTATTCTTCATAGCGGAAGTATAGCAGTCTTTGGCTTCTTGTTGATCACTTAGTATTCTTACAACTCCCCAAGGTGTGGGAAGCTTCACACATTGATGATAGGTAGATGGAACTGCTTTCATGTCATGGATCCATGGCCTTCCCAAGATCACATTGCAACAAGGAAGGGACTCAATAATGCAGAATTTCTGCATGGAGTTGAGTCCTTCAATGTAAACAGGATGTCTGATGTCTCCAACCGTATGCTTGGTTTCTCCGCTGAATCCTACTAACACCGAGGATCTTGGAATTATCCTACTAACACCGGGGACACTTGAGATCATGTCCTTTAACCTCTGAAGTTCCCTAGCAATAGTTGGGTTGATACCTGCATCCTGCACAGTTCCTTGGTTAGGGTTAGAATAAAAATTATCAAAGTTGTTACCACCCCTGGAAGTTTGGAGATGGATCTGGGGTCCATATTCAGCATCCCTAAGGATGGTCGGCTCAGTTGTGGTTCCCACTTGCATGGGGATGAAGTCTCCCTCATGCATCTCCTGAGATGAACCTGGGAATGTGCCTGCAGAGACAGTAGGATTAGAAAATAAGGATCCTTGAGGATCCTGAGCAGCTCGGAAGCGGCTCCGGTATTGTTGGAATGGTTGAGATGAAGATCCCTGTAGCATCTGAGTAGTAGGTGCTGCTGACTGCTGACTCCAAGGCTCATGAAGGTTCATCGCCGCAAACCGCTGTGGTTGAGATATAGGTTGTTGTATCGAGACTGTCGGCACTTGATGGCTTAAAAACCCGGCTGGTTGCTGACTCGAGCATCTCGGCGGCTGCTGACTTCCATATCCACTGTAGTAAGATTCTGGGGGCTGCTCGGAGTAGAATCCAGAGTATTCCAGATCTATCACCCTGGAAGTCTTCTGATGCTGAGAGCCTGAGAATCCTGCAGTAGTAGCAATTGCAATACCTGACTTTGGAGCAGCAGAGGGGTTTGCTTTCTGTTTCGGCTGCTCTGATATTTATGGAGAGTCAAACCCGAATGATTTTAGCATCAAAGGGCTAATTTCCTCTACTGGTTTCTTTGATTTCTTCAATTCCATGATCTCCTTCATCATTTTCTCGTTGGTTTTGGTTTGTTCATCCGCATGGGCCTTCATTTGCCTAATCAAAACATAGAGATCATTATTAGAAATAGTAGAGTCAGTGGACGTACCTTGAGATCCAGTAAAAGTGGGATATTCCACTCTTTTAGCGTCGTTGCCGGTCACTTTCTTCAGCATTGGGGGGAGACCAGTGTCGACAGCCGGTTTAGTGGATGAAACCGATTTCGAAGTAATTTTTGGTTGAGTCGACATTTTCACGAATCGGTTAGGAAAGAAGATCAAGGCTGTTAATCGAATTCAAACACCGTTTGCCCCACGGTAGGCGCCAAATTGTTTTGGTCAAAAACTGCCTAAGCAATTAGTTGATCAAACTTTGTAAGTGAGGTAGAGTGTTTGATGAAATTAGCAAGAAAAATGCAAGTTTGAGTGTTGACACGAGGATGTAATGAGGGAAAATCCAGGAATCCTTGAGTATCCTCAAGGAGCCTAGCAAAAAACCTCGAGGGCCGGTTCAAAGTACCTGCCTCCTAAAACTTTTATATAATAAATGTGCTGAATACAAATGAAATGAGCTCGTATACTAAGTGTTGCAGAGAGTTGTGATCGTCAAAAGAGTGTGTGTGTGTGTGTAAGCCTAGAGCTCGGATTAAATAAGAATTACATCATAACAATATCTCCTAAAAACTAGCAACTAACTCCACGTTTCCCACTTAGCCGTTTCAAGTCCACTCAGTCCACGTTTCTGCTAGTTGATCGGGTCTTTAGGACACGTGATCCATGCTCGAGCTAACCTGTGAATAATAAACAAAAAGGGAAAAGCAATAGTTAGTCAAGAAATATAATTCAGGATCCTTACAGTGAAGTGCTTGCGAGCTGATGCGAGCTGCTCAGTATCTCCTGAATTCTAGTACCAACAGCTATGCCCTTTGGTTTAAGAAATGCAGGTGCTACCTACCAGAGGCTCATTAATATGATGTTCAAAGAGCAACTGGGGGACACGATGGAAGTCTACATAGATGACATGGTGGTGAAATCCAAGAAAGCTGAAGATCACGTCAGGGATCTCCAAACTGCCTTCGATATCATTGATCAATATAACATGAAGCTCAATCCCTCCAAATGCCACTTTGGGGTGCGAGCTGGAAAATTCTTAGGATATATGGTTACCGAAAGAGGGATCAAAGCAAACCCAGAGCAGATCAAGGCAATCCTAAATTTGAAGTCCCCATCAAACGTAAAAGAAGTACAAAGGTTGACAGGAAGAATCGCAGCACTCAACAGATTCATTTCAAGATCCTCAGAAAAGAGTAAGGATTTCTACGATATCCTGAGGAAAAATAAGAAATTCGAATGGACTGAGAAGTATGAAGAAGCCCTGAAGTGCCTGAAAGACTACCTGTCAGCAGCCCCGTTGCTAATGAAACCAGAAGATGGAGAGCCACTATATTTGTATCTCGCAGTTTCCGGAAGCTCAATCAGTGCAGTTCTGGTAAAAGACCATCAAGGTCAGCAGCATCCGGTATATTATGTAAGTAAAACTCTGCTAGACGCAGAATCCAGGTATTCTCAGCTTGAAAAATTAATTTTATCTCTTATAATGGCTTCCACTAAACTCATACATTATTTTGAAACCCATACTATAATTGTGATGTCTAACTATCCTATCAAGGCAGTTCTCAGGAAACCGGAAATGTCAGGAAGGATGGCTAAGTGGGCAGTCAAACTGAGTGCCCACGACATCAAATATGAACCAAGAACGGCAATCAAGTCCCAAGCATTAGCTGACTTTGTGGCAGATTTCAGCAGTGACATAGAACCAGAAGTCGAAAAGGAAGTCCAGCAGCTTGAGAAGCTCAAGGAAGACTGGATCCTCTATACTGACGGCTCCTCAAATGTCAGAGGAACATGGCTGGGAATCCTGCTAAAATCGCCACAGGGGGACATAATACCTCTATCCATATCCTGTGAATTCCAGGCTACCAACAATGAAGTTGAATATGAAGCTTTGATTGCTGGATTACAGCTGGCTAGGGACATGGGAATCCTATCCATACAAGTGTTTGTTGATTCTCTCTTATTAACTAACCAATTTAATGGCTCTTATGTAGTGAGAGGGGAGAATCTGATCAAATATCTTGAGATTTTTAAAAAGTTGTCTCTATTTTTCGAAAATTTTAGTATTTCGCAGGTACCAAGAGAAGATAATGCAGAAGCCGATGCCTTGGCAAACTTGGCTTCATCGCTCAGGATCCCTGAGGATGTCAAAATTCTAATAACTCACATCTTGACGCCAGCGATAGCTCTACAGGAAGCTCAGGCTGTTGACGATAATGCAGGCGCAGATGTTGAGAACCCTGAAGATGCTCAAGAATCCTGGACCTACCCGATCCGGAAGTATCTCAAAGATGGGGAGATTCCCAAGGACGAAAACCCCAGAGCTTTTCGCACAAAGGTAGTACCCTATACTATAATTGATAATATCCTATATAAAAGATCTCTTGCAGGTGTCTACTTAAGGTGCTTAGAGAAGTCAGAAGCTCTAGAGGTGCTTGAAGACATCCATAGTGGAGATTGTGGGAACCATACCGGGGGCAGGGCACTGTTCTCTAAAGTTCTCAGATTCGGGTATTATTGGCCAACCATGAAGAAGGATGCTGGAGCTTCTCACAGAAATGCGATGCTTGTCAAAGGCATGGCAATATCCTCCATCAACCCGTTGAGCATCTGCATCCTATAGTATCCCCATGGCCATTTATGAAGTGGGGCGTGGATATTGTGGGTAAGCTGCCAAAGGCTCCCGGAGGAAAAGTGTTTATGCTCGCCATGACGGATTACTTTTCTAAATGGATTGAAGCAGAAGCCTATGTTCAAGTAAGAGAGAAAGAAGTGATATCCTTCATCAAAAGAAACATCCTCACCAGATTTGGGATTCCGGCAGAGATCATATGCGATAATGGCTCCCAGTTTATAGGCAAGAGAACAACAAACTTCTGTGAAAGCTGGGGCATCAAGATGATCACTTTAACACCCGTCCACCCTCAGGCTAATGGGCAGGCAGAATCCAGCAACAAAATCATCATAAACAATCTCAAGAAGAAGTTGGGCTCCAAGAAAGGTAAATGGGTTGAGTAGCTGTCGTTTGTCCTTTGGGCAGACAGAACTACACCTAAGAATGCTACTGGCCAAATGCCATTCTCGTTAGTGTTTGGGGCAGAAGCTGTGATCCCTACAGAGATGGTATTCCCGACAGCCAGAGTCAACTGCCAGGATCCTGAAACCAACAGCCAGAATCTCCTTCAGGATTTCGAAACAGTTGAGGAGCTCTGAGATATGACCAGAATCCGAATGACATCTTATCAGCAGCGGATAGCAAAATCTTATAACAAGAACACCAGGCTGAGAAGGTTCCAAGTAGGTGATTTGGTCTTGAGGAAAGCCTTTCAGAATACTACCAATCCTGCTGATGGGAAGTTGGCACCCAAGTGGGAAGGCCCTTACCTTATAGACTCTGAAGAAGGAAAGGGGGCATACCGTCTGATAAATATGGAAGGAGAACCTCTACCAAGAGCTTGGAATGCTGTCCACCTCAAAGCCTATTTTATGTGAGAATCCCACTGAGAATCTCAGGTAAAATTCCAAGGATCCTCACTGTATAAATAATCCAAGGTACGTGTACTGATCCTATTTCAATTTATTCTTATTATTTTTATGACTCATTACTGACTTAAGCATCGGAGTGGTGTTAGCTAAGCTAACACCCACCCCTCACCAAGCGTTGAGTGTTTTGCAGATTTTGAGAATCTTAGAGAATTTTGGGTATATCCCCAGTTAGAGGTTGGCCACCTCTCCTACGTTTAAGGTGTCCCGCACACCTTCTAAGGTTTGAGAGGCTGACTCCTCTCCTAAGTTTGGGTAATCGCCAGTAGCGCACGACCCTCGCCAGTAGCGCACGTTGTCCCCCAGTATGCTAAAGGTGGCCGGACCAGTCCACTCCAGGGGTGGCTGACAATCTTGTCACTGGAGGCTGCTGGGAGGATTCTCAAGGTTTATAACACTGACGTGTTATCTAAGGTTTTGGCATTTTCATGTCACATACGTATGGGCTTGTCCCCAGTTTTGGCTTAGTCCCAAGTTTATCGGGCTTGTCCCCAGTTTTGGCTTAGTCCCAAGTTTATCGGGTTTATCCCCAGCTTATTTTTAAACTTAACTTACTCTCGGAAGCATTAGCTTCGGCCGGAGGCCAAGAAGCTTCTTAAGATTGTTTCAGGTTCTGGAGGAAATTGAGACAAGTGCCGAGAAAAGTGTATTCAGGATTCCCGTAGGAATCCCAAACGAGGTAAAAGAAGAGATAATTGCTTGGATCGAGAAGTCGATTGAGGTTTGAGCTTCGAAAGATTATATTTGGTCAGGATTCCTGTTAGAATCCTGAGGAAAGGTCTTCCCAAGATCACAAGATCCAACATGAATGAGATTCTCGTCAGAATCCTGAAGCCAACGGTCTAAAACTCTATAAGGTAACCTGTCAGGATTCCTGTGAGGTTTCCTGATAGGATTCTCGATTATATAAAGATTATTGCCTATGAAAATTTTAAAGGCCAGAATATTATGTTTGTTTGATTCAATTGACCTTAACCCTATGAAAATTTTAAACTTCACTACAAAATTGATGATTGATTTAGACATATTTTTATTACCAACTATGTTTCGAATTTCTAGAAATATACAAAGTAAATACAAAACACATTCGAAATGATCAAAATACGGTAATGTCATTAACGTAATAAAACGGGATTTGAGCTCCCCAAGGTTCGTCCTGAAAACCTCAGGATCCCTCCCCTTGGGAAGCTCATAGGTCAAAAGCTTATTGGGAACCCTGGCTTCGTCTTGCAAACTGCAAGATCCCTCCACCAGGATCCCCAACCATTGTTGTTACTTGTTCTAGTATTGTTTCAGCAAAGACAAGGAAAGGAAATTGTTTGAAAACATACACATCACCAAAACAAACTACAGACTAAAAAAGAGGGCTCAGACCGTTGCATTATCTTCATCGCCCATCGCCTTCTCGGGAAACTCCAGCTTCCCGCCAGCATCTTCTTCATCTGCCTTCTCCACGGACTTCCCCTTTTCACCCGCATCAGCACCGGCAGCTTCAACCAAAGGAGGTTTATCCTCACTAGTCGGGATTCCAGCCTTCTCCAGCTTCTCCAAGGATAGCTTCCAGGCATCCACTGTCCATTTCGAGCAAGTGACCCCCTCAGCCTGAGCTTCTGCTGCCATCTTCAGCATTGCTTGGAGCACGCTGCGAGCAGCCGACTGCTTCGAGATAGCATCCTCCACCTGCGCGGCCACCTGGAACCTCAGCTCCTGCTCCCTCATCTTGCGCTCATAATCACGGGTTTTGCCCTCAGCTATCTCACCTTGGATGCGGATGGTGTCCCTTGCCTCATCAAGCTTCTTTTGGACCACCGCCAGCTTAGTCTCAGCTTCAATGCACGCAGCGCTAAGCTGCTCGATGCCCTGTGAAAGAAAGACAATGAAATCAATTAGGAATCTCAGCCATTTGCCGGATGCCGCTAAGGTATGAGAATCCTATGTTTACACTTACCAGTTTTGTCGTTGTATGCAGGCTCAGAAGCTTGTTGCCAGTCTCCGCGGGGCTCAGTCCATCAAAGCTCTCCAGGAATACGGTACCCTCCGAGCCCTTCCTCTTCTTGCTGGAGGAAGCTGTTTTGGCCCTAGTAGTGGGAGGCCGGATGCTGGTCAGGGGCTCGGGCTTCTCCTCCTTCATCTCCAGGTAGGAGGTCAGATCATCCAGGGAGAATCCAGTTGCAGGCTTGGGAGCTGCTGGCATGAAATAAAGAAAGCAGTCAGGATTAGGAAGCCTAATTCAAAACATGTGCTAGAGAAGTTCAAATACATACTAGACATGACGGCTTCTGAGTGATCGATTGAGAAGCTTTGCTCGCTGTTGGCACTCTCAATGGCGAAGGTTCTATCAGCAGGTGGGATGTCCAGGAAAGAGGCAGTCCTCTCTACAGCTTCCTCAGTCACTTCCACAAGATCAGAAAATTTGGGAGCTGCAAGAAACATTAAAAGCTCATTAGCAAAATTCAAAGAAACTCAAATACAATGTGTGAATCAGTTTCCTACCCTTCAAAACCCACTTCGTCGGCAATAAATCACCCCCAACGATGGATTCACGTTTGACAAAAAAAGAACTTTCTCTTCCAATCGTGATCATTGTGTGACGCACGAGGAATCAATTGGGAATAGGAGGAGCGGGCTTGAAGAACGAAGCGACTGAACCCGTGGGTTCTCAAGTTATAGGTAGCACAAACTTCGGGAATCCCCATCTCAAGCTTCCGGGAATTGTTCAAGTTGTCAAGAGAGAAAAGAATCCTCCATACCATCGGCATTGTTTGGGAGTAGGAGAGGCCGGTGATTTTGAAAAACTCGTTTACGATGGCCGGAAAGGGATAGGACATTCCGAGAAGGAAAGGGTAGTAGAGAAAGCAAACCCAAGTTTTGGACATGCAATCGGCCTTCAGCCGGGAATCGAAACTCCGAATGACGGCCGACGGCGGAAAAAGACCAGACTCCTTCAACTGACGGATATCGCCGTCGGAGAAATTACAGGTTTCTTCCTCATTATAAGGAAGAATTCCCTGATCGACAAAATCCTCGATGTTCAACGAGGAGGAAGGAGTGGTGGAACGAGTGTTCTTCTTCGCCATTGCCGGAATTAAGTAAAACGAAAAGAAGCCGGAGAAGAAGAGAAGAAACTGACCTGGAATGACGAAGAAGCTCGAAAGGGTATTTGGAAGAAGATGGTGAAGTTATGATCTCGGAATCTTGTATTTAAAGAAAAGCAATGATAGCTATCCCATCAGTCGGACGCCGTAAAAAACGTCCCATCGCAACTGTTTTTACCGTGATCACGCCGTGAACTTCTAGGTTTAAGCGAATCTCGCCAGCTGTAAGTCTTATCCACAGGCGGCCGAGATTCGGGGGCAATTGTTAGGGGTCGATTTCAGGATGCTCACAGAAAAGATACATAAGATCAGGAATCTCGCTACAGTTTGGGAATCCCGTCCAGTCAGGTATCCTGAATATTTATTATCGACTAACCTTTATTTTTGCCATGTGTTTTATTTGTTTTCAGGAACGTTAAAGAATTTAACCACCTCCTGAAGACTCGGCCTTAACTAACTTGCACGTGGTAGAGTGGGTCGAACCTCCTTCAACGGTCAAGAGAAGTGGGGAGAAGAGATCCCGAGAATCCCGGATAGTTAGTTAGTAGTTAGTTTATTATATAAACGAGGATTCGATCAATAGGAACACACACAACACTCGATACAATTCGATTACCACTGCAAACATTGTAACACTTAGCTTTGATCGATCAAACCTCCAACCCCTTGTACCGATTTACTTGAATATCAATAAAATTGACTAGGAGACGGCTATTCGGTCGGCTCCCGAGGTTTTTATCCAGGATTCCTAGAGGCAACTCGAAGGATTCTGGAGTTTTCCTCGCTAAATCCTTGTGTCACCATCCTAACTTGGATTATTTGCTCATTTGATCGTTAAGCACACTACCTCACAATCTAAGTTTGGAATACAGGATTCCTAGTGAATTTTTGACCAAAACATGTACATTGCTTGATACTTCACACGACGCACATATCAGGTATCAACATTGTTGAGTTATACAATTTCAACTTGTTTTATTTTCTTATTTTGTTAAATCCGAGGCCTTATCTGCGTATCGAAAGATCAACCTTAAGGTAGACGATTTAACGTTCTTATTTCTTTTTGCATGGAACACAGTTGACGATATCATGAAAATACTATGCATTGTGAAAAATCACAAGTGCTGTCACACAAACGGAAAAAGAAAGAAAAACTGAAAAAGTCTGATTATGTCTGATAGTGTGGGATACACTGGTTAAAGCAAATCTAATCAATACCTTAACATATCCAGATGTTATGAGTATGATTCTGCCTGAGTTTAAGTTGGACAAATTATACCAGTAATCAGCATGACTTATGTCCTTTGATTAATTGAAATTGAAGTGTAGTTCAGTGCGTTATGACCAATATGATCCCATAAAGTGATCTTTCTCATAACAAAAATAGTTTTTGATTTTGTATTGTGATTTCATTTCATTTCAGAAAAGAACAGAAAAATTTTCAGTTTGTTTTAGCATAAACTTTGAAAAATCAAAAAGATTTTGTTTCTGCTTTATTTTCGATCTGATCAACACGTGATACAAATCATTTTTCAAAATCATATCTTGGAGTCTCAAAGAGACATTTTGCGCCAAGATTATTTAAATGATTGAACAGGTTGCTATGTGCAAGATATCACGACTTCAAGTCTTCTGAAGCTGTTGATGAAGGACCAGAGATACACTAAAATGTCATCAAGTATTCAAGATCAAGCTACGATCGAGTTGAGGAGGAGTTTGTTTGAAGATTCATTTCATTGGACGAATGGATTCTATACTTGAGGGGGAGCTTGATTGAAGATACAAAGTTGATGATGTTAAAGAGATACTGCACACGACGAGGGGGAGTTTGTTTATACCTGATATGTGCGTCGTGTGAAGTATCAAGCAATGTACAAGATCAAGTTTAATTAGGTCTGGCCAAACCAGGTCCGAACCTGAAGTTCGGACTTGCCGAACTTGGGGTTCGGACAGAGATCGGCTAGCTGGGTATAAATAGTCGTTTGGTCTTTGTAATTTTCAGTTCTGAGCGTGCGAGATTACAACTAAGTGTGTGTTTCTGAGAGTGTTTTCTCTGTGTCATTTCTAAGTGTTTCACTGATTTTAATTGTTCGTTTTAATCAATAAAACAATCGGTTAATTACGTTTCGATGTCCGATTAGCTAGATCGAGTAGATGATCCGATGCTCACGCATTTTCAGAGACACTAGGGGAGGCTTAGAGGTAGATCAGAGAGATTTGACAGCGGAAGAGGTAGATCAGAGAGATCTGGATAGATGGGCTTGACACACTCGATTCACTACTGGGAACTCTCAAGGCTCTTATGTAAATGCTCACAATCAATAGATATTCATATGAAGATCTAAGTTGCTTCTTAACAAATACTAGAGGGAAAGTAAGACGTAATGTAGATTAGAGAGATCTAACCATGGGGGGTTTGTCTCCTTTGATAGCACTTGATTATCACCTTTAAACACTCTTATGTAAATGCTCCTCTTGACTAAGGTTCATATGAAGAACATAAGAACTTATGAAGACTCTTTACAAATACTAGAAAGAAAGTAAAGAAGTAATGTTTATTTCAAACAAGGTGTGTCTTATAATGAGGAGAATGCCTTCCTTTTATAGACCAAGGAAGGGCTTGATTACATCATTACTTCCGTCATACTACACTTCCCTAGTGGAATATTACCCGTGATCCACTTGTACTAGTGGACAACTACTACATACTCCACTTACTAGTGGATGAATGAAACAAACAATAATATGTAAGTGCTTTCGTCACTATAAGAGTGATTAAGCCTAAGCACACACATTAATCACTATAAGAGTGATCAACCTTTAGATGATCCTAAGCACAGATAAACACACTTATTTAAGCAAACATAAACACACTTATTATGATTAGGTGATTTTTCTTTAGATTTATTTCTTCTGCGGCGGATTCCAAAAAGCGACTTTGATATTTGGCAGGTTGTGGTATAGATCATCCGTTTGGATAGGATTGAAGATGGGTTCCTGAGTTAGTTCCACTGGCATATTGATCATGTGGACTGTTGAGAAGAATGGGTGTTTTTTGAGGTTATGAATGACGATTTGTTCCCATTCCATAGCAATTTTGTTTTCTGACAAACCAATATCTCCTTGTAAGATATCAAGTGGGATATCATTTTTGTCTATCTGGTTTGCCTTCAACATTTCTTCCCTAAAATGATACCAAGCATCATAATAGTTCTTTTTGTAGTAGGATGATGCAGGATTGAAATCATACCAGACTCTGATGTAAGGCTCAGGGTTTGGGATGCGTATCCTGAAGCCGAGATTTTTAAACATTATTGTACAATGTTTTCTAGGGGAGGAAGTCATGAGCTCGGTCCATACATGTGCTGGAAAGAACCATTCGAGAAATCTGAGGGTATTCTTCAATCATCAGGTTTCTGCTCCAGCTGGCAGTCAATTAGGTAGGCCACTAGTTTTTGTGAATTAAAGGCCTTAGCTATCTTGAACTGTTCAGAAAGATACCAAATGAAAGAAAGAGCTTCTTTTGGCAGGCTATCAAGCTTTTTTATTCGGAAGATGTTCAGGAAGTGGTAGTCTGGGTGAAATCTATCACCTTCAATGACAGAACCATTAGTTTTGAGCATGAGGGTGAACAATGTTTTGTAGTTCAACGGGACTTCTTTTGGTAAGTTGTGTTTGGTAAGTACCTCCATTGCTACTTCTGGGATGAATTTTACTACTCCTTCTCTAGGGCCAGAAGTACTCATTTTGAATTTACTTCTTTTGGCGGGTTGGTTTTTCTTTCTGCTTATCCCTTTATTTACATAGGAATGCTTATGGTACTGTTGTTGAACAGTAGTAGGCCACTTGGCTTGCTTGTCTGGTTTTGGATACTGTTGAAGAACAGTAGCATGCCACTGGGGTTTTTTGTTTGGACCTGCAGGAATCTTTGAGTGGGTCTTCACATCAGTTTTTTCTTTTGGCTTTTGGTGATGAGTAGGTTCATCTTTTCCTGTTTGCTTTTTCAGTGGATCTTTTCTTTGAAATACTGAATGGTCTAGACTCATGCACTATACCTTTATGTCTTCGTGAGGAGGCATCTTACTGTTGCGAGCCTCCCAGGTGCAGGTACTTGCCATGTACATCGGCATCGGGCCGGAGTCTGAATCAGAGGATTCTGACTCGTCTTCGCTAGAGCATGAATCATTATACAAGATGGAGCAGACAGTCGTTTCTCCTGGCTCGTCATTTAAGGAGTATAGAGATTCAAGATCAGAGATATCAATAGGTTCAATTTTGTTGATAGCTTCCACAAGGGCCTATGTTTTTCTTTTGTCGTTGCAGTCTCTAGAAAAATGGCCTTTCTTGTGACAAACATAACACCTGTCAGTGTCACGGCCTCCTCTTGACTTTTTGTTTAGAAATTTCCAGTTTTTGCTGGATCTTGATCTGTGAGTCTGAGAAAAATGAAACTTTTTTAACCTTTTGAGTTTAATTCTGGATTTCTTCGAGGAATCAGAACAGTCGCATGTGGATTCTTCTTTACACCTGATTTTTAAGTGAAGCTTGGGCAACTGTCATCCCTTTATTCTCTAATGATCTGTAGGCTTCATTTAAGAGTGATTCTAGGAAATGAATTCACGAAGACTTGCTTGAGATTTATATCGTCTATGCCATTGAGACACTTTAGGAAATGAATTCACGAAGACTTGCTTGAGATTTATATCGTCTACGTCATTGAGACAATAAAATCTTTCAGATATTCTGTTATAATGCCTTTGTAGATCCTTTTGCTGAAATGAGCAACACTTCATTTTTAGGAATTCTTCTCTAGCCCGGACTGTATGTTGTGTAGGGTCACCAATGAATTCACTATGTATGAAGTGAATGAATTCCTCTGGGGATTGTGAGGATCTGAGCCTTATCTGTCTGTACTCTCCAAGACTTAGGTACCAGTCTCGGAGTTTTCCTTGACATCAGGTTAGAAAGCGTTTAATAGGTGCTTAAACTCGTATGTGGGAGGGATATCCTCATAAGTATGAGATGCAGAAACCCCGTCAGAACCGGAGGCGGTTTCGTCATCTGAGCACGGAGTGATGACTGGTGCGACGAATAGGAGTGTCGATTGCTCCCTTTCTTTAGAGAGCATGTAAAAAGGAAGAAATGGGATTTTCCTTTTTTAATGGTAGTTTACCTGGGTTTCTTGAAGAGGCAATCATCAGGCTATCATCTGGAATATATTGGCTCGTTGATGGTCTTGCGCTTTCTTAGGAAACACTCTTTGTTGGGGAGGCCTTTCGGGCCCGGGTTTTGATCTGTGCTTGTTCCTTTGACCAAAGGTTTAAGGATGGTGAATTCTGGAAGAACTGTGATGTTGGCAAAGGTTGTAGATCAAAATATGGTCTCGAGAAAGATGTGGATGGTAATCTCCATGGGTCATCCAACTGGACTGAAACTCTTTGTTGTTTATGCTGTCTCTCAAGGTCACTAAGTTGAGCCTTGAGGAACTTCATTTCTGCCTCCTTTTGTAACATTTCTTTTGGGATTTCTGAGGCTGGAGTATTATGAACTATGTGAAGGAATTCATGATGATGTTCGTTGATCTTGGACCTGACTTTGTATATGATCTCAGTCAGAGCATCAACTTTTCTTACTAAGGCTTCTTGGTTAATTGAGATGTTTCTTTGTTGCGCCAAGATAGCTTTAAGAGCATTGTTCTGGGCAATAGCATTTTCGATTTGTCAGTTCAGTGTTGGTTCAGCAGTAGTGATAGAACAGTTGCACCATTTGGTCCTATGACGTTTGGGGTTTGTATCTTCCAGCTATGTTTTGTTCTCTGCTGGGGATCTTCGAAAGTGGTTAAGGGAGGGAACTCGGCTTGGAAATCTGTGTATGGTGAAGCAGGGGTGAGCGTGAAGCATTCTCTTGGAGTCAACATCGATGAAAAGTGCGTCACCGGAGTTGTCCTGATCTAGGACCAAGATATCAAGGGAGTGGTTTTGTACCCTATATGCCATCTGGTAGTGGAAAGTTACCTGGAAGGTATTAACTTGAGGGGTTCCACCAATCTGGATCTAGGCTTTTAAAGCCGTCAACAGGGACTGATCATTGAGTGGCATATTGAAGTTTAGGTAGAAGGTAACAAAGATTGTTACAGCGTTTAGTGTGGTTTGAATAGTACCAATACAGGCGTGTTGGTACTCTACAAATCTGGTATCAACCAAGGCGATACGGGAGAAAGCTGGTAAACCTTTTCTACCATGGAAAGTAAGGGCAAGCCTTACAGCTCCAAATTGGATATGTGTATATCCTTGGGCTAGACAGACTCTTGGAAGGTCATGTGGGATGGAGATAGGGATGAGGTGTTCGGCTTTTGTAGCGGGTAGCTGATGAGAATCAAACTTGGAGGCCTGAACAAACTCTTTGGGACCTATGTTTGTGGGTGGGATGATAATATTTTTGACTCGTCTTGACAACGATTTTTGTGGTTTCGAGAAGACACTATAGGGGTTTACTAAGGGGAGGGTAGATACAGGAATCTTAGATTCATCCGAGAGATATGAAACTTCATATAACGCGTCAATCTTAGATGCGGATGAACGACGGAAACTAGAAGAAGAAGAAGAGGAACGGGACAGGGGATTACCATGATCTTGGTTCATAGCTGGGTTTAGACTTTCTGCAACACTCTATCGAAAATTTCAATTTTCATACAAAATTTGAGATTAATGCGACCTCCTCGTCGACTTACCACTCAACAACAATCTTTCTACTCTTTTCGATCTAGGGTTCAGTGTGTCGGACCAGTCTGTAAGAACCTAACTAGGTTGGTTTTCTATCGGCAGAGATCAGCACATACGTCTGCAGGGCCGGAGCATACTAATCCAAAACCTCAATATGCCACTCAATATGCTCCGGCCCTGCAGAAGTATGTGCTGATCTCTGCCAACAGAAAACCAACCTAGTTAGGTTCTAACAGACTGGTCCGACACACTGAACCCTAGATCAAAAAGAGTACAAAGATTGTTGGTGAGTGGTAAGTCGACGAGGAGGTCGCAGTAATCTCAAATTTGGTACGAAAATTGAAATTTTTGTTAGAGTGTTGCAGAAAGTCCAAACCCAGTTATGAATCAAGAACATGGTATGATGTCCCTTACATCTTCTTTTTCTATGTCCCCTTTTTCTAAACCCATTTCGTCCATCTTCACAAACTCAGAGTCAGTCTAAACCTTCCCAGATGATCCCTATTCATCTTCCACCACGCCACCAATTTCCGCCACCCAACAAATCTCCTAACCAAGGATCACCCCAGCCATCGTTCCCAGTCGCATAGTACATTGCCCGTACGATGTTTGCCACTGCCAAGATTGCTTAGATTATGATAAAGCTTTCATGGAAAAAGACGATGATTTTATCCCAAAAACAAAAAAGAAAGGATCTCAAAACTCCTTAAAAAGAAGGTACGAATCAGGAAATTCAAACGTTAGCCTTCTTGATGAACTGTCTGAAAATTTTGATAACTATGTTCTTTATGGATATCCTTCACCAAATATAGAACTACTACCTGATAAACCCTCACCATCAAAACACCCACCTTCATTTGTTTTCGATGATCCCCAACCCAAAGAAACTTTAGATGCGATCATATCTAAACTCAAGAAAGAAATCAACGTTCTTCATCTTGATTTACTATGGTTAGTTCAATACACTACTTTTTCACAAAACCCGAAGGAGTTTGTTCAAAAGGAAGCAAAGATAAAGTTTTTAAAGATACAGCTTGCTGATTTAGAAAGACAACAAAGACAAGAGCTAGTCTATGACCCATGGAAAGTAGATTGCGGTTCTTCATACTCTCAAACTTTCATGTGTCCAGACCTCGGGTCTACAAAGCAAGTCCATATCAACACCCAAACCATAGATGATACTCAGTCTATAGATGATACTCAGTCTGCTTACATACTACCCATACATAAGACTGATATCCCACCCACCCAGCCAAAAGCCTCTTATCTAACATCTCTTACCCATAATCTTCAGTTAGATATCCAACCTGGCCCCTCGATCATCAAACCAGTCTATCCCAGCCACTTTGAAGGTGAATCTAGTCATTTGTTTGAGAAGACTTGTATATCCTTTGATGAGATCATGATAACTGATGATCTAGATCATTCGTTCAATAAAAGACAAATCTCTTTCACACAATTTGGTAGCTTTGCCGATAATGAAGACATCTACCCCAGGCTTAAAGATGATTACTTCTGCGAAGTTCCAAGAAAAAGTAAAATATCTTTTAAACAGAATCAAAAGAAAAAGGAGGGGATCCCAACAAAGACGGTTCAAGCTCTCAATAGAAAAGAACTTATCTTCACTCACCCAGTTAATAATCCCCCGGGAATTGCTGATAAGGTCCCAAGCATAACCTTCAAGAGAGCTGACCTCACCCATATGAAACACAGCAACATAAAGCCAGTTGATATTTCAGAGGATGAGCCAGGAGATGTATTTTTCTGCTCCATCTTGTATTGTGATTCAAGCCCAAACGAAGATGAATCGGAAGTACCAGAGTCTTCGGAATCAGATTCCAGCCGAACATCAATCCACATGGAGGCAGACTCTACCTGGAATGCTGACAACAGCAACCAGCATTTTCGTGTAACCAAAGAAACGCATCACTCCCTAAAAAACACAACGACGTTTGAGCAACAGGGCTAAAACTAGACCTGCTAATCAGCAAAACAGTCTTGGGTACAGGAAAATATTCTACCAAAAAATCAAGTGAGAAAATGCCAAAAGAGTCTTCTCCACCAAAAGGCCGATGTGATGCCACCCGCTGATTGGATTCCCCACCCACTTACTGATATGATGCCACCCGCTGAGTGGATTTCCCACCCACTTGCTAATGATATGCCACTCGCTGTGTGGATTCCCCACCCACCCACAGTGATGTTTCCCCACCCACATGATGATGTGATGCCACCCGCTGATTGGATTCCCCACCCACATACTGATGTGACGACACATAATGAGTGTATACCCCACTTAATTGATGTGATGCCACCCATTGAGTGGATTCCCCACCCACAGGCTGACATGATGCCACCATTGATTCCCGTGGATGCTAACCCAACAGAACAATGGGCTACTCGGAATGAAATTATTCAGGAGATCAAAGATATGATCGATCAACAAGATCTAAGGCTTAGACCATCCATCAGCTACAAGGTGTTTCTCAAAATCACCCTGCAGAACCATGGATCAGTTATAGAAAGAGATAGGTTTCATCCTGATTATACCTTCTTAGATGATCTTCGCAGCAGAAAGCTTGATGACTTACCAAAGGAAGCCCTTGGTTTTCTGTGGTACCTCACTGAAGTTTTCATAATAGCTATGTCATTCGATTCACAGCAGCTATTAGGCTACCTGATGGATTGCCAATCCAAAAAGATTCCTGACGAGAAGCAAAATACTCCCAGGTTCCTACAATGGTTCCTCCATTGCATGAATGGATCCGGCTAATGGTTTCGTATGCCACAAGACACTGCATGCTAATATTCCACAGGCGCAGTTTCCAGACTCTCCAAATAAATCATACAAGCCCAGAAAGCCTTATCCATGCGTGGTATGAGACTAATCCTTCAGATTTCTACAACGAGAGAAGCCAACATGATGATTGGATGAATACAAGAATGGACTTAGCAAGTGCAAACCATGCAGACAAAGATATTCCCCTGAATATCTTAGAAGGAAGAGACATTGGCCCACCAGGTCATCAACATGCCAATGAATGGGAAAATGCCATCATTACCCATACCAACAAGTCCTTGCCTCTCCATGAAGCCTTTAAGTTGTTCCTCCCAGGGAATCCAGATGATAATCCACATGACCCTGGAGATATCATCATAGTCCGACACCAGCTTATATCCCCATGGAAGATTACCAGATCTGGTATCCCCCAGACCCAAATCTCACTCCAACATGAGTTCAAAAGAAAAAACATCCCTGATGAACTAATAGGGATAATAGCAGAGAGTGCTTTAAAGGAAAGGTCTTTCTCGAATTACCAGACGTTCCTCACGATCACCTTGCAGAACCATGGTTTGTTTATGAAAGGTCTCATATTTCACCCAGACTATGCCTTCCTGAATGTCTTTCATATTCGTGACCTTTACAGTCTTCCGAAAGAAGCTTTGTGTTTCTTTTGGTACCTTTTTGAATCTCATACTATTGCAATGACTTTCAACTCTTCCAGTTTACTCCAGTATGTAGCAGATTGTGAATCTGATCTACCTGATGAGAACAAGAAGATGCTAGATCTACTTCAATGGTTCCTCCCATTGCATGAATTGATCCGGCTCATGGCTCCCCGTACAAAGAAATACAGTATAATCATATTCAGCCGACCCAGCCATTACAGATCCCCTTCGAACACTCATGATGATAAGGCAACCGTCCTACACACTTCTAAGTGTTTCATATGGAAATGGACAGATATCAAACCATCTAACTTATGGTTCAAATACAGCCATAAGTCATAATGGAAATGCATAAGAAGTTATTTGGCATCTGCAAATAATGCAAAAAAGAAAGATATAGATCCAAACATTTGGAATGGATTTCTGGTATGGAAAAATGGGAACACTTATTCAAAAATGTGGAAAGATGCTCATAAACACCATACTAATAATCATCCTTTCAAAGGATCAATATCATTATTTGAAGATGAACTTGGAACTTGGGACTACCCCATCAAAAGACCCAATGTTCAGAGGCGACTAGGCTTTCCATCTTCAGAGAACCAACGATTAAAAAAGGATCAACCTTGTGCTTTTTTCATCAAACGAGGAGAAGGATTGAATCATTCTTCTTTTTAGTAGTATGCTATATGTGTTTAAGATCAAATAAATGTTGATCACTCTTATAGTGATTAATAAGTGTGCTTAGTCTTAATCACTCTTATAGTGACGAAAGCACTTACGTATTATTGTTTGTTTTATTCATCCACTAGTAGGTGGAGTATGTAGTAGTTGTCCACTAGTACAAGTGGATCACATTGTAATCTTCCACTAGGGAAGTGTAGTATGACGGAAGTAATGATGTAATCAAGCCCTTCCTTGGTCTATAAAAGGAAGGCATTCCCCTCATTGTAAGATACACCTTGTTTGAAATAAACATTACTTCTTTACTTTCTCTCTAGTATTAGTAAAGAGTCTTCATAAGTTCTTATGTTCTTCATATTAACTTTTGTCAAGAGGAGCATTTACGTAAGAGTGCTTAAAGTTCTAAGTGATAATCAAGTGTTGTCAAAGGAGACAAACCCCCCATGGTTAGATCTCTCCGATCTACATTACTTCTTACTTTCCCTCTAGTATTTGTAAAGAGTCTTCATAAGTTCTTATGTTCTTCATATGAACTTTTGTCAAGAGGAGCATTTACATAAGCCTTGAGAGTTCTCAGTAGTGAATCGAGTGTGTCAAGCCTATCTATCCAGATTTGTCTGATCTACATCTTCCACTGTCAGATCTCTCTGATCTACCTCTAAGCCTCCCCTAGTGCCTCTCTAGTCTTCTCTAGATCACCCCCTACCAGAATTGGTATCAGAGCATCGTTCCCAATCGTTGAGTGGATCACCCCCTACCATTATTGGTATTAGATGTACAAATGCTTCATATAGATCACCCACCCACATACTGATGTGAAACTTACTTCAGTATAATTGATGTGATGCCAGCTCCAAGGTTCTGATACCAATTATTGGCAGATTTGTCATCACATCAGTATGTTGAGGAGCATTTAATTGGTAGCGAAACTGCTAGGGAAGCATTCACTACTAGGAAATTGATTACAGCAATTTTTGCCACCTAACAAATCTCCCAACCAAGGATCACCACAGCCATCGTTCCCAGTCGCATAGTACATTGCCCGTACGATGTTTGCCACTGCCAAGATTTCTTAGATTATGATAAAGCTTTCATGGTAAAAGACGATGATTTTATCCCAAAAACAAAAAAGAAAGGATCTGAAAACTCCTTAAAAGGAAGGTACAAATCAGGAGATTCAAACATTAGCCTTCTTGGTGAACTGTCTAAAATTTTTGATAACTATGTTCTTTATGGATATCCTTCACCAAAAAATAGAACCACTACCTGATAAACCCTCACCATCAAAACACCCACCTTCATTCGTTTCCGATGATCCCCAACCCAAAGAAACTTTAGATACGATCATATCTAAACTCAAGAAAGAAATCAACGTTCTTCATCTTGATTTACTATGGTTAGTTCAATACACTACTTTTTCACAAAACCCGAAGGAGTTTGTTCAAAAGGAAGCAAAGATAAAGTTTCTAAAGATACAGCTTGCTGATTTCGAAAGACAACAAAGACAAGCAGTTCTATGTGCTTTTAAACAGAATCAAAAGAAAAAGGAAGGGCTTGATTACATCATTACTTCTGTCTCAATAATGGTAGGGGTGATCTATAGAAGACCAGAGAGACACTAGGGGAGGCTTAGAGGTAGATCAGAGAGATCTGACCATGGGGGGTTTGTCTCATTTGACAGCACTGATACCAATAATGGTAGGGGGTGATCTATAGAAGACCGAGAGACACTAGGGGAGGCTTAAAGGTAGATCAAAGAGATTTGACAGTGGAAGATGTAGATCAGAGAGATCTGGATAGATGGGCTCGACACACTCGATTCACTACTAGGAACTCTCAAGGCTTTTATGTAAATGCTCACAATCAATAGATATTCATATGAAGATCTAAGTTGCTTCTTAACAAATACTAGAGGGAAAGTAAGAAGTAATGTAGATCAGAGAGATCTAACCATGGGGGTTTGTCTCATTTGACAGCACTTGATTATCACTTAAAACTTTAAGCACTCTTATGTAAATGCTCCTCTTGACAAAAGTTCATATGAAGAACATAAGAACTTATGAATACTCTTTACAAATACTAGAGAGAAAGATAGAAGTAATGTTTATTTCAAACAAGGTGTATCTTGCAATGAAGTGAATGCCTTCCTTTTATAGACCAAGGAAAGGCAAAAATTACAATATAATAATACAACTAGTGGAATAAATAATGGATGTGTCTATTAAATAATTCAAACTAGTCAACAAAGTACTACTAGATGCTTTCTTTCACTTTAAGAGTGAATTAAGCTTTATTTAATCCTAAGCACACTTTGCACACTTAAATAAACACATACATAAACACACTTAATTTAAACACTCATATTTGCTGGCAGTGCTAGATCTTTCTTCAGGTTTATTATGTCTCTGGCGGTTTATGAGAAGAGAGTTTGACATCTGGCAGACTATGGTTTCCATAAGTTGGATCTTTTGGCATTTCGATAATGTGAACCGTTGAGAAGAATGGGTGTTTCTTGAGGTTATCAATAAGGATTTGTTCCCATTCCTTAGCAAGTTCGTTATCTAGCAGGCCGATATCTCCTTTTAAGATATCCAGTGGGATGTCATCTTTGTTTATATGATTTGCTTTCAACATATGTTCTCTTTTATGAAACCAGTTCTTATAATAGCTTATCTTGAATTAGTTAGATGCATGATTGATATCATACCAGGCTCTGATGTAGTATGGTGGGAAAGTGTTGTGCATGCTGGAGCAAGGGTTATTAAACATTATCGTGCAATGCTTTTTCGGAGCAGCACCCAAGAGTTGGGTCCATATGTGAACCGGAAGGAACTATTCGAGGAACTTAAGAGTATTCCTTCTATCATCAGAGATTTTTCCTAGCTGGAAATCGATTAGGAATGTAAGCAACTTTCGTGCATTGATATGACTACCATAAACTGCTTTGTAAGGTACCAGAGGAAAGCCAGAGCTTCTGTCGGCAGATCGTCAAGCCTTTTGATTTGAAAAATGTTCAGAAAGGGGAAATCTGGGTGAAACATGTCACCTTTAAAAACTGAACCATTGGCTTTGAGGGTGAGGCTGAAGAAAGTTTTGTAGTTCAGAGGGGTTTCTTTCGCAAGTTTGTGTTTGGTGATCACTTCTATGATCTCTTTTGGAATGAATTCTGCTTTTGGGCTTGAAGAACTCATTTTGAATGATTTTGTTTTGACGGGTTGATTTTTCTTACGCATATCCTTCTATTTAAATAAGGAGGATACTGTTGATGATCAGTAGTAGGCCACTTGGGTTTTTTGTCAGGTCTTGGATACTGTTGATTAACAGTAGTGGACCACTGTGTTTTTTCGTCTGGACCTGTAGGAATCTTTTGGTGCACCATAACGTCAGTCTTTTCTTTTGGTTTTTTGTGATGAGTAGGCTCTTCTTTTACTGTTTGCTTTATTAGTGGATCTTTTTCTCGAAATAATGATTGATTCCAGTTGGAATACTGTGACTCTTTATCAGAACATTGTACCTCTCTCGTTTTCGTGAAGAGGTATCTTACTGTTGCGAGCCTCCCAGTTACAGGCGCTTGTCATGTAAATCGGCATCGGGCCGAAGTCTGAATCAGAAGATCCTGATTTATCTTCGCTGGAACATGAATCATCGTATAAGATGGAGCAGACTATCATTTTTCTTGGCTCGTCTTCTAGAGAGTATTGAGATTCACGATCAGAGATATCAACTGGTTCAATCTTGTTGATAGCTTCAACAAGGGCTTGTGTTTTCCTTTTATCCTTGCAATCTCTGGCAAAATGGCCTCTCTTGTTACAGACATAACATTTGTCAGTGTCATGGCCTCTTCTTGATCTCGTCTTTAGAAATTTCCAGTTTTTGCTGGATCTTGATCTGTGAGCCTGCGAAAAATAATTTTTAAACCTCTTGAGTCCAAATTTGGATTTCCTCGAGGTATCAGAACAGTCGCATGTGGATTCATCTTTACACTTGATTTTCAAGTGTTTATCATTGCATGCGGAACCAAGGCATTTTCCCCTTTTTTCAAAATCAACCAAAAACCGTTTTTGGTTGCACAGCTTTGAGAGGCCGTTCATTAATAACTGGTAAAGTTCACCTAGTGAAGCTTGGGCAACTGTCATTCCTTTATTTTCTAATGATCTGTAGGCCTCATTCGAGAGTGATTCGGGAAATGAATTCACGAAGACTTGCTTGAGATTTATATCGTCTACGCCGTTGAGACAGTAAAATCTTTCAGACATTCTGTTATACTGCCTTTCTAGATCCTTTTGCTGAAACAAGCAACACTTCTTTTTTAGGAATTCTTCTCTAGCACGGACTGTATGTTGGGTAGGGTCACCAATGAATTCACAATGTATGAAGTGAATGAATTCCTCTGGGGATTGTGAGGATCTGAGCCTTATCTGTCTGTACTCTCCAAGATAGGTATCAGTCTCGGAGTCTTCCTTGACATCTGGTTAGAAAGCTTTTAATAACAATGTCAAGACTAAAGTATTGGAGCTCGGCTGAGCACCAAGCTAACATTTTGACACTTCTTGATCTCCATTCTGATGGTGGGACATCATCAAAGGTGAACTGGAGTTTTGAGTTTGTGCTTCTCCTATTTGTTTCTGGGACAGCTTGCTCTGCAGTGTCAACAACTTCTGAGTAGGCAGGTTCTTCATCCATCCTGAATAGGTGCTTAAACTCGTATGTGGGAGGGATATCCTCATAAGTATGAGATGCAGAAACCCCGTCAGAACCGGAGGCGGTTTCGTCATCTGAGCACGGAGTGATGACTGGTGCGACGAATGGGAGTGTCGGTTGCTCCTTTCTTTGGAGTTCATGTAAAAAGGAAGAAATGGGATTTTCCATTTAATGGTAGTTTACCTGGGTTTCTTGAAGAGGCAATCATCAGGCTATCATCTGGAATATATTGGCTTGTTGATGGTTTTGCGCTTTCTGAGGAGACACTCTTCGGCGGGGAGTCCTTTCGAGCTCGGGTTTTGATATGTGCTTGTTCCTTTGACCAAAGGTTTAAGGATGGTGAATTCTAGAAGAACTGTGATGTTGGCAAAGGTTGTGGATCAAAAGATGGTCTCGAGAAAGGTGTGGATGGTAATCTTCACGGTTCATCCATCTTGACTGAAACCCTTTGTTGTTTATGTTGTCTCTCAAGGTCACTAAGTTTAGCCTTTAGGAACTTCATTTCTGCCTCCTTTTGTAACATTTCTTTTGGGATTTCTGAGGCTGGAGTATTATGAACTATGTAAAGGAGTTCATGATGAAGTTCGTTGATCTTGGACCTAACTTTGTATATGATCTTAGTCAGAGCATCAAATTTGCTTACTACGGTTTCTTGGTTTATTGAGATGTTTCTTTGTTAGCCCAAGATAGCTTTAAGAGCATTGTTCTGGGCAATGGCATTATCGCTTTGCAAGTTCAGTGTTGCTTCAACAGTAGTGATAGAACCAGTTGCACCATTTGGTCCTATGACGTTTGGGGTTTGTATCTTCCAGCTATGTTTTGTTCGTTGCTGGGGATCTTCAAAAGTGGTTAAGGGAGGGAACGCGGCTTGGAAATCCGTGGATGGTGAAGCAGGGGTGAGGGTGAAGCATTCTCTTGGCTGGGACGGAGGACGCTTAGTGGGGTTTGGTTTACTAGAATTTTTTGGCATCGGCTGTATCATGTTAATGGTTGAGAAATCATTTCTTTGATCTTATTTCTCAAACCTGATTTCAACCTGTCCGTCTTGGTCTCGAACGAAGTCAGGGGCTGTTGTGGTCTGGACTGGTGCCTAGTGGATGTGTTCGTAGTTAGTAATCCATTTTTCTGGGAGAAGCTTTGTGAGCTCTATATGCCATCTGGTAGTGGAAAGTTTCCTGGAAGGTATCAACTTGAGGGGTTCCACCAATCTGGATCTGGGCTTTCAAAGCCGTCAACAGGGACGGATCATTGAGTGGCATATTGAAGTTTGGGTAGAAGGTAACAAAGATTGTTCCAGCGTTTAGTGCGGTTTGAATAGTACCAATACAGGCGTGATGGTACTCTACAAATCAGGTATCAACCATGGTTTGTTTATGAAAGCTGGTAAACCTTTTCTACCATGGAAAGATTGTTCCAGCGTTTAGTGCGGTTTGATACGGGAGAAAGCTGGTAAACCTTTTCTACCATGGAAAGTAAGGGCAAGTCTTACAGCTCCAAAATGGATATGTGTATATCCTTGGGCTAGACAGACTCTAGGAAGGTCATGTGAGAGGGAGAGAGGGATGAGGTGTTCGGCTTTTGTAGCGGGTAGCTGATGAGATTCAAACTTGGAGGCCTGAACAAACTCTTTGGGACCTATGTTTGTGGGTGGGATGATAATATTTTAGACTCATCTTGACAACGATTTTTGTGCTTTTGAGAAGACACTATAGGGGTTTACTAAGGGGAGGGTAGATATAGGAATCTTAGATTCATCCAAGAGATATGAAACTTCATATAACGCGTCAATCTTAGATGCGGATGAACGACGGAAACTAGAAGAAGAAGAAGAGGAACGGGACAGGGGATTACCATGATCTTGATTCATAGCTGGGTTTAGACTTTCTGCAACACTCTATCAAAAATTTCAATTTTCGTACAAAATTTGAGATTACTGCGACCTCCTCGTCGACTTACCACTCAACAACAATCTTTCTACTCTTTTCAATCTAGGGTTCAATGTGTTGGACCAGTCTGTTAGAACCTAACTAGGTTGGTTTTCTGTCGGCAGAGATCAGCACATACGTCTGCAGGGCCAGAGTATACTAATCCAAAACCTTGGGTATGGTAAACAGGAGTGAAAACTCTCTGATACCAATAATGGTATGGGTGATATATAGAAGACTAGAGAGACACTAGGGGAGACTTAGAGGTAGATCAGAGAGATCTGACAGCGGAAGATGTAGATCAGAGAGATCTAACCATAGGGGGTTTTTCTAATTTGACAGCACTTGATTATCACTTAGAACTTTAAGCACTCTTATGTAAATGCTCCTCTCGACAGAAGTTTATATGAAGAACATAAGAACTTATGAAGACTCTTAACAAATACTAGAGAAAAAGATAAGAAGTAATGTTTATTTCAAACAAGGTGTCTCTTACAATGAGGGGAATGCCTTCCTTTTATAGACCAAGGAAGGGCTTGATTTCATCATTACTTCCGTCATACTAGACTTCCCTAGTGGAAGATTACAATGTGATCCACTTGTACTAGTGGACAACTACTACATACTCCACCTACTAGTGGATGAATAAAACAAACAGTAATACGTAAGTGCTTTCGTCACTCTAATAGTGATTAAGCCTAAGCACACTTATTAATCACTATAATAGTGATCAACATTTATTTGATCCTAAACACATATAGCATACTACTAAAAAGAAGAATGATTCAATCCTTCTCCTCGTTTGATGCAAAAAGCACCAGGTTGATCCTTTTTTAATCGTTGGTTCTCTGAAGATGGAAAGCCTAGTCGCCTCCGAACATCGAGGGTCTTTTGATGGGGTAGTCCCAAGTTCCAAGTTCATCTTCAAATAATGATATTGATCCTTTGAAAGGATGATTATTAGTATGGTGTTTATGAGCATCTTTCCACATTTTTGAATAAGGGTTCCCATTTTTCCATACTAGCAATCCATTCCAAATGTTTGGATCTATATCTTTCTCTTTTGCATTATTTGTAGCAGCCATAAAACTTCTTATGCATTTCCATTCTGACTTATGGCTTTATTTAAACCATAAGTTAGATGGTTTGATATCTACCCATTTCCATATGAAACACTTAGAAGTGTATAGGCCGGATGGTTGCCTTGTCATCATGAGTGTTCGAAGGGGATCTGTAATGGCTGGGTCGACTGAATATGATTATACAGTATTTCCTTGTACGGGGAGCCATGAGCCGGATCCATTCATGCAATGGGAGGAACCATTGAAGTAGATCTAACATCTTCTTATTCTCATCAGGTAGATCAGATTCACAATCTGCTACATACTGGAGTAAATTGGAAGAGTTGAAACTCATTGCAATAGTATGAGATTCAAAAAGGTACCAAAAGAAACACAAAGCTTCTTTCGGAAGACTGTAAAGGTCACGAATATGAAAGACATTCAAGAAGGCATAGTCTGGGTGAAATATGAGACCTTTCATAAACAAACCATGGTTCTGCAGGGTTATCGTGAGGAACGTCTTGTAATTCGAGAAAGACCTTTCCTTTAAAAAAGTCTCTGCTATTATCCCTATTAGATCATCAGGGATGTTTTTTCTTCTGAACTCATGTTGGAGTGAGATTTGGGTCTGGGGGATACCAGATCTGGTAATCTTCCATGGGGATATAAGCTGGTGTCGGACTATGATTATATCTCCAGGGTCATGTGATTTATCATCTGGATTCCCTCGGAGGAACTACTTAAAGGCTTCATGGAGAGGCAAGGACTTGTTGGTATGGGTAATGATGACATTTTCCCATTCATTGGCATGTTGATTACCTGGTGGGCCAATGTCTCTTCCTTCTAAGATATTCAGGGGAATATCTTTGTCTGCATGGTTTGCACTTGCTAAGATATTCAGGGCTTCCTTTGGTAAGTCATCAAGCTTTCCGCTGTTGATACCTGATATGTGTGTCGTGTGAAGTATCAAACAAAGTACAAGATCAATTCATTCTAGGTCTGGCCGAACTAGGTCCGAACTTGGAGTTCGGACTGGCCGAACCTGAGGTTTGGCCAAAGCTCGGACCAGCGGGTATATATAGATGGTTGGTCTTTGTAATTGGAAGAGTTCTGAGCGTGCGAGATCTGTTAAGTGTGTGTTTCTGAGTGTGTATTCTCTGAGTCTGTTTCTGAGTGTTTACTGGTTGTAATTCTTCTTTATTGATCAAGAAAACAATCGGTTAATTACGTTTCGATGTTCGAATAGCTAGATCGAGTAGACGATCCGATGCTCACGCATTTTCAAGTGGTAATAGAGCTTTCTGGTTCACACTACTGATCTGTGGTTGCTATTTTCGGATTTTTGAAGCGTTTTTAGTGATTCTCGAGTTTGTTTTCGCGTTGTTCATCAATTCTATCGAGTGTTTGGTGTTAAATCTGTTCCTAAATCACTTTCTATTGGTTTTTCTGACTCTTAGTAACGAGTTTCGTCGAAATCAATCATTTTTCGCGCGTTTTTTTTTTTTGAAAAATGGATTCGAAGTTCGGAGTCTACTGATCAGGTTCGGAGTAACCGCTCCGAACTTGAAGTTCGGTCGATTTTCGGTCAAGGATCGGAGCTGTCTCGGTCAGGGTTCGGACTATTTTGGTCAAGTTCGGAGTTCATTCTCGTTCGGTCAAGGTTCGGAGGTAGTTCGGTGCTAGATCGGAGTATTTGAAGAGTTCGGACAGTTCAATTTGTTTCGGAGCTAGTTCGGACAAAGTTCGGAATTTGATTCTAGGTTAGGACAGAGTTCGGAGTTCAGTGTTAGGATCGGAGCAGGTTCGGCCGGCAGGAATTTAAAAAGTTGTTCAACGATGTCGGAATTTCATGCGTTTGCTGCAATGCAAAGTGCGATGCAGACCATGTTGAATTTTGATAATGAAATTGGAACAAGTCAGAAAGTTCCCAAATTGTTGAAGCTAGAAGATTATCAAAATTGGAAGAAACGGTTACCTTCATACATAAGCAAAAACGATATTGATCTATGGATTCCGATTCGGAAATTGTATGAACTACCAACTGAAGAAGGAGATTATAAGGAATTTCAAGATTTTGATGCTGCTGAAAGGAAAAGTTATGAGCTTGAAAAGAAAGTTTATGGTTATCTTACAATGGCTTTACCTACTGAATTGTTACATCAATTCAGCACTTGTAAGAAATCAAAGCAATTGTGGGATGCTCTCTCAGCACGATGTGAAGGTAATGATGATTACAAGAAAAGTCGGAAGAAAGTTTTGAACAAAGAATTTGATAATTTTCAAAACTATGAAAATAAAAACATTACTGCTCTCATTTCACGATTTTCACATCCAATGAGTGAATTAAAGGTAGTTGGTATTGAGAAATCTAATGCTGATTTGAAAGAGAAGATTATGGAAGCTCTACCTGAGAAGTGGGAGAATTATGTTTTGTTGCTCACTCATGACAAGGATTATTCTACCATGACATTTCACGAGCTTACTGGAAAACTTCATGCTCGAGAAATGGAAATGTTGAATTCCAAGAAATCAACTGCTACTTTGCAACATCCTAAGTTGTATCATGGTGAGAATACGGCAAGCATGAATGCTAAAGCTAAACCAAGTCTGAGTTCTGCACCAAGTACAGCCTTCTTGACTGGTATTTCTGATAATTCGGATAACAAATCTTCACGGGGTTGTAGCTTTACAATTCCAAAATTTTCAAATCAGAATGCCTTTTCTGCTGAATCAACAGAAGATTGTGCTAAAATGATTTCTGCCTTGATTTCATCATCTTTTGGTTCGATTATTAAGAATGTTGCTGATGCAAAGTTAACCAGTGATGATCTTGATGCTCTTGATGATGATCAACTTACAGAATTGGATATATCTTGGTTATATGCTATGTTATGTCAAAGATCGAAGAGATTCTTCAAGAAACATGGAAGACATCTTTCTAGTGATAAACTGGGATTTGACAAGTCAAAATTAAAATGTTATAAATGTTCACAGCTTGGACATTTTGCCAAAGATTGTCAACAGGCACATACAAGCAAGCCTGGTTTTACTCAATCACCCAAGCCTGGTTTTACTCAACCATCTACTAGTAACACCAGCAAAACAACAGCGTTAACGGCTCAACATGATGGTGTTTATGATTGAGGGCAACAGTTCGGGTATGATTCATCTGCTTTGATAGTTACTCATGATCACCAAGAGGATTTCTGTTCAGACACTAGTTCTGATACTAGTTCAAATCCAAGTTCTTATGAATCGGCAGAGAATATGGAGAGTTTAATGAAAGAAAATACTTCGTTATTGCTTCAAATTCACAAGCTTAATGAGGAACTCAAGGATATAAAGGCAGAGGTAGAAGTGTCTAAAAATAATGAGAAGGAATCGAGTCTGAAGAATGAATGTTTGCTTAAAGAAATCAACTTGTTAAAGGAAGTTTTAGAAACTTCTAAACAAGATAAAAGGGATGTTGAAACTGAAAAAGCTAAGATCTGTGAAGAAAGGGATGAGTTAGTGAAAGAAGTCCAAAAATGGAAGGATGAAGCTGAGGATACTGCTTCTGATTTCACAAATTTGTTTGATAAATCAAAATTCAAGCTTGATCTGCTTACAAAGAATGTCGAAGAATCAACTGCTAAGATTGAAGCGTATCAAGTTGACATGGGAAAATTGTTGGATGAGAAGAGGGAGTTGGTTCGTGTAAATAAACTTCAAGCAGCAAATTTGGAGATTCAAAAGCGTAATGAAGATAAATTGAAGAAAGAATTGTTCGAAGGATTGGATAATCTTCGCTTGAAAAAATTTGAAACTCACAAGGTTGCGAAGCGATTGATTGCTAAAGAAAAAGAATTTGCTGAAGCTCAACAGAAAATTTCTGATCTGAAGGTTCAAGTTCTTGATGCTAATCGATTGCTTAATAATGTTTCAAATTCTCAAGTCTTCACAAGCTTTCTAGCTAATGATGAAAATTTTGAGAAGATGTTTGATAAGACTGCATCACCCCCTGCTCATATTAAAGAAGCTTTCAAAGATGTGAAGGAACATGTTGATGCATTTGATTATTCAAAGATTTCATCATCTACTGTTGAAGATGATAAAGTTGTGTCAAAGAAGAAGACCAGGAAGAATAAGAAAAAGAAGGAAAAGAAATCTACAATTTCTCCTGCACCAAAATTCGTATCTGGTTCATCTTCTGCTGATAATGAGAAGTCAGCTACTTCTAGTGACAAAATTGAGTCTCAACCTGATTTTGATGAAACTATCTTTTATGATCAAAAGAATGTCACCGAAGTCAGAGCTGAATTTTCTCGATTAGCGAAGAATGGACATTGTTCGTCTGAGGAGAAGATTTCTGGAAAGCATGAAGGTTTGGGTTTTCACAGGATGCAAAACAAAGCTGAGAAGGTTCTAGCATCATCATCCCATGATTTGAAGAAATTAAAGATGAAACATGTGAAGAAGGAAGTTTTTCAAGCTGATAAAATTCAACCTGAGCGGTTTTACAAACTCAAGGGTTCGGATCAATTATTTTCTGACAAAGAGTTTCCACTTCATTGTGTTGATGCTCGAAAGATTTCTGAAGTTTTTGTGAAAGCTCAAATTTCTTCTGAAAGTTCTCAATCTCGAAGCCCTACATCCAAATGGATACATGATCACAGGCATCAGGTATATGATTCTCATTCTGATCATGTTCGAGATATTCATGTGTGTTCTTCGCAGGTACATCAAAGAAGGGATAAAATGACAAGAATTTGTTATATTTGCCGCCGACCAGGGCATATGGCAAAAGATTGTCCATTACCTGCTGATTCACCCCAAAGATTTCACAAGAAATCAGTTTTTGGTAAACCTGCCACACCAAAGTTCTTCGATGAACAAGGCAGAGTTTTTGATGAAGTTGAGCCTACATTCTATCATAAACAAAAACGTTTTGTTCCAATGTTTCCAAAAGCTCAAAATGTAGTTTCTCCATCATAGTCACCTGTGATTGTTTCATCAAAAACTGAATTTCCAAAACAACAACAATGGAAACCTAAGGTGGTTTCTAAGCAAAACAAGGACACTGGTCGACAAAAGCGATTCGCTTCGGGTCATTTTTGGACTAATTAGTTTGACCAGTGTGCAGGTACTTCTAGAAGACCTATCGACGATTGCAAAGTTGTTGATGGAGGAGTATTCTGCTTAATTTAAATTTCTTGATAAATCTTTCTAATCTGCAAATTTTCTGGATTCTACATTTGCAAACTATCCGTGTTGATTGATCATTTTTCTTTACTTCAAATTTTTTTTTTCAAAAAACCCAAAAATAGAGTCTTGTTTTTGTGTAAAATGAAAATTCAAAAATAGAATTTTCATTTTAAGGGGGAGAATTGTAAGTAAGGGGAAGTAATTGAGAAAATGCATGTTATGGGGAGAAAGTGAATACATGCTAAATATATAATGAAGGAAAGTGAATACATGCCAAATATATAAAATTGTGAGAAATTGATCATTGGGAAATGATGGTACATTGACTTACGTATCTGACTCATGGATAGAGTAGATGAAAAGGCCATAAGATCATTGTTTGATATGCTTGGTAGGCTCGGCAAATCAGAAAGTATTCAAATGTGATATACACTAAATACTAATGCTTGACCATGTGGATAACATCTTGATGCATATTTCATGACACAAAAGAAAATAAGTGTGAATTTCAAAATGAGAAGTCACTGTGTATACATGTGTTCATTTTGCAAAGATTTAAACTTGTTTGATTTTCTTTATTTTGTCAAACGATCGGACTTTCTCTGTGTATCGAAAGATCGACCTGATCGTTGTTCGTTTGACGTTTTGCTTTATTTTCTTTGCTGTTTCGTATAACTCATCGGACTTTCTCTACGTGTACGGGAGTACCGACCTGATTGTTGTTGGGTTATACAATTTCAACTTGTTTTATTTTCTTATTTTGTTAAATCCGAGGCCTTATCTGCGTATCGAAAGTTCGACCTTAAGGTAGACGATTGAACGTTCTTATTTCTTTTTGCATGGAACACAGTTGACGATATCATGAAAATATTATGCATTGTGAAAAATCACAAGTGCTGTCACACAAAAGGAAAAAGAAAAGACAAGCTGAAAATGTCTGTTTATGTCTGATAGTGTGGGATACACTGGTCAAAGCAAAACTAATCAATATCTTTAACATATCCAGATGTTATGAGTATGATTCTGCCTGAGTTTAAGTTGGACAAATTATACCGGCAATCAGCATGACTTATGTGCTTCGATTAATTGAAATTGAAGTGTAGTTCAGTGCGTTATGTTCAATATGATCCCATATAGTGATCTTTCTCATACCAAAAATAGTGTTTGATTCAGTATTGTGATTTCATTTCATTTCAGAAAAGAACAAAAAGATGTTCGGTGTGTTTTAGCATAGACTTTGAAAAATCAAAAAGATTTTAAGTTTGTTTTGATATAAATTTTCTAAAAGCCAAAAAGATTTTGTTTCTGCTTTATTTTCGATCTGATCAACACGTGATGGAAATCAACTTTCAAAAACATATCTTGGAGTCTCAAAGAGACGTTTTGCGCCAAGATTATTTAAATGTTTGAGCAGGTTGCTATGTGCAAGATATCACAACTTCAAGTCTTCTGAAGATGTTGATGAAAGACCAGAGATACACTAAAATGTCATCAAGTATTCAAGATCAAGCTACTATCGAGTTGAGGAGGAGTTTGTTTGAAGATTCATTTCATTGAACGAACGGATTCTACACTAGAGGGGGAGCTTGGTTAAAGATACAAAGTTGATGATGTTGTAAAGGTACTGCACACGACGAGGGGGAGTTTGTTGACACCTGATATGTGTGTCGTTTGAAGTATCAAACAAAGTACAAGATCAAGTCAATCTAGGTCTGGCCGAACTAGGTCCGAACTTGGAGTTCGGACTGGCCGAACCTGAGGTTCGGCCGAAGCTCGGACCAGCGGGTATATATAGATGGTTGGTCTTTGTAATTGGAAGAGTTCTGAGCATGCGAGATCTCTTAAGTGTGTGTTTCTGAGTGTGTATTCTCTGAGTCTGAATCTGAGTGTTTACTGGTTGTAATTGTTCTTCATTGATCAATAAAACAATCGGTTAATTACGTTTTGATGTTCGAATAGCTAGATCGAGTAGACGATCCGATGCTCACGCATTTTCATCTGATGTGAAGATCATCCAAGAAGGGATAATCAGGATGAAACCCCTTGTAGCTGATGGATGGTCTAAGCCTTATATCTTGTTAATCGATCATATCTTTGATCTCCTAAATAATTTCATTTCGAGTAGCCCATTGTTCTGTTGGGTTAGCATCCACGGGAATCAATGGTTGCATCATGTCAGCCTGTGGGTGGGGAATCCACTCAAGGGGTGGCATCACATCAATTAAGTGGGGTATACACTCATTATGTGTCGTCACATCAGTATGTGGGTGGGGAATCCAATCAGCGGGTGGCATCACATCATCATGTGGGTGGGGAAACATCACTATGGGTGGGCGGGGAATCCACTCAGCGAGTGGGATCTCATCAGCAAGTGGGTAGGGAATCCACTCAGCGGGTGGCATCATATCAGCAAGTGGGTGGGGAATCCAATCAGCGGGTGGCATCACATCGGCCTTTTGGTGGAGAAGACTTTTTTGGCATTTTCTCACTTGATTTTTTAGGAGAATATTTTCCTATACCCGAGCTGTTTTGCTGAGTAGCAGGTCTGGATTTGGCCCTGTTGCTCAAACGTCGTCATGTTTTTTTGGGAGTGATGCGTTTCTTTGGTTACACGAAAATGTTGGTTGCTGTTGTCATATTCCAGGTAGAGTCTGCCGCCATGTGGATTGATGTTCGCCTGGAATCTGATTCCGAAAACTCTGGTACTTCTTATTCATCTTCGTTTGGGCTTGAATTACCATACAAGATGGAGCAGAAAAATACATCTCCTTGCTCATCCTCTGAAATATCAACTGGCTTTATGTTGCTGTGTTTCATATGGGTGAGGTCAGCTGTCTTGAAGGTCATGCTTGGGACCTTATCAGCAATTCTCGGGGGATTATTAACTGGGTGAGTGAAGATAAGTTCTTTGCTATTGAGAGCTTGAACCTTCTTTATTGGAATCCCCTCCTTTTTCTTTTGATTTTGTTTAAAAGATATTTTACTCTTTCTTGGAACTTCGCAGAAGTAATCATCTTTAAGCCTGGGGTAGATGTCTTCATTATCGGCAAAGCTACCAAATTGTGTGAAAGAGATTTGTCTTTCTTTGAACGAATGATCTAGATCATCAGTCATCATGATCTCATCAAAGGATATACAAGTCTTCTCAAACAAAAGACTAGATTCACCTTCAGAGTGGCTGGGATAGACTGGTTTGATGATCGAGGGGCCAGGTTGGATATCTAACTAAAGATTATGGGTAAGAGCTGTTAGATAAGTGGCTTTTGGCTGGGTGGGTGGGATATCAGTCTTATGTATGGGTAGTATGTAAGCAGACTGAGTACCATCTATGGTTTGGGTGTTGATATGGACTT
Source organism: Deinandra increscens subsp. villosa (assembly GCA_039602395.1). Lineage (NCBI taxonomy): Eukaryota > Viridiplantae > Streptophyta > Magnoliopsida > Asterales > Asteraceae > Deinandra > Deinandra increscens. Next base: position 19,427,819 of record JBCNJP010000023.1, read on the forward strand.
GCTTTGTAGACCCGAGGTCTGGACACATGAAAGTTTGAGAGTATGAAGAACCGCAATCTACTTTCCATGGGTCATAGAATAGCTCTTGTCTTTGTTGTCTTTCTAAATCAGCAAGCTGAATCTTTAGAAACGTTATCTTTGCTTCCTTTTGAACAAACTCCTTCGGGTTTTGTGAAAAAGTAGTGTATTGAACTAACCATAGTAAATCAAGATGAAGAACGTTGATTTCTTTCTTGAGTTTAGATATGATCGTATTTAAAGTTTCTTTGGGTTGAGGATCATCGGAAACGAATGAAGGTGGGTATTTTGATGGTGAGGGTTTATCAGGTAGTGGTTCTATTTTTGGTGAAGGATATCCATAAAGAACATAGTTATCAAAATTTTCAGACAGTTCACTAAGAAGGCTAACGTTTGAATCTCCTGATTCGTACCTTCCTTTTAAGGAGTTTTGCGATCCTTTCTTTTTAGTTTTTGGGATAAAATCATTGTCTTTTACCATGAAAGCTTTATCATAATCTAAGCAATCTTGGCAGTGGCAAACATCATACGGGCAATGTACTATGCGACTGGGAACGATGGCTGGGGTGATCCTTGGTTGGGAGATTTGTTGGGTGGCGGAAATTGGTGGCGTGGTGGAAGATGAATAGGGATCATCTGGGAATGTTTGGACTGACTCTGGGTTTGTGAAGAGGGACGAAATGGGTTTAGAAAAAGGGGACATAGAAAAAGAAGATGTAAGGGACATCATACCATGATCTTGATTCATAACTGGGTTTGGACTTTCTGCAACACTCTATCGAAAATTTCAACTTTCGTACCAAATTTGAGATTACTGCGACCTCCTCGTCGACTTACCACTCAACAACAATCTTTCTACTCTTTTCGATCTAGGGTTCAGTGTGTCGGACCAGTCTGTTAGAACCTAACTAGGTTGGTTTTCTATCGGCAGAGATCAACACATATGTCTGCAGGGTCGGAGCATACTAATCCAAAACCTTGGGTAGGGTAAACAGGAGCGAAACCGCTTTGATACCAATAATGGTAGGGGTGATCTATAGAAGACCAGAGAGACACTCATTACTGGTATCAGAGCCAGGTTCTATTGTAGTGTGGTAGGAAAGTGTTGTGCATGCTGGAGCAAGGGTGATTAAACATTATCGTGCAATGCTTTTTCGGAGCAAAACCCAAGAGTTGGGTCCATATGTGAACCGTAAGGAACCATTCGAGGAACTTAAGAGTATTCCTTCAGTCATCAGAGATTTGTCCTAGCTGGCAATCGATTAGGATGTAAGCAGCTTCCGTGCATTGAAAGCTATGACTACCATAAACTGCTTTGTAAGGTATGAGAGGAAAGCCAGAGCTTCTGTCGGCAAATTGTCAAGTCTTTTGATTTGAAAAATGTTCAGAAACGGGAAATCTGGGTGAAACCTGTCACCTTTAAAAACTGAATCATTGGCTTTGAGGGTGAGGCTGAAGAAAGTTATGTAGTTTAGAGGGGTTTCTTTCGCGAGTTTGTGTTTGGTGATCACTTCTATGATCTCTTCTGGAATGAATTCTGCTTTTGGGCTTGAAGAACTCATTTTGAATGTTTTTGTTTTGGCGGGTTGAATTTTTCTTACGCATATTCTTCTATTTAAATAAGGAGGATACTGTTGATGATCAGTAGTAGGCCACTTGGGTTTTTTGTTAGGTCTTGGATACTGTTGATGAACAATAGTGGACCACTGTGTTTTTTCGTCTGGACCTGTAGGAATCTTTTGGTGCGCCATCATGTCAGTCTTTTCTTTAGTTTTTTTGTGATGAGTAGGCTCTTCTTTTATTGTTTGCTTTATTAGTGGATCTTTTTCTGAAAATAACGATTGATTCCAGTTGGAATATTGTGACTCTTTATCAGAACACTGTACCTCTTCGTTTTCGTGTAGAGGTATCTTACTGTTGCGAGCCTCATAGTTACAAGCGTTTGTCATGTAAATCGGCATCGGGCCGGAGTCTGAATCAGAAGATCCAGATTCATCTTCGCTGGAACATGAATCATTGTATAAGATGGAGCAGACTGTCATTTCTCCTGGCTCGTCTTCTAGAGAGTATAGAGATTCAAGATCAGAGATATCAACTGGTTCAATCTTGTTGATAGCTTCAACAAGGGCTTGTGTTTTCCTTTTATCCTTGCAATCTCTGGCAAAATGGCCTCTCTTGTTACAAACATAACATCTGTCAGTGTCACGGCCTCGTCTTGATCTCTTCTTTAGAAATTTCCAGTTTTTGCTGGATCTTAATCTGTGAGCCTGCGAAAAATCAAATTTTTAAACCTCTTGAATCAAAATTTGGATTTCCTTAAGGAATCAGAACAGCCGCATGTGGATTCATCTTTACACTTGATTTTTAAGTGTTTATTATTGCATGCAGAACCAAGGTGTTTTCCTGTTTTTTCAAAATGAACCAAAAACCGTTTTTGGTTGCACAACTTTGAGAGGCCGTTCATTAATAACTGGTAAAGTTCACCAAGTGAAGCTTGGGCAACTGTCATTCCTTTATTTTCTAATGATCTGTAGGCCTCATTCGAGAGTGATTCAGGAAATGAATTCACAAAGGACTTGCTTGAGATTTATATCGTCTACGCCATTGAGACAATAAAACCTTTCAGACATTCTGTTATAATGCCTTTCTAGATTCTTTTGCTGAAACGAGCAACACTTCATTTTTAGATATTCTTCTCTAGCACGGACTGTATGTTGGGTAGGGTCACCAATGAATTCACTATGTATGAAGTGAATGAATTCCTCTGGGGATTGTGAGGATCTGAGCCTTATCTGTCTGTATCTCTCCAAGACTTAGGTACCAGTCTCGGAGTCTTCCTTGACATCTGGTTAGAAAGCGTTTAATAACAATGTCAAGACTAAAGTATTGGAGCTCGGCTGAGCACCAAGCTAACATTACGACACTTCTTGATCTCCATTCTGATGGTGGGACATCATCAAAGGTGAACTAGAGTTTTGAGTCTGTGCTTGTCCTGTTTGTTTCTGGGACAGCTTGCTCTGCATTGTCATCAACTTCTGAGTAGGCAGGTTCTTCACCCATCATGAATATGTGCTCAAACTCGTATGTGGGATGGATCTCCTCATAAGTATAAGATGTAGAAACCCCGTCAGAACCGGAGGCGGTTTCGTCATCTGAGCACGGAGTGATGACTGGTGCGACGAATGGGAGTGTCGATTGCTCCTTTCTTTGGAGAGCATGTAAAAAGGAAGAAATGGGATTTTCCTTTTTTAATGGTAGTTTACCTGGGTTTCTTGAAGAGGCAATCATCAGGCTATCATCTGGAATATATTGGCTCGTTGATGGTCTTGCATTTTCTGAGGAGACACTCTTTGTTGGGGAGGCCTTTCAGGCTCGGGTTTTGATCTGTGCTTGTTCCTTTTACCAAAGGTTTAAGGATTGTGAATTCTGGAAGAATTGTGATGTTGGCAAAGGTTGTGGATCAAAAGATGGTCTCGAGAAAGGTGTGGATGGTAATCTCCATGGGTCATCCATCTGGACTGAAACCCTTTGTTGTTTATGCTGTCTTTCAAGGTCACTAAGTTGAGCCTTGAGGAACTTCATTTCTACCTCCTTTTGTAACATTTCTTTTGGGATTTCTGAGGCTCGAGTATTATGAACTATGTGAAGGAGTTCATGATGAAGTTCGGTGATCTTGGACCTGACTTTGTATATGATCTCAGTCAGAGCATCAACTTTGCTTACTTAGGCTTCTTGGTTTATTGAGATGTTTCTTTGTTGGGCCAAGATAGCTTTAAGAGCATTGTTCTGGGCAATAGCATATTCGCTTTGCCAGTTCAGTGTTGCTTCAGCAGTAGCGATAGAACCAGTTGCACCATTTGGTCCTATGACGTTTGGGGTTTGTATCTTCCATCTATGTTTTGTTCGCTACAGGGGATCTTCAAAAGTGGTTAAGGGAGGGAACTCGGCTTGGAAATCTGTGGATGGTGAAGCAGGGGTGAGGGTGAAGCATTCTCTTGGCTGGGACGGAGCACGCTTAGTGGGGTTTGGTTTACTAGAATTTTTTGGCATCGGCTGTATCATGTTAATGGTTGAGAAAACATTTCTTTGATCTTGTTTCTTAAACCTGATTTCAACCTGTCCATCCTGGTGTCGAACGAAGTCAGGGGCTGTTGTGGTCTGGACTGGTGCCTGGTGGATCTGTTCGTAGTTAGTAATCCATTTTTCTGGGAGAAGCTTTGTAAGCTCGTCTCTAGATAGCTGTCTTGGAGCATACGTACAGGTAGGTGTAGCATTGGAGTCAAGATCGATGAACAGTGCGTCACCGGAGTTGTCCTGACCTGGGACCATGATATCAAGGGAGTGGTTTTGTACTCTATATGCCATTTGGTAGTTGAAAGTTTCCTGGAAGGTATCAACTTGAGGGTTCCACCAATCTGGATCTGGGCTTTCAAAGTCGTCAACAGGGACGGATCATTGAGTGGCATATTGAAGTTTGGGTAGAAGGTAACAAAGATTGTTCCAGCGTTTAGTGTGGTTTGAATAGTACCAATACAGGCGTGTTGGTACTTTACAAATCGGGTATCAACCAAGGCGATACGGGAGAAAGCTGGTAAACCTTTTCTACCATGGAAAGTAAGGGCAAGCCTTACAGCTCCAAAATGGATATGTGTATATCCTTGGGCTAGACAGACTCTTGGAAGGTCATGTGGGAGGGAGAGAGGGATGAGGTGTTCGGCTTTTGTAGCGGGTAGCTAATGAGAATCAAACTTGGAGGCCTGAACAAACTCTTTGGGACCTATGTTTGTGGGTGGGATGATAATATTTTTGACTCGTCTTGAGAACGATTTTTGTGGTTTTAAGAAGACACTATAGGGGTTTACGGGGAGGGTAGATACAGGAATCTTAGATTCATCCGAGAGATATGAAACTTCATATAATGCGTCAATCTTAGATGCGGATGAATGACGGAAAATAGAAGAAGAAGAAGAAGAGGAACGAGACAGGGGATTACCATGATCTTGGTTCATAGCTGGGTTTAAACTTTCTACAACACTTTATCGAAAATTTCAATTTTCGTACCAAATTTGAGATTACTACGACCTCCACGTGCGACTGTTCTGATTCCTCGAAGAAATCCTGATTTAAACTCAAAAGGTTTAAAAAATATGATTTTTCTTAGACTCACAGATCAAGATCCAGCAAAAACTGTAAATTTCTAAACAAAAAGTCAAGACGAGGCCGTGACACTGACAGGTGTTATGTTTGTAACAAGACAGGCCATTTTGCTAGAGACTACAAGGACAAAAGAAAAACACAGGCCCTTGTGGAAGCTATCAACAAAATTGAACCTATTGATATCTCTGATCTTAAATCTCTATACTCCTTAGATGACGAGCCAGGAGAAACGACTGCCTGCTCCATCTTGTATAATGATTCATGCTCTAGTGAATACGAGTCAGAATCCTCTAATTCAAACTCCGGCCCGATGCCGATGTACATGGCAAGTACCTGCACCTGGGAGGCTCGCAACAGTAAGATGCCTCCTCACAAAGACAAAAAGGTACAGTGCCCGAGTCTAGACCACTCAGTATTTCAAAGAAAAGATCCACTGAAAAAGAAAACAGGAAAAGATGAACCTACTCATCACCAAAAGCCAAAGAAAAGACTGATGTGAAGACCCACTCAAAGATTCCTGCAGGTCCAAACAAAAAACCCTAGTGGTATGCTACTGTTCTTCAACAGTATTCAAAACCAGACAAGCAAGCCAAGTGGCCTACTACTGTTCAACAACAGTACCATAAGCCTTCCTATGTAAATAAAGGGATAAGCAGAAAGAAAAACCAACCCGCCAAAAGAAGTAAATTCAAAATGAGTACTTTTGGCCCCAGAGAAGGAGTAGTAAAATTCATCCCAGAAGTAGCCATGGAGGTACTTACCATTCACAACTTACCAAAAGAAGTCACGTTGAACTACAAAACATTCTTCACCCTCACGCTCAAAACCAATGGTTCTGTCATTGAAGGTGATAGATTTCACCCAGACTACCCCTTCCTGAACATCTTCCGAAAAGAAAATCTTGATAGCCTGCCAAAAGAAGCTCTTGCTTTCCTTTGGTATCTTTCTGAACAGTTCATGATAGCCATGCCCTTTAATTCACAAAACTACTGGCCTACCTAATTGACTGCCAGCTAGAGTAGAAACCTGATGATATGAAGAATACCCTCAGATTTCTCGAATGGTTCTTTCCAGCACATGTATGGACCGAGCTCATGACTTCCTCCCCTAGAAAACATTGTACAATAATGTTTAAAAATCCCGGCTCCGGGATACGCATCCCAAACCCTGAGCGTTACATCAGAGTCTGGTATGATTTCAATCCTGCATCTTCCTACTACAAAAAGAACTATTATGATGCTTGGTATCATTTTAGATAAGAAATGTTGAAGGCAAACCAGATAGACAAAAATTATATCCCACTTGATATCTTACAAGGAGATATTGGTTGTCAGAATTTTTTTTTGCTATGGAATGGGAACAAATCGTCATTGATAACCTCAAAAAACAACCATTCTTTTTAACAGTCCACATGATCAATATGCCAGTGGAACCAGATCAGGAACCCATCTTCAATCCTATCCCAACGGATGATCTATACCACAACCGGCCAAATATCAAAGTCGCTTTTTGGAATCCGCCGCAGAAGAAATAAATCTGAAGAAAAATCACCTAATCACAATAAGTGTGTTTATGTTTGCTTAATTAAGTGTGTTTATGTGTGCTTAGGATCAAATAAAGATTGATCACTCTTATAGTGATTAATGTGTGTGCTTAGGCTTAATCACTCTTATAGTGACGAAAGCACTTACAAATTATTATTTGTTTTTTTCATCCACTAGTAAGTGGAGTATGTTGTAGTTGTCCACTAGTACAAGTGGATCACGTGTAATCTTCCACTAGGGAAGTGTAGTATGACGAAAGTAATGATGTAATGAAGCCCTTCATTGGTCTATATAAGGAAGGCGTTCTCCTCATTGTAAGACACACCTTGTTTGAAATAAACATTACATCTATCTTTCTCTCTAGTATTTGTAAAGAGTCTTCATAAGTTCTTATGTTCTTCATATGAACTTTTGTCAAGAGGAGCATTTACATAAGAGTGCTTAAAGTTCTAAGTGATAATCAAGTGCTGTCAAATGAGACAAACCCCCCATGGTTAGATCTCTCTGATCTACATTACTTCTTACTTTCCCTCTAGTATTTATTAAGAAGCAACTTAGATCTTCATATGAATATCTATTGATTGTGAGCATTTATATAAGAGCCTTGAGAGTTCCCTGTAGTGAATCGAGTGTGTCAAGCCCATCTATCCAGATCTCTCTGATTTACCTCTAAGCCTCCCCTAGTGTCTCTCTGGTCTTCTATAGATCACCCCCTACCAGAATTGGTAACAGAACGGTTTCGCTCCTGTTTACCCTACCCCAAGGTTTTGGATTAGTATGCTCCGGCCTTGCAGAAGTATGTGCTGATCTTTGCCGATAGGAAACCAACCTAGTTAGGTTCTAACAGACTGGTCTGACACACTGAACCCTAGATCGAAAAGAGTAGAAAGATTGTTGTTGAGTGGTAAGTCAACGAGGAGGTCGCAGTAATCTCAAATTTGGTACGAAAATTGAAATTTTCGATAGAGTGTTACAGAAAGTCCAAACCCAGTTATGAATCAAAATCATAGTATGATGTCCCTTACATCTTCTTTTTCTATGTCCCCTTTTTCTAAACCAATTCCGTCCCTCTTCAAAAACCCAGAGTCAGTCCAAACCTTCCCAGATGATCCCCACCACGCCACCAATTTCCACCACCCAACAAATCTCCCAACCAAGGATCACCCCAGCCATCGTTCCCATTCGCATAGTACATTGCCCGTACGATGTTTGCTACTGCCTAGATTGCTTAGATTATGATAAAGCTTTCATGGTAAAAGACGATGATTTTATCCCAAAAACAAAAAAGAAAGGATCTCAAAACTCCTTAAAAGGATGGTACGAATCAGGAGATTCAAACGTTAGCCTTCTTGGCGAACTGTCTGAAAATTTTAATAACTATGTTCTTTATGGATATCCTTCACCAAAAATAGAACCACTACCTAATAAACCCTCACCATCAAAACACCCACCTTCATTCGTTTCTGATGATCCCCAACCCAAAGAAACTTTAGATACGATCATATCTAAACTAAAGAAAGAAATCAACGTTCTTCATCTTGATTTACTATGGTTAGTCCAATACACTAATTTTTCACAAAACCCGAAGGAGTTTATTCAAAAGGAAGCAAAGATAAAGTTTCTAAAGATACAACTTGCTGATTTAGAAAGACAACAAAGACAAGAGCTAGTCTATGACCCATGGAAAGTAGATTGCGGTTCTTCATACTCTTAAACTTTCATGTGTCCAGACCTCGGGTCTACAAAGCAAGTCCATATCAACACCCAAACCATAGATGATACTCAGTCTGCTTACATACTACTCATACATAAGACTGATATCCCACCCACCCAGCCAAAAGCCTCTTATCTAACAGCTCTTACCCATAATCTTCAGTTAGATATCCAACCTGGCCCCTCGATCATCAAACCAGTCTATCCCAGTCACTTTGAAGGTGAATCTAGTCTTTTGTTTGAGAAGACTTGTATATCCTTTCATGAGATCATGATGACTGATGATCTAACTCATTCGTTTAAAGAAAGACAAAACTCTTTCACACAATTTTGTAGCTTTGCCGATAATGAAGACATCTACCCCAGGCTTAAAGATGATTACTTCTGCAAAGTTCCAAGAAAGAGTAAAATATCTTTTAAACAGAATCAAAAGAAAAAGGAGGGGATCCCAACAAAGAAGGTTCAAGCTCTCAATAGCAAAGAACTTATCTTCACTCACCCAGTTAATAATCCCCCGAGAATTGCTGATAAGGTCCCAAGCATGACCTTCAAGACAGCTGACCTCACCCATATGAAACACAGCAACATAAAGCCAGTTGATATTTCAGAGGATGATCCAGGAGATATATTTTTCTGCTCCATCTTTTGTGGTAATTCAAGCCCAAACGAAGATGAATCAGAAGTACCAGAGTCTTTGGAATCAGATTCCAGGCGAACATCAATCCACATGGCGGCAGACTCTACCTAGAATGCTGACAACAGCAACCAGCATTTTCGTGTAACCAAAGAAACGCAACACTCCCTAAAAAACACGACGACGTTTGAGCAACAAGGCCAAATCCAGACCTGCTACTCAGCAAAACAGTCTTGGGTACGGGAAAATATTCTCCCAAAAAATCAAGTGAGAAAATGCCAAAAGAGTCTTCTCCACCAAAAGGCCGATGTGATGCCACCCGCTGATTGGATTCCCCACCCACTTGCAGATATGATGCCACCCGCTGAGTGGATTCCCCACCCACTTGCTGTGAGATGCCACTCGCTGAGTGGATTCCCCACCCACCCACAGCGATGTTTCCCCACCCACATGATGATGTGATGCCACCTGCTGATTGGATTCCCCACCCACATACTGATGTGACGACACATACTATGTTTATACCCCCACTTAATTGATGTGATGCCACCCGTTGAGTGGATTCCCCACCCACAGGCTGACATGATGCCACCATTGATTCCCGTGGATGCTAACCCAACAGAACAATAGGCTACTCGGAATGAAATTATTCATGAGATCAAAGATATGATCGATCAACAAGATCTAAGGCTTAGACCATCCATCAGCTACAAGGTGTTTCTCACAATCACCCTGCAGAACCATGGATCAGTTATAGAAAGAGATAGGTTTCATCCTGATTATTCCTTCTTGGATGATCTTCGCAGCAGAAAGCTTGACGACTTACCAAAGGAAGCCCTTGGTTTTCTGTGGTACCTTACTGAAGTTTTCATAATAGCCATGGCATTCGATTTACATCAGCTATTAGGCTACCTGATGGAATGCAAATCCGAAAAGATTCCTGACGAGAAGCAAAATACTCCCAGGTTCCTACAATGGTTCCTCCCATTGCATGAATGGATCCAGCTCATGGTTTCGTATGCCACAAGACATTGCATGCTAATATTCCACAGGCCCGGTTTCCAGACTCTCCAAATAAATCATACAAGCCTAGAAAGCCTTATCCATGTGTGGTATGAGACTAACCCTTCAGATTTCTACTATGAGATAAGCCAACATGATGATTTGATGAACACAAGAATGGACTTAGCAAGTGCAAACCATGCAGACAAAGATATTTCCCTAAATATCTTAGAAGGAAGAGACATTGGCCCACCAGGTAATCAACATGCCAATGAATGGAAAATGCCATCATTACCCATACCAACAAGTCCTTGCCTCTCCATGAAGCCTTTAAGTTGTTCCTCCCAGTTAATCCAGATGGTAATCCACATGACCCTGGAGATATCATCATGGTCCGACACCAGCTTATATCCCCATGGAAGATTACCAGATCTGGTATCCCCCAGACCCAAATCTCACTCCAACATGAGTTCAAAAGAAAAAACATCCCTGATGAACTCATGGGGATAATAACAGAGACTGCTTTAAAGGAAAGGTCTTTCTCGAATTACAAGACGTTCCTCACGATCACCCTGCAGAACCATGGTTTGTTTATGAAAGGTCTCATATTTCACCCAGACTATGCCTTCCTGAATGTCTTTCATATACGTGACCTTTACAGTCTTCCGAAAGAAGCTTTGTGTTTCTTTTGGTACCTTTTTTGAATCTCATACAATTGCAATGAGTTTCAACTCTTCCAGTTTACTTCAGTATGAAGCAGATTGTGAATCTGATCTACCTGATGAGAACAAGAAGATGTTAGATCTACTTCAATGGTTCCTCCCATTTCATGAATGGATCCAGCTCATGGCTCCTCGTACAAAGAAATACTATATAATCATATTCAGCCGACCCAGCCATTACAGATCCCCTTCGAACACTCATGATAACAAGGCAACCATCCTACACACTTCTAAGTGTTTCATATGGAAATGGACAGATATGAACCATCTAACTTATGGTTCAAATACAGCCATAAGTCAGAATGGAAATGCATAAGAAGTTATTTGGCTGCTGCAAATAAGGCTAAAGAGAAAGATATAGATCCAAACATTTGGAATGGATTGCTGGTATGGAAAAATGGGAACCCTTATTCAAAAATGTGGAAAGTTGCTCATAAACACCATACTAATAATCATCCTTTCAAAGGATCAATATCATTATTTGAAGATGAACTTGGAACTTGGGACTACCCCATCAAAAGACCCTCGATGTTCGGAGGTGACCAGGCTTTCCATCTTCAGAGTACCAACGATTAAAAAAGGATCAACCTGGTGCTTTTTGCATTAAACGAGGAGAAGGATTAAATCATTCTTCTTTTTAGTAGTATGTTATATGTATTTAGGATCAAATAAATGTTGATCACTCTTATAGTGACTAATAAGTGTGCTTAGGCTTAATCACTCTTATAGTGATGAAAGCACTTACGTATTATTGTTTGTTTTATTCATCCACTAGTAGGTGGAGTATGTAGTAGTTGTCCACTAGTACAAGTGGATCACGTTGTAATCTTCCACTAGGGAAGTGTAGTATGACAGAAGTAATGATGTAATCAAGCCCTTCCTTGGTCTATAAAAGGAAGGCATTCCCCACATTGTAAGAGACACCTTGTTTGAAATAAACATTACTTCTTACTTTCTCTCTAGTATTTGTAAAGAGTCTTCATAAGTTCTTATGTTCTTCATGTGAACTTTTGTCAAGAGGAGCATTTACATAAGAGTTCTTAAAGTTCTAAGTGATAATCAAGTGCTGTCAAATGAGACAAACCCCCCATGGTTAGATCTCTCTGATCTACATTACTTCTTACTTTCCCTCTAGTATTTGTTAAGAAACTTAGATCTTCATATGAATATATATTGATTGTGAGCATTTACATAAGAGCCTTGAGAGTTCCCAGTAGTGAATCGAGTGTGTCAAGCCCATCTATCCAGATCTCTTTGATCTACATCTTCCGCTGTCAGATCTCTCTGATCTACCTCTAAGCCTCCCATAGTGTCTCTATTATCTTCTATAGATCACCCCTACCATAATTGACATGTAGATCATCCATTTGGCTCTGATACCAATTATGGTAGGGGTGATCTATAAAAGACCCGAGACATCTGACAACGGAAGATGTAGATCAAACAGATCTGGATAGATGGGCTTGACACACTCGATTCACTACTAGGAACTCTCAAGGCTCTTATGTAAATGCTCACAATCAATAGATATTCATATGAAGATCTAAGTTGCTTCTTAAGAAATACCAGAGGGAAAGTAAGAAGTAATGTAGATTAGAGAGATCTAACCATAGGGGGTTTGTCTCATTTGACAGCACTTGATTATCACTTAGAACTTTAAGCACTCTTATGTAAAGTACTGTCTTATCTTCAGAGAGACTCTTTGAGTACTGTCTACACTCTAAAAGAAAAGATTGATGTAACGAGCCAATACTTGGTACGAATGCTTCATATCAGGAACTTTTGAATATCCTCAGTATGTGTGTCGTCACATCAGTATGTGGGTGGGTGATCTTCATAGGGGGTGATCTTTGGTGTAATCAATTTCCTAGTAGTGAATGATTCCCTAACGGTTTTGATTATCCTGAGAGCACTTGATCCCTATTCATCTTCCACCACACCACTAATTTCCACCACCCAACAAATCTCCCAACCAAGGATCACCCCATCCATCGTTCCCAGTCGCATAGTACATTGCTCGTACGATGTTTGCCACTGCCAAGATTGCTTAGATTATAATAAAGCTTTCATGGTAAATGACGATGATTTTATCCCAAAAACAAAAAAGAAAGGATCTCAATACTCCTTAAAAGGAAGGTACGAATCAGGAGATTCAAACGTTAGCCTTCTTAGCGAACTGTCTGAAAATTTTGATAACTATGTTCTTTATGGATATCCTTCACCAAAAATAGAACCACTACCTGATAAACCCTCACCATCTGTCTGAAAATTTTGATAACTATGTTCTTTATGGATATCCTTCACCAAAAATAGAACCACTACCTGATAAACCCTCACCATCAAAACACCCACCTTCATTCATTTTCGAAAACCCGAAGGAGTTTGTTCAAAAGGAAGCAAAGAGAAAGTTTCTAAAGATAAAACTTGCTGATTTAGAAAGACAACAAAGACAAAAGCTAGTTTATGACCCAGGGAAAGTAGATTGCGGTTCTTCATACTCTCAAACTTTCATGTGTCCAGACCTCGGGTCTACAAAGCAAGTCCGTATCAACACCCAAACCATAGATGGTACTCAGTCTGCTTACATACTACCCATACATAAGACTGATATCCCACCCACCCAGCCAAAAGCCTCTTATCTAACAGCTCTTACCCATAATCTTCAGTTAGATATCCAACCTGGCCCCTCGATCATCAAACCAGTCTATCCCAGCCACTCTGAAGGTGAATCTAGTCTTTTGTTTGAGAAGACTTGTATATCCTTTGATGAGATCATGATGACTGATGATCTAGATCATTCTTTCAAAGAAAGACAAAACTCTTTCACACAATTTGGTAGCTTTGCCGATAATGAAGACATCTACCCCAGGTTTAAGATGATTACTTCTTCGAAGTTCCAAGAAAGAGTAAAATATCTTTTTGAACAGAATCAAAAGAAAAAGGAGGGGATCCAACAAAGAAGGTTCAAGCTCTCAATAGCAAAGAACTTATCTTCACTCACCCAGTGAATAATCCCTCGGGAATTGCTGATAAGGTCCCAAGCATGACCTTCAAGACAGCTGACCTCACCCATATGAAACACAGAAATATAAAGCCAGTTGATATTTCAGAGGATGAGCCAGGAGATGTATTTTTCTGCTCCATCTTGTATGGTGATTCAAGCCCAAACGAAGATGAATCAAGTGTACCAGAGCCTTCGGAATCAGATTCCAGACGAACATCAATCCACATGGCGGCAGACTCTACCTCGAATGATGACAACAGCAACCAGCATTTTCGTGTAACCAAAGAAACGCATCATTCTCTAAAAAAAACACGACGACGTTTGAGCAACAGGGCCAAAACCAGACCTGCTACTCAGCAAAACAGCTTGGGTACAGGAAATTATTCTCCCAAAAAATCAAGTGAGAAAATGCCAAAAGATTCTTCTCCACCAAAAGGCCAATGTGATGCCACCCGCTGATTGGATTCCCCACCCCACTTGCTGATATGATGCCACCCGCTGAGTGGATTCCCCACCCACTTGCTGATGAGATGCCACTCGCTGAGTGGATTCCCCTCCCACCCATAGTGATGTTTCCCCACCCACATGATGATGTGATGCCACCCGCTGATTGGATTCCCCACCCACATACTGATGTGACGACACATACTGAGTGTATACCCCCACTTAATTGATGTGATGCCACCCCTTGAGTGGATGCCCCACCCACAGGCTGACATGATGCCACCATTGATTCCCGTGGATGCTAACCCAACAGAACAATGCGCTACTCGGAATGAAATTATTCAGGAGATCAAAGATATGATCGATCAACAAGATCTAAGGCTTAGACCATCCATCAGCTACAAGGTGTTTCTCACAATCACCCTGTAGAACCATGGATCAGTTATAGAAAGAGATAGGTTTCATCCTGATTATTCCTTCTTGGATGATCTTCGCAGCAGAAAGCTTGACGACTTACCAAAGGAAGCCCTTGGTTTTCTGTGGTACCTTACTGAAGTTTTCATAATAGCCATGGCATTCGATTTACATCAGCTATTAGGCTACCTGATGGAATGCCAATCCGAAAAGATTCCTGACGAGAAGCAAAATACTCCCAGGTTCCTACAATGGTTCCTCCCATTGCATGAATGGATCCAGCTCATGGTTTCGTATGCCACAAGACATTGCATGCTAATATTCCACAGGCCCAGTTTCCAGATTCTCCAAATAAATCATACAAGCCCAGAAAGCCTTATCCATGTGTGGTATGAGACTAACCCTTCAGAGTTCTACTATGAGATAAGCCAACATGATGATTGGATGAACACAAGAATGGACTTAGCAAGTGCAAACCATGCAGACAAAGATATTTCCCTAAATATCTTAGAAGGAAGAGACATTGGCCCACCAGGTAATCAACATGCCAATGAATGGAAAATGCCATCATTACCCATACCAACAAGTCCTTGCCTCTCTATGAAGCCTTTAAGTTGTTCCTCCCAGTTAATCCAGATGGTAATCCACATGACCCTGGAGATATCATCATGGTCCGACACCAGCTTATATCCCCATGGAAGATTACCAAATCTGGTATCCCCCAGACCCAAATCTCACTCCAACATGAGTTCAAAAGAAAAAACATCCCTGATGAACTCATAGGGATAATAACAGAGACTGCTTTAAAGGAAAGGCCTTTCTCGAATTACAAGACGTTCCTCACGATCACCCTGCAGAACCATGGTTTGTTTATGAAAGGTCTCATATTTCACCCAGACTATGCCTTCCTGAATGTCTTTCATATACGTGACCTTTACAGTCTTCCGAAAGAAGCTTTGTGTTTCTTTTGGTACCTTTTTGAATCTCATACTATTGCAATGAGTTTCAACTCTTCCAGTTTACTCCAGTATGAAGCAGATTATGAATCTGATCTACCTGATGAGAACAAGAAGATGTTAGATCTACTTCAATGGTTCCTACCATTGCATAAATGGATCCGGCTCATGGCTCCCCGTACAAAGAAATACTGTATAATCATATTCAGCCGACCCAGCCATTACAGATCCCCTTCGAACACTCATTATGACAAGGCAACCATCCTACACACTTCTAAGTTTTTCATATGGAAATGGACAGATATCAAACCATCTAACTTATGGTTTAAATACAGCCATAGGTCAGAATGGAAATGCATAAGTAGTCATTTGGCTGCTGCAAATAATGCAAAAGGGGAAGATATAGATCCAAACATTTGGAGTGAATTGCTGGTATGGAAAAATGGGAACCCTTATTCAAAAATGTGGAAAGATGCTCATAAACACCATACTAATAATCATCCTTTCAAAGGATCTATATCATTATTTGAAGATGAACTTGGAACTTGGGACTACCCCATCAAAAGACCCTCGATGTTCGGAGGTGACTAGGCTTTCCATCTTCAAAGAACCAATGATTAAAAAAGGATCAACCTGGTGCTTTTTGCATCAAACGAGGAGAAGGATTGAATCATTCTTCTTTTTAGTAGTATGCTATATGTGTTTAGGATCAAATAAATGTTGATCACTCTTATAGTGATTAATAAGTGTGCTAAGGCTTAATCACTCTTATAGTGACGAAAGAACTTACGTATTATTGTTTGTTTTATTCATCCACTAGTAGGTGGAGTATGTAGTAGTTGTCCACTAGTACAAGTGGATCATGTTGTAATC
Source organism: Deinandra increscens subsp. villosa (assembly GCA_039602395.1). Taxonomy (NCBI): domain Eukaryota; kingdom Viridiplantae; phylum Streptophyta; class Magnoliopsida; order Asterales; family Asteraceae; genus Deinandra; species Deinandra increscens. Next base: position 19,444,300 of record JBCNJP010000023.1, read on the forward strand.
TTCCACTAGGGAAGTGTAGTATGACGGAAGTAATGATGTAATTAAGCCCTTCCTTGGTCTATAAAAGGAAGGCATTTCCCTCATTGTAAGATACACCTTGTTTGAAATAAACATTACTTATATCTTTCTCTCTAGTATTTGTAAAGAGTCTTCATAAGTTCTTATGTTCTTCATATGAACTTTTGTCAAGAGGAGCATTTACATAAGAGTGCTTAAAGTTCTAAGTGATAATCAAGTGCTGTCAAATGAGACAAACCCCCTATGGTTAGATCTCTCTGATCTACATTACTTCTTACTTTCCCTCTAGTATTTGTTAAGAAGCAACTTAGATCTTCATATGAATATCTATTGATTGTGAGCATTTACATAATACCCTTGAGAGTTCCCAATAACAACAAAACACATGGAAAACAGTAAGCTATAATGCAACACTAGGTGGTACGGTGGGAACCAAAGGAAGTACAACAATAACCTATGGTGGGCAACAAATTAAATGCTTTGAGTGTAGCTACCCAGATCAACTTTATTTATAAGGTTGTCCGTAGTGGGGCGTTATAGGGCATTTTGGGCTAACATGGCGCCTCCTATAACGCCCAATACCACCCCCCGGGGCGCCATGTTAAGAAATCCGGTGGGCAGCGCTATGAACATGGCGCCGTGTAATTTTGTGTGGGTTTAATTTTCGACCGTTGAACGGTCGAATTCTTTTTTCTGTTTTTTTTTTCTTTTCTTTACCCACATATTTAACACTATATATAAACCTTCAACCATTTTGTTTAAACACACAACATTCCTTTCATCCTCTTTTTAAAAAATTCTCTCATCTACACAAAAAAAAAACAATGTTTCCTCGTGGTGGTTCTTCATCAAACCCACGTTTCCAACAACCGCGGCGAACAAACTCGAACGATCAAGAACCGCAAGACGATGGGTTGTTCGCTTATGTTGCGAGTATGACTCCACCGCCACAACCATTCCAACCTTTTGCTCCCTTTCAAAACTTCGGTTTTAACTCCTACTCCCAACAAAATTACCAACCATTTCAACCAACTCAAGGTTTTTCACCATATCAACCATTTCCATCTCCATCTCCTACCCCACCTTCCCGCCCATCTTCTCAAGAACCCGTTCCGGTTTCCCCCGACGAACCCGATGAGGTGCCGGAGACGCAAGAGGAGGCGGCTCCACTCGTGAGAAGACGGAAATCTCACAAGAAGAAAACGGCCGAGGAACCGAGACAACGAAAGATTGTTCAACCATGGACCGAGGAGGAGGAGGTGGTGCTAGCTCGAGCATGGCTCGACACTTCGGAGGATCCCATCCACGGTAAAATATTTTATTTTTTGTTATTTTTATTCGTTTTTTTAGTTTATGTAGTTGTATAATTTTTTGATGTATAAAAAAATGTTAATTTTTTTTATTTTATTTGTAGCTAATAATCAAGATGTTACAACATTTTGGGCGAGCATTCGTCGAAAATTTTTTAGCGAGCTAAAAAAGGAGTCATACCGAGCTAATGACTCGTTGTCGGGGAAGTGGACCGAAATGAACAAGAGGATGAAAGCTTTTTCCAACATCTACGGGCGGATAAAAAATGGTTGGCCGAGCGGTGCAAACGACGGCGACATCATCGAAGCGGCATTAACTGAGTATCGAAGCAATGCGCCGGCGTTTAACAACTTGAAAGCTTGGAGAGTCGTTTACGATAGTCCGAAGTGGAGGGACCAAGCGGACCTCACAAAGACGACAAGACGACCAAAAAAGAAATCTAAAACGTCGTCTTCCACCGCTACCGAATCTCCTAATATGTCCGACGCTCGGGCATTTGATTTGAACGAGAACGACGAGGATGTCGAACTTGAGATTGCTAGGCCGCTTAGTCGGGACAAAGCAAAGGCACGAGCGAAGTCGAAGCGAGCGTCCTCATCCTCGACTAGTCGAGCTCCCTCAGACTACACCGCCCACCAAGAAGAAATGAAGGACCGATTCGATCGCTTTTTGTCACTTAAGACGCAACAAGTTAGTGCCGTAAACATTCGGCAAAAAGAAAAAGATTTGGCGAGGCTAATGGAACCGATCCCGGATGAAGAACCCGCACGAAGTCTCGCGTTGCAAATTCGAGAGGATATCAAGACCCGATATGGGCTCTAGTTTTTTTTTTAAGAAACTATGTGTGTTTTTTAAATTTTCATGTTTTAGGTGTTTTTTTTTTAATGAACTTTTTTTTAAAAAAAATTCTAGTGTTTTTATGGATTTTGTTTTTTTTAATGAATGTTGTAGTTTTTTAATATATTTAATATTAAATTATATTAAAAAAAATAATTAAATTAATAATTAGGTAATGATTGGTAGGGGGTTATAAGATTGTTACCACTACACCACTTTCATCATAACCCCCCACTTGATGATGTGGCGGACACATGGCGCATAACCCCCATGGATTGGGAGTTATGAGTACACATAGCCTAAGAGGAATTGTTTTCATTCGATTGACCTTTAACAAAACGCAGCCTTTCAAATGAATAACAAATCTTGAGTGAACAAAAGATGATCAAATCCATTAAACACCCATGATTATTAATAAAAACAAAATGCAGCCTTTCAAATGAACATAAAAAACAATCACACAGAATTCCATCATCTACATCCTCAAAACTGAATCATTATAGCCCAAGAGTCCCTACAACTTTCCAGGACTAACCTTTATTCGGCTATTTCAAGAACAAAGCATCTTCAGCATGCATAAAACAAGACGGCCGTCTCTACCATGGGTTACATCTATGGATTCTAAAAAGGGTTGATTCAATTTGTAGCCACAAAAACATCTTTTGCAGCAACTATAAGGAAGAGTCTCATTAAGACCAAGATCAAGCTGCGGGTCATTTCATGGTGAACATAATCTGCCAAAATCTCTTCAATCCCGTTATTTATATGCCAAAACAAAGCAAGATTTGGTAGGAAAGTTGAGGAGACCGTCGAGCTCAGGCCCAGTTTAGTAGCCTGCAGTGTTAAAAGAAGCTATATTGTATCAGGAAAAATAAAACCTTTCTTTAAAAAGTAATTTGGAAGGTTTTATGTATCAAAAAATCCACTTTGGGGACTTCCAACCCCCTCAAACCCACCATATGACACATTTCTTGCAAAATTTCATTATACCCCATTTAACCCGTTAGATGGTAAAAGGTAAAACATAGCCCAAACCGACCCATTTATAAGAAAATAGGTTGAAATTGCCTCCTTCAACCGGAATTGATGATAATGATGTCGTTTCATATGATTCCACCATGTTCAATAATAAAATGGGTATTTAGACAATTGACAACGAACTATTTCATAATGTGTAGAATTAAGTTAAGTAATTTAAAAGTAAAAATTTAAGGACCGTACCTGTGGAGCATTTACAAGGGGAGTACTTAAAACACTTCCAACCAAGGCACCAAATGCAGTGAAATAAGCAGAGCCATTCTGTCCCCTTTCGACTGAGGCATTGACTATCTTCTCCACTTTAGCAGGTTCTGTTACATAAAAGTTGATTTTACAACTGAACAAATGACTTATCATAGTAAAAAAAAAAACCAAATCCACAAAGAAAATCACATTTAACATTAAAGTTACAAATATTCAAAAAGCATAGATAGATAAGAACAAGCATACCACTATATGTAGAAAAAGATCTGAACAACTTCTGGGTTGAAAAATCTGTTTTAAACATCGATACGTCACTGTGACACACAAATTGTTGAACAGAAATGTTAACTCTGAATGTTAGTTAACTAAAAGGGTGTTTGGATGGGCATTTTTTAGTGGGATTTTGCTAGGTATGTTTGTTTGTTTGGCGCCTGAATAGACCTTTTTCACAAAATTAACGAAAAATTTAGATGAAATATTAAATACGATGGTATAGAACTGAAACTAATTTCAAAAAGTAACTATTAGGCACCTAAATAAACTAATGATTTTTTTAAACCCCCTAACATGGAAGAATAAAAGATATATATCCTTCATTTCATGTGGCTGAAAACTTTACCTCAAGGGCTCTGAATAACCGGGGGCACCTGCAATCATTTAATGAATGTGTTATCTAGTATCATGTTAATGAATACTATATTTCAGTGTGGCGCATGGACAATTGGATGTTTCATTTATAGTAAGAATACCTTGATGAAATCCTGGCGCTAGTTTTGAACTTTTTCCAAATTCCTAGCATAATTGCGCATGATAACAACACGAAATTTTGTAAGACATAATGCAATAGCAGATTAGCAACTTTAAAATTTGAACAAAATTAAATGCTAGCTTGTACAAACAGTCAAATTTACTTTATTAGCTATGCACATATAAAATGAATAAAATAAAGCAGCATAATAAGCTAGAGAATGTAACTACCGCAAACATCGAAATACCAGCAACATATCCTCGTGATGCCGATCCTGCTAACGCAGGTCGAACCGTCTCCAATGGTTGAACCAAGCCCTATTAACAAGTTAAACTTATTATATGATCACAAATAGATCATTGTGCACACGTCTACACAAGAATGATAGGTATCTATACTATATTATAATACATATAAGAGGACAAAAATGTCTTTCATTTAAAAATTTCAGAATTTTGGAGGATAAATATGTAAATTATCATCACCACATTAATTACTCATAAATGGAAGTAATAAATTTATTAATAAAGTTATAAATATTTTGTTAATAGGAGCCTGTGACTAAAATACACTCCCAATTAAATTTTTAACAGTTTATGTGCATACAAGGACCATGCTAATTGTCGTATAATGTACTCCCAATTAATTGTTCAACCGTTTACCAACGTCGGTATTAGTGTGTTGTGTTCCCCGCTGCATCGCGCAGGCACCCCACTACTATACATATATATAAAGGGTGTTTGGATGTGTATTTTCACACTGACTATTTCTAACTGAAGAATCAGAATAAGAGTCAGATCATCAGTTTTCTAAAGCAGGGAAGGGTCAGGAGGGACTATTGACCCCCCCCCCCCCCCCCTATCACCAAAATTTGTTATTTTATGAATAAAAGTTGCGTTTTTTCAGTAACAAGTTCGACCCCTTAGTTGCAATCGGTAGCGAAGATAATCTTATGACGACCCTTCCAACTAAGAAGATCTATTTCTACCACTATCGATGATCAGTTAATTTTACACATATCATGATATAATCAGTTTCCTTACAGCTACTCCTTGCTCAATCAACCAAACATAATGATTTCATCCTTAAGTAATTGGAAATCATAATCACTATACAGAAAAACTCAAAACTCATGATTGTGACTTCAAATTGCAACATTCACATTATATAGTCAGAAATGACAATCTTGGAGTATTCCCCTCATATACATGCACCCAAAGTTTTAACAAAATTAATAGCTAAAACATGATGTAAAGCATGTGCATGATTGTTTCAAAGGTAATAGATTGTCAAATGTTCTTAACAAGAGAAAAAAAATGGAAGCTGCACAAATTGAAGAAATAATCAAAAGCATACATACATTGTTTGCCAGAGCAGATGAACACAGAGATAAAGCTTTCCGCCTGATAGTTGCACTCATCATCCTTATAATCCTCACTACATAACAAGAAGAATTCTTCATCGATATAAGTCAGATGAATCTAAACAATCCGAGTTAAAAACAGAAATTTAACTCGAACAATCATATTACTTTTAGACTTTTGAATCCGTAGTCATTCGAAACTTTTAATTACGAAAATGAAAAAAACGGATCAATAGCCACATCAACGTTGAATCTAGAATCTACTAATTTAGGGTTCGTAACATCAATAATCTAAATCATCCCTTTACTATGCGCATCCAGAGTTCATGATCGTGATTCGACTCAAGAAAACCTAAAAGCATAAGCACGATAAATCAATCAAATTTGAGTGATCTTACCTGGTTAATTTTGCGATGAAGAGATGGGGAAGTGGGGATTAATCGAGTACAGGGGAGACGAGGACACAATCGAACGATGAGAGAGAACACCCCAAACGAAAATATGAAGGAATTTTATCGAATCTGAGCCGTTTGCTTAGAATTTTTTTCATAAATGGGACTTTTTATAAAAATCTTTTAAAAATGGAACCTTTATTTTTTTTTTTTTTCCAGAAAGAGGAATATCGTGGTTGGGAACCACGAGATTGGGAATCTCGTAGTTGGGAACCACGGGATTGGAAATCTCGTGGTGGGAACCACGAGATTGGGAATCTTGTGGTTGGAAACCATGAGATTGGGAATCTTGTGGTTGAGAAGCACGACTTTGAGTCTCGGAAGCACGAGTTTGAGGCAAGGACCTGGCTTGGCTCTACCAGACCTGAAAATCGTGGTTGAGAACCACGAGTTTGAGAAAATCGTGGTTGGGATCCACGGGATTCCAGAAAAATACCCTAACTCGTGGTTAGGAACCACGAGATTGCAGACTAGTCACTTCACCATTTCACCGTTTTACCTTTTAATAGATGGAGACAATGTCTTTAGAACTTACCCCACAAATAGACAAGTTTTTTTTCACATGCCAATTATCAGGCTTTAGTCATATCATCTTTATTTTCTGCAAAATTATTAAAACCTTACATGCATGACACAAGGTTTCAAAGACCATCAATTCATCTCTTTCAATATTTGCAGACAATAATCACTAAGAAACAAGAGCATTCACTTCACCCACTCATCCCATCTCCCTTTAAATTTAATTGCAGATTCATCTATTTTCACACACTATCCAACAATTTCACTCTCTCTGAATAAATGTCCAACCCTTTCACTCTTTCACTTGAAGAAATTTCCAACACCTTCAACTTTCAACCTTAATTTATCAAAATTCCATAATGTCTTCTTCATTCAGTCCGTTTATCTTACGAATTTTCTGGGATGGTAACATATATTACAAGAATATAGTTGTTTCAACTAACGAATCAACTAAAGTCTCCTCATTTCCTCTTCGTGAGAAATTCTCATATGAACAACTAGTTGGTATGGTATACAGTCTAGTTGGTGTTGGTAATCAAGAGTTTAATGTGACCATGTTGTTGCCGTACGAGTATCAGGGGATACGCGATGCTTCACATATTCATGATGACAGAAGTTTAGAAATGTTGTTTTTTTTGGCAGAAACACAAGTTTGTTACAGGGGTGAAATTTACGTGAAAATGGAACCGGTAATTCACCAGTCACTCGAAGAAGAGACTCAAGGTGGCCAAGATAATGATGGCGGCTTTGACGGCTCTGATTTGTACATCTCAGAACCATCTTCTGAAGATGATATAGAATGCATGAGGTACGAAGAGGATGATAGTGATGAAGACGGGTATGATGCGCCTGCTGCAGAATTTCAAGTGGGAACTCAAGAAGGGATTTCACAAGGCTCGATGAATATTGACATTGACACCTCTGTGTTACACGAATTAGAGGATCATGATCATGAAGATGATGATTACATGTTTATGTGGAACGAAGAAACCGGTGATATTAGGGCAGGTATGTACTTTAAATCCAAAAAGGAAGTTATTCATGTTGTTCGAAAGTGGAACGTTAAGAATGGTAGAGAGATCCAGGTGGTAGACAGTAGGCCTCATAGATACAAAGCAATATGTAAGAGTCATGGTGATGGCTATTTACACGTTATAACAAATACTCCACCATGTAACTGGATGGTCGCAGCAACAAGGCAGGGAGGTTCGAGTTCAAGTTTGTGGAGGATTATAAAGTGGGTTGCCGAGCATAACTGTTACGGGACGGCCGTTCGTAACAAAAACACAAGTCTTACAGCAAAGACTCTAGCATCACACATCAACCCGCAATTGCTGCTGACATAACATATCATGTCAAGCAGATACAAGCATACTGTAAAGAGACAATGAGTGTTGATGTTAATTATATCAAAGCCTGGAGAGCTCGTAGACAAGCTATTAATATTATATATGGCAGCTGGGAGTCCAACTTCGAAGAGTTGCCCAAGTATATTAATGCATTGGAAAGGGAAAATCCTAATACTGTTATAGAGTGGCGTCATCAACCGTTTGGGTCATCTAATTGTGTTGTGTTCAAGTATGTGTTTTGGGCGTTTGGGCCGTCCGTAGAAGCGCTCCGTCGTTGTCGACTTGTTATAAGTATCGACGGCGCACATCTGAAGGGGTCTTATAAGGGCAAAATGCTTATTGTTGTGTCGAAGGATGCCAACAGTTACATACTTCCCATAGCCTACGCTATTGTCAATGAAGAAACTAACGAGAGCTGGAGCTGGTTTCTTGAACAGTTTTGAATGCATGTCAGATATCCTGATGAAAGGAGTCTTTGTGTTATTTCAGACAGACACAAAGGCATTATAAACGCTATGAATAACCTTGAAGGCTTGATGGAGCCAAAAGCATACCATCGTTATTGTCTGCGTCACATTCGAAACAACTTCATGTCTAAGTTCAAGTCAGTTGAACTTAAAAGGCTTTGCTGGGGAATTGGTTGCACATCACAGCCTAGAAAGTATCGACATTTAGTAAGACAGATGAGATCTTAAAGTGAAGATGCTTGGAATTGGTTGAAGGAAATTGGATTAGAGAAGTGGACTATTATGCATGACACTGGGCATCGCCGTTGGGGTAACCTCACAACCAACATATCCGAAGGCCTGAACAACGCTTTAAGGGGCGCTAGGTTATTGCCAATAAAGGCTTGTATTAAGTACACCTTTGACAAGACGGTCCAACATTTTTGAAAACATGGAGAGATAGCTGTGAGTTGTACTACTGGCTTGCCCCCTCGCATCTGGGGCACTTATAACTCAAGTTGTGGACATGCAAGAGATCACACTGTCGCAGAGTTCAATCGTGATGCTGGTATTTACAGGGTCACTTCAAAGGTGCACCCAAACGATGCGGGTGGCAACAACTACATCGTTGAATACAATCGGAGAAAATACAACTGTTATAAGTGGCAAACACTAAGACTCCCATGCTCTCACGCAGTTGCAGTGTGTAATTATAGAAGTAAATCAATTAAAGATATTGTTCATAGGGTGCATAAGACTAAAACTTACCGGGAACATATACCAGGGTGATTTTTACCCCCTTCCACACCCAGATACATGGAGAGATCCTGTTTGGAGCATGAGAGCAAACCCAGATAAATTAGTTACATCTAGGGGAAGAAAAAGGTCATCAAGGTTTCATAATGAGATGGATGCTCACCACCCAGAGGAAGCCGTTCCTAGAAAATGTTCGATATGTAGGCTTCCCAGACACAACATTCTAAGGTGTCCTAATGGTTGTTATTAAATTCAAAATGCTAACGTTATTGTGTGTGTCATCCACTTATGTTTAAATAAATTTGTTGTTGCTTCAAGTGTTTCTAATGACCGTTGTTGTGTCTTAGCGTGTATTTTTCACCCATCATACCTCCTATTTAGTTTTTACATTTCAAACATGATACATAGTACTTAGAACAAGCTTTTCATTCATATATCATACATGCAAAACAGAGATACGAGCGTTGTTATACAACTGCAACAAAACAACCAATTAACAAGATTTATGACATTTTTTTAGGTTTAAATGGCCATCTTAGCGTGTATTTTTCACCCATCATACCTCCTATTTAGTTTTTATATTTCATACATGATACATAGTACTTAGAACAAGATTTTCATTCATATATCATACATGCAAAACAGAGATACGAGCGTTGTTATACAACTGCAACAAAACAGGCAATTAACAAGATTTATGACATTTTTTAGGTTTAAATAGCCATCTTAACGTGTATTTTTCACCCATCATACCTCCTAATTAGTTTTTACATTTCAAACATAGTACTTAGAACAAGCTTTTCATTCATATAACATACATGCAAAACAGAGATACGAGCGTTGTTATATAACTGCAACAAAACAGCCAAATAACAAGATTTATGACATTTTTTAGGTTTAAATGGCCATCTTAACGTGTATTTTTCACCCATCATACCTCCTAACTAGTTTTTACATTTCAAACATGAAACATAGTACTTAGAACAAGCTTTTCATTCATATATCATACATGCAAAACAGAGTACATTAATTTTGATAACGATACTGATAAAACTGATCCGCCATGTATTTACGGTACCTCCCACACATGGCTTTGAATTCATTGTCCATCACCAATGTCTTCCCCTGCACTAGCCTTTGCATTAACAAACAGACAAAAACTCTCGATTCAGCACCGAGGTCACCACCATCCTTAGGCAAATAATCTTCACAAATAACGTGTGTTAGAGTCTTTTCATTTGCCTTTCTAACGAGGGGATCAGAGTACCTTTTATACCAGTAACCAACTCGGTGCAACAATACTGTCCATATTAAATGGAATGAGTGCTATGGTTGTTGTGTACACCAGTTCTTCATACATCTCACGATATATGTGGTTAGTCCAATACTGGACCATCTCCATTGTATCTAGGTCGATCCGGAAAAGTATCCAGTCATCAATGGAAACGATATGTAATGGGAAATAAACATACCGAACCTCCCAAAATGGAGGGTAAAGTTCGTCTTTTCCATTAGCATATTTTACTGGCATATCCTCCCATCTATTAACGGACAGTTCAGCTGGAAAGCTTGGTGGTAAGATTGTCCAATTCAGCCCCACCGTACCCCTTTTTGCTATCTTATCAAGTCTCATACGCAGTCATTCGTCTAACCCATCCTGTAACATGTTGTTCATACAATAAATTATAATCAAATAATATGGAATAACATATACTAGGGGAAACTAAACGTTATCTTATTCATACCGTTTTGAACAGACGGCCATCGTTTTCATAACCCAACAGAGATCCCCAAAAATGTTTGTTGAGTTTTTGTTTCTCTAGCAGAATCGATTGACAGTTTGGTGCATCGCCATTGAAGTAGAACTCATAAGCATTTGGCGACCAAAGGTAAGATATAATTTCATCTGCTAACAGGAAAACAGTTCTTTCCGTATGTTCGTTTCTCGAGGCGTTTTCTATCAATCAAACCAAAATAGGTTAAATTATTTTACATTATAACATTTATATTAATTTATAACATAATTTAATCAAATCAACTAACCAGGTAGGAAGCGACCCTGATAAATTCTATCGGCCATGTGCCGTCGGAATCGCATACACCTCTCTCTAAAATCTCCCTGCATATTAACAGTTTTATGTCGAACCAGATTATGCATTAACAAACACATGAGAACTCCTGAATCACCACCGAGCTCAACACCGGCCTGAGGAATATACTCTTCATTAACAACATACACGTTAAGATTTCTCTGTTCGGAACACAGGCATGGTCCCTTATAATGGTTCCAGTAATGTATCTCATCCAACAACCACTGAAAACCTAACTGAAATGTATCTAATAGAAACGAATGAATCAACTTGTTATATCTATGGTTGGTCGAATATTGAACCATCTCCATCGTATACAAGTCGATACGAGCAAGCAACCACTCATCAATTGCTGTAACGTATAACGGAAAATAAACATACCGGACCTCCCAGAATGAAGGATATAGTTCATTACTTCCGTTAGCATACATGGCACCATGCTTAGTGTTTTCATCTAATATACCGTTAGGAAACTGTGGTGGTAGAATGGTCCATTCAAGGCCCAAGGACCCGTTTATCCTTACTTGTTCAAGTCTGCATTCCATCATTCGCCTGACCCAGCCTTCAATATGCTGTAATTTTAAAAACCGATTGTGAACAAGTTGAAACATGAGAAAGTAGAAACATAAAGAAGGTGCCGATTATATTACCAGTGATGAAAGACGCCCATCAGACTCGTATCCCAAAAGGGTCCCCCAAAAATGTTTGTCAAGGGGGTTCAAGTCCAAATAACGGGAGAAGCAACATACAACATCCCCATTGTTGTAGAACTCACTAGCGTTAGCAGACCCACTACCGTCAACCTCCCTTGTCATACCTTCTGGCATACCTTCTGTCATACCTTCCGGCACATTTTCCGGCATACCTTCCATTGAAAGATCAACCACATCTTCAAGGATTGCTTCAGACACAGGCTCAGTTGTATTCTCCGGCATAACATCTGGGACATCTTCAACATCGGCTTTCTTTGCAGACGAGGAAGACGCATAATGTTTTAAACTCAAACGTCTCCACTTCATAGGAACCCAACTATTAGTTTTTTTAATTGGTTGGGAATGGTATTCTTGATCCGCCAAATCTTTTCCTTTATTGTTTGACATTGTATATCTGAAGAGGATCAAGATGTTTGAAGAGTGATGGTGGAAGAAGGTGAACCTTCAAGGGGTATTTATAAGGAGTAACGAGTATGTGCTTGAATAAAGATGGGTCAATAAAGTTGGACTGATGCATTCATTTTTCCAGCCTGTTTGTTGCAAGTTGCTTTTTCCAGCCTGTTTGTTGCAGGTTGCTTTTTCGAGCCTGTTTGTTGCAGGTTGCTTTTTCCAGCCTGTTTTTGTAGGTATATGTTTCTTTTGCCTTTATTTATTAAAAAACTAGCCGTTATTTAAATGTTTATTTAATAATATTTATTAAATAATTAACCACTATTTAAATATTAAAAAAACTAGTCGTTATTTAAATATTTATTTAATAATATTTATTAAATAATTAACCACTATTTAAATATTAAAAAACTAGCCGTTATTTAAATATTTATTTAATAATATTTATTAAATAATTAACCACTATTTAAATTTCAAAAAACTAGCCATTATTTAAATATTTATTTAATAATATTTATTAAATAATTAACCACTGTTTAAATATTAAAAAACTAGCCGTTATTTAAATATTTATTTAAGGAAAAATGGACACTATTAATCCTAACTATTCGATATTGGACAAAAAATAATCCTACTTATTTTTTGGACAATATTAGTCTTATAAATACACCCCGTTATTTTCTAATAATCTTTTCCGTTAAAAAACTAACCCCGTTAGTTTGTGATGACGTGGAGGACCAAAACTGTCATTATTCAAACTTGTTTCTATTTAAAAAACTTGGGGGACCAATGTTGCCATTATGTAAACTTTATTTAAATAAAAAACAAAACAAAAAATTACACCCTTCTTCTTCGGCAAAACCCCCACCGGCGACCCCGCCTCCACCGTTCCACCTCCGGCATCCCGTCTCTCCGTTCCACCTCCAGATACACACCACCACCACCGCTGGATTCGAGGAACAACGGATGATTCGCATACTTCATCTTGATCGCGAACCGTCGTTTCTCCGGTCCGACGTAAACCGGAAAAAAACCTTCCGGCGTGATCTTCTTCGTCTTCGTGTTCATCTCCTTTCCGTTCCATGACTTGCTCTTCACCAAACCGCCACCGGCGCCGCCGGTTCTACGGCTGCGCGGGAAGGATCGGCACCGCTTCCATGTTTTCGTGATGAAGTTCTTCTTTCCAGATTTGACGGATTCCATTGATCGATCGGTGTTCAGTAAGCTTAGTAAGTATTGAAATAATTGTAAAATTGAAAAAACTAGGGTTTTGATTGGGGGATTTGAGATCTGAAACGTGAAATACGTAACCTATCTTCTATCGTAGGCCAAATCGAACATCGATCTTCCTCCTGGATGCGATTGGATGATCATGATGGACATTTGTGAAGCGATTGAGATGATTGAAGTTTTGATCATGGAAATTAACCGAGTTGTATTGTTGTGTGAAATTTGAAGGGTTTTATAGACGGGATGCCGGAGGTGGAACAGTGGAGGCGGGGGTCACCGATGGGGGGTTTTGCCGGAGAAGAAGGGGTTATTTTTTGTTTTGTTTTTTATTTAAATAAAGTTTACATAATGGCAACATTGGTCCCCCAAGTTTTTTAAATAGAAACAAGTTTGAATAATGACAGTTTTGGTCTTCCACGTCATCACAAACTAACGGGGTTAGCTTTTTAACGGAAAAGATTATTAGTAAAAACGGGGTGTATTTATAAGACTAATGTTGTCCAAAATAGTA
>JBCNJP010000023.1:19458774-19480254 GCA_039602395.1 Deinandra increscens subsp. villosa
GATGTGATGCCACCCGCTGATTGGATTCCCCACCCACTTGCTGATATGATGCCACCCGCTGAGTGGATTCCCCACCCACTTGCTGATGACATGCCACTCACTGAGTGGATTCCCCGCCCACCTACAGTGATGTTTCCCCACCCACATGATGATGTGATGCCACCTGCTGATTGGATTCCTCACCCAAATACTGATATGATGACACATACTGAGTGTATACCCCACTTAATTGATGTGATGCCACCCGTTGAGCGGATTCCCCACCGACAGGCTGACATGATGCCACCATTGATTCCCGTGGATGCAAACCCAACAGAGCAATTGGCTACTCGGAATGAATTCTTTCAGGAGATCAAAGATATGATCGATCAACAAGATCTAAGTCTTAGACCATCCATCAGCTACAAGGTGTTTCTCACAATCACCCTGCAGAACCATGGATCAGTTATAGAAAGAGATAGGTTTCATCCTGATTATCCCTTCTTGGATGATCTTCGCAGCAGAAAGCTTGATGACTTACCAAAGGAAGCCCTTGGGTTTCTGTGGTACCTCACCGAAGTTTTCTTAATAGCCATGGCATTCGATTCACAGCAGCTATTAGGCTACCTGATGGATTGCCAATCCAAAAAGATTCCTGACGAGAAGCAAAATACTCCCAGGTTCCTACAATGGTTCCTACCATTGCATGAATGGATCCGGCTCATGGTTTCGTATGCCACAAGACACTGCATGCTAATATTCCACAGGCCCAATTTCCAGACTCTCCAAATCAATCATACAAGCCCAGAAAGCCTTATCCATGCGTGGTATGAGACTAACCCTTCTGAGTTCTACTACAAGATAAGCCAACATGATGATTGGATGAACACAAGAATAGACTTAGCAAGTTCAAACCATGCAGACAAAGATATTCCCTTGAATATCTTAGAAGGAAGAGACATTGGCCCACCAGGTAATCAACATGCCAATGAATGGGAAAATGCCATCATTACCCATACCAACAAGTCCTTGCCTCTCCATGAAACCTTTAAGTTGTTCCTCCCAGGGAATCCATATGATAATCCACATGACCCTGGAGATATCATCATGGTCCGACACCAGCTTATATCCCCATACCAACAAGTCCTTGCCTCTCCATGAAACCTTTAAGTTGTTCCTCCCAGGGAATCCATATGATAATCCACATGACCCTGGAGATATCATCATGGTCCGACACCAGCTTATATCCCCATGGAAGATTACCAGATTTGGTATCCCCCAGACCCAAATCTCACTCCAATATGAGTTCAGAAGAAAAAACATCCCTTATGAACTCATATGGATAATAGCAGAGACTGCTTTAAAGGAAAGGTCTTTCTCGAATTACAAGACGTTCCTCACGATCACCCTGCAGAACCATGGTTTGTTTATGAAAGGTCTCATATTTCACCCAGACTATGCCTTCCTGATTGTCTTTCATATTTATGACCTTTACAGTCTTCCGAAAGAATCTTTGTGTTTCTTTTAGTACCTTTTTGAATCTCATACTATTACAATGAGTTTCAACTTTTCCAGTTTACTCCAGTATGTAGCAGATCGTGAATCTGATCTACCTGATGAGAACAAGAAGATGTTAGATCTACTTCAATGGTTCCTCCCATTGCATGAATGGATCCGGCTCATGGCTCCCCGTACAAAGAAATACTGTATAATTATATTCAGCCGACCTAGCCATTACAGATCCCCTTCGAACACTCATGATAACAAGGCAACCATCCTACACACTTCTGAGTGTTTCATATGGAAATGGAAAGATATCAAACCATCTAACTTATGGTTCAAATACAGCCATAAGTCAGAATGGAAATGCATAAGAAGTTATTTGGCTGCTGCAAATAATGCAAAAGAAAAAGATATAGATCCAAACATTTGGAATGGATTGCTGGTATGGAAAAATGGGAACCCTTATTCAAAAATGTGGAAAGATGCTCATAAACACCATACTAATAATCATCCTTTCAAAGGATCAATATCATTATTTGAAGATGAACTTGGAACTTGGGACTACCCCATCAAAATACCCTCGATGTTCGGAGGCGACTAGACTTTCCATCTTTAGAGAACCAACGATTAAAAAAGGATCAACCTGGTGCTTTTTGCATCAAACAAGGAGAAGAATTGAATCATTTTTCTTTTTAGTAGTATGCAATATGTGTTTAGGATCAAATAAATGTTGATCACTCTTATAGTGATGAATAAGTGTGCTTAGGCTTAATCACTCTTATAGTGACGAAAGCACTTACGTATTATTGTTTGTTTTATTCATCCACTAGTAGGTGGAGTATGTAGTAGTAGTCCACTAGTACAAGTGGATCACGTTGTAATCTTCCACTAGGGAAGTGTAGTATGACGGAAGTAATGATGTAATCAAGCCCTTCCTTGGTCTATAAAAGGAAGGCATTCCCCTCATTGTAAGATACACCTTGTTTGAAATAAACATTACTTCTTTACTTTCTCTCTAGTATTTGTAAAGTGTCTTCATAAGTTCTTATGTTCTTCATATGAACTTTTTTCAAGAGGAGCATTTACGTAAGAGTGCTTAAAGTTCTAATTGATAATCAAGTGCTGTCAAAGGAGACAAACCCCCCATGGTTAGATCTCTCTGATCTACATTACTTCTTACTTTCCCTCTAGTATTTGTAAAGAGTCTTCATAAGTTCTTATGTTCTTCATATGAACTTTTGTCAAGAGGAGCATTTACATAAGAGCCTTGAGAGTTCCCAGTAGTGAATCGAGTGTGTCAAGCCTATCTATCCAGATTTGTCTGATCTACATCTTCCGCTGTCAGATCTGTCTGATCTACCTCTAAGCCTCCCCTAGTGTCTATCTAGTCTTCTATAGATCACCCCCTACCATAATTGGTATCAGAGCGGTTTCGCTCCTGTTTACCGTACCCAAGGTTTTGGATTAGTATGCTCCAGCCCTGCAGACGTATGTGCTGATCTCTGCCAATAGAAAACCAACCTAGTTAGGTTCTAACAGACTGGTCCGACACACTGAACCCTAGATCGAAAAGAGTAGAAAGATTGTTGTTGAGTGGTAAGTCGACGTGGAGGTCGCAGTAATCTAAAATTTGGTACGAAAATTGAAATTTTTGATAGAGTGTTGCAGAAAGTCAAAACCCAGCTATGAATCAAGATCATGGTAATCCCCTGTCCCGTTCCTCTTCTTCTTCTTCTAGTTTCCGTCGTTCATCCGCATCTAAGATTGACCTGTTATATGAAGTTTCATATCTCTCGGATGAATCTAAGATTCCTGCATCTACCCTCCCCTTAGTAAACCCCTATAGTGTCTTCTCAAAACCACAAAAATCATTGTCTAGACGAGTCAAAAATATTATCATCCCACCCACAAACATAGGTCCCAAAGAGTTTGTTCAGGCCTCCAAGTTTGATTCTCATCAGCTACACGCTACAAAATCTGAACACCTCATCCATCTCTCCCTCCCACATGACCTTCCAAGAGTCTGTCTAGCCCAAGGATATACACATATCCATTTTGGAGTTGTAAGGCTTGCCCTTACTTTCCATGGTAGAAAAGGTTTACCAGCTTTCTCCCGTATCGCCTTGGTTGATACCAGATTTGTAGAGTACCAACATGCCTGTATTGGTACTATTCAAACCACACTAAACGCTGGAACAATCTTTGTTACCTTCTACCCAAACTTCAATATGCCACTCAATGATCCGTCCCTGTTGACGACTTTGAAAGTCCAGATCCAGATTGGTGGAACCCCTCAAGTTAATACCTTCCAGGCAACTTTCCACTACCAGATGGCATATAGAGTACAATACCACTCCCTTGATATCATGGTCCCAGGTCAGGACAACTTCGGTGACGCACTGTTCATCGATGTTGACTCCAATGCTACACCTACCTGTACGTATGTTCCAAGACAACTATCCAGAGACGAGCTCACAAAGCTTCTCCCAGAAAAATGGATTACTAACTACGAACAGGTCCACCAGGCACCAGTCCAGACCACAACAGCCCCTGACTTTGTTCGACACTAGGACGGACACGTTGAAATCAGGTTTAAGAAACAAGATCAAAGAAATGTTTTCTCAACCATTAACATGATACAGCCGATGCCAAAAAATTCTAGTAAACCAAACCCCACTAAGCGTCCTCCGTCCCAACCAAGAGAATGCTTCACCCTCACCCCTGCTTCACCATCCACATATTTCCAAGCCGAGTTCCCTCCCGTAACCACTTTTGAAGATCCCCAGATGCGAACAAAACATAGCTGGAAGATACAAACTCCAAACGTCATAGGACCAAATGGTGCAACTGGTTTTATCACTACTGCTGAAGCAACACTGAACTGGCAAAGCGAAAATGCTATTGCCCAGAACAATGCTCTTAAAGCTATCTTGGCCTAACAAAGAAACATCTCAATAAACCAAGAAGCCTTAGTAAGCAAAGTTGATGCTCTGACTGAGATCATATACAAAGTCAGGTCCAAGATCAACGAACTTCATCATGAATTACTTCACATAGTTCATAATACTCCAGCCTCAGAAATCCCAAAAGAAATGTTACAAAAGGAGGCAGAAATGAAGTTCCTCAAGGCTCAACTTAGTGACCTTAAGAGACAGCATAAACAACAAAGAGTTTCAGTCCAGATGGATGACCCATGGAGATTACCATCCACATCTTTCTCGAGACCATCTTTTGATCCACAACCTTTGCCAACATCACAGTTCTTCCAAAATTCACCATCCTTAAACCTTTGGTCAAAGGAACAAGCATAGATCAAAACCCAGGCCCGAGAGGCCTCCCCAACGAAGAGTGTTTCCTCAGAAAGCGCAAGACCATCAACGAGCCAATATATTCCAGATGATAGCCTGATGATTGCCTCTTCAAGAAACCCAGGTAAACTACCATTTAAAAAGGAAAATCCCATTTCTTCCTTTTTACATGCTCTCCAAAGAAATGAGCAATCGACACTCCCATTCGTGACACCAGTCATCACTCCGTGCTCAGATAACGAAACCGCCTCCGGTTCTGACGGGGTTTATGCATCTCATACTTATGAGGAGATCCCTCCCACATACGAGTTTGAGCACCTATTCATAATGGGTGAAGAACCTGCCTACTCAGAAGTTGATGACACTACAGAGCAAACTGTCCCAGAAACAAACAGGACAAGCACAGACTCAAAACTCCAGTTCACCTTTGATGATGTCCCACCATCAGAATGGAGATCAAGAAGTGTCAAAATGTTAGCTTGGTGCTCAGCCGAGCTCCAAAACTTCAGTCTTGACATTGTTATTAAACACTTTCTAACCATATGTCAAGGAAGACTCCGAGACTGGTACCTATGTCTTGGAGAGTATAGACAGATAAGCCTCAGATCCTTATAATCCCCAGAGGAATTCATTCACTTCATACATAGTGAATTCATTGGTGGCCCTACCCAACATACAGGTCCGTGCTAGAGAAGAATTCCTAAAAATGAAGTGTTGCTCGTTTCAGCAAAAGGATCTTGAAAGGCATTATAACAGAATGTCTGAAAGATATAAATCTCAAGCTAATCACTCTCGAATGAGGCCTACAGATCATTAGAAAATAAAGGAATGTCAGTTGCCCAAGCTTCACTTGGTGAACTTTACCAGTTATTAATGAACGGCTTCTCAAACTGTGAAACGAAAAACGATTTTTGGTTGATTTTGAAAAAACAGGAAAACGCCTTGGTTCTGCATGCAATGATAAACACTTAAAAATCAAGTGTAAAGATGAATCCACATGCGACTGTTCTGATTCCTCGAGGAAATCCAAATTTGGACTCAAGAGGTTTAAAAATTTTGATTTTTCGCAGGCTCACAGATCAAGATCCAGCAAAAACTAGAAAGATCTGGATAGATGGGCTTGACACACTCGATTCACTACTAGGAACTCTCAAGGCTCTTATGTAAATGCTCACAATCAATAGATATTCATATGAGGATCTAAGTTACTTCTTAACTAATACTAGAGGGAAAGTAAGAAGTAATGTAGATCAGAGAGATATAACCATAGGGGGTTTGTCTCATTTGACAACACTTGATTATCACTTAGAACTTTAAGCAATCTTATTTAAATGCTCCTCTTGACAAAAGTTCATATGAAGAACATAAGAACTTATGAAGACTCTTTACAAATACTAGAGAGAAAGATAAGAAGTAATGTTTATTTCAAACAAGGTGTGTCTTACAATGAGGAGAACGCCTTCCTTTTATAGACCAAGGAAGGGCTTGATTACATCATTACTTTCGTCATACTACACTTTCCTAGTGGAAGATTACACGTGATCCACTTGTACTAGTGGAAAACTACAACATACTCCACTTACTAGTGGATGAATAAAACAAACAATAATATGTAAGTGTTTTCGTCACTATAAGAGTGATTAAGCCTAAGCACACACATTAATCACTATAAGAGTGATCAACCTTTATTTGATCCTAAGCACACATAAATACACTTAATTAAGCAAATATAAACACACTTATTGTGATTAGGTGATTTTTCTTCAGATTTATTTTTCTGCGGCGGATTCCAAAAAGCGACTTTGATATTTGGCAGGTTGTGGTATAGATCATCCATTGGGATAGGATTGAAGATGGGTTCCTGAGCTGGTTCCACTGGCATATTGATCATGTGGACTGTTGAGAAGAATGGGTGTTTTTTGAGGTTATCAATGACGATTGTTCCCATTCCATAGCAATTTTGTTTTCTGACAGACCAATATCTCCTTGTAAGATATCAAGTGGGATATCATTTTTGTCTATCTGGTTTGCCTTCAACATTTCTTCTCTAAAATGATACCAAGCATCACAATAGTTCTTTTTAAAGTAGGAAGATGCAAGATTGAAATCATACCAGACTCTGATGTAACGCTCAGGGTTTGGGATGCGTATCCCGGAGCCGGGATTTTTAAACATTATTGTACAATGTTTTCTAGGGGAGGAAGTCATGAGCTCGGTTCATACATGTGCTGGAAAGAACCATTTGAGAAATCTGAGGGTATTCTTCATATCATCAGGTTTCTGCTCCAGCTGGCAGTCAATTAGGTAGGCCAGTAGTTTTTGTGAATTAAAGGCCATGGCTATCTTGAACTGTTCAGAAAGATACCAAAGAAAAGCAAGAGCTTCTTTTGGCAGGCTATCAAGCTTTTTTATTCGGAAGATGTTCAGGAAGGGGTAGTGTGGGTGAAATCTATCACCTTCAATGACAAAACCATTGGTTTTGAGCGTGAGGGTGAAGAATGTTTTGTAGTTCAATGGGACTTCTTTTGGTAAGTTGTGTTTGGTAAGTACCTCCATGGCTACTTCTAGGATGAATTTTACTACTCCTTCTTTAGGGCCAGAAGTACTCATTTTGAATTTACTTCTTTTGGTGGGTTGATTTTTTCTTTCTGCTTATCCCTTTATTTACATAGGAAGGCTTATGGTACTGTTGTTGAACAGTAGTAGGCCACTTGGCTTGCTTGTCTGGTTTTGGATACTGTTGAAGAACAGTTGCATGCCACTGGGGTTTTTTGTTTGGACCTGCAGGAATCTTTGAGTGGGTCTTCACATCAGTCTTTTCTTTTGGCTTTTGGTGATGAGTAGGTTCATCTTTTCCTGTTTGCTTTTTCAGTGGATCTTTTCTTTGAAATACTGAGTGGTCTAGACTCGGGAACTGTACCTTTTTGTCTTCGTGAGGAGGCCTCTTATTGTTGCGAGCCTCCGAGGTGCAGGTACTTACCATGTACATCGGCATCGGGCTGGAGTCTGAATCAGAGGATTCTGACTCATCTTCCCTAGAGCATGAGTCATTATACAAGATGGAGCAGACAGTCGTTTCTCCTGGCTCGTCATTTAAGGAGTATAGAGAGTCAAGATCAGAGATATCAATAGGTTCAATTTTGTTGATAGCTTCCATAAGGGCCTGTGTTTTTCTTTTGTCCTTACAGTCTCTAGCAAAATTGCCTTTCTTGTTACAATCATAACACATGTCAGTGTCACGGCCTCGTCTTGACTCTCTTGTTTAGAAATTTCCAGTTTTTGCTGGATCTTGATATGTGAGTCTGAGAAAAAATGAAATTTTTTTAAACCTCTTGAGTTTAAATTTGGATTTCCTCGAGGAATCAGAACAGTCGCACGTGAATTCTTCTTTACACTTGATTTTTAAGTGTTTATCATTGCATGCAGAACCAAGGCGTTTTCCTGTTCTTCGAAAGTCAACCAAAAATCTTTTTTGATTGCACAGCTTCGAGAGGCCGTTCATTAGTAACTGGTAGAGTTCACCAAGTGAAGCTTGGGCAACTGTCATCCCTTTATTCTCTAATGATCTTTAGGCCTCATTCGAGAGTGATTCTAGGAAATGAATTCATGAAGACTTACTTGAGATTTATATCGTCTATGCCATTGAGAC
Organism: Deinandra increscens subsp. villosa; assembly: GCA_039602395.1. Taxonomy (NCBI): domain Eukaryota; kingdom Viridiplantae; phylum Streptophyta; class Magnoliopsida; order Asterales; family Asteraceae; genus Deinandra; species Deinandra increscens. The sequence goes on from JBCNJP010000023.1 coordinate 19,467,214, forward strand.
AATAAAATCTTTCAGACATTATGTTATAATGCCTTTCTAGATCCTTTTGCTGAAACGAGCAACACTTCATTTTTAGGAATTCTTCTCTAGGCCGGACTGTATGTTGGGTAGGGTCACCAATGAATTCACTATGTATGAAGTGAATGAATTCCTCTGGGGATTGTGAGGATCTGAGCCTTATCTGTCTATACTCTCCAAGACATAGGTACCAGTCTCGGAGTCTTCCTTGACATCTGGTTAGAAAGTGTTTAATAACAATATCAAGACTGAAGTATTGGAGCTCGGCTGAGCACCAAGCTAACATTTCGACACTACTTGATCTCCATTCTGATGGTGGGACATCATCAAAGGTGAACTAGAGTTTTGAGTCTGTGCTTGTCATGTTTGTTTCTGGGACAGTTTGCTCTACAGTGTCATCAACTTCTGAGTAGGCAGGTTCTTCACCCATCATGAATAGGTGCTCAAACTCGTATGTGGGAGGGATCTCCTCATAAGTATGAGATGCAGAAACCCCGTCAGAACCGGAGGCGGTTTCGTCATCTGAGCACGGAGTGATGACTGGTGCGACGAATGGGAGTGTCGATTGCTCCCTTTCTTTGGAGAGCGTGTAAAAAAGGAAGAAATGGGATTTTCCTTTTTTAATGGTAGTTTACCTGGGTTTCTTGAAGAGGTAATCATCAGGCTATCATCTGGAATATATTGGCTCGTTGATGGTCTTGCGCTTTCTTAGGAAACACTCTTCGTTGGGGAGGCCTTTCGGGCCCGGGTTTTGATCTATGCTTGTTCCTTTGACCAAAGGTTTAAGGATGGTGAATTCTGGAAGAACTGTGATGTTGGCAAAGGTTGTGGATCAAAATATGGTCTCGAGAAAGGTGTGGATGGTAATCTCCACGGGTCATCCATCTGGACTGAAACCCTTTGTTGTTTATGCTGTCTCTCAAGGTCACTAAGTTGAGCCTTGAGGAACTTCATTTCTGCCTCCTTTTGTAACATTTCTTTTGGGATTTCTGAGGCTGGAGTATTATGAACTATGTGAAGGAATTCATGATGATGTTCGTTGATCTTGGACCTGACTTTGTATATGATCTCAGTCAGAGCATCAACTTTTCTTACTAAGGCTTCTTGGTTTATTGAGATGTTTCTTTGTTGGGCCAAGATAGCTTTAAAAGCATTGTTCTGGGCAATAGCATTTTCGATTTGTCAGTTCAGTGTTGCTTCAGCAGTAGTGATAGAACCAGTTGCACCATTTGGTCCTATGACGTTTGGGGTTTGTATCTTCCAGCTATGTTTTGTTCTCTGCTGGGGATCTTCAAAAGTGGTTAAGGGAGGGAACTCGACTTGGAAATCTGTGGATGGTGAAGCAGGGGTGAGCGTGAAGCATTCTCTTGGCTGGGACGGAGGACGCATAGTGGGGTTTGGTTTACTAGAATTTTTTGGCATCCGCTGTATCATGTTAATGGTTGAGAAAACATTTCTTTGATCTTGTTTCTCAAACCTGATTTCAACCTGTCCGTCCTGGTGTCGAACGAAGTCAGGGGCTGTTGTGGTCTGGACTGGTTCCTGGTGGATCTGTTCGTAGTTAGTAATCCATTTTTCTGGGAGAAGCTTTGTGAGCTCATCTCTGGATAGCTGTATTGGAACATACGTACAAGTAGGTGTAGCATTGGAGTAAACATCGATGAACAGTGCGTCACCGGAGTTGTCCTGACCTAGGACCATGATATCAAGGGAGTGGTTTTGTACCCTATATGCCATCTGGTAGTGGAAAGTTACCTGGAAGGTATTAACTTGAGGGGTTCCACCAATCTGGATCTAGGCTTTTAAAGCCGTCAACAGGGACTGATCATTGAGTGGCATATTGAAGTTTAGGTAGAAGGTAACAAAGATTGTTTACAGCGTTTAGTGTGGTTTGAATAGTACCAATACAGGCGTGTTGGTACTCTACAAATCTGGTATCAACCAAGGCGATACGGGAGAAAGCTGGTAAACCTTTTCTACCATGGAAAGTAAGGGCAAGCCTTACAGCTCCAAATTGGATATGTGTATATCCTTGGGCTAGACAGACTCTTGGAAGGTCATGTGGGATGGAGAGAGGGATGAGGTGTTCGGCTTTTGTAGCGGGTAGCTGATGAGAATCAAACTTGGAGGCCTGAACAAACTCTTTGGGACCTATGTTTGTGGGTGGGATGATAATATTTTTGACTCGTCTTGACAACGATTTTTGTGGTTTCGAGAAGACACTATAGGGGTTTACTAAGGGGAGGGTAGATACAGGAATCTTAGATTCATCCGAGAGATATGAAACTTCATATAACGCGTCAATCTTAGATGCGGATGAACGACGGAAACTAGAAGAAGAAGAAGAGGAACGGGACAGGGGATTACCATGATCTTGGTTCATAGCTGGGTTTAGACTTTCTGCAACACTCTATCGAAAATTTCAATTTTCATACAAAATTTGAGATTAATGCGACCTCCTCGTCGACTTACCACTCAACAACAATCTTTTCTACTCTTTTCGATCTAGGGTTCAGTGTGTCGGACCAGTCTGTAAGAACCTAACTAGGTTGGTTTTCTATCGGCAGAGATCAGCACATACGTCTGCAGGGCCGGAGCATACTAATCCAAAACCTCAATATGCCACTCAATATGCTCCGGCCCTGCAGAAGTATGTGCTGATCTCTGCCAACAGAAAACCAACCTAGTTAGGTTCTAACAGACTGGTCCGACACACTGAACCCTAGATCAAAAAGAGTAGAAAGATTGTTGTTGAGTGGTAAGTCGACGAGGAGGTCGCAGTAATCTCAAATTTGGTACGAAAATTGAAATTTTTGTTAGAGTGTTGCAGAAAGTCCAAACCCAGTTATGAATCAAGAACATGGTATGATGTCCCTTACATCTTCTTTTTCTATGTCCCCTTTTTCTAAACCCATTTCGTCCCTCTTCACAAACTCAGAGTCAGTCTAAACCTTCCCAGATGATCCCTATTCATCTTCCACCACGCCACCAATTTCCGCCACCCAACAAATCTCCTAACCAAGGATCACCCCAGCCATCGTTCCCAGTCGCATAGTACATTGCCCGTACGATGTTTGCCACTGCCAAGATTGCTTAGATTATGATAAAGCTTTCATGGTAAAAGACGATGATTTTATCCCAAAAACAAAAAAGAAAGGATCTCAAAACTCCTTAAAAAGAAGGTACGAATCAGGAGATTCAAACGTTAGCCTTCTTGATGAACTGTCTGAAAATTTTGATAACTATGTTCTTTATGGATATCCTTCACCAAAAATAGAACTACTACCTGATAAACCCTCACCATCAAAACACCCACCTTCATTTGTTTCCGATGATCCCCAACCCAAAGAAACTTTAGATGCGATCATATCTAAACTCAAGAAAGAAATCAACGTTCTTCATCTTGATTTACTATGGTTAGTTCAATACACTACTTTTTCACAAAACCCGAAGGAGTTTGTTCAAAAGGAAGCAAAGATAAAGTTTCTAAAGATACAGCTTGCTGATTTAGAAAGACAACAAAGACAAGAGCTAGTCTATGACCCATGGAAAGTAGATTGCGGTTCTTCATACTCTCAAACTTTCATGTGTCCAGACCTCGGGTCTACAAAGCAAGTCCATATCAACACCCAAACCATAGATGATACTCAGTCTATAGATGATACTCAGTCTGCTTACATACTACCCATACATAAGACTGATATCCCACCCACCCAGCCAAAAGCCTCTTATCTAACATCTCTTACCCATAATCTTCAGTTAGATATCCAACCTGGCCCCTCGATCATCAAACCAGTCTATCCCAGCCACTTTGAAGGTGAATCTAGTCATTTGTTTGAGAAGACTTGTATATCCTTTGATGAGATCATGATGACTGATGATCTAGATCATTCGTTCAATGAAAGACAAATCTCTTTCACACAATTTGGTAGCTTTGCCGATAATGAAGACATCTACCCCAGGCTTAAAGATGATTACTTCTGCGAAGTTCCAAGAAAGAGTAAAATATCTTTTAAACAGAATCAAAAGAAAAAGGAGGGGATCCCAACAAAGAAGGTTCAAGCTCTCAATAGAAAAGAACTTATCTTCACTCACCCAGTTAATAATCCCCCGGGAATTGCTGATAAGGTCCCAAGCATAACCTTCAAGACAGCTGACCTCACCCATATGAAACACAGCAACATAAAGCCAGTTGATATTTCAGAGGATGAGCCAGGAGATGTATTTTTCTGCTCCATCTTGTATTGTGATTCAAGCCCAAACGAAGATGAATCGGAAGTACCAGAGTCTTCGGAATCAGATTCCAGCCGAACATCAATCCACATGGCGGCAGACTCTACCTGGAATGCTGACAACAGCAACCAGCATTTTCGTGTAACCAAAGAAACGCATCACTCCCTAAAAAACACAACGACGTTTGAGCAACAGGGCCAAAACCAGACCTGCTAATCAGCAAAACAGTCTTGGGTACAGGAAAATATTCTACCAAAAAATCAAGTGAGAAAATGCCAAAAGAGTCTTCTCCACCAAAAGGCCGATGTGATGCCACCCGCTGATTGGATTCCCCACCCACTTACTGATATGATGCCACCCGCTGAGTGGATTTCCCACCCACTTGCTAATGATATGCCACTCGCTGTGTGGATTCCCCACCCACCCACAGTGATGTTTCCCCACCCACATGATGATGTGATGCCACCCGCTGATTGGATTCCCCACCCACATACTGATGTGACGACACATAATGAGTGTATACCCCACTTAATTGATGTGATGCCACCCATTGAGTGGATTCCCCACCCACAGGCTGACATGATGCCACCATTGATTCCCGTGGATGCTAACCCAACAGAACAATGGGCTACTCGGAATGAAATTATTCAGGAGATCAAAGATATGATCGATCAACAAGATCTAAGGCTTAGACCATCCATCAGCTACAAGGTGTTTCTCACAATCACCCTGCAGAACCATGGATCAGTTATAGAAAGAGATAGGTTTCATCCTGATTATACCTTCTTAGATGATCTTCGCAGCAGAAAGCTTGATGACTTACCAAAGGAAGCCCTTGGTTTTCTGTGGTACCTCACTGAAGTTTTCATAATAGCTATGTCATTCGATTCACAGCAGCTATTAGGCTACCTGATGGATTGCCAATCCAAAAAGATTCCTGACGAGAAGCAAAATACTCCCAGGTTCCTACAATGGTTCCTCCATTGCATGAATGGATCCGGCTAATGGTTTCGTATGCCACAAGACACTGCATGCTAATATTCCACAGGCGCAGTTTCCAGACTCTCCAAATAAATCATACAAGCCCAGAAAGCCTTATCCATGCGTGGTATGAGACTAATCCTTCAGATTTCTACAACGAGAGAAGCCAACATGATGATTGGATGAATACAAGAATGGACTTAGCAAGTGCAAACCATGCAGACAAAGATATTCCCCTGAATATCTTAGAAGGAAGAGACATTGGCCCACCAGGTCATCAACATGCCAATGAATGGGAAAATGCCATCATTACCCATACCAACAAGTCCTTGCCTCTCCATGAAGCCTTTAAGTTGTTCCTCCCAGGGAATCCAGATGATAATCCACATGACCCTGGAGATATCATCATAGTCCGACACCAGCTTATATCCCCATGGAAGATTACCAGATCTGGTATCCCCCAGACCCAAATCTCACTCCAACATGAGTTCAAAAGAAAAAACATCCCTGATGAACTAATAGGGATAATAGCAGAGACTGCTTTAAAGGAAAGGTCTTTCTCGAATTACCAGACGTTCCTCACGATCACCTTGCAGAACCATGGTTTGTTTATGAAAGGTCTCATATTTCACCCAGACTATGCCTTCCTGAATGTCTTTCATATTCGTGACCTTTACAGTCTTCCGAAAGAAGCTTTGTGTTTCTTTTGGTACCTTTTTGAATCTCATACTATTGCAATGACTTTCAACTCTTCCAGTTTACTCCAGTATGTAGCAGATTGTGAATCTGATCTACCTGATGAGAACAAGAAGATGCTAGATCTACTTCAATGGTTCCTCCCATTGCATGAATTGATCCGGCTCATGGCTCCCCGTACAAAGAAATACAGTATAATCATATTCAGCCGACCCAGCCATTACAGATCCCCTTCGAACACTCATGATGATAAGGCAACCGTCCTACACACTTCTAAGTGTTTCATATGGAAATGGACAGATATCAAACCATCTAACTTATGGTTCAAATACAGCCATAAGTCATAATGGAAATGCATAAGAAGTTATTTGGCATCTGCAAATAATGCAAAAAAGAAAGATATAGATCCAAACATTTGGAATGGATTTCTGGTATGGAAAAATGGGAACACTTATTCAAAAATGTGGAAAGATGCTCATAAACACCATACTAATAATCATCCTTTCAAAGGATCAATATCATTATTTGAAGATGAACTTGGAACTTGGGACTACCCCATCAAAAGACCCAATGTTCAGAGGCGACTAGGCTTTCCATCTTCAGAGAACCAACGATTAAAAAAGGATCAACCTGGTGCTTTTTTCATCAAACGAGGAGAAGGATTGAATCATTCTTCTTTTTAGTAGTATGCTATATGTGTTTAAGATCAAATAAATGTTGATCACTCTTATAGTGATTAATAAGTGTGCTTAGTCTTAATCACTCTTATAGTGACGAAAGCACTTACGTATTATTGTTTGTTTTATTCATCCACTAGTAGGTGGAGTATGTAGTAGTTGTCCACTAGTACAAGTGGATCACATTGTAATCTTCCACTAGGGAAGTGTAGTATGACGGAAGTAATGATGTAATCAAGCCCTTCCTTGGTCTATAAAAGGAAGGCATTCCCCTCATTGTAAGATACACCTTGTTTGAAATAAACATTACTTCTTTACTTTCTCTCTAGTATTAGTAAAGAGTCTTCATAAGTTCTTATGTTCTTCATATTAACTTTTGTCAAGAGGAGCATTTACGTAAGAGTGCTTAAAGTTCTAAGTGATAATCAAGTGTTGTCAAAGGAGACAAACCCCCCATGGTTAGATCTCTCCGATCTACATTACTTCTTACTTTCCCTCTAGTATTTGTAAAGAGTCTTCATAAGTTCTTATGTTCTTCATATGAACTTTTGTCAAGAGGAGCATTTACATAAGAGCCTTGAGAGTTCTCAGTAGTGAATCGAGTGTGTCAAGCCTATCTATCCAGATTTGTCTGATCTACATCTTCCACTGTCAGATCTCTCTGATCTACCTCTAAGCCTCCCCTAGTGCCTCTCTAGTCTTCTCTAGATCACCCCCTACCAGAATTGGTATCAGAGCATCGTTCCCAATCGTTGAGTGGATCACCCCCTACCATTATTGGTATTAGATGTACAAATGCTTCATATAGATCACCCACCCACATACTGATGTGAAACTTACTTCAGTATAATTGATGTGATGCCAGCTCCAAGGTTCTGATACCAATTATTGGCAGATTTGTCATCACATCAGTATGTTGAGGAGCATTTAATTGGTAGCGAAACTGCTAGGGAAGCATTCACTACTAGGAAATTGATTACAGCAATTTTTGCCACCTAACAAATCTCCCAACCAAGGATCACCACAGCCATCGTTCCCAGTCGCATAGTACATTGCCCGTACGATGTTTGCCACTGCCAAGATTTCTTAGATTATGATAAAGCTTTCATGGTAAAAGACGATGATTTTATCCCAAAAACAAAAAAGAAAGGATCTGAAAACTCCTTAAAAGGAAGGTACAAATCAGGAGATTCAAACATTAGCCTTCTTGGTGAACTGTCTAAAATTTTTGATAACTATGTTCTTTATGGATATCCTTCACCAAAAAATAGAACCACTACCTGATAAACCCTCACCATCAAAACACCCACCTTCATTCGTTTCCGATGATCCCCAACCCAAAGAAACTTTAGATACGATCATATCTAAACTCAAGAAAGAAATCAACGTTCTTCATCTTGATTTACTATGGTTAGTTCAATACACTACTTTTTCACAAAACCCGAAGGAGTTTGTTCAAAAGGAAGCAAAGATAAAGTTTCTAAAGATACAGCTTGCTGATTTCGAAAGACAACAAAGACAAGCAGTTCTATGTGCTTTTAAACAGAATCAAAAGAAAAAGGAAGGGCTTGATTACATCATTACTTCTGTCTCAATAATGGTAGGGGTGATCTATAGAAGACCAGAGAGACACTAGGGGAGGCTTAGAGGTAGATCAGAGAGATCTGACCATGGGGGGTTTGTCTCATTTGACAGCACTGATACCAATAATGGTAGGGGGTGATCTATAGAAGACCGAGAGACACTAGGGGAGGCTTAAAGGTAGATCAAAGAGATTTGACAGTGGAAGATGTAGATCAGAGAGATCTGGATAGATGGGCTCGACACACTCGATTCACTACTAGGAACTCTCAAGGCTTTTATGTAAATGCTCACAATCAATAGATATTCATATGAAGATCTAAGTTGCTTCTTAACAAATACTAGAGGGAAAGTAAGAAGTAATGTAGATCAGAGAGATCTAACCATGGGGGTTTGTCTCATTTGACAGCACTTGATTATCACTTAAAACTTTAAGCACTCTTATGTAAATGCTCCTCTTGACAAAAGTTCATATGAAGAACATAAGAACTTATGAATACTCTTTACAAATACTAGAGAGAAAGATAGAAGTAATGTTTATTTCAAACAAGGTGTATCTTGCAATGAAGTGAATGCCTTCCTTTTATAGACCAAGGAAAGGCAAAAATTACAATATAATAATACAACTAGTGGAATAAATAATGGATGTGTCTATTAAATAATTCAAACTAGTCAACAAAGTACTACTAGATGCTTTCTTTCACTTTAAGAGTGAATTAAGCTTTATTTAATCCTAAGCACACTTTGCACACTTAAATAAACACATACATAAACACACTTAATTTAAACACTCATATTTGCTGGCAGTGCTAGATCTTTCTTCAGGTTTATTATGTCTCTGGCGGTTTATGAGAAGAGAGTTTGACATCTGGCAGACTATGGTTTCCATAAGTTGGATCTTTTGGCATTTCGATAATGTGAACCGTTGAGAAGAATGGGTGTTTCTTGAGGTTATCAATAAGGATTTGTTCCCATTCCTTAGCAAGTTCGTTATCTAGCAGGCCGATATCTCCTTTTAAGATATCCAGTGGGATGTCATCTTTGTTTATATGATTTGCTTTCAACATATGTTCTCTTTTATGAAACCAGTTCTTATAATAGCTTATCTTGAATTAGTTAGATGCATGATTGATATCATACCAGGCTCTGATGTAGTATGGTGGGAAAGTGTTGTGCATGCTGGAGCAAGGGTTATTAAACATTATCGTGCAATGCTTTTTCGGAGCAGCACCCAAGAGTTGGGTCCATATGTGAACCGGAAGGAACTATTCGAGGAACTTAAGAGTATTCCTTCTATCATCAGAGATTTTTCCTAGCTGGAAATCGATTAGGAATGTAAGCAACTTTCGTGCATTGATATGACTACCATAAACTGCTTTGTAAGGTACCAGAGGAAAGCCAGAGCTTCTGTCGGCAGATCGTCAAGCCTTTTGATTTGAAAAATGTTCAGAAAGGGGAAATCTGGGTGAAACATGTCACCTTTAAAAACTGAACCATTGGCTTTGAGGGTGAGGCTGAAGAAAGTTTTGTAGTTCAGAGGGGTTTCTTTCGCAAGTTTGTGTTTGGTGATCACTTCTATGATCTCTTTTGGAATGAATTCTGCTTTTGGGCTTGAAGAACTCATTTTGAATGATTTTGTTTTGACGGGTTGATTTTTCTTACGCATATCCTTCTATTTAAATAAGGAGGATACTGTTGATGATCAGTAGTAGGCCACTTGGGTTTTTTGTCAGGTCTTGGATACTGTTGATTAACAGTAGTGGACCACTGTGTTTTTTCGTCTGGACCTGTAGGAATCTTTTGGTGCACCATAACGTCAGTCTTTTCTTTTGGTTTTTTGTGATGAGTAGGCTCTTCTTTTACTGTTTGCTTTATTAGTGGATCTTTTTCTCGAAATAATGATTGATTCCAGTTGGAATACTGTGACTCTTTATCAGAACATTGTACCTCTCTCGTTTTCGTGAAGAGGTATCTTACTGTTGCGAGCCTCCCAGTTACAGGCGCTTGTCATGTAAATCGGCATCGGGCCGAAGTCTGAATCAGAAGATCCTGATTTATCTTCGCTGGAACATGAATCATCGTATAAGATGGAGCAGACTATCATTTTTCTTGGCTCGTCTTCTAGAGAGTATTGAGATTCACGATCAGAGATATCAACTGGTTCAATCTTGTTGATAGCTTCAACAAGGGCTTGTGTTTTCCTTTTATCCTTGCAATCTCTGGCAAAATGGCCTCTCTTGTTACAGACATAACATTTGTCAGTGTCATGGCCTCTTCTTGATCTCGTCTTTAGAAATTTCCAGTTTTTGCTGGATCTTGATCTGTGAGCCTGCGAAAAATAATTTTTAAACCTCTTGAGTCCAAATTTGGATTTCCTCGAGGTATCAGAACAGTCGCATGTGGATTCATCTTTACACTTGATTTTCAAGTGTTTATCATTGCATGCAGAACCAAGGCATTTTCCCCTTTTTTCAAAATCAACCAAAAACCGTTTTTGGTTGCACAGCTTTGAGAGGCCGTTCATTAATAACTGGTAAAGTTCACCTAGTGAAGCTTGGGCAACTGTCATTCCTTTATTTTCTAATGATCTGTAGGCCTCATTCGAGAGTGATTCGGGAAATGAATTCACGAAGACTTGCTTGAGATTTATATCGTCTACGCCGTTGAGACAGTAAAATCTTTCAGACATTCTGTTATACTGCCTTTCTAGATCCTTTTGCTGAAACAAGCAACACTTCTTTTTTAGGAATTCTTCTCTAGCACGGACTGTATGTTGGGTAGGGTCACCAATGAATTCACAATGTATGAAGTGAATGAATTCCTCTGGGGATTGTGAGGATCTGAGCCTTATCTGTCTGTACTCTCCAAGATAGGTATCAGTCTCGGAGTCTTCCTTGACATCTGGTTAGAAAGCTTTTAATAACAATGTCAAGACTAAAGTATTGGAGCTCGGCTGAGCACCAAGCTAACATTTTGACACTTCTTGATCTCCATTCTGATGGTGGGACATCATCAAAGGTGAACTGGAGTTTTGAGTTTGTGCTTCTCCTATTTGTTTCTGGGACAGCTTGCTCTGCAGTGTCAACAACTTCTGAGTAGGCAGGTTCTTCATCCATCCTGAATAGGTGCTTAAACTCGTATGTGGGAGGGATATCCTCATAAGTATGAGATGCAGAAACCCCGTCAGAACCGGAGGCGGTTTCGTCATCTGAGCACGGAGTGATGACTGGTGCGACGAATGGGAGTGTCGGTTGCTCCTTTCTTTGGAGTTCATGTAAAAAGGAAGAAATGGGATTTTCCATTTAATGGTAGTTTACCTGGGTTTCTTGAAGAGGCAATCATCAGGCTATCATCTGGAATATATTGGCTTGTTGATGGTTTTGCGCTTTCTGAGGAGACACTCTTCGGCGGGGAGTCCTTTCGAGCTCGGGTTTTGATATGTGCTTGTTCCTTTGACCAAAGGTTTAAGGATGGTGAATTCTAGAAGAACTGTGATGTTGGCAAAGGTTGTGGATCAAAAGATGGTCTCGAGAAAGGTGTGGATGGTAATCTTCACGGTTCATCCATCTTGACTGAAACCCTTTGTTGTTTATGTTGTCTCTCAAGGTCACTAAGTTTAGCCTTTAGGAACTTCATTTCTGCCTCCTTTTGTAACATTTCTTTTGGGATTTCTGAGGCTGGAGTATTATGAACTATGTAAAGGAGTTCATGATGAAGTTCGTTGATCTTGGACCTAACTTTGTATATGATCTTAGTCAGAGCATCAAATTTGCTTACTACGGTTTCTTGGTTTATTGAGATGTTTCTTTGTTAGCCCAAGATAGCTTTAAGAGCATTGTTCTGGGCAATGGCATTATCGCTTTGCAAGTTCAGTGTTGCTTCAACAGTAGTGATAGAACCAGTTGCACCATTTGGTCCTATGACGTTTGGGGTTTGTATCTTCCAGCTATGTTTTGTTCGTTGCTGGGGATCTTCAAAAGTGGTTAAGGGAGGGAACGCGGCTTGGAAATCCGTGGATGGTGAAGCAGGGGTGAGGGTGAAGCATTCTCTTGGCTGGGACGGAGGACGCTTAGTGGGGTTTGGTTTACTAGAATTTTTTGGCATCGGCTGTATCATGTTAATGGTTGAGAAATCATTTCTTTGATCTTATTTCTCAAACCTGATTTCAACCTGTCCGTCTTGGTCTCGAACGAAGTCAGGGGCTGTTGTGGTCTGGACTGGTGCCTAGTGGATGTGTTCGTAGTTAGTAATCCATTTTTCTGGGAGAAGCTTTGTGAGCTCTATATGCCATCTGGTAGTGGAAAGTTTCCTGGAAGGTATCAACTTGAGGGGTTCCACCAATCTGGATCTGGGCTTTCAAAGCCGTCAACAGGGACGGATCATTGAGTGGCATATTGAAGTTTGGGTAGAAGGTAACAAAGATTGTTCCAGCGTTTAGTGCGGTTTGAATAGTACCAATACAGGCGTGATGGTACTCTACAAATCAGGTATCAACCATGGTTTGTTTATGAAAGCTGGTAAACCTTTTCTACCATGGAAAGATTGTTCCAGCGTTTAGTGCGGTTTGATACGGGAGAAAGCTGGTAAACCTTTTCTACCATGGAAAGTAAGGGCAAGTCTTACAGCTCCAAAATGGATATGTGTATATCCTTGGGCTAGACAGACTCTAGGAAGGTCATGTGAGAGGGAGAGAGGGATGAGGTGTTCGGCTTTTGTAGCGGGTAGCTGATGAGATTCAAACTTGGAGGCCTGAACAAACTCTTTGGGACCTATGTTTGTGGGTGGGATGATAATATTTTAGACTCATCTTGACAACGATTTTTGTGCTTTTGAGAAGACACTATAGGGGTTTACT
>JBCNJP010000023.1:19480754-19571754 GCA_039602395.1 Deinandra increscens subsp. villosa
TATTTATATGCCAAAACAAAGCAAGATTTGGTAGGAAAGTTGAGGAGACCGTCGAGCTCAGGCCCAGTTTAGTAGCCTGCAGTGTTAAAAAGAAGCTATATTGTATCAGGAAAAATAAAACCTTTCTTTAAAAAGTAAATTAGAAGGTTTTATGTATCAAAAAATCCACTTTGGGGACTTCAAACCCCCTCAACCCACCATATGACACATTTCTTGCAAAATTTCATTATACCCCATTTAACCCGTTAGAGGTAAAAGGTAAAACATAGCCCAAACCGACCCATTTATAAGAAAATAGGTTGAAATTGCCTCCTTCAACCGGAATTGATGATAATGATGTCGTTTCATATGATTCCACCATGTTCAATAATAAAATGGGTATTTAGACAATTGACAACGAACTATTTCATAATGTGTAGAATTGAGTTCAGTAATTTAAAAGTAAAAATTTAAGGACCGTACCTGTGGAGCATTTACAAGGGGTGTACTTAAAACACTTCCAACCAAGGCACCAGATGCAGTGAAATAAGCAGAGCCATTCTGTCCCCTTTCGACTGAGGCATTGACTATCTTCTCCACTTTAGCAGGTTCTGTTACATAAAAGTTGATTTTACAACTGAACTAAATGACTTATCATAGTAAAAAAACTAAATCCACAAACAAAATCACATTTAACATTAAAGTTGCAAATATTCAAAAAACATAGATAGATAAGAACAAGCATACCACTATATGTAGAAAAAGATCTGAACAACTTCTGGGTTGAAAAATCTGTTTTAAACATCGATACGTCACTGTGACACACAAATTGTTGAACAGAAATGTTAACTTTGAATGTTAGTTAACTAAAAGGGTGTTTGGATGGGCATTTTTTAGTGGGATTTTGCTAGGTATGTTTGTTTGTTTGGCGCCTGAATAGACCTTTTTCACAAAATTAACGAAAAATTTAGATGAAATATTAAATAGGATGGTATAGAACTGAAACTAATTTCAAAAAGTAACTATTAGGCACCTAAATAAACTAATGATTTTTTTAAACCCCCTACCATGGAAGAATGAAAGACATATATCCTTCACTTTCATGTGGCTGAAAACTTTACCTCAAGGGCTCTGAATAACGGGGGGCACCTGCAATCATTTAATTAATGTGTTATCTAGTATCATGTTAATGAATACATATTTCAGTGTGGTGCATGGACGATTGGATGTTTCATTTATAGTAAGAATACCTTGATGAAATCCTGGCGCTAGTTTTGAACTTTTTCCAAATTCCTAGCATAATTGCGCATGATAACAACACGTAATTTTGTAAGACATAATGTCATAGCAAATTAGCAACTCTAAAATTTCAACAAAACTGAATGCTAGCACGTAAAACCAGTCAAATTTACTTTATTAGCTATGCACATATAAAATGAATAAAATAAAGCAGCATAATAAGCTAGAGAATGTAACTACCGCAAACATCGAAATACCAGCAACATATCCTCGTGATGCCGATCCTGCTAACGCAGGTCGAACCGTCTCCAATGGTTGAACCAAGCCCTATTAACAAGTTAAACTTATTATATGATCACAAATAGATCATTGTGCACACGTCTACACAAGAATGATAGGTATCTATACTATATTATAATACATATAAGAGGACAAAAATGTCTTTCACTTAAAATTTTCAGAATTTTGGAGGATAAATATGTAAATTATCATCACCACATTAATTACTCATAAATGGAAGTAATAAATCTATTAATAAAGTTATAAATATTTTGTTAATAGGAACCTGTGACTAAAATACACTCCCAATTAATTTTTTAACAGTTTATGTGCATACAAGGACCATGCTAATTGTCGTATAATGTACTCCCAATTAATTGTTCAACCGTTTACCAACGTCGGTATTAGCGTGTTGTGTTCCCCGCTGCATCGCGCAGGCACCCCACTACTATACATATATATAAAGGGTGTTTGGATGTGTATTTTCACACTAACTATTTCTAACTGAAGAATCAGAATAAGAGTCAGATCATCAGTTTTCTAAAGCAGGGAAGGGTCAGGAGGGACTATTGACCTGGACTATTGACCCCCCCCCCCCCCCCATCAGCAAAATTTGTTACTTTATAAATAAAAGTTGCGTTTTTTCAGTAACAAGTTCGACCCCTTAGTTGCAATCGGTAGCGAAGATAATCTTATGACGACCCTTCCAACTAAGAAGATCTATTTCTACCACTATCGATGATCAGTTAATTTTACACATATCATGATATAATAGATTGGTCGTCTAAGGAAGGAATACCAACTATTGATTTTAGAGCTCCAGTCTTATTCAATTTTTTTTAGATGAATTTGACCGAGCTTTCGAAGAACAGTTTCCAAAAATGCCACACGCTCGTTATGATTTCCTTACAGCTACTCCTTGCTCAATCAACCAAACATAATGATTTCATCCTTAAGTAATTGGAAATCATAATCACTATACAGAAAAACTCAAAACTCATGATTGTGACTTCAAATTGCAACATTCACATTATATAGTCAGAAATGACAATCTTGGAGTATTCCCCTCATATACATGCACCCAAAGTTTTAACAAAATTCAATGCTAAAACATGATGTAAAGCATGTGCATGATTGTTTCAAAGGTAATAGATTGTCAAATGTTCTTAACAAGAGAAAAAAAATGGAAGCTGCACAAATTGAAGAAATAATCAAAAGCATACATACATTGTTTGCCAGAGCAGATGAACACAGAGATAAAGCTTTCCGCCTGATAGTTGCACTCATCATCCTTATAATCCTCACTACATAACAAGAAGAATTCTTCATCGATATAAGTCAGATGAATCTAAACAATCCGAGTTAAAAACAGAAATTTAACTCGAACAATCATATTACTTTTAGACTTTTGAATCCGTAGTCATTCGGAACTTTTAATTACGAAAATGAAAAAACGGATCAATTGCCACATCAACGTTGAATCTAGAATCTACTAATTTAGGGTTCGGAACATCAATAATCTAAATCATCCCTTTACTATGCGCATCCAGAGTTCATGATCGTGATTCGACTCAAGAAAACCTAAAAGCATAAGCACGATAAATCAATCGAATTTGAGTGATCTTACCTGGTTAATTTTGCGATGAAGAAATGGGGAAGTGGGGATTAATCGAGTACAGGGAGACGAGGACACAATCGAACGATGAGAGAGAACACCCCAAACGAAAATATGAAGGAATTTTATCGAATCTGAGCCGTTTGCTTAGAATTTTTTTTATAAATGGGACTTTTTATAAAAATCTTTCAAAAATGGAACCTTTATTTATTTTTATTTTTTTTCAGAAAGAGGAATATCGTGGTTGGGAATCACGAGATTAGGAATCTCGTGGTTGGAAACCACGAGATTGGGAATCTCGTGGTTGGAAACCATGAGATTGGGAATCTCGTGGTTGAGAAGCACGACTTTGAGTCTCGGAAGCACGAGTCTGAGGCTCGGACCTGGCTTGGCTCTACCAGACCTGAAAATCGTAGTTGAGAACCACGAGTTTGAGAAAATCGTGGTTGGGATCCACGGGATTCCAGAAAATACCCTAACTCGTGGTTAGGAACCACGAGATTGCAGACTAGTCACTTCACCATTTCACCGTTTTACCTTTTAATAAATGGAGACAATGTCTTTAGAACTTACCCCACAAATAGACAAGTTTTTTTTCACATGCCAATTATCAGGCTTTAGTCATATCATCTTTATTTTCTGCAAAATTACTAAAGCCTTACATACATGACACAAGGGTAGCGTTTGGTACGCAAGAATGGAGGGTGGAATGGAATGAGTCATTATGTGGGAATGAAAAATGACATGTTTGGTTGCACATTGGAATGAAATGAACCATTACATAAGGAATGAGATTCCTTTCATTTTTAAAGATTTTCATTCCATAGGGGAGATGTGTTTTTTTTTCCATTCCTTCAAGGAATGAAATGAAATATTCATTTCCAATAAAATTTCTTCATTAATATTTTTCGGAAAAAAAATTTAAGAATAAAAAGAAAAAAAATATAAAGGGAAAATAATAAATTTAAATTAAATTAAATAAATAAATAAACAAATAATAAAAAAATAATTAAATTAAATTAGAAAACTATAAAAACAAACAAATTAAAAAATATAAATTAAACTATTTAATAAAAATAAATTAATAAAAATTAAAAAAAATAAAAATATAAAATATATATTCTAATTTAAATGTAAATATTATTAAAATTTTATTCAATTACTTTGTTTCTTGTAACCATTAAACAACGCAAAATAATGATTTATTCTATTCCCACATAGTAACCAAACATGACAATGTAATGGTAATAATCCATTTCATTCCCTTGACCATTCCATTCCCTCGCTCATTCCATTACGTCGTTCATTTCATTACCCCATACCAAACAGACCCAAGGTTCCAAAGACCATCAATTCATCTCTTTCAATATTTGCAGACAATAATCACTAAGAAACAAGAGCATTCACTTCACCCACTCACCCCATCTCCCTTTAAATTCAATTGCAGATTTATCTATTTTCACACATTATCCAACAATTTCACTCTCTCTGAATAAATTTCCAACCCTTTCACTCTTTCACTTGAAGAAATTTCCAACACCTTCAACTTTCAACCTTAATTTATCAAAATTCCATAATGTCTTCTTCATTCAGTCCGTTTATCTTACGAATTTTCTGGGATGGTAACATATATTACAAGAATAGAGTTGTTTCAACTAACGAATCAACTAAAGTCTCCTCATTTCCTCTTCGTGAGAAATTCTCATATTAACAACTAGTTGGTATGGTATACAGTCTAGTTGGTGTTGGTAAGCAAGAGTTTAATGTGACCATCTTGTTGCCGTACGAGTATCAGGGGATACGTGATGCTTCACATATTCATGATGACAGAAGTTTAGAAATGTTGTTTTTTGGCAGAAACACAAGTTTGTTACAGGGGTGATATTTACGTGAAAATGGAACCGGTAATTCACCAGTCACTCGAAGAAGAGACTCAAGGTGGCCAAGATAATGATGGCGGCTTTGACGGCTCTGATTTGTACATCTCAGAACCATCTTCTGAAGATGATATAGAATGCATGAGGTACGAAGAGGATGATAGTGATGAAGACGGATATGATGCGCTTGCTGCAGAATTTCAAGTGGGAACTCAAGAAGGGATTTCACAAGGCTAGATGAATATTGACATTGACACCTCTGTGTTACAAGAATTAGAGGATCATGATCATGAAGATGATGATTACATGTTTATGTGGGACGAAGAAACCGGTGATATTAGAGCAGGTATGTACTTTAAATCCAAAAAGGAATCAATTGACAGTTTGGTGCATCGCCATTGAAGTAGAACTCATAAGCATTTGGCGACCAAAGGTAAGATATAATTTCATCTGCTAACAGGAAAACAGTTCTTTCTGTATGTTCGTTTCTCGAGGCGTTTTCTATCAATCAAACCAAAATAGGTTAAATTATTTTACATTAAAACATTTATATTAATTTATAACATAATTTAATCAAATCAACTAACCAGGTAGGAAGCGACCCTGATAAATTCTATCGGCCATGTGCCGTCGGAATCGCATACACCTCTCTCTAAAATCTCCCTGCATATTAACAGTTTTATGTCGAACCAGATTATGCATTAACAAACACATGAGAACTCCTGAATCACCACCGAGCTCAACACCGGCCTGAGGAATATACTCTTCATTAACAACATACACGTTAAGATTTCTCTGTTCGGAACGCAGGCATGGTCCAATGTATCTCATCCAACAACCACTAAAAACCTAAATAAAATGTATCTAATAGAAACGAATGAATCAACTTGTTATATCTATGGTTGGTCGAATATTGAACCATCTACATCGTATACAAGTCGATACGAGCAAGCAACCACTCATCAGTTGTTGTAACGTATAACGGAAAATAAACATACCGGACCTCCCAGAATGAAGGATATAGTTCATTACTTCCGTTAGCATACATGACACCATGCTTAGTGTTTTCATCTAATATACCGTTAGGAAACTGTGGTGGTAGAATGGTCCATTCAAGGCCCAAGGACCCGTTTATCCTTACTTGTTCAAGTCTGCATTCCATCATTCGCCTGACCCAGCCTTCAATATGCTGTAATTTTAAAAACCGACTGTGAACAAGTTGAAACATGAGAAAGTAGAAACATAAAGAAGGTGCCGATTATATTACCAGTGAGAAAGACGCCCATCATACTCGTATCCCAAAAGGGTCCCCCAAAAATGTTTTTCAAGGGGGTTCAAGTCCAAATAACGGGAGAAGCAACATACAACATCCCCATTGTTGTAGAACTCACTAGCGTTAGCAGACCCACTACCGTCAACCTCCCTTGTCATACCTTCTGGCATACCTTCTGTCATACCTTTCGGCACATTTTCCAGCATACCTTCCATTGAAAGATCAACCGCATCTTCAAGGATTGCTTCAGACACAGGCTCAATTGTATTCTCCGGCATAACATCTGGGACATCTTCAACATCGGCTTTCTTTGCAGACGAGGAAGACGCAGAATGTTTTAAACTCAAACGTCTCCACTTCATAGGAATCCAACTATTAGTTTTTTTAATTGGTTGGGAATGGTATTCTTGATCTGCCAAATCTTTTCCTTTATTGTTTGACATTGTATATCTGAAAAGGATCAAGATGTTTGAAGAGTGATGGTGGAAGAAGGTGAACCTTCAAGGGGTATTTATAAGGAGTAACGAGTATGTGCTTGAATAAAGATGGGTCAATAAAGTTGGACTGATGCATTCATTTTTCCAGCCTGTTTGTTGCAAGTTGCTTTTTCCAGCCTGTTTGTTGCAGGTTGCTTTTTCGAGCTTGTTTGTTGCAGGTTGCTTTTTCGAGCCTGTTTGTTGCAGGTTGCTTTTTCCAACATGTGTTTGTAGGTATACGTTTCTTTTGCCTTTATTTATTTAAATATTTATTAAATAATTAACCACTATTTAAATATTAATAAACTAGTCGTTATTTAAATATTTATTTAATAATATTTATTAAATAATTAACCATTATTTAAATATTAAAAAATTAGCCGTTATTTAAATATTTATTTAATAATTAACCACTATTTAAATATTAAAAGACTAGCCATTATTTAAATATTATTTAATAATATTTATTAAATAATTAATCACTTTTTAAATATTAAAAAACTAGTCGTTATTTGAATATTTATTTAAGGAAAAATGGACACTATTAATCCTAAGTATTCGATATTAGACAAAAAATAATCCTACTTATTTTTTAGACAATATTAGTCTTATAAATACACCCCGTTATTTTCTAATAATCTTTTCCGTTAAAAAACTAACCCCGTTAGTTTGTAATGACGTGGAGGACCAAAACTGTCATTATTCAAACTTGTTTCTATTTTAAAAATTTGGGGGACCAATGTTGCCATTATGTAAACTTTATTTAAATAAAAAACAAAACAAAAAATTACACCCTTCTTCTTCGGCAAAACCCCCACCGGCGACCCTGCCTCCACCGTTCCACCTCCGGCATCCCGTCTCTCTGTTCCACCTCCAGATACACACCACCACCACCGCCGGATTCGAGGAACAACGGATGATTCACATACTTCATCTTGATCGCGAACCGTCGTTTCTCCGGTCCCACGTAAACCGGAAAAAAACCTTCCGACGTGATCTTCTTCGTCTTCGTATTCATCTCCTTTCCGTTCCATGACTTACTCTTCACCAAACCGCCACCGGCGCCGCCGGTTCTACGGTTGCGCGGGAAGGATCGGCACCGCTTCCATGTTTTCGTGATGAAGTTCTTCTTTCCAGATTTGACGGATTCCATTGATCGATCGGTGTTCAGTAAGCTTAGTAAGTATTGAAATAATTGTAAAATTGAAAAAACTAGGGTTTTGATTGGGGGATTTGAGATCTGAAATGTGAAATACGTAACCTATCTTCTATCGTAGGCCAAATCGAACATCAATCTTCCTCCTGGATGCGATTGGATGATCATGATGAACATTTATGAAGCGATTGAGATGATTGAAGTTTTGATCATGGAAATTAACCGGGTTGTATTGTTGTGTGAAATTTGAAGGGTTTTATAGACGGGATGCCGGAGGTGGAACGGTGGAGGCGGGGGTCACCGGTGGGGGGTTTTGCCGGAGAAGAAGGGGTTAGTTTTTGTTTTGTTTTTTTATTTAAATAAAGTTACATAATGGCAACATTGGTTCCCCAAGTTTTTTAAATAGAAACAAGTTTGAATAATGACAGTTTTGGTCTTCCACGTCATCACAAACTAACGGGGTTAGCTTTTTAACGGAAAAGATTATTAGAAAAAACGGGGTGTATTTATAAGACTAATATTGTCCAAAAAAATAGGTAGGATTGTTTTTGTCCAATATCGAATAGTAAGGATTAATAGTGTCCATTTTTCCTTTATTTAATAATATTTATTAAATAATTAACCAATTTTTAAATATTAAGAAAACTAGCCGTTAATTAAATGTAAAATATGACCGTTGCAAAACATGCCAACGGCTATATCCATTATCTACTACAAATACCTCACAAATCAGGTCCACTGCACAAACATGTTAAATTTACTCGAAATACTTGAAGAATTCCACGAACTAACGATGTCAACACCTCCACGAGATGCAATTGAATACTATGGACCTCGGCAAGCACACTACAATCATATTCGTCCTCTCCCACCGCAAGTTGAACAACCTCCTGTTATGATTCCAGCTCCAAATTTTATTCCACCCCTACCTGTTGTTCAACGCCCACCTTCACGTGCAGTTCAACACCCACCACCACCCGTTGTTCCAGCTCCAAATGTTGTTCCACCCCCACCTATTGTGGATGAAATTTGGGAGGATGAAGCTTTCTGGAACTGGCATTTGATTATTGGTTGCCTCAGAACCCATCGGATGAGCAACTCCAGGAATACAACGAGTTTGACGATGAAGTCCATCTGGGGGACGTTGAAGAACCGGTTGGTGAGAATGAAGAAGAAGATGAGGCGGCACTTCGTGAGGTGTGGGAACAGGAATGGGGAGAACGACAAGAGGATGCAGCTCGAAGGGTTGAGGATTACGACTCCGATTCTAGTTCGGATTTCTGGTGGTAATTCTTGATTTTTAATTTTAGGATATGCATTTTTTTAAGTTGGAATGTAACAGTTTTATTTTAAAGTTCTAGGAAATGTATCTTTTTTCTTAAATTTTAAGGACATGTAATTTTTTTAATGAAATGTATTTATTTTTCGATTTACTATATTTTTAATTCGTTGGAAAAGAAAATATAAAGATGGGTCAATAAATATACATTTATTAAATAATTAGTTTATTAATATACATTTATTTAATAATTAGTTTATTAATATTTAAATAAAATCTAAAGATGGGTCGATAAAGTTGGACTAAACATGCCTGTTTTTCCAGCTTTTGTAGGGAATATTTTCAGGTTGCTTTTAGTTCAGCATGTGAATAAAGCTGTAAAACGTCATTTGAGTAAAGACTCTATAGGGAATCTTTGCAGGTTGCTTTGAATAAAGCCTTTGCAGGGAATCGTTTTTATTGTGTTCGTTTTTTTAAATAAGCATATATTAAACAAATCATTGTAACAAATATGAAACAAATACTAAAATAACAAATATTAAACATTTTTTTTGACAACTAACAATAATACATGTCTACTAACATAAATCAATGATGAGCATGGGGTCTGTATAAGGGACCCCCCGATAAGGGACATCTAGTTGGTACCCTATTCCGATCACCACGTCTTAACTGCCCAACGACACCTTCTTGTTGAGCCTCTTGTGTAGAGGACTCGTATCCTCTATAGGGTACGGGTGTTAATGTGCCTCTGAATTGTGGGCCATTGTACTCATCTTGATTGTAATTGGGGTTATCAAATATATTTAAAAAATCATTTCAATACCCTGATTGAGATTGGGTTGGGTCAGGTGGTGCGGGTTTTGTAAACATCTTGATTATCCCACGGGTAAGAACTTGACGAGGCTCCTTGGTTTGAAAAAAATTTGATACCCTGAACCACTTGCTTGGCTATTCCAGTTTGAAAATGCTGAACCCGCAGTTTGATTAAATGTATTTTGCTCAAACTTTGAACCACTAGCTTGTACATTTTCAAAATTATTTAAGTTTGGTTCATTTGTTGTAAGTGGTTGACGGTAATCAAAATACGTATCCGTATTCAATTCTTGATGACGTGTAAGCAGCCTGTCAATATTATAACATGGTTGTGTGGAAAAATCATACGGGTTCACTTGACTTGCCAAATGTGAAGTTTGGTAATCCAAGTAATACCCCGCACCGGCCAAATTCAAAAATTGTGCAACCATCTGTCGAACCCCTCCCAGTTGATCGTCAAGATTGTACGGGTTATCCTGGCTTGCCATTCGATGCACCTCACCCATACCCTGGCCCTATAATATTTTCCAATAAGCCAAGTTATATTTTATTTCAAAAATACAGAAATATTTAGATTAAAATATATAAGAAACAATAGATACTTACCAATATTTCTAATCTACCACCTATATTCCCATCCCTCGTGGAGGATCCAATTTGTCTTGATGGATCCTGAACAAAATACGCTATCCTCTCCACGAACCATGACATGTACGCTGGGCTGGCCCTGTATGAACCATTACATTGTAACCCTGTTACCACGTTCCCCATACAAGAAATTCAGTTAGCAACAAACGATGCATGCACGTTCTTCCAGTTTTTTTGACCATATTTTTTGGTCCATTTATGTAAGGCATGGCGTTGCTCGGGAGTAAGGGGTATGTTTGTGGGGATTGTTTGAACCAGTCCAAACTGCCTCATAACCCTGCTTGGTGTAAATGGCTCTACAACCTCAAAAAATATAAGATACGTGTCATAGTTCCAACACGCACCTCCCTATTTATACTCAGGTCGAATCGATCCTTCAGCATGCTCGTAAGGCCTCCAATTAAACTATTGAAAAAAATCATATCAATACATAGTATAAAACTAAATATTATCTTATATGATTTTTCTTTTTTTTATAACCTGGTCCACGTTTAAACACTGAAACACTGAACGATAGTGCTGCAAATAATTTCTGGTAACACCAGCCCAGCTCAACTTACCACGCCAACCACATATCATTAATACAAAAAATGCAAAATTAATACTAGAAAAAATATACAAAATTATATATAAGTAAATGATGTTTTAAAGAACCTTGCACCAAGGGGCCCATTAGTAAATTGAAAGGTGTCTCTAATCTTTGGAGCAATCTGGGGTATTCTTTCCCATGCCCAAAGCTGCAACAAAGTTAAAGGGCCAGCAATCTCCTTAGCTGCGGGGTTAGCAGCTTTGCATAAATTATTGTAAAGATATGCAAGGGCTGCACTTGCCTAGCTCAGTTGACCACACTCTTCAAATCGGCCAAGTGTTGCAAATGGTGAATAAAAACGCTATTGCCTGAACGGTCAAGAAAAATAGTACCACCAATTAGGTGAAGTATAATGCATCGTGCTATTTGCTCGTATGATGCGTCTGGGGCGTTGTCTGTTGGCCACTCATTTTTATTTTAGGATAAAGAGTGGACAACTGTAAAAGGTTGGTGGTGAGGTCATCTCCCTCTAGTTCGATCCCTAGATATTGTTGACAAAGCATTTCTTTTATTTCTGGATCCCACCTGTAATTTTCTCCAGAAACTACCTCGTCACTGAGAGGTAAACCTCATAAAATTTGAACGTCCTCTAGGGTTACTGTCGCTTCACTGAACGAAAAGTGAAAGGTGTGAGTATTAGGACGCCACCCCTCCACCAGTGATGTTACGAGATGGTTATCTACCTTCTCGTAATAGCATTGTAAAACGCCTTTAAACCCGACAGTCTTGATGTATCCCATCAACTTATCCGGGAACTCCTTATCTGATACTTTTTTTACCAAAAATCTCCAGAATTTTTGGATCAGCACGTCTTGGAACTAGAGGATCATCAGTAAAATTTTGAGAGTAATACAAATGGTGGGCTCGATGATGGATACCCAGAAACAACAATTCTTGATTTTGAGGACCAGTATAAATTTGTGACTGATCCATCAGGTGTTTTTTGAGTTTAGAAAAAAATAGAAGTAGTGTTTTTTGAGAATGGAGAGTGAAATCTGTATATTTGAAAGAGGTTTGAATGAGATTTGAAAGTGTGTGAAATCTGTATACGTGAATGTCATTTAAAGAGTGGAACTTTTGGACTCATTCAATTATGAAATCTGTATAATGCATGTGAAATCTGTTATTGGACTCATTCATTCAATTATGCTGCTTTAAACATAACATGTATTGGTGAGTGTGGGTGGTAGCTTTAAACATAGCATGCGTCCGAATTTAGTTGATGTGAAAGGCTGACAACTCGTGGTTGTCAACCACGATTTAGGTAAAAAAAAAAAAAAGGGAATCTCATGGTTCCCAACCACGAGAATGGCCAACATGAATGCGTTTTGCAGGTCTGCCTCTCCGAGCCTCATAGTCGTGCTTCTCAACCACGAGATTCCTAATCTCGTGGTTCCCAACCACGATATTCCTCTTTCTGAAAAAAAATAAAGGTTCCATTTTTGAAATATTTTTTTTATAAAAAGTCCCATTTATGAAAAAAATGTCATTGCTTAGATCTAATGCACAAGCTAATTATACAAAGGTCTTGTGTTTTTTTATTGATAACGGTTGTTTGGTTCATGTGTTAATTTTTTTTATTATTTTTTAACATATATCGCCCGACTATCCTTACTAAGCCATTTTATTATATATTTACCTAAGTCTAAACTTTAATTACATATATCTCTTTACTAAAACATATATATTACATATTTGGGAGAGGTTCAAATGAGAAGATTGTTTTAGGTAAAAAAGATAAGAAGAAAATTCAGCCATTGGATTTTGATCTAATAAAAAAGAAAGAATGGGTATTTTAGTCTTAGACACTTTTGTTAACTTTTTATCTACTTCCCCCATTTTTTTAAAACATTCATAACTTTTACATACGACATTGTTTAAAAAAAAAATACACCATAAAAACGAGCATTTTTTTATTTTTAAAACGCGTATAGTGTTGCTATATAAAAAATGAAAAAATTACTTTTTCGATTTTTGACACAATGTTCAGATCATTGTGTCATTGTGTCAAAATGTTCATTGTGTCGTCGTGTCAAAAGTATATATAGTGTTGCTATATATATAATTAAATACTCTTTCGGTTTTTGGCACCATATGAAACAATGATCTGAACGTTTTGACACAATATGACACAATGATCTGAACATTTTTGACACAATATGACACAATGAATTACACAATGATCTGAACATTTTGATACAATCAAAATAGTAAAAAAAATTAATTTTATATATAGCACCACTGTACGCGTTTTAAAGATAAAAAACACTCGTTTTTATGGTGTAATTTAAAAAAAAATAATATCGTATCTAAGAGTTATAAAGGTTTAAAAATGTGGAGAATTTGATAAAAAGTCAAAAATACCTTCTATATATTGTTTTCTTTAGTTTTTTTTCTATAATTCTACCCACGAAAATTTTGGCCATAGATCTTCATTTAATTGGAGATTTAATAGCTATGATTCATTTATATCCTTCTTATCAAAACTAAACTTCTTACAATAACCTTACCCTACATATTTACCCAATTCATTTAAAATAATTTATTAAATGACTATTATTCCCTTATTAATATTTACATATTTCTCCCCTCTAATGTAATTTAATTACATATTTATTTAGGAAAATAAATATATTATATATTTCACCTTCTATATTACATATTTACATATTTTCCTCTTATAATATCATTAATTAAATATATATCTAAGAAAAAAATTACATATTTCACATTCTATATTGCATATTTACATATCTAATTAAAATTAACTTACTGAATGATTTGAACATATCTAAATAAAAAAAAAAACTCAAAACTTCATTTCAAAACAAGAATCACTCATAATCCAAGTTACATATCTAAATACAAAAAATAGGTGCCAAAGTTTTAAACAATTTCAATATAAAAAAAATCAATCTCTCAACTTTGATTAGTTAGTTTTCTCATCCATTTTTACTTGTCGATGCTTGATCTTGAGACGCTGCATTTTTTCATGTTTTTTGACGATGTCCGTATTCACCACGACGTGCATATTTTTGTCTCATCTTAGGCTAATCATTTGGTTTAATTAGATTCTTTCTTGATCTTCCAGACGGATGTTTGATATATCTTCTCCCCGATGTCTATATGTGCCCACTGATCCTTTGCAGGTGGATACACCGATCACCAATGAATATATATATATATATATATATATATATATATATATGTATATAATGAATCTACAATTGTAATTATCAAGTGACCGGATATCAAATATGTAGTAAATCTCAATGTAGATTGCACTGAAAGGAAGAAAATCAGCCATGGCAATCTGTAATAAGCAAATATCACCACTATAACAATTCATAGTGAGGAGAACGAAAAAATAAGGGTGCGTTTGGTTGTGGAAAACGTTTTCCAGTTTTCTATTTTTATTTTTTAAGAAAATGAAATGGGTTTTCCATCTCTAGAAAACACATGGAAATATTTGAAAACGCGATCTAAACCAAAAGATGGGGTTTCCATTGTCCAAAATAGAAATCTGGAAAACGAAAACGAAAAATGGAAAACAAAAAAAAAGTGTTTCCAAATTTTAGTTTAAAATTTAGAAAACACCGTTTTCTGTTTTCCTGGATTTTTTTTCTGGAAAACTACAATTTGAACGCGTTTTCTATGTTTCCATGTTTTCTTAGAAAACAGAAATGGAAAACAAAGTGTGTTTTCCATAACCAAACGCACGAAAAGCAATTTTAAGTTGAAAACTTTCTCCGTCACAAAATAAAATTAAATATTGTTACAGGTTCCGTGGGGAGAGAAGAGTAACTAACACTCTCCTCTCACCTAAATTAAATATTTTAAGATCAAAATTTTTCAACTAAGAAATGATTGTTTAACATCATAAAAAACAAAATATATCAGAACTTACATGTCATAACATGATGTATCCAATTAGGACAATAGACTATTGCAATCAACCTACCAATCCAAAGTACTAAACATAAGAGATTACTAAAGTGCTCATTCTTTATTTCAAAGCATAAGAATTGGTATCAATTTGGAACCTTAAATCATCTATCTGACAAAAAAAGTGAACGGGAAAGGAACAGAAGAAGAAAAACCAAGCATAACAAAATCCCAATCACTTCACATATAACATACTTGCATATCCAATAATATATACAAACTATGTCTGAAAATTACCATCCATATGCACACTTAGCCAAAAATAAAATCCTGATGATCCAATTAAATTACAAACACATTGAACAATTAGAACAGAAAGGGAGTTAGATTTAAGCTGGAATTCATTATCTTGGAAACAACTTACTGTTATGAAGGAATGATTGCACATGAACAAATATTAAAGTACATATATGGCCTTTAAATTTACAAAATAAACATGTATATCGAGATCACAAACATAGTGTCTTCATTAACTTCGAAAATAAATTGAATATGTTCCTCAACATAATAGATCAGAAACAAAATGCAATAAAATCATTTTGAAAACGCCCAAATCCAGAGAACTGAAACCTAACCTCCTCCATTCACGAAGAGCAAACCCCTCTTCTCGCATCTTACTATGAGGAAGGAGCACCGATCCATCAGAACTGAAGATTCCATTAGCATCCTCTCCTAGATCATAACACTGGTCTACACCGTTCGAAATCGAGATCGAGGAAGAATCAAATGGTGGCGGCTGGGAGTATGGATAACCTAATCCATACGGATCTGCAAGTCTCCCGCTAGATTTGGTTTTTAAAATTTAAAGGGTAGATAGGTAATTTTATATGAAAAAGGGGATATATGTAGTTATATTTTAGGCTTGGGTATATATGTAATTAGAAGTCTTAGCAAGGAGATATATGTAAATGTCCCTTTTTTAAGGTGAATACTATATATCACATTATTATTCTATTGTATGGTATATCTATTCGATTAAAAACGTAATTGTAGAGAGAAAGGTTCCCTCTAAGATGGCTAAGAACTAAGAAGCCCTCTTGTATCTAGGAAGGCTAAGAAGCTCTCTTGTGATGACATATGTCATCTAATTAAGAATTGAATGCGGGGCAATTTAGAAAATCAAATTAATTAAAAATAATCAGGTTAATTAGATCATCTCTCTCTTTCAGCGTATACGTATAATTGTGATTCAGAGGAGATTAGGGCAAGAGAGAGGGCGATTTCTTAGAGATTCACGTTGATGCGATTCAGCTTGATTTGATTCACCTTAATGCGATCACGATTTATTTGATTCACCTTAATGCGATCACGATTTATTTGATTCACCTTAATGCGATCACGATTTAGAGATATTACGGCAAGAGAGGAGGCAATTTCTCAGAGATTCACGTTACCTGCTGTTCTTCGCGTTTCAAATAAGCAATACGGATTTTTTAAAGCTACATTGAGATGCCGATTATAGATGATGGTATGCGCTTTTTCACTTCTATTTTATAATTTTTAATGTTTTTGTTCATTGTTTTTGTACTCTGATTTGCATCTCAATGATTAAATAATAACAATCTTCATCATTGTATCTATTAACTCATCATTGTGATATGTTATTGTTTCAAGTTGTTATTGTGTCGATTAACTCATCAGTATGTGTAACAGATGTTTATTGTGTGATATATTATGCTATTAATGGTCTGTAATTTACTTATTTGGTCATTGTGTCTGTGTATGCGTTATTGTGTCTAATCTGTAATTGTGATATATTATTCTGTCAATATGTTATTGTCTCTATTAGCTCAATAGTGTGTGTAACAGATAATTACCGTGAAGTTGGTGTACAACGTGTATCACCAAGATTTAGGAAGAAATATTACACACATGTTGTGTGTAGTTCAATTGAACACATGATTGGTATGGTATTTGATACTGTTTAACAAGCCTATGCCTTTTTACCAAAATTTTTCTCTTTCAAGTGGATTCCCATCTTCGAAGCACACAGATTACAAACACTATGGCATTACACAGATTAGGTACATTGTGTGTAGTAAGGAAGGTCTTAAACAAGGAAGAGCTTTTGATACGTTAAATGATGAAGGTAAAGGTCAAACGAAGCATAGAAAATCAGTTTGGTCCAATCGGTTGAACTTAATAAATTGAGATCATGACTAAAGGTATAAAGGATTATGTTGAGCACATTAATGGACGTAGGTGATTATCAGAAATGTTATTTCATAAAACGAGAGCAACGAGTAATATAAACTTGTATTTTAATCAAAACCTAGGAAAAACAATTTGAAATGGTAGAATGATACAACTTTTAATATGTTTGATATTAGGATTGCTACATCTTTGACAATAGAACACTCATTCATATATCTGTCCTAAGCTCAGCCGTAACACCCTGTGAGTTTTGTATTCCTTGCCCTGTTTTAACTTAAATGTTTTTCGGCTGCAAATGAATACATATATTTTAAAATCTATGTTAAATATTTTATCGTACTGTGCCTTTTGTGTTTACACGTTTGTGAATTATATACGGTTTTGGATGATATGCTCACAAGTTAGTATGCTAGGGTCATTTAGGTACACGTGAAGTACCCTGAGGCATATAGTGTGGATACTCGGCCGTTGTAAGTTTGAATCTAGGTCTCACATCGCCTAACATAAGATTTAGGGAGATTGTGGCATATATGTATAGAACATGAAGGGGATGTTTTCCCCTGATTGCTAGTTAACCCTAGGCAAGACCCCATAGATAGGGGTGTTCAAAAATATCCGAATCCGAATCCGAATTTGAAATATCCGAAATATCCGAAGTCAAAATATCCGAAATTTCGGATATCCGAATTTTCGGATATCCGAAATTCGGATATCCGAATTTTCGGATTCGGATTCGGATATTGATATTGAACATTTTCGGATATTCGGATATCCGAAAAATATCCGAAATATATATTTTTTAAAATATTAAATTATATTTTATTTAGTTTAACATACTTTAACTTAAGAAACCCTAAATCTAAAGTTCTAAACTCCAATGTTCACTCTCTTTGCCTCTTTGGATCCCGTCGTCCTCCAAATCTCGACCCTCACTGGCTCATTGCCTTACACCACCGATTTGTAGTTTGCCATCGAGCTTGTTGCACACGGATTCGAGCTTCAAAATCGAGACATTTTTTATTTTTTTGTTGGTATTTGACTATTTAATGTACTTGTATTTGACTATTTGCTCATTTGGATGTTTATCACTAGTAATTTTAGAGATTAAATGTATTTTTTTTTAGTTTTTTTTTGTTTTGAAAATTCGGATATCCGATTCACTATCCGAATCCGTATCCGAAATTTCGGATATCCGAAATTCGGATATCCGAAATTTCGGATACGGATTCGGATACTGAAAATCAACTATCCGAAATTTCGGATATCCGAAATTCGGATATCCGGTTTTGAACACCCCTACCCATAGATTCATATTGGGCGCGGGTATTATAAAATGTTTATATGACAGGTTACGGCTCACCAACTACGTAAATTTTTTAACGTATTTCTTTTGTTAATTTTGCAGGTAAATAGGCGGTTACCAGAAAAGGGTGAGTCTTAGTGAGAATAAATTGTTAATGATGTATTATAACACTAGACTATTCCTGTCATGATAGAATAAGTTGTGTTTTAATGATTTATGGTAATATGGGACCTAAGCAATTGTTGTAATCGTTAAACTATGCTATAACTTTTATTACAAATGTTGATTAATATGTTAGGTTGTTTGTGAATTGTGATTGTGTTTATGCGTTTGGTTTATCTGTTGCTTCCGCGAGATCTGATAATGACAACCTGTCCTCAAGTATCCCCCGGTCTTGGCAGGGTGCAGTGGGGGTGTGACATTATATATGTTGCCCTCATTTCATTCACCAAGGAAACGAATCTCTAAATTTGTACCTCTAAGGTTTCTCCCATTATATAGTTAATCATGTTGAACTTTTGTTTCAGCATCTCCTTTCGACTCTCTTTCATATCCTCATTTCCTTCATAGACTTTTACCCAGGCATCTGACAAGATTTTTGCATCAGTAAATTTTTAAAGCCTTGAAGCTATTTTTAAGGAGTTAAAGCCATAGTCAATGCAACAAATGCCTTTTCATCTTTTTCAACTATGTCCCAATCCTTATCAAGATAATCCTTCTCTTGCTTACGAATATGATTTTTGCCTTCATCTTCAGTCATAGGGGTAAATGGAACCCTGAAAAATGTTCCCCATAGTTTATGGTCTACATATTTAATCTGATTGCTGAACCGATATTTCCGATCTTTAAAATTATCTCAAGAATGTAGTCTTGGAGGACATGTAGTAGTTCCAATTTGAGCATCTAAGCATTGATATAACAAAGTTTCACCAGTGAGATCCATTCCAAATAGTTGATAAAAAATTTCAAAAGCACAAAACTCAATCGAAAACCAGAAAATCAGTTGAAAACACCGATTCGGTTGAAATCGACAAATCAGTCGAAAACCCCTTGTTCGGCCAAAAACACCTATGCGACCGAAGACTCGAACTCGGTCAGAAATGTGAACTTCGTCGAAAGCTAAACTTGGTCGAAGATACTGACTCAGTAAAAAATGTAACTCGGTCGAAAACTGAACTTAACCAAAAAACCGATTTTGGAGGAGATCGAATATTAATCTTAACTATTAATTCACAGGATCTGCAGTTTAATGACTTCAAATCTTCGTTCCAATTGTAAGGACCGAAAAGCCTTCAATCCGAACCGAAATCCCTATAACACAGGCACCGAAAACCTCAGAAATTTGACTGAAACTCTTTGGAACTACAGGAACTTCACAGAAATCGTTATTTTCTTGAATCAAGATATCGTGAGAGCCTTGAAACAGTTGTTTCTTGGATTTGATGCCAACTAAAGGATCGTTTTAGTCCAAACATGATATCAAACCTTGATTAAGTGTGCGGAATCCAATCAATTGAGTGATTCAAGAAGTAGAAGCAATTATATAATAACCAAACATTGAACACCCGAAAACAAAATAAACACTTACAATGATTAACCTTCAAATTATGAATACAACTTGACAAAACAAACCTTATTCAGTTCTTGCTCTCTCAAACATGTCCCAGTAGCCAAATCCTATAATGAGAGCATACATTTGTTTATATACTCACATATGATGCGCATACACGCCCTTATGGGTCGAAACCTACTAGCCCATGAAACACTATTACAAAAACCCACTTAATACGATTAAACTAGCCCACTTTCTAATGTATAAGCCTTCTAAATCGAGATTACATTGATCATTTATTCTGTTTATCTTCAACAATATAGGCGAGTTGAATGAATCATTGAAATAGTCATTGTGTTGAGTTTGATAGACACCCTATGCACTTATGGCTGATAGGATGCTAGAATAAGAGTATTGCTTGATCATAGAGGGAGCTTAACAAAGGAGAAATGTGAAATGTAAGTCTTGAAACTACATGAAGATCATCTTGAAATCAAGTTGCAAGAATACATGAATATTTGTCACAAGTGTTGAGTATACCATCTACCAAATAAGGGGAGATTGTTAGGATTTTCGAGACCGAGACATTTTGATTTGGTTAGATGTGATTGTTACATAACGGGCCATTTGTTATAAACCGTCTTGCAACACGGTGAAGATCATGAAGACTCTTTACATAACTAACCAAAGACCGAAACGAGTGAATTAGTTATCAATTGCTATATTATTTATGTCAATTGTCCACTAGTTGTGCTATTTACTAGTTTTGGCATTGGCAGTTAGTATATATATTAGACATATCCCATGGAGGATAGCATGCATATATGACCGTTTGAGAGAGTTTCTTTCATGGATATTTGAAGTTGTAAGGGTTCACAAATACACTTATTCGTCAGGCCCGAGTATGAGTGGACTAGGTATATTGTAAGCATTCGATTATCAATATAATCCTACTATCTTTATGTTCTTCATATCTATGTTCTTGTTTGCTCACTATCATCACATCTCACACACTATCAATGTTCATATCTAGGTGTTCATTTGTTATACTCAAAAGGGTGCACAAAGATCTCGATCCACTTCCGCACGCGTCATGATTAGGCTACCACCTCGGTATTACATATATTTCAAGGTAGGTTTATTTACCCATGTGTTACACATGATTGAAAAATGATATAGTTAATAAGTTTTTGTATGTATTTATTATAACTTGTGAACATATTTTAGTAACTTAAATAGATACAACTATTTTATATCGAGTGACATATGACTAAAATTAAATAACATATGGATTAAGTTAATAGTTAACATATTCTTACCATCACTTAAAAAAATGTTTGCAAAACCGTTTTTGAATCAATAATCAGCTCACACAACAAATCAAATGGAAGTTTTAGATCTAGAACTTGTTTTGACCAAAAATTACATGCTAGAATTAAGTGTTCAAATTAGTTTGTGAGGTTAAGTATCCAGGATGCACGTATGTGCAAAAAGTTAAGAAAACGGTTAAGTTGAGTATAAATTACGTAAATATGCAAATCCAAGTCACAACCAAAAATACACCAGGATGCAAAGGATAACACCAGGCTTTATATGAGGAAAAACCCTTAATCCTTAGATGTCTCTAAGGATTGTCGGCATAAAAAACCTCGGGTGACGATAACACATGTGACTAACTATTATTTCACTGAAAAATGTAAACTACAGAGTGTTGTGGCTTTGCTGCATGAGTGAGTGAGTACAAGTGTATGTAAGAGCACAAGAGTCCCGTAAATGGTCCTATGCCACTCCTATTTATAATCAAAATATTCGAAAAAACGTCCTATATTGATGACGGCTCCTTTGCGGCCGTTGTAGGACTTGGTCTTGCTAATTTTCCGGGATTTGAGGTTAATCGTGCAGTTAAAGCTTGCCTTGCCCACAAAGGCATTGATTATGAACTCCGTAACCAAAAATGGCCTTCATAGCATTGACTTCAGCTGATATCTCAGGATTTTCTCCCGGTCTTTAGTTGAATCAGTCCTTGTGAACATTGGAGAGAAGTCCTGCACTCATTAAACATATTACAAACATGGATTAGTGTAATCATTAGTATTCGGCATGCCTGGCTAATCCAGGATGTTTTTACTATTCCAGGATGCTAAAACTGTCCAGGATGATCCCATTGTCCCAGGATGCTTAAACTGTCCACGATGCTAAGAAGTCTCCAACATGATTCATCTACGCAATGATGCTACGACTGTCCAGGATGTTTGACCAGAATTCGGGCCCTAACAATGTGGATAAGATCTACATCTATAAAAAACAAATCATTTTATCCTCATCTATTATCCTGATTCTTGTGTTTACTTATGATGGAAAAAATAGTATTTTAGGCTTGCTAGAGGTTGTTTTCCAATGTAAACAAATTTTCTTTTTAAGCGGCTTATTAGGCAGCACAAATGCTTCAATAACTACATCTTGGGATACGCAGGTGGTTTATCCTGGTTACGAGATCATGAATGTTTTCATTATGCTTTATATCTTGTATTGTTGCGTCCCATAATCCCGAGGGGTGGTATTCTTCCTGGTTAGTGACTTTAAATTATCTTAAGTGATTATCGAGTGTCCTACGAAACAAGAAACACCGTTATCCTCTACACGAAGGGCCCCGAAGGGGGTCTTCGTGACCAAGCTCTGGCGTGAGAGTAAGAGAATGTTCGTCGGAGATATGTCGGAAAGTATTGAGAGAGTTATGGAGAGGAGTGAACTTAAAATTTTTCCCGGCTTACCTTCCTCTTATAGTGGAAATCGTCATGCCCGCATTTAATGCTGCAGAGAGCATTTAATGCTCTGAACGTGCATCTGCTCCATCCAACAGGAAAGTCTATTCGTACGGAAGCCCTTCCGTGACCCAGGAACCCGTCGCTGGCTCCCATCGTCCTTTGGGGCCGTCACATCACCGCTCGCCTATTCCCGAGGCCGGCGCTAGTCCTATCCTATCGGATTTGTACCTTTGAGGAATATTTTAATTACTTTTGTTCTCACGCAGGCCCTTTCGCCCAGATGCTTCTCCTTCAAGCTTTGGTTGTGTCTTTCTTTGATTCTCTATTCGTCTCTAAGGCCATTCGTGGGTATATCCAATAAAGTCCCCCTAGTCTATAGTTCATTCGAGAATCAAAGGTGAAGAATACTAGAGACTCAATTCGGACGGGCCTTCTCTAATTTGCGACCCTTCCGCGTCTTTAGTTTCTAAGGGCCTTCTGGCTTCTCTTTTACCCTGACGTTTTTTTCCTTTTTAACAGCTGTAAACATGTTTGGTGGTTGAGGGCAGTTTAGTTGTCAGGTCGGACACGTGTCCCTATGGGAGTAAATCCTGAATCTCATAGTTTTTCCTCTTATTTATTAACCGTCTAAAGGGGTTATCACTTTTCTTCTGCAACTGTCGGGGATTTTCTGCACTTTCTGCCATTTTTCACAGGTTAGTGGTTTTTTTGTTGTCGGAATGTATCGATCTGACTTGTTTTCTATTGCGTCCGTCCTAACGGGAGGTGAGCTTGTGGCATTTATCAAGGAGTTCGACCTTCCCTTGACTTTGAACCCTAGGGTTCCGTTTCCGGAAGATCGTGCCGGGGTGACGCCTAATCGAGTAACAATTTACACTTCGACTTTTCGTCAGTGCAATGTCCGATATCCTTTGTCCCCCTTCTTAGTTTCTGTACTTAAGAGTTATGGGTGTCATTTTTCGCAAATGCATCCTATTGCTTTTTGTAAGATCATTCACTTCGAAGTTGCCTGTTTGTCGCTTTCTGGTCAGCCTTCCATTCCCCTGTTTCACGAATTTTACAAAATCCATTGGGATGGGGATTGGCTAACCTTTGAGAAGCGCCGTGCCCCCAAGTACCCTAGTTGCACCAATCACATCTTGAATTGTGTTCACGATTGGAAAAACAGTTATTTACTTGTTTCGTATCCGTTATAGCTAGATTGTGTAGACGATCCAACGTTCACGACTTTTCAATATCAGACTTAGATGATTTCAAGTTCGGGATATGGTACTTAGAAAGGTGCTTCAGAATACTATCAATCCTGCTGATGGGAAGTTGGCACCCAAGTGGGAAGGCCCATACTTAATATATTATGAAGAAGGAAAAGGGGCATATAGATTGGTATATATGGATGGAGAATGTTTTGGTAAAAAATTATGCAAGTAAATTAAGTAACCAAATTCGTTTGTGAGGTATGGTACCCTGGATGTAAGTTTTACGTAAATCAAGTTTATAAGTAAAAATCCAAGGTTGGATGGAAATGTATGGAAACACAAACAATTACTTCCCTGAATGCAACTAAGGACAGTGAGATTTGAAAGGGGGAAAAGCCCTTAATCCTTGAATGTCTTCAAGGATTGCCGACATAAAAAACCCCATCGGCTTTGATAACACACGTTGCCTATTTATTGCCAAGTTAAAGTATCGAGTATAAGTGTTTGCGGCTTGATAACTGTTTTGGTCAAAAATTCACTTAGGAATCCTGTATTCCAAACTTAGATTGTGAGGTAGTGTGCTTAATGATCAAATGAGCAGATAATCCAAGCTAGGATGATGACACAAGGATTTAGCGAGGAAAACTCCAGAATCCTTTGAGTTTCCTCTAGGAATCCTGGATAAAAACCTCGGGTGCCGGCCGAAAAACCGCCACCTAGTCAATATTATTGATAATCAAACTGTTCGTTACAACGGGTTGGAGGTTTGATCGATCAGGACTAAGTGGTACAATGATTTGAATTCGTAAGTGAGCTAAAGTGCGTATATTGTGTGTGTTCCTATTGATCGAATCCTCGTTTATATAATAAACTAACTACTAACTAACTATCCGGGATTCTCGGGATCTCTTCTCCCCACTTCTCTTGACCGTTGAAGGAGGTTCGACCCACTCTACCACGTGCAAGTTAGTTAAGACCAAGTCTTCAGGAGGTAGTTAAACTCTTTAACATTCCTGAAAACAAATAAAACACATGGCAAAAATAAAGGTTAGTCGATAATAAATATTCAGGATACCTGACTGGACGGGATTCCCAAACTGTAGCGAGATTCCTGATCTTATGTCGCTTTTCTGTGAGCATCCTGAAATCGACCCCTAACAATTGCCCCCGAATCTCGGCTTCCTGTGGATAAGATTTACAGCTGGCGAGATTCGTTTAAACCTAGAAGTTCACGGCGTGATCACGGTAAAAGCAGTTATGATGGGACGTTTTTTTCTGCGTCCGACTGATGGGATAGCCATCATTACTTTTCTTTAAATACAAGATCCTGAGATCATAACTTCACCATCTTCTTCCAAATACCCTTTCGAGCTTCTTCGACATTCCAGGTCAGTTTCTTCTTTTCTTCTTCGGTTTCCTTTCGCTTTACTTAATTCCGGCAATGGCGAAGAAGAACACTCGTACCGCTGCTGCTTCCTCCTCGTTGAACATCGAGGATTTCGTCGATCAGGGAATTCTTCCTTATAACGAGGAAGAAACCTGCAATTTCTCCGACAGCGACATCCGTCAGTTGAAGGAGTCCGGCCTTTTCCCGCAGTCGGCTGTCATTCGGGGTTTCGATTCCCGGCTGAAGGCCGATTGCATGTCTAAAACTTGGGTTTGCTTTCTCTACTACCCTTTTCTTCTCGGAATGTCTTATCCCTTTCCGGCCATTGTAAACGAGTTTTTCAAAATCACCGGCCTCTCCTACTCCCAAACAATGCCGATGGTATGGAGGATCCTTTTCTCTCTTGATAACTTGAACAATTCCCGGAGGCTTGAGATGGGGATTCCTGAAGTTTGTGCTGCCTACAACTTGAGAACCCACGGGTTCAGTCGCTTCGTTCTTCAAGCCCTCTCTTCCTATTCCCAATTGATTCCTCGTGCGTCGCACAATGATCACGATTGGAAAAGAAAATTCTTTTTTGTCAAACGTGAATCCATCGTTGGGGTTGATTTATTGCCGACGAAGTGGGTTTTGAAGGGTAGGAAATTGATTCACACATTGTATTCGAGTTTCTCTGAATTTTGCTAACGAGTTTTTAATGTTTCTTGCAGCTCCCAAATTTTCTGATCTTGTGGAAGTGACCGAGGAAGCTGTAGAGAGGACCGCCTCTTTCCTGGAAATCCCACCTGCTGATAGAACCTTCGCCATTGAGAGTGCCAACAGCGAGCAAAGCTTCTCAATCGATCATTCAGAAGCTGTCATGTCTGGTACGTATTTGAACTTCTCGAGTACATGCTTCGAATTAAGCTTCCTAATCCCGATTGCTTTCTTTATTTCATGCCAGCAGCTCCCAAGCCTACAACTGGATTCTCCCTGGATGATCTGACCTCCTACCTGGATATGAAGGAGGAGAAGCCCGAGCCCCTGACCAGCATCCGGCCTCCCGCTACCAGGGCCAAAACAGCTTCCTCCAGCAGGAAGAGGAAGGGTTCGGAGGGTACCGTGTTCTTGGAGAGCTTTGATGGACTGAGCCCCGCAGAGACTGGCAACAAGCTTCTGAGCCTGCATACAACGACAAAACTGGTAAGTGTAAACATAGGATTCTCATACCTTAGCGGCGTCCGGCAAATGGTTGAGATTCCTAATTGATTTCACTGTCTTTCTTTCACAGGGCATCGAGCAGCTTAGCGCTGCGTGTATTGAGGCTGAGACTAAGCTAGCAGTAGTCCAAAAGAAGCTTGATGAAGCAAGGGACACCATCCGTATCCAAGGTGAGATAGCTGAGGGCAAAAACCGTGATTATGAGCGTAAGATGAGGGAGCGGGAGCTGAGGTTCCAGGTGGCCGCGCAGGTGGAGGATGCCATCTCGAAGCAGTCGGCTGCTCGCAGCGTGCTTCAAGCAATGCCGAAGATGGCAGCAGAAGCTCATGCTGAGGGGGTTACTTGCTCGAAATGGACGGTGGACGCCTAGAAGCTATCTTTGGAGAAGCTGGAGAAGGCTGGAAAGCCGGCTAGTGAGGATAAGCCTCCTGTGATTGAAGCTGCTGGTGCTGATGCGGGTGAAAAGGGGAAGTCTGTGGAGAAGGCAGACGAAGAAGATGCTGGCGAGAAGCTGGAGTTTCCCGAGAAGGCGATGGGCGATGAAGATAATGCAACGGTCTGAGCCCTCTTTTTTAGTCTGTAGTTTGTTTTGGTGATGTGTATGTCTTCAAACAATTTCTTTTCCTTGTCTTTGCTGAAACAATACTAGAACAAGTAACAAACAACAATGGTAGGGATACTGGTGGAAGGATCTTGTGTTTACAAGACGAAACCAAGATTCCTAAAACAATCTTTTGACCTTCGAGCTTCTCAAGTGGAGGGATCCTGAGGTTTTCAGGACGAAGCTTGAGAAGCTCAAAACCTTTAGTAGTTATAAATAATATCAGTATCTTTTGGCTTCTCGTGTTGCGTTATGTATTGAAATTTCCATAGATAGGATTAGTTTACAAAAATTATCAAGAAGCTTAAAAATGACTTATAAGTTGAAAAACCATTAAGAATTTAAATGATTGAATAAGTTAGGATTCAAGTTAACAAAAACTTAAGTTACCTTTCCTCTATAATTTACCTCAATCGACTTCTCGATTCAAACAATTATCTCTTCTTTCACCTTGTTTGGGATTCTTACGGGAATCCTGAATACACTTTTCTCGGCACTCGTCTCAATTTCCTCTAGAACCTGAAACAATCTTAAGAAGCTCCTTGGCCTCCGGCCGAAGCTAACGTTTCCGAGAGTAAGTTAAGTTTAAAAATAAGCTGGGGATAAACCCGGGATTTTTGGGACTAAGCCAAAACTGGGGACAAGCCCGATGAACTTGGGACTAAGCCAAAACTAGGGACAAGCCCATACGTATGTGACATGAAAATGTCAAAACCTTAGATAACACGTCAGTGTTATAAACCTTGAGAATCCTCCCAGCAGCCTCCAGTGACAAGATTGTAAGCCACCCCTGGAGTGGACTGGTCCGGCCACCTTTAGCATACTGGGGGACAACGTGCGCTACTGGCGAGGGTCGTGCGCTACTGACGATTACCCAAACTTAGGAGAGGAGTCATCCTCTCAAACCTTAGAAGGTGTGCGGGACACCTTAAACGTAGGAGAGGGGGCCAACCTCTAACTGGGGATATACCCAAAATTCTCTAAGATTCTCAAAATATGCAAAACACTCAACGCTTGGTGAGGGGTGGGTGTTAGCTTAGCTAACACCACTCCGATGCTTAAGTCAGTAATATGTCGTAAAAATAATAAGAATGAATTGAAATAGGATTAGTATACATACCTTGGATTATTTACACAGTGAGGATCCCGGGGATTCCGCCTGAGATTCTCAATGGGATTCTTACAAAAAATATGCTTTAAGATGAATGGCATTCTAAGCTCTTGGTAGAGGTTCTCCTTCCATATTCACCAAACGGTATGCCCCTTTTCCTTCTTCAGAATCTACAAGGTAAGGGCCCTCCCATTTGGGTGCTAACTTCCCGTCCGCAGGGTTGGTAGTATTTTGGAAAGCCTTCCTCAAGACCAAGTCACCTACTCGGAATCTTCTTAACCTGGTATTCTTGTTACAAGATTTCGCTATCCGCTGTTGATAAGATGTCATGCGGATTCTGGCCATATCTCTGAGCTCCTCAACTGTTTCGAGATCCTGAAGGAGATTCTGGTTGTTGGTTTCAGGATCCTGGCAGTTGACTCTGGCTGCCGGGAATACCATCTCTGTAGGGATCACAGCTTCTACCCCAAACACTAACGAGAATGGCGTTTGGCCAGTAGCATTCTTAGGTGTAGTTCTGTCTGCCCAAAGGACAAACGGCAGCTCCACAGCCCATTTACCTTTCTTGGAGCCCAACTTCTTCTTGAGATTGTTTATGATAATTTTATTGCTGGATTCTGCCTGCCCATTAGGCTGAGGGTGGACAGGTGTTGAAGTGATCATCTTGATGCCCCAGCTTTCACAAAAGTTTGTTGTTCTCTTGCCTATAAACTGGGAGCCATTATCGCATATGATCTCTGCCGGAATCCCAAATCTGGTGAGGATGTTTCTTTTGATGAAGGATATCACTTCTTTCTCTCTTACTTGAACATAGGCTTCTGCTTCAATCCATTTGGAAAAGTAATCCGTCATGGCAAGCATAAACACTTTTCCTCCGGGAGCCTTTGGCAGCTTACCCACAATATCCATGCCCCACTTCATAAACGGCCATGGGGATACTATAGGATGCAGATGCTCAGCGGGTTGATGGAGGATATTGCCATGCCTTTGACAAGCATCGCATTTCTGTGAGAAGCTCGCAACATCCTTCTTCATAGTTGGCCAATAATATCCGAACCTGAGAACTTTAGAGAACAGTGCCCTGCCCCCGGTATGGTTCCCACAATCTCCACTGTGGATGTCTTCAAGCACCTCTAGAGCTTCTGACTTCTCTAAGAACCTTAAGTAGACACCTGCAAGAGATCTTCTATATAGGATATTATCAATTATAGTATAGGGTACTACCTTTGTGCGAAAAGCTCTGGGGTTTTCGTCCTTGGGAATCTCCCCATCTTTGAGATACTTCTGGATCGGGTAGGTCCAGGACTCTTGAGCATCTTCAGGATTCTCAACATCTGCGCCTGCATTATCGTAAACAGCCTAAGCTTCCTGTAGAGCTATCGCTGGCGTCAAGATGTGAGTTATTAGAATTTTGACATCCTCAGGGATCCTGAGCGATGAAGCCAAGTTTGCCAAAGCATCGGCTTCTGCATTATCTTCTCTTGGTACCTGCGAAATGCTAAAATTTTCGAAAAATAGAGATAATTTTTTTAACAATCTCAAGATATTTGATCAGATTCTCCCCTCTTACTGCATAGGAGCCATTAAATTGGTTAGTTAATAAGAGAGAATCAACAAACACTTGTATAGATAGGATTCCCATATCCCTAGCCAGCTGTAATCCAGCAATTAAAGCTTCATATTCAGCTTCATTGTTGGTAGCCTAGAATTTGCAGGATATGGATAGAGGTATTATGTCCCCCTGTGGCGATTTTAGCAGGATTCCTAGCCCTGTTCCTCTGACATTTGAGGATCCGTCAGTATAGAGGATCCAGTCTGCCTTGAGCTTCTCAAGCTGCTGGA
Organism: Deinandra increscens subsp. villosa; assembly: GCA_039602395.1. Classification (NCBI taxonomy): domain Eukaryota; kingdom Viridiplantae; phylum Streptophyta; class Magnoliopsida; order Asterales; family Asteraceae; genus Deinandra; species Deinandra increscens. Next base: position 19,511,037 of record JBCNJP010000023.1, read on the forward strand.
CTTCCTTTTCAACTTCTGGTTCAATGTCACTGTTGAAATCCGCCACAAAGTCAGCTAATGCTTGGGACTTGATTGCTCTTCTTGGTTCATACTTGATGTCATAGGCACTCAGCTTGACCGCCCACTTAGCCATCCTTCCTGACATTTCTGGCTTCCTGAGAACTGCCTTAATAGGATAGTTAGACATCACAACTATAGTATGGGTTTCAAAATAATGTCTGAGTTTAGTGGAAGCCATTATAAGAGATAAAATTAACTTTTCAAGATGAGAATACCTGGATTCTGCGTCTAGCAGAGTTTTACTTACATAATATACCGGATGCTGCTGATTTTGATAGTCTTTTACTAGGACTGCACTGATTGAGCTTCCGGAAACAACGAGATATAAATACAGCGGCTCCCCATTTTCTGGTTTCATTAACAACGGGGCTGCTGACAGGTAGCCTTTTAGGCACTTCAGAGCTTCTTCATGCTTCTCAGTCCACTTGAATTTCTTATATTTCCTCAGGATATCGTAGAAATCCTTGCTTTTTTTCTAAGGATCTTGAAATAAACCTGTTGAGTGCTGCGATTCTCCCTGTCAACCTTTGTACTTCTTTAACATTCGATGGGGACTTCAAATTTAGGATCGCTTTGATCTGCTCTGGACTTGCTTCGATCCCTCTTTCGGTAACCATGTAACCTAGGAATTTTCCAGCTCGCACCCCAAAGTGGCACTTAGAGGGGTTGAGCTTCATGTTATACTGATCAATGATATCGAAGGCCGTTTGGAGATCCCTGACATGATCTTCAGCTTTTTTGGATTTCACTACCATGTCATCTATGTAGACTTCCATCGTGTCCCCCAGTTGCTCTTTGAACATCATATTAACGAGCCTCTGGTAGGTAGCACCTGCATTTCTCAAACCAAAGGGCATAGCAGTGTAACAATATATACCTGTTGGAGTCATAAAAGTTGTATGCTCCTGATCGCATGGTTCCATCTGAATTTGTTGGAATCCTGCTGAAGCTTCCATGAAGGTGAGCATCTCGTGGCCAGCCGTGGCATCTACCATTGCGTCGATATGGGGGAGTGGAAAAGGATCCTTAGGACATGCCTTATTCACGTCTGTGTAATCGATACAAACTCTCCACTTTCCATTCTTCTTCTGGACCACCACCACATTTTCTAGCCACCTAGGATATTTGACTTCTCTGATCATCTTCGTTTTAAGAAGCTTGTCAACTTCCTCTTGGATGATTATATTCTTCTCTGGAGCGAACTTCCTCCTTTTTTGCTGTATAGGCCTGAAAGAAGGATCTAAACCCAGTTTATGAGTAATTACATGTTTAGGGATACCTGTCACATCTTCATGCTTCCAGGCGAAAGTTGAAGTTCTAGCTCTGAGAAGCTGGAATAATTCCTGCTCAACATTTGTTGGGATGCTTGTTCCCACGAGCACCTTGATTTCAAGATTCCCAGGGTCTAGAGGCACTTCTTTGACTTCCAGCTCCCTGTCCTCCTGCACTTCAGGTGCCTTTTTCTGTAATTGCTATCCCTTCGTCACCTTAGTGGTGTTCTTCATCGAAGTTGAATAACAGTTCTTAGCGTCCTGCTGGTCGCTTTCAATTCTTACAACTCCCCAAGGCGTAGGAAGCTTGATACATTGGTGATAAGTTGAAGGGACTGCCTTCATCTCGTGAATCCATGGCCTGCCAAGAATAATATTGCAACAAGAGAGAGAATCTATAACACAGAATTTTTGCATAGAGTTTACCCCCTCTATATATACCGGCAGCCTGATATCCCCAACGGTGCTTTTAGTTTCACCGCTGAAGCCAACTAGGACTGAGGATCTTGCAACTATTTCAGTTTCTGGGATCCCCATCTTTTTGAGTACATCAAGACGGATTATGTTTACTGAGCTTCCATTATCAATCAGGATCCTGCGAACAAAATGGTTAGCAATATATAAAGTAACCACAAGACTATCAGATGAGGATCCTGAACATGAGAACGGTCACTCTCATCAAAAGATATTAGTTTGTCCTGAGTTAGGGTGGACGTCCGGACAGGTCTGTCACCCTGTTCAGATTTGGACTCCTTAGCATGCTTATTGGCTGAGGAATACAAAGTGCCGCAGATGTCTGAGCCTCCTGAGATGAAGTTGATTATCTGGACATCCTGTGGTGGAGAAGCTGCTCTCTGAGGCACCTTGTCGGCTTCCTGAGTCTTGACCTTCTTTCTGCCTATCAATTCTTTAAGATGGCCCTTGCGGAGTAGATAGCTGATTTCCTTTCGGAGTGCTATACATTCGTCTGTTAGGTGGCCAAAATCTTCATGGAAGGCACACCACTTGGTCTTGTCTTTCCAGGATCCTTGCTTGGTATCCTTCCTGGGCCATCTCGCTTTTTCACCTACATCCTGCATAGCACACATCAAACCACCAATATCAAGGGAAAAACAGTATTCAGATACCTTAGGATACTCCTCATCGTCATCGTCTTGGTCAACAGCATTGACTTTGTGATTTTCCGGTTTGGAATATGGACGAGATCTATACGGCTTCCCGGGGGATTCCGCCTTCTTGCTGTTGGGATCATATTTTAGGAACCTCCAATCTTTGGTGGATCCTCTTGTCATCTTCCAAACGGATAAATCTCAAGGCTCTACTGCGTACTTCGTCAAGGTTCCTGCAAGGAGCCATGACAAGGTCATCATAAAAACGTGAATCTTTGGAGAGCCCCATTTTAAAGGCTTCCACGGCTGCTTCCATATCCAGATTAGGAATCTCAAGAGACTCTCGTCCAAATCTGGAAATGTATTTGTTGGGCTAGATTTATTTAAGGCATGAACATTTGTTAATGGGCTAGTTTGTAATTGTTTTGGGCTTAATCTAGTTTAGTTAATAGGCCATGTGGGCCGATTTCTTGTTTATGATTGGGCTAGATTAGTGTTTATGATTGGCCTTGTAATCACATGAGGTGGTATAAATACCACCTCATGGTTATGTTTATGACTAAGCTTCCTATTTTACAATTTACGATTTCTTCTTGCTCACAAGTGTTTACGATCAGCCGTGGTTGCTTCATAGTAGACGGATTTCCATTCAAGATTCGATCTTTCTCTAAGATCTAATCTCTTCATCTACTATTTTCTTGAATCAATCTCTCACGAGGATTCCGCACTCGTGTTAGATCATTATATCGTGTGTTTGGGAGATTTCCGGACCTACAATTGGTATCAGAGCCAAGAATCTTAGATTCGAGGCTCTCACGATATAGATTCGAGTGTTTTCTGGGTTGGTGTTCGTGTTTCTGTTGAAGATTTGAAGATTCGAGGGTGTTTTTGGTGTTTCCGATCATCGCTGCTGCTGTGTTCTTGGAGATTTGAGGGTTTCGACTGAGCCGTTTGAAGATTTGCATCGGATATCATGTTTCCGATTCAAGATCTGCTTTTTACGTGTTTACGATCGAGCAAAGTGAGATTACGACTGTACTTCTTAGTCGTAATTGACGTTTACGATATTGGTTGGATCGGTCATAATCGACGGTTTACGACTTTGTTGCTGATCGGGAACAGGTGTTTACGATTTTCGGGGTCGTAATCGGCTATCGTAATCGGGTTTACGATACAGTGAGGCGGTTTGGTGTTTGCGATTGTGACGTGTAATCGGAATCGGTGATTACGATCGTAATCAGTTCCCTTGAATCGTAATCAGGTGTGTTTAATCGTAATCAAGGTTTTTGGACGTTTGGACATTAGGTTTAAGTTTCCCAAGCTATTGAAATGGACTTTGAGCCGAGTATGTACCAGAAATTGGACTTCGAGATCGGATCTATAACTCGTCCGCCAAGACTAACTTCAGCGGATAATTTCTTAGAGTGGAAATACAGATTCGAAAATCATTTGAAGAGTGTGGATCTGAGGTTATGGAGGGCTGTTGTGAATGGACCGTTTACACCTACTCACGCAACAGGAACAAATGCAGGGAAGGAGAAGAAAGAAGACGAGTATGATGATGATGACTGGGAGAGGTGCAACAAGGCTGAGAGGGCATTTGCGATAATGACTATGGCCCTAACTCCAGATATTGCTCAAGGGTTCAAACACTGCAAAACAGCAAAGCAACTGTGGAATGCTTTGATTGTTGCTTATGAAGGGAATCCTGATATTAAGGCTAGTCGGAAGCAGATGTTGAAGCAGAAGTTTAACTTGTTCAATCATATTCAAGGTGAATCATTTGAAGCTCAAGTTCAGAGGTATGTGTCACTGATGGCAGAGATGTCAAGTTATGGAGTGGAGCCGGATACTGAAGACAAGAATTTGAAGTTGCTGAACAGTCTGCCTAAATCTTGGAACACCAATATATCTATCATCAAAGACAACAATAGACTGAGTGAAGTGACTTTGGATGAATTAATCAACAAGCTGAAATCCAAAATGATAGATGATAAGCAGAGAGAGCTGAACCACATAAGTTCTCTAAGTCTGGCTGGAAAGTTGAATCAGGCTTTGCTGTCGGAAGAAGTTGAGGGTAAGCATGAAGGAAAGTTTACAGGGAGTGGATCAAGCTCAGCTCCAATGTCTAATGCTTTTGTAGCACAGCCTCAAGGTAGTTCAAGCGGAGGTGTCAACTCTGGAGATATCAATGATCCTAACTTTGCCCTTGGTATGGGTTTCATGAACAGCTATCATGCCCTTGTGGCCGGGAATCTTGTGCCTGCTGATATGGTGGCTGGTGATCTTAATCAGATAAATCCTGAGGACGTGGAGATGCTGGATGTCTCTTGGCAAATGGCCATGGCTGTCTTCAGAGCCAAGAAATTTATGGCCAAGACGGGAAGGAACGTCTGGAAGGATCAGGACAAGATCAGAATGGGGTTTGACAAGTCGAAGCTGAGGTGCTATAATTGTGATGAGTATGGTCACTTTGCCAGGGAATGCACGAAGCCCAAGAAGGAAAGAGCTGAAGAAAAGAAGGTTGCTGAAGTGAAAGGAAAGGGAGAAGCCAGGGCACTGGTGGTTCAGGAAGGTGGTGGTTATGACTGGAGTTCACAGATGAAGGATCTTAGTTTGACACATGCTTTGATTGCTGCTGCGGAGAAGGATAATGAAGAAGATCATGCCTTTGTGGTCACTGATGAAGGAAAGTCTGAAGAGACTCAGATAGAAGACAAGGAAGCATTCGTTGCTGATGCTGAAAACCTAAAGGTATGTTCTGATCCCACTTGTGCTCGTATTATTCCTGGTCTTAGACAAATCTGTAAGAATTATCAAATAGAATTGTTTGAGGTCAAGTGTGAGAGGAGCTCATTTAAGGGTAGATGGGTAAAAAATGAGGAAAAGGTTAAGGCACAAAAGCTAGATATAGTGAAGTACCAACAGATAGCAACTGAGAAATCTATCCTGTATGATAATGCCAAGTTAGAAATAGCTGACCTTAGAAAACAGGTAGATGAATTGACTCATAAGACTAATGAGATGCAAGTTCAGTTAGATATGAATCAATTGAGAAACAAGAGAATGCTTCAGGCAGGTAAAGAACTATCTCAGGCTGTTATTTGTGGACAAGTAGGGAAACACACACCAGGATTTGGGTCAGAAAAGTCTGACAAGTCCTTGGCCGCAAATGTTATAATTCCCCCACCTATCCCTAGAGATATCATAGGAATGCTCTATGAGGAGGACCAGGTAGATAGAACTAGCTCAGGTTATCATGAAGCAGGTCCTCCTATAGATAGCTTGTTGGTTGGTGTGACCCCTATGACAGAAGTAGAGAAAGAACAGGAGAAACTTGGCTTATATGGGACGGGTAGTCAGAACAATGTAGTTGACCTCACAAATGAACCAGGTTCTTCCCAGGAATCTTTAAACAATAATGTTAGTTCTTCTAATGTTTTTGTTACATGTGCAGATGTTGTAGGCATTGAAGATGTTTCCGGGGAGGATGCTGAATGCTTGAGGGTCAATGAGTGTCACGAGTCTAGTTGTTCTGTTTCTAGTTTACCTAAGGATGACATTCTGGCACCTGTGTCAGAACTTGAATCATCCAAGTCCAATCAAATTGTCTTGTTAAAACATGTTTCTAATCCTAATGAAGTTGTTAGTTCTTTTAAAATGCGTGTTCCTAACACAAAGATTGGCCGTGAGTCTAAGCCCAACGACTTCGTTCCGTATCCCCAGGTTGTGTCAACTTATGATAGAACTGACAAATCAAAATCTGAACAATTTTGTTTAATAACACAACCTGAAAAACATTCAAAACGTGTGATACACAAATGGGATGATCAACCGGAATGGAAGTCGTCTTACCCAAGACGCTCATATTTGTGTAGCAACGTCAATGGGCCTAGACAAATGAATTGTTTTCAATGTGGTCAACCAGGTCATTTTGCTGCTAATTGTATGAACAGACCCTATGAGCCATATTATCCGCAGAACAAGCGGACAATTATGCTTGAGAAAATGATGAGGGGTGAGAACAGAACTCAAAAGCAGCAAGCATCGTCACAGGGGAAGCAAAGTTCTGAACCAATGAAGACTCAACAGTCTAAGGTTCTAAACACAAAGGCCCCAGTGACGAAGCCTGTCAATGAAAGGAGAGATGTGGGCCAAACTTCCAAACCTGCTTATGCAGCTAAAGGAGTTTTCAACAAACCTAATAAAATGAAAACAAAACCTTTTGAGAAACAAGTGCCAAAAGTCAATCAGGCTGCTAAACCTAAGGGTAAAGCAGTTATAGAACAACCAAAAGTTGTCACTCAACCAAAACAAATGGTTTATACCAAATTAAAACTTGAGTGGACACCGATTGTCAAAACAAAAGGTAAAAAGGCCACATCTCCTCCAAGGAAAGTTTCACCCACAAAGAACTCTGCTAGTAGCTCTAACTCCCAAAAACAACCAAATTGGAAACCAAAAGTTCATGCTAAAATTTTAAATGAACCCGAATCAAAAGCAGGAATGTCTTTCAAGATGGTTAATTACATTGACTCCAAGGGAGTGCCCAGATCTGTTATGACCTGGGTACCTGACTCTAACTGATTTATGATTTATGTAGGGACAGCCGAGAAGATCTGTCAACAATCTCTGGTATGTTGATAGTGGTTGCTCCCGACATATGACCGGAGATCTGTCTCTGTTAGATGAGGTGGAAGACTTCAATGGAGGAAGTGTTTCTTTTGCTGGAGGTGTGGGTGGAAGAATTACAAAGAAAGGGGTTGTGAAGAACGGGAGTCTGACTTTTTCAGATGTGCATTATGTAGAGGAGCTGTCCCACAGCTTGCTGAGTGTGTCACAGATATGTGATCGGGAATACTCAGTGATGTTCAACAGCAAGGAATGCATCATTCTTATGCCTGGTGTAGAAATTCCTGAAGAATGTATCTTAATGCGTACACCAAGGCACGGGAATTCTTATCAATTGAACATGGGAAAGCCTCCAACATCTGAAGCAGCTTGTCTAATTTCAAAGCAGACTGAGAATCTTGCATTGTTGTGGCATCGTCGTCTGGGACATGCAAACATGAAGAATCTATCCAAGCTGGCTAAAGGAGAGCATGTCAGAAATCTTCCGATCAAAGACTTCTCATCAGTGGAGAAGTGTGTGGCTTGTGCTAAGGGGAAGCAGCACAAACTGCCACATCGTCCAAAGGTTACAAATTCTGTCTCTTCTGTGCTTCAACTCTTACATATGGATCTTTTTGGCCCTATGCAGGTACAAAGCATCAGCAAGTTTTCATACTGCCTTGTGATAGTGGACGACTACTCGCGATTTACTTGGGTCTTCTTCTTATCAAACAAGTACGAAACTCCAGCCCTTGTGAAGCAGTTTGTTACTCTTATTGAAAATCAGCTGAGCAAAAGAGTGAAGGCTATCAGATCTGACAATGGGACGGAATTCAAAAATGCTGAGCTAAATATGTTTTGTGGTGAAAAGGGGATTGAAAGGCAGTTCAGTGCTCCTTACACGCCTCAGCAGAATGGAGTTGCCGAAAGAAGAAACAGGACACTCATTGAAGCCGCCAGAACAATGATGTGTGAGGCAAAATTACCAATCTTCTTTTGGGCAGAGGCCGTGAATACAGCTTGTTATGTACAAAACAGAGTTCTTCTGAACAAGCGTCACGAGCAGACTCCATATCAAATCATTTATGGGGAGAAACCGAAGGTGGGTTATTTCAAGACGTTTGGGTGTCCGTGCACGGTGCTGATTCAGTCCGATGTAGGGAAATTCGAAGCGAAGGCCGATGAATGCTATTTTGTGGGTTATTCAGCAAATAGTGCTTATCGTGTGTACAACAAAACCACCAAGGTAATCATTGAGGCATTCAATGTAGATTGGATGGAGGACAATCCTACGGATGCGGGAGCTGGACCTGATTGGATCTTCGACTATGGATCATTGTTTGAGGGATTTAATTTCTCGAATGTTTTCCACAATTTGGGCGAAGAAGAAGACATTGTAGCTCCTAGTGCAGATGTAAGACCTCATGTGGATAGAGCATCAGCTGAATCTTCTCGAAATGCAAATGCTGATATTCCAGAATGTTCAGGAACACGTGATGCTCCAGTGGATTCTCAAGGCTCAGGTATGTCTGATAATGTTATTAATGCTAACCTGCCTGTTAATGTTTCAGTGCCTGATGACCAAGTGAGCAGGATCAATAGAGATCATCCACTGAGTAATGTAGTTGGGCCAGTGACAGCGGGTGTCACCACAAGAAGCCGCACGGGACACATCAACTTCTGTATGTATTCCTGCTTCATCTCCCAGATTGAGCCTCCCAATGTGATGGTTGCTCTCAAAGATCCAAGCTGGACGGAGGCCATGCACAATGAACTTAATCAGTTCTCAAAGCTGGGAGTGTGGCGACTTGTGAAGCGGCCGGAGGACAAGAAGGTGATCCCCACGAGATGGTTATACAAGAACAAAAAGGATGACTCGGGGATCATTGTCAGAAACAAAGCAAGGTTAATAGTACAAGGGCACAGGCAAGTCCACGGTATCGACTATGATGAGGTTTATGCTCCAGTGGCAAGATTGGAAGCAATTCGGATCTTTCTGGCTGTGGCTTCGTATCTCAATTTTACCGTACATCAGATGGATGTGAAGACTGCCTTCCTGTATGCAGAGATGAACGAGGAAGTTTATGTAACTCAGCCACCAGGGTTCATAGATGAAGAAAATCCAGATCATGTTTATCTGCTGGATAAGGCCTTGTACGGTTTGCATCAAGCTCCTAGAACCTGGTATGAAACGTTGTCCAATCATCTGGTGGAGAATGGCTATACAAGAGGAGTTGTTGATCAAACATTGTTTAGGAAGAGGGTGGAGGAAGACATAATCATGGTGCAGGTGTATGTAGATGACATTATCTACGGTTCGACAAACGAAGAATTGTGCACCGAGTTTGAGGAGATTATGAAGAAGAAGTTTGAGATGAGTGACCAAGGCGAGATGGGTTTCTTTCTTGCGCTTCAAGTCAAACAGGATGACACTGGGATTCTTATTCATCAGGCAAAGTATGTGAATGAGATTCTGGAGAAGTTCAAAATGGAGGACTGCAAGCCCATTGCCACTCCCATGGCATCCAGGCCTCTCTTGTCAGCAGATCTCAATGGGGAGTCAGTGAGTGAATTCCATTATCGATCGATGATTGGATCACTAATGTATTTGACAGCAAGCAGGCCAGACATCATGCATGCAGTTTGTGTGTGTGCACGCTATCAGGCTAATCCTAAACTTTCTCATCTTTCTGCTGTTAAACGTATCTTCAGGTATCTGAAGGGCAGGCCTAGGCTTGGTCTTTGGTACCCGAAGAACACTGATTTTCAATTATATGCTTTTACTGACAGTGATTATGGAGGTAGTGATCTTGACAGGAAATCTACTACTGGAGGATGTCAGTATCTGGGAGATAGGCTCATCTCGTGGCAGAGCAAGAAGCAGCATACCGTATCAAAATCAACTGCCGAAGCTGAGTACGTGGCCGCATCTGCCGGTACGTCACAGGTAGTATGGATTCAAAACCAGCTCACAGATTACGGTATGGAATTCGTTAACACTCCCATATTTTGTGATAACGCTGCTGCTCTTGAGATTGTGAAAAACCCCGTCCAACATTCCAAAACCAAGCATATTGATATCAAGGTACATTTTATTCGTGATTGCTTTGATCGTGAGCTAATTCAGCTTCAAAAGGTAAGCTCCGATCAGAATGTTTCGGACATCTTTACAAAACCCCTTCCTCGTCCTAATTTTGAATCTTGTGTTGAGGGCCTGAAGATGATTGCCTTCGAGGAATGATCTGATCATCTATGTTTTTGTACAAAGTTTTTGGTATTTAATATTTACATTTAAAAAAAAAAAAAAGACTGAAAAATTGAGTCTTATTTCAAAAGCCTCACAAAAACAGGGGAAGAAATGGTGCTGGTTAAACTGAAAAGTTTTTATGATGTCTTTTGATAGGACTTGCAAAAATTGTTCAATGACGGTCGGAGACTGACACGTGTAAGGCTGATGTGAAAGACTGCTCGAAGATGATATGTCGGTAAGCTCAACCAAAACAATGATCATCTATGTAAGTGCAGTAATCTTAAACTCTATAAATGTTTAGTTTCCCATCCTAGTCTACATGGTTTAAAAAACTGAGTCCCGACAAAAACGGGTTGAGAGTGGTATTTACCTAGTATTCACTCTCTCACACGCCATGCTTATACTGTATAAGACAATACCACAAGAAAAAGAAAAAGAAAAGAAAAAGAATTCAAAAATGAAAAATTCAGAAAAAGAAAGAAAAGAAAATAAAATTATTCAGTTGGTCTTCTCTGCGTGCCTATGCGGCCGACCTGATCATCAACTGATAATGTATGAAAAATAGAAATAAGTGGTAGTCAAAGCAGTGTTGCATGGTTCCTCAAGTTGGGGGTTTGTGAATCCTCAATAAACTCTGAGGTTGGGTAGGTTTTGCTATGAAAAATTGGGTGTGGGGACGGTTAAACATATCGGTAAATTTGTACTATATTTAAGCACTTAACTGGATGTGAGTTTCTGTGTTCAAACCTCCTGACAATTGTCTAGAGTGTCAAGTAACGGAAGCTGAAAAGGGTTCCTCAGTCAAAGACTTGTCTGAAATTATCTGTGAATATTACCAGCACCAGGTAAGTAAATATTTAAATTTCTGAGGCAAGTTTGTAAATATTTAATTTTGATTTTTGACTTTATCTGTTTCTTCTAAACTTTTAAATTCTTTTTCATGATCATGATCGGATACTCGGGGTATGAGTCTGAGGGGAAGTTTCGTATATCTCAAAAGTCAAAATCTATCAAGTTGTTAATGAGATTTATCAATTTTGTAAGTTTGGGGTGAACTTAAATGTTTTTAAAAGGTTGAGGGGCCAACGTGTAAATTGTGATGTTTAAAACCTTTGTTTACGGTTCTAGTTTTCATTTACGATCCTCTCTTTCTCTCTCCGCTGTTTACGACCTCCGCCCTCAAAACCCTAACCGTCGTCTCCTCGCCGGAAAAACCTCCCCTGTCCATTTCCAACCACCTCTTCTCGATCCAACAACACCATCATTCTCACCATCGATTTCCGACCAAAACCCCCTTGTTTCCAACTAATATCGTCGGTGTATTCTCGGTTTTTCTGTCTCAAGCCCTAAACACGCGATTGTTTCTAAGTTGTTTCTTGTCCGAGTCAATTTTGAGTATCATTGAAGTCGGATTTGTGTTAGAAATTGTTTAAAGGTAGTTCTTAGTGTTCATTCTGCATATTTGAGATGTTTGTAGCGTTTACGAGTTAATTGCAGGTTGTAACAATGGCAGAAGTGGTGATTACGATCGATCTTGTGAAGAAGACGACGTTTGGGCTGTTTACGATCTGCGTTTACGACTCCGTTGTTTACGATGAGTGTTTACGATCGGAGAATACGACAAAAGAGTTTACGATTGGGCTTCATCTGGTTTACGGTGTTTACGATTGGGCAAGGTGTTTATGATTGGGCCAAGATTAACCCTGTCGTGAACCCGTTTGATATATCGTAAACTCGTGTTATTGATCGTAAACCCTTTTATTGAATCGTAAACTCACTTAAATGGGAATTAAAATCTTAAACTCTTAATCTATTTTTGGAATCTTAATAATCTTAAGTTAAAATTAATTGTGGTTTGTGAACGTGTGTTTAATTCAAATATTTTCCCTAAAGTTTAAATTGAAATTTTTGTGATCTTCAAAAGTAAAAATTTGATCTTCAATTGAACTTCGTCAAGGGTTAATATTCATAATAGCTTTGATGAATATGTCTGATGCATTTGTCTCGTTTTCTCAGATGGCTGAAGAGATGCTTATTGGAGATATAAAGTATGAGCAGGACCATTGTATGCCGGCATACCTAGAAGACCCGCCAGAAAAACACATGGAGTTATTCTACTCACTGGTGGCCGGAATGAACACGTGCAAAATTAACCATGCCTTGAGGACGAATGTACTCATCGACGAGATGCTGGTCAGGGAATTTTGGGGATCTGCCAGGGCAAACTCTGACAAGACAAGGATTACTGCAACGATCAAGAACAGACCAATTGTGATTGAAGAAGAAGATATAAGGCAAGGGCTGAACATTACTGATGATGCTTCTCACCCTATCAAGTATCCGAAGGAGGTAGTTCTTGCGGGTGCTCGTTCAATGGGGTATGAAGGAAAATTTCCGCCTATCTTCAAAAAGCTTCTGCCGCACTACTGGAGGTGCCTTGCACATTACATGCAGAAGTCTTTCCTAGGCAAGAGAACGAGCTTTGACCAGTTAAACCAACTCCATGGAACTGCCTTCGTTGCATTGGCCTTAGACTGGAACTTTAACTACTCAAGGATGATGCTAATTGATTGGATAGGCAATGCAGAACTGAGTGCCAGAGAGCAGTTTCTAATGACGCCAAGGTTCGTTCAAATGGTAGTGATGAAGAAGTATCCGATGATAGAGGAGAGGATTGAGAAGCTTGATGTGAAGGTTATGGATATTGGGGTCTTTGGCTTGCAAACCCAAGATAGACCGGGTAAACAAACATTTGAAGGAAGATTGGAATGGGCTAAGAGAGGTGCGTTCCCAGAGGTTGCAAGGGAACAAGTGATGGATGACTCTGAGTCAGAGGCGGATGTTCCTAATGTTAATGCATCCATTGCTGAAGATCAAGATGTAACAGCAACTCTGGCTGTCAATGTACAAGAGGATGATGTCATTCCCTCCGATGAAGAAAATATAATGGATGACATTCTTGCTGGCCAGGACATCACTGAAGAGGATATTTATGGAGACTTGGAGCCTCTAACCCATAAAAGGTCGAGAGATGATGTGTTTGGTTCATCTGGCAGTGACACAACACCTCCAGAGCTGAACTTGACTGTAGATGATGTTCTTGAAGAAGAACCCGTCCCTGCTCGTGAGCCATCTCCTCGAAAGAAATCTGATCCAAGGAGCGTACGGTTCAAGTTCACCAAGACAAGCTCAAGTTTATTGGTTGTACAACCAGCTGGACCCAGTTCTGAGGGTCCCAGTGGTCAAGAAGAAACAGTTGATGAAGCCCGTCAAGAGCAACCTTCTACTTCACAGACTGAAGATGTGCAAGATCAACCTGCTCTTGTGCAAACTGAAACTCCTCTTCCAATCGAACGCAGCCCAGTTCGGGAAGAGAGTCAATTTCTGGAGGTTGATCATACATTCATTGCTCCAAGCCCTGTAAGAGTGAGTGCAGATCCTGTGGTAACTCAGCCAACAACTATTCCTGGATTTAGGCCTTTTCAAGCTGCTGAGCTACCAATTGAACTGAGGATAAGCACCGATCCTCATATCAACTTTCTGATCTCTCAGAACAGGATCAGACAGAATGAGATTATAGCACTGCAAGCAGAGAACAGAAGGTTAAGGGAGAAAGAGGTAGCAGATAAGAGAAGGATGGAAGAAAGAGAGAAGGCTGACAAGACAAGAATGAAGGACCTGAATGAAGCTCTGATGGACCTGAAGAAAAAGTTCAATGCCTTTAAAAGTGCAGTAGAGGGAAATACTTCAGGTGCCTCGGGTCAAAGCTCTTCAGCTCAAGGTACAAGTGAAGCAACTGAGGATGATGGAGATGAAAACATTGAGATGTCAGATTACGCCCGAAGTGGCAGAATCATCTCCAAAGCCCCTGAGGGACACGACAACTGGTTCCGTGAATTCTTTCAAGGTCCAGCCCCCACACAATACACCCTTGATCTTGGTGAGAGCTCATTAGACAAGAGGGGGAGTCGTGAAAACATCCTCTGCTGGCACTATGACTGCTGAGAAGAAATTGTTTGCCATAATCCGTGAAGGTTTCAGTCCAGTGGAATACTACAAAACTCGTGGGCAATTTCATTCCTGGACTGAGCCCGAGATTAGAAGTCTGCTTCGAGCTCCATTTATCAACAGATGGAACAGCTCCGATGGGGATCTTATCAGAAACAACTTGCTGAGCCATCTGGAAAACAATTTCACTGATTTTGAGCTGAAGCAGGTAAGGTGGGTTGAGACTGGTACTGACCCTGCTACTGGTGAGCCCATGGGAGAAGCAAGAAGGCCACCTACCAAGCGCACCAGAGTTATTAACATGTTGGATGAAATTCAAGACGGAACCTTAGTCAAGAATTTTGACTGTTGGTATTATGATCCAACAACTCATGAGGTGGTGGTTCTTTGCAAGGGGATGCGACAGTTTCGTTTTTATGATCCGGTTGATTTGCTCAGATTCGGAGAAAGAGATATCAAGTTGCTCGCCTCACAGCCTATACTTGGTGATGAAAATGATATGGAGAATGCTGTGAGGGTGGGAATCTTTCATGGGACTGCAGAGCGGATTGTAGCAAACAAATGGTGGTCGAACAACGCACTGAATACATTCCGATTCGATCTCCTGCTACCGTAGAAGAAAAAGGTCAAATGATTCATGCCTAGGGGAAGATTGTTGGGCTAGATTTATTTAAGGCATGAACATTTGTTAATGGGCTAGTTTGTAATTGTTTTGGGCTTAATCTAGTTTAGTTAATAGGCCATGTGGGCCGATTTCTTGTTTATGATTGGGCTAGATTAGTGTTTATGATTGGCCTTGTAATCACATGAGGTGGTATAAATACCACCTCATGGTTATGTTTATGACTAAGCTTCCTATTTTACAATTTACGATTTCTTCTTGCTCACAAGTGTTTACGATCAGCCGTGGTTGCTTCATAGTAGACGGATTTCCATTCAAGATTCGATCTTTCTCTAAGATCTAATCTCTTCATCTACTATTTTCTTGAATCAATCTCTCACGAGGATTCCGCACTCGTGTTAGATCATTATATCGTGTGTTTGGGAGATTTCCGGACCTACAGTATTCCCTGAGAGGCTCATCTGGCTTCTGGATTATTCGGTATAGGTCACCCGTGAGCTTCCCAAAGGTCCTGCTGCAAGAAAATTGATTGTTAAACAAGTTAACTAAATGAGAGAATGATGTAATAGTGTTAGAAGGGATGCTCAGTAGCCATTTCATGGCTGGTCCTGTTAAGGTTGATCCAAAGCCTTTGCATAGACAGGCTTCTTTGATTTCTATCGGAATAGGATTGATCTCCATACGCTCCCGGTAATGCGCCACGTGTTCCTCAGGATCCGTGGTTCCATCGTAAAGCTTCATGCTTGGAGTCTGGAAACGCTTCGGGATCTCCACTTGGGATATTTGCCAAGTAAATCTAGAGATCTTGTGGCTTTCCAAAGGAACTTCAGGAATAGGTTTCAGGATCCCTGGAACATTTGATATCATTTCTTTCAACTTCTGGAGCTCCCTGGCGATACTTGGATGAATACCTGCATCATAAGGAGCACCCTGGTTAGAAACGATAGGAATTGAATTGGACATATTACCTGGGCCAGGATTCTGGACTGGAATCCTGGGACTGTATCCGTAGCCCGCTGGGAGGCTCGGCTCTGTAGTGGCTGCTGTTTGCATGGGGATGACGTCACCATCATGCACTTCTGAGGAGCTGGTCTTAAAGATTCCTACAGAAACAGAAGGGTTAGTGTACTGATATCCTTGGGGATTCTGGCATGGATTCCCAGCAAAAAAAGGATATCCTTGAGACGGCGAGGCTGAGGATCCCAACAATGGTGGAATCCGAGGACTCTTGTAGCGTGACTGTGAGGATTCTGGTGGGACAGCTCCTGAGAATCCAGCAGTACTTTCCGCATATCCAGCGGCCTGAGAAGTCATTATAGGGGCTGTAGTAAAGCCTGATGCTGATTTGTAATTGTAACGAGATGGATCTGAGGATCCTGAAGCATTGAAATCAAGATGCCTGGGAAACAGAGGACTTTGCTCTTCCATGGGCTTTCTAGATTTCTTTAGCTCTTCAATCTCCTTCATCACCGTTTGATTGGTTTTTTCTTGCTGATCCATTTGATTTTTCACCTGCTTAATCAAGGAAAACAAATCATTGTTAGTAATAACAGGATCAACAGATTGAACCTGGGATCCTGTGAAGACAGGATAATCAGTTTTTCTCGGCTGCTCGTCCACTTTCTTCTGACGGTCATTAGTCTTCTTCTGGCTTCCTGGAAAGGAAGGAAGAGGAGGAATGGAGGACGAGGCAGAAACCGAAACAGTTTTTTGCGGGTTTGACATTTTTGATATTGGAGATCAAATGAAGTGAATAAGGTATGGGATTTTGACAAGATTAAGCACCACTTGCCCCACGGTGGGCGCCAAACTGTTTTGGTCAAAAATTCACTTAGGAATCCTGTATTCCAAACTTAGATTGTGAGGTAGTGTGCTTAATGATCAAATGAGCAGATAATCCAAGCTAGGATGATGACACAAGGATTTAGCGAGGAAAACTCCAGAATCCTTTGAGTTTCCTCTAGGAATCCTGGATAAAAACCTCGGGTGCCGGCCGAAAAACCGCCACCTAGTCAATATTATTGATAATCAAACTGTTCGTTACAACGGGTTGGAGGTTTGATCGATCAGGACTAAGTGGTACAATGATTTGAATTCGTAAGTGAGCTAAAGTGCGTATATTGTGTGTGTTCCTATTGATCGAATCCTCGTTTGTATAATAAACTAACTACTAACTAACTATCCGGGATTCTCGGGATCTCTTCCCCCCACTTCTCTTGACCGTTGAAGGAGGTTCGACCCACTCTACCACGTGCAAGTTAGTTAAGACCGAGTCTTCAGGAGGTAGTTAAACTCTTTAACATTCCTGAAAACAAATAAAACACATGGCAAAAATAAAGGTTAGTCGATAATAAATATTCAGGATACCTGACTGGACGGGATTCCCAAACAGTAGCGAGATTCCTGATCTTATGTCGCTTTTCTGTGAGCATCCTGAAATAGACCCCTAACAATAACTATGTGGTAGTGTGAACACAGGTGATCGAGTGTGTCAGAAATTAGTCCTATGCCGCGTATAAATACATAGATAATCTAACTAACATTCCGAGATTCCTGGGATCTCCTTTCAACCACTTCCGGCCGTTATTTGACCGAGTTAAGCGGCGGGTCTTCTTTTTCCACACGTGCTCTCGAGCTTGACCAAGTCCATGTGACCGTTATCTTCCTTTTTGTTCCTGGCTTAAACACACGGAATCAAAGAGAAAGGTTAATAATGCTTTCCTAGCATGCAGGGTTCCCGTGCATGCTAGGGTTAGATAAATGAACAGATCCAGGACACATTTCATCCTGGGACAGTAGCTAAGTAAATTATAAGTAAACATCTTAGGTTAGGTTACCGAGAACGCCTTCCCTGCATGTTCGACATCCAGGGGCATTAACCTGTCGGAGATCATTAGTAAGAAACTAAGTCAAATTCAGGGTATAACAATTGCCCCCAAAATTCGCAGCTTGTAGATAAGATTTACAGCTGTGAATTTTTTGAATTGAGATGAGTCATCATCTTTGGTTTAATCTCGTCCGCTTAATTCGCTTTTTCAAATTCAATCTGCCCCTTGATGTCACCTCACCTCTGTAACTTCTTCCGCGCATAAATACCTCATTCACTCAAGTGCTTCACCTCACCCAAGTTAGAGAATTACGAGCACCAATCACCCATTCCGGCCAGGTAATCTTCTTTCTTCCGATCTTTCTTTTTCCTAATCATGACCAAGCGCCGAATTCGCCAGGAGCCCACCGTATCTCTCGCCGGGGTGGAGGACTTTCTTGACCAAAAGTTCCTCCTCCAACCCGTGCAAGAAAGATGTACCTTTACCAATAACGACATCGCATTGGTGAAGAATTCCGGTCTTCTTCCTCCTGGTGCAGTTATTAGGGCTTTCGACCCTAAGTTGAGATCAGACTTCGTCTCTCTGACCTGGGTCTGCTTTCCGTTCACCCCATTCATCATGGGTTTATCCTACCCTTTTTCCGGCCTCGTCGCCGAATTTTTTGAGGCCACAAGCCTTTCTTATGCCCAGACCCTTCCTGTCGTTTGGCGCATCCTAGGTACCCTGGATCGCCTAAACGACTCCTTTGAACACCTGGTCGGCCTGCTGGAGATAGTAATGACCTATGAGCTGAAATCGCATGGTTTCAGCTGTTTCTTATTCAAAGCCCTTTCCAAAGACATGCAACTCGTTCCCAATGCTACCCAACATGGTGAATGGAAGGGTAAATTCTTTTTTGTGAAGTGTTCCAGCATTCCCGGTGGTTTCCAGCTTCCGCAAGCCTGGGTTATAGAGGGTAGGCATACCTGCACTAGAGGTTAGGATTTTTATTAACAGTTATATGATCTGACCTTGGATGTTATTCTTTGCAGTGAAAAGTTTGAGGGAAATCGGTCCTGAGGAAGAAGAGACTGAGAGGAACTTGCAGAAATTCCTGGGTAACCCAGAATTCGAACGTGCATTCAAGGCACTCGAGCATCCAGGCCTCTCGCACCCTTATGTCAGCATGTCTAGCTGTAAGTTACCCTGCATTTTGTCAAATTTTATGTACCTGACTCGCTGACATCCAGAGTTACATCTCTTTTTGCAGCTGCCCCTGCTTACGACATTGACGACCTCGAAGCCGCCCTCTCCTCTAAGCTAGCTGATGATCAGGAACTTGTACTCCTGAGCTCCGTCAAGGCTGAGCCTACTCCATCATCTAAGGCTACCACATCCAAGGCAATTGGCAAGAAAAGGAAGACATGAGGGTCCAGCACCGCCACTACACAACATCCCCTGGCTGAGATGTCTCCCTAGGAGCTGGTGCAGCACGCTGAGGTTGTGGCCCATCAGGTATCCCTGGATTCTCCTGCTTTTATGTGTTTCACAGTTAGAGATGGAATTAATTCCCAATTTACATTTACCTTTTTGTTGGCCAATTCTCGTCTTCTGGAGCTGCTCGAGGCCGCCGAGAGGCGCGCCACTGAATCTGAGACTCTGAAATCCAGGGTAGCCCAGGCTAACAAAGAAGTAGCCAAGGCCAAGGCCCAACATGACAAGGTTTAGAAGCTGCTGCTGGAGAACGAGAAGAAGGCGGTGGAGACCCGGAACCAGCATGAGAAGACCCTGAAGGAATATGTGGAGACGTCCAGGAACTCGGCCATAATCTCGGTGCTGCAGACCAAGATGAAGATGTCCAGGACGAGGGTCATTCCTGCACCAAGTGGACTGTGTCGTTATGGCTCAAGCAGTTGCATGCCTTGGGTGGCTCAATTCCCCAAGGGTACGAGACTGCTAAGGCCCAAGGTGCTGAGAAGACCCTACCTGCTGGTGCATCTGGATCAGGGACTGGAGAAGGGAAGCCGATGGCCGAGGATGTTGATGAAGAAGCTGGGAAGGGAGGAGATAAGGGTGCTAAAGATGCAGCAGCCATGGATACCGTTCAATAATCCACGGTCCTTTATGTCTTTCCCTTTTTATTGTGAAGCTCTTTAAACACTGTTTTTTTTTTCTTTTGTGGTTGACGGAGGTTTGATTCCCGGTGTTACATTGCTCCACCCACGGGTTCATCACCTGTGGTGTTGACTTGAAGCCACCCTGAGGTGGTTGGGCACTTTTGGTCCAACCAAGGGGTGGTTTCCCTTTATATATATAACTGCTTATGATCTATATGCCCGTGTGATGCCTTTATCTTTTCTGCACAAACAAACACATAAATATGATAAAAAAAATGTTAAATAAATAATTCGTACCTTTTGCATCCTGAGATAGTCCCTGAAAGCTAAATTCTTTCTTGTGTAAATAGATAACTTCTTTCGTCCTTGGCGCAATTCAGCTTTCGAATGCTCATTATCAACCTGGACAGTTGCCTAATCGAAACCGAAATCCTAAGATTTTGCACTACCGTGCCATCCTAGGATATGATCATCCAGGTTGACCCTGCATACGTTAGGAATAAGTTTAACAATTGGGATCAAACTCAAAAATCCTGGGGTCAAACCAAAAAATCTTGGGATATAACCATTAGGGTGGACCCTACATATGTTAGAAATAAATTTTAACAATTGGGATCAAACCCAAAAATCCTAGGGTTAAAGCCAAAAAATCCTAGGGTCTAGCTCATAAATCCTGGGGTCTAGCCCATAAATCCTGGGGTTAAACCCGATGCCAATCCGGTGAACAAGGGTATTGCCTCGTGCGTCTTATGTTGGTGTGAAAACACCAAAAACCTTAGGGAACCCCTATGTGTCCATAGACCATGAGGTTGCCGCCTATGCTGTTAACACATGTCGATCCCATAATCCTGGGTCCACACGTGGGTTAACGTGCGCTACAGGCGGGGGTCGTGCGCTACAGGCGGTTACCCAAATGTAGGAGAGGCGATATCCTCTCAAACCTTAGAAGGTATACTAGATACCTTAAACGGAGGAGAGATGGCCAGTCTCTAACTTAGGAGAATCACATCCCTGGCTTCATGCATCTAGGGTCAGTTATCTGCTTTCAACTAAGCATCTCAACAAAAAAAGTTAATAATTTTTATAAAAAATGATAAAAATGAGTTAAGAAAATAGAAACAGAAGTATTTGATAATAAAGAATACAAGAGAGATACCTTGATCAATTTTTTTGTTAGGAGACATACCTGAAATACAATACCCTGGGCACTATACTTACATCAAATAGGCTTTCAAGTGGACTGCATTCCATGGCCTCGGTAGTAATTCACCATCCATGTTAGCTAGCCAATATGCCCCCTTACCTGCCTCAGAGTCGATTAAGTAGGGACCTTCCCATTTAGGGGCTAACTTACCATCCCCTAGATTCGTGGTATTCTGAAATGCCTTCCTTAGAACCAAGTCTCCTACCTTGAATCTTCGGATCCTTACATGTTTGTTGTAGCTTTTAGAGATCCTCTGCTGATATGTGGCCATTCTCCAAGCAGCTTGATCTCGTAGTTCATCCACGGTATCAAGGTCGTCGGCCAGGGATTCGTCATTCGCATTCTGGGCCTGACTGATGGCCCTGAATGTCGAGACAACCATATTTGTTGGAACAACTGCTTCCGTACCAAAAACCAAGGAAAAAGGGGTTTGGCCTGTGGCATTCTTGGACGTAGTCCTATCAGCCCACAATGCCAGTGGTAATTCTTCTTCCCACTTCCCTTTTTTCTCTTTGAGTCTTTTCTTCAAGTTGTTGATGATGATTTTGTTGCTAGATTCTGCCTGGCCATTAGCCTGGGGATGCACTGGTGTAGAAGTTATCATTTTTATCCCCCAACTCTCACAAAATCAAGTAGTCCTTTTCCCAATAAATTGTGATCCATTGTCACACACTATTTCGGAGCGTATGCCAAACCTTGTTATGATATTCCTCTTGATAAATGAAATAACTTCCTTTTCTCTGACTTGGACATATGCTTCAGCCTCTATCCACTTTGAGAAGTAATCAGTCAAAGCTAACATGAAGACTTTACCTCCTGGTGCCCTGGGTAGCTTTCCTACAATGTCCATTCCCCACTTCATAAAGGGCCAGTATGCAGGGATTGGATGCAGGGGTTCAGCTGGTTGATGAGGGATGTTGGTATGTCTTTGAAAAGCATCACATTTAAGGGCAAAGTCCTGGGAATCCTTTCTCAAGGATGGCCAGAAGTAGCCCGTCCTCAGGATTTTGGACATTAGAGACCTGCCCCATGTGTGATTTCCACAATCGCCTTCGTGTATATCTTTGAGTACTTCCAGGGCTTCGTCGTCCTCCAAGCATCTTAAGTATGTTCATGCAACAGATTTTTTATATAATTTTCCTTTAATGAGAACCTATCTGGCCATTCTGGTTCTGAATGCTCTGGTATCTCTTTCTTCTTTTGGGATAGAGCCGTTTTAAAGATATTCTATGATGGGTCTGGTCTAAGATGACCGGGCAGTCTGGGAATTAGAGCGTTGTGCATCTTAGGTACCAGGACGCTGAGCATCCTGGGTATCAGATAGCTGTACATCCTAGGTATTGGATGCCAAAACCTTGCCCCCCGGACCAATGTCTTCTGGGTTCTCCTGTTGATTGATTACTGGACTTAATATGTGGATTATGGGGATATGTGTGTGTAGGTCCGGAAACAGTAACTAATCATGATATTTTAATCACCAACGAGTGGGGAATCCTCGTTTATGATTGATTCAAGATAGAGAGGAGAAGAGAACACGAAGAATACGATGATTAAACAATAAAACACTTAAACTTTGCACACAAGTAAACTTGTCGGGTACAAAACAGTAATCGTAAACTGACTTCTCTCTGTTTACGATCGTGAACTACACTAGGCTCTCCTAGAATCGTAAACAAGCACCCTTTGAACAGTAAACTCATGGGGTTTATATAGCCATCCCAATGAGTTTACTATTGGGCCTCTTAAGCCCTGAATCATAAACCCAAGCCCATGCCCATATCCAATCAGTAAACTAGCCTAAACATAATAATAAAACTAGCCTACTAATTCTAATGAAACCCACTAAGCCCAGCCCAAACTTATTTAATATTACAAGCCTCATAATCTAGCCTCTACAATCTTCCCCTAGGCTTGTGATATTAAAAGTCTTCGATCTTTGAACTTCTTCTTCTTGATTGGCTGGCATGGATGTTGATGAAGATTCTTTCCGCAGAAATCTTCAATGGGTTTCATGACGGGCACTTGGGACTTCCTCTTGATCAGCATTAGCTTGAACTTCTTGAAATGAACAAGCAAAGAAATGGAGGACTCTCATTGACTTGCTTCTTGAAAGAACTGGTTCTTGCTGAATCTTCGGTAACTGTCTTGAATCTCCAAAACAATTAGAGGTTAAATTTTGAAAAAGCTCTAACTATGAAGAACTTGATTGTTGAACTTCAAACTTCATGAACTCTGACTGCCCTCTGTATCATTTTCTTTTTCAAAGATTTGACTTGAAATCTTCAGCTTCCCCTAAACTTGTGAGCATTTTCTTTGAAAACCATTGAAGCTTTTGAAAACTTGTAAAGACACCAACAACTTCCCCTGAACAGTTGCTTATTCAGATGGAAGTCTTGTCCGGCTGGTTCTTTAACTTGAGCAGTAGCAACATCTTTCTATCATCAACCTGTCTGACACACATTTGAAAAAATATACTCCACCAGACATTTGATGACCGGTCTTTGGGTTAGGAGGTAATTATCATCTGTTCAGTTGATTCAAATTAACATAATATTTAACCAAAAATCCTAATATAGATTACGGGTTTTCTTTAAAACTTCCCCTGAACCCAAGACCTCTAAAGACTTCCCCTTAGCTGATAACTTCCCCTCAGCTAAGGACTTCCCTTGAGATAATACATATTATCTTCGAGTTCCCTTCAGATACTATGTATTATGGAAGTCTTTTCATTAGATAATAAGTATCATCCTCGAGTTCCATTCGGATAGTACTTATTATCCTCCCTCCTTCCCCTAAAAATTTGTCAAGATCTGACGGAGGAAGTCTTTTCCATTAGATAATAAGTATCATCCTCGAGTTCCCTTCGGATAATACTTATTATCCCATACTCCTTCCCCTAAAAATTTGGCAAGATCTGTCGGGGGCATATTGTCATGCATTAAAACCCATGAAAAACATATTTTGACTTCTCATATCAACCTGGCCAAGACGAAAACACACCAAAAAGAACTTAACGACTCACACACGAAAGATATAAACTAAACAAATACTTACCAAACCAAACATGAGAAAGTTTACAAGGGATCAAACCGTATGAATCTGACTGAGGAACCCTTTTCAGCTTCAGTTACTCGACTAGTCCAGGTGATTGCCGGTATGTTTGTCCGCTTTAAACTTAAACCCGTTTAATCCCAACCGAATGCGTCATGCTTAATATAGTACATTATTACCGTCATGTTTAATTGTCCCCACGCCCAAGCGTACACACCAAAACCTACCCAACCTCAGAGTTTATTGAGGATTCACAAACTCCCAACTTGAGGAACCATGCACCACGGCTATGACTACCACTTATTTTCATTAACCATCAGTTGGTGATCAGGTCGGCCGCTAAGCACGCAAAGAAGACCAACTGAGTGATTATTTATTCTCTTTTCTTTTTCATTTCTTTTTCCATTTCTTTTTTTTAATTTTTTTTTTCATTTCTTTTTCTCATGTGGTGTAGTCATAACAGCAGAAACATGGCGTGTGAGAGAGCGAATACTAGGTAATTACCACTCTCAACCCCTTTTTGCCGGGCTAGATTATGAGGCTTGTAATATTAAATAAGTTTTATTATTATGTTTAGGCTAGTTTACTATTGGATATGGGCATGGGCTTGGGTTTATGATTAGGGTTTAAGAGCCCAATAGTAAACTCATGGGATGGCTATATAAACCCCATGAGTTTACTATTCAAATGGGCTTGTTTACGATTCTAGGAGAGCCTAGTGTAGTTCACGATCGTAAACAGAGAGAAGTCAGTTTACGATTACTGTTTTGTACCCGACAAGTTTACTTGTGTGCAAAGTTTAAGTGTTTTATTGTTTAAAAAAAAATAAAAAAAATTTGTAGGTCCAGAAACAGTAACTAATCACGATATTTTAATCACCAACGAGTGCGGAATCCTCGTTTATGATTGATTCAAGATAGAGAGGAGAAGAAACACGAAGAATACGATGATTAAACAATAAAACACTTAAACTTTGCACACAAGTAAACTTGTCGGGTACAAAACAGTAATCGTAAACTGACTTCTCTCTGTTTACGATCGTGAACTACACTAGGCTCTCCTAGAAAGAATCGTAAACAAGCCCCTTTGAATAGTAAACTCATGGGGTTTATATAGCCATCCCATGAGTTTACTATTGGGCTCTTAAACCCTAATCATAAACCCAAGCCCATGCCCATATCCAATAGTAAACTAGCCTAAACATAATAATAAAATTAGCCTACTAATCTAATGAAACCCACTAAGCCCAGCCCAAACTTATTTAATATTACAAGCCTCATAATCTAGCCTCTACAATCTACTCCAGCAGCTTCAAATCTTCAAAAACTCGAACTTTTTCCAGAAAAATGCTTGAATCCAATATCGTGAGAACCTCGAATCACAGATTCTTGGCTCTGATACCAATTGTAGGTCCAGAAACATTAACTAATCACGATATTTTAATCACCAACGCGTGCGGAATCCTCGTTTATGATTGATTCAAGATAGAGAGGAGAAGAAACACGAAGAATACGATGATTAAACAATAAAACACTTAAACTTTGCACACAAGTAAACTTGTCGGGTACAAAACAGTAATCGTAAACTGACTTCTCTCTGTTTACGATCGTGAACTACACTAGGCTCTCCTAGAATCGTAAACAAGCCCCTTTGAATAGTAAACTCATGGGGTTTATATAGCCATCCCATGAGTTTACTATTGGGCTCTTAAACCCTAATCATAAACCCAAGCCCATGCCCATATCCAATAGTAAACTAGCCTAAACATAATAATAAAACTAGCCTACTAATCTAATGAAACCCACTAAGCCCAGCCCAAACTTATTTAATATTACAAGCCTCATAATCTAGCCTCTACAGTGTGTATTCCATTGCCTTGAATGCTGATCCCAGATTTGCTAATGCATCTGCTTCGGCATTTTCATCCCTGGGTACTTACTGTATATTGAAAGTTTGAAAATCCTGGGAAATAACCTTCACAATCTCTAGGTACTTGGCTAATTTCTCCCCTTTAACTGCATAAGCTCCATTGAAATGGTTAGTTAAAAGTAGGGAATCGACATATACCTGGATGTTCTGGATCCCAAGATGCAAAGCCAATTGTAAGCCAGCAATCAGGGCTTCATACTCCGCTTCATTATTGGTGGCTTGGAATTCACACCTAACATCCTGGGGTATCATGTCCCCTCTGTGGCGATTTCAGTATGATTCCAAGGCCTGTCCCCCGACATTGGATGCCCCATTCGTGAATAGCATCCAATGTCCTGAGAATTCATCCTCCTGTAAACTCTGGAATTCTAGATCTGCTTCACTCTGGATGTCACTACTAAAATCAGCCACAAAGTCTGCTAGAGCTTGTGATTTTATGGCTGTTTTTGCTTCATAGACCAGGTTGTAAGCACTCAATTTTAGAGACCACTTTGCCATTCTCCCTGACATCTCGGGTTTTCTCAAAACAGACTTTATAGGGTAATTAGTTTTCACATATATAGTATGAGTCTCAAAATAGTGCCTAAGTTTAGTAGAGGCCATACTTAGGGCTAATATAAGCTTTTCTAAATGCAAGTACCTGGATTCAGCGTCGAGAAGGCTTTTACTTACGTAATATACTGGGTGTTGTTGACCTTCCGCATCCTTGGTTAAGACTGTGCTTACCGTGTTTCTTGAAACTGCAAGATATAATGATAAAGGCTCCTCTGGATCCGGCTTCATCAGGAGTGGCACCGAGGATAGATAGGCTTTCAAGTCCTGGAAGGCTTGTTCATGCTGGGTCGTCCATTCAAACTTTTTATTCTTCATCAGAATGTCATAAAAATCTCTGCATCTTTCCGAGGATTTGGAAATGAATCTATTCAGGGCTGCTACCCGGCCTGTCAACCTTTGTACATCCTTGGTTGATTCTAGCGACTTCAGGTTCATTATAGCACGAACCTATTTCGGGCTAGCTTCAATCCCTCTTTTAGTAACCATGTAACCTAGGAATTTGCCAGCACCCACTCCAAAGTGGCACTTTGTCACACCCCCAAAAATCCCACGCGCAATAACGCGCCGCAGGGAGCGTGACAAACCAGGATCGCCGTCTATTAGTTACACTAAACGACCAATAATTAATAAAAACTTTATCATATTTCATTAAAATATAAAATTAGAGTTTTACAAATGCGGAAGTGTAAATACAATAAAAGTACTTATGTAAAATCTTTGTCCCCCAAGGTGACTTGGCTTGTTCAAAGACATTAAAAGTGCTTCAAGACTCATCACTCATGCATGCGTACTCGTGATACTCGAACATCCGCAACCTGAGAAATAACATGCTAAAAAGTGTCAACACAAAGGTTGGTGAGTTCACAGGTTTATCAATTCAAAAACAGTTCAAATTGAGTTTAAGATTGACTCTTCAACAACAATTCAAGTTGAGTTTAAGATTGACTGTTCAACAACAGTTAAAGTTGTAAGAGCATAACCACTAATATATATCAAATAGCTAGCTAGGCTATATACATGAAACTTCGCACGTTGATGGTCACCGAAGCTAACAGTTGTTTATAGTTTGCGTTGTTGTGTTTAGGACGAATATAACACCCGTTCAACATCCAATCGTGTCAGCGCGACTGACCTGGGTGGGGTTTGTCAGAACCAGTAGTACTACAATATATCTCCCGCTATCGTCATTAATACTAATGGTACCATAAGAAGGACTTTGTTGTATCAGTGTGCTATAAGTACTTCAAGCGATATATAAAAGTCTAATTATCTCAGTTGTATAGTTTGAGCATGTTAATCTCCCCCAACATGATTTAAAACAGTAAAATGGGGCCACGAAACTCACCTTCGGGTGCATAGCAATTCCAGGTATAATAATAACAGCAAGTAGCAACTAGCAGGTCTTGTATACTCTACCAAACACCTAACGAGCATAAACTTATAAGTGTGTGTTCGACTATAAACGACTAAATCTAATGTAAACTACGAAAACGAATGATCGTGAAGTCCAGAACAAGTTGAGGATGGCACACTTTCCAAATCTGAGCAATTATCGAAATGACACAAAAAAAAATATTATATACGAATAATATATATTTTCTAAATTCAAAGAGCAAAAGAAATATATTTATCTAATATATATAAGCTAGACGCGCAAAGCAACGTTAATAACGGTTTTATAAACCGAGTTATATATATTTAAAGTTCAGATGAAATATCCACTTGTTTCAATAAACCAACGATATATGTTTATATATTAATTTACGCAAGCTATACATACATAAATATAAATATATATATATATATATATTTATATATGTTACCTTTTATATAAAACCATAATTTTTAAATCAATATATACATATGAGAACTATATTTAAATTTAAAACGAACATGTTAGACATGTTTACAATTAAAAAAAATGGTTTGCGGGATTTAATAGCCCAAGTTACATTTCTACGGGTTTAAGCATTCCTAAGAAACTGTTTTAAACAAGTTTTAGTTGACCAATATGCACAAAATTGCAAAAATAAATAAAACAGAAAGAAATGAGGTCGCCCGGGTTCGAACCCGCGACCTCTCGCGCCACAGCCCTACACCCTAACCGCTAGGCCAAGTCCCTATCTGGTTAACAGATCGAACCAAAATTGTTTTATGTAGTAACAGTGTCTAGGGCTTGGTTTACAGAAAAAGAAATGCAGAGGCTAGGTGTCGAACCCAAGACCTCTGCTATAGAGTCTGCGTGCCTTAGCCACTGGGCCAACCTCTGATTGTTGGTTTGATTCATTAAAACAGTTATATAACTAGTACAAACCAATCATCATCTTCCTTATTTAAACTCCGGTGATCGGAGTTTTATTCCGGTCATCGGAAAATCGTAAAACACGAATAAGATGCTCAGAAAAGATGCGATTAACATGAAGATAGGCTTACCTCGAATCGGATATGCAAGATGGTGAGTTTTTTATGCCGAAACCGAACCCGTAACTCGAACGTGAACACCGAAACACTATCACGATTCACACTTCCGATGCCTTCTGGTTGCTCGTCGGGGGTTCACGATCACTACAAGGTGGTCGATTGATGGTGTAGTGGTGGTGGCTGGCCGGAACCTCTTGGTTTTGGTGGATTTCTTTGTTTTCCGGCGACTTGAGAGAAAAAAAAGAGAACGAGAGAGAATGTTGGAGGGTGATGGTGATGGTATAGATAGCTTAGTCGATCAAAACGCTAGTTGAATGCTCGATGGATTGTGGGAGGTGAAGAGGTCGAATGACGGTTACGGAGGTGAAGCGCTACCATCGTCGGTTACTAATTTGAAGATCGACCTCAATACGACTTTGCTAGTTTGGCAAAACCAGTCCCTCCCACATTTACATAATAAGGATCCAGTTTTAGCTAAAAGAAGAAACAGTCCCCCTAAGTTTGCTTTAATAGAAACAAGTTTCAAAATTTGCAGATCAGATCCCTCAAGGTTTAGGAGAAGTTAACGAACTCTAACAGAGTTAGCGGAACTACTTGGACGATGACTCTAAAAATAAATATAAACCTTAGATAATCTCATAAAATCATAAACAATACTCTATAATTATTTCACATAAAATCATGAACATAAAATCATAACGGTAAGTATATTTACTCACATAAAATGATAGAAAAATTACGTATACTTACGCAACACATTGTCACATAAAAATCATATAATAACATGTGAATATATTTATAAATATATCACATAGAATCATTGTTATACCCTGAATTTTCGGCTTATAATCCAGGGTACAGGTATAGGCTTAAGGCAGGATTGACCCGGGAATCGTATGACCCAGAATTTAACAGGTAAAGTTCAAATGACCCTGAATGTATCAGGAGTGAGGTAATGTCCCAGGATGTCGCTGTAATCCAGGGAAGTCCATATTTACTTTATTTATTTTGGTTATACATTATTATGACCCAGGATGAGTCTAATCCAGGGTCACCCTTATTTTACGAATGACCCAGCATGTGGAAATGACCCTGCATGCTAGGACATTGTTATTAACGCGTTTTGTGCCTATATCTGATCAAGAACAGGTTGACGGAGTCCACCAACGGTCGAATAGGAGAAGCTGAAGAGTTATTTCGCACGTGGTCAAAGGTTGTTAGCTGGAAACTCGGTCAACTAACTGAAAAAGACGTTGAGGAGAAGATCCCTGGAATATCGGACAAGTTGTTGAAGATCTAGGAGTATAAATAGGACCTTTAGACTTATTTTTCAGCTCACTCGAGCTTTACCAATTGTATTCTCGTACTCATTTCTCTGCAAACTCATTGTACTCAGACATTTACGTGATCAATAAATTGGTAGCGTGTGCTATCGCTACCCGGGGTTTTTATGCCGGCGGCGCCTTAGAGACATCTAAGGGCTAAGGGCTTTTCCCTAGTAAAATTCTCGGTGTTCCTACTCCCATTTAAGGTTTCATTTGTGTTATCTAAAATATCGACCAATTTCCTGATTTAACTTACATTTTTACCCAGGATTTTATCTTTTGTCCCTGGAATTTAACTATTGTCCCAGGATTTCTGCAAACTGTTTTCATATATTAAACCTAGGCACCAAACCTCACAATCTTATTTGGTTCAATTCTTACTAATTTTGCTTAAGTAATTTTTAGCCAAAACAATTTGGCGCCCACCGTGGGGCAATTGGTGTCAATTTTTTGTCAAACTCTTTTCAGATTTGTCCTAAACTTGATTTTTACCAAAATCTATCAAAAAATGTCGACACAAATGAACACCTCGAATGTCTCGGTTTCTGCTGTAACTGCTTCAACAACTGGAGTTGCCCAACCAGGTCCAAGGACCAGTATTTCGACAAGTGGAGTCACTTCATCGGCTCCAGGGTTTAATGCCTCAACTTCAGCTACGCGCAGTGACGGACCGATAGTCAACCATGAAGTGATCGAAACTGAAAACATCCCAGATGACCCTGTCTTGATATCTGACACTGATATCCTAGCCACATTCGGTAAGTTGGAGCGCCACATGGAACTCCAACAGAAGGTGAACCAGGAATTCATGGCCCAATTGACGAGCTTAAGATCAGAGTTACCCAGGGCCACGTCGGTTCAGCCGTCGCCACTCGACCCCAGAATTCTGAATTTCAATACCCCTGGAAGCAATTCCAGGGTACATGAAGGTGTCACCCCACTGGACAGGAGATCAATATCCTTCCCTGCTCAAATGGCCCATGCTGATTTATCCAGAATGACTACCATCAGAGAACCAGTCATTAATCCTGGGACAAATATACCCCAGGATGTCGGTAACATTCCTCAAACTTTCACCCATTATGCTAATACTAATAATTCAGTGCAGGATTCAGGGATCAGCCCATCAGTGGAGCGAGAAATCCAAAAACTCAAGAGAATGATTTCAAGTGTCCCAGGAGTTGTGCAGCCTATCCCTGAAGTTGGACCAGCAAGTCATAGAGTGTCCAGGTTTGCTCCACCAATTTGTGACGTGGAGATACCCAAAAGGTTTCAAACTCCCAGCATGAAACCTTACGATGGCACAACAGACCCTGAAGAACATGTGGCACAGTATCGTGAAAGAATGGAGGTTATTTATATGCCCCCTGAAATTAAGGAGGCATGCCTATGCAAAGGATTCGGATCTACCTTGACAGGAGCAGCCTTGAAATGGCTCCTGAATGTTCCTCCTTACTCTATTACTTCATTTTCGCATTTAATTAATTTATTTAACAATCAGTTCTCTTGCAGCCGCAGCTTTGAAAAACTAACAAGTGATTTGTATAGGGTGACCCAGAATGCAGGTGAAACCCTAAGGAATTTCGTTAGCAGGTTTAGCAGAGAAGCCTTGGAGATACCAAACATGGACATGGCGACTGGAGTTCAGGCCTTCAAGATGGGACTTAACAAAGACTCACCATTCTATCAAGATCTGGTCATGAACCCATGTCACAACATGGACGAAGTTCGTCACAGGGCCATACGCTTCATCAGGCTGGAGGAGGACAAGCAAATCCTGGGAAAGGGTGAATCCTCCCCAGGAATCAACAGCTCCAACAGGAAATCAGAATCCTCACATCCTAGGTCACAACGATCTAAACCATACTCAAGGCCCGATGAACGACGAGTGAATAGTGTGGACCAGGATGAAGAGGAAGAAGAATATCCTTCCCTTAATGATTATTGCTTTACTACTGATATTTCTGGTGTTATGTTTGCTATGCAGGACCTTGGAGACAAAGCAAGGTGGCCCAAGAAGAACGATAAACCGTCTACTTGGAAGGATAAGTCCAAGTGGTGTGCCTACCATGAAGATTTTGGTCACCAGACCGAGGATTGCATGGCCCTGAGAAGAGATATAAGCTATCTACTTGACAAAGGCTACTTGAAGGAGCTTCTGGGAAAGAAGAAGGATAAGTCCAGGGAACAGAACCCAAAATCCAGGGATAGTGGTGCAAGGTCCCAGGATTTTGGACATTCTGATGGCCGTCTTGAAAGAGCATCCTCACCGCCCCCAGATGCCAAGGTAATACACTTTATTTCTGGTGGTTCTGACATTTGTGGTACCTCCTATTCTGCAGCGAAAAGACATGCCAAGGAATCCAAGTCAGAGAGAGAGGGACGACCCAGGAAGAGCTCTGTTCAACCTGATGTCAAGGAAATTACATTCGGGGAAAATGATAAACGCGATATTCAGAGATCATCTCAAAAATCCATGGTACTCGTGGGTTTCAGTGGCGAGACAAAGAATACCCTGGGTGAAATCAAGCTTCCAGTCTATGTAGAAGGGCTCAATTCGGTTCAACGTTTCTGTGTGATGGATGCACCTTCAGGGTACAACGTAATCCTGGGTAGACCTTGGATCCATGATAACAGGGCTGTACCCTCAACGTACCATCAATGTGTAAAGCTGCCAACACCCTGGGGTGTGATCACAGTCCACAGCGACCAGCAAGAGGCCAAGGAATGTTACACTACATCAATGAAAATATCCTCCAAACAAAGACAAGGATAGCTATTAAAGAAAAAGGCCTGGGAAACCCTGGAGGCGAGGGAGCAAGACGTCAAAGCTGTTGAATTGGATCCTTCAAATCCAGGGAAGAAAGTCTATATCGGAATAAATATTCCAGGGCCAATAGAGGAACGATTAATACATCTACTCAGGACCATAATGTCAACCTTCGCTTGGTCCCATGACAACATGACAGGTATTTCTAAATCCGTTATTACACATAAGCTTGGAATTGATAACTCTTTCAGGCCCATACATCAAAAGAGAAGAAAATTTGCACCAGAAAAGAACGTCATAATCCAGGAGGAGGTCGATAGACTTCTAAAGGCAAGGATGATCAGAGAAGTGAAGTTTCCCAGGTGGTTAGCCAATGTGGTTGTAGTTGCGAAGAAAAACGGTAAATGGAGGGTATGCGTGGATTACACGGACCTGAACCGTGCATGCCCAAAAGATCCATTCCCACTACCTCACATAGATTCTATGGTCGATGCAACGGCAGGCCATGAGATGTTGACTTTCATGGACGCTACCTCAGGATTTCAGCGGATCCAGATGGAACCCCAGGATCAGGAAGATACGGCATTCATAACACCAACAGGTATATATTGCTATATAGTTATGCCCTTTGGACTAAAAAATGCAGGGGCAACGTACCAGCGATTGGTTAACATGATGTTCAAAGAAAAACTGGGGGACACGATGGAGGTGTATATCGACGACATGGTGGTGAAATCCAGGGTCATCAATGACCATGTGATGACCGTCGTCAAGTCATTCAAAAACCCAATAACCTAGATAGCTAGGGTAAGTAGGGTATCGTATCCACAAGGAGCATGTGGTTAGTATTATATAGTTTTGTTCGATTAAAAGAAAAAAAACATAAAGATATGATTGATTTGAAGTAAACTAATGTTAACCTAAATTACAACTAAACTAAGAAAAATGACCAAACGACACACAAAAACATGAGAAAGAACAAGCAATCACATTCGGTTCAGATTTGATAGCACAATGTATAACCTTTCTTAGTGAACTATACTAGTAAGCTACATAGACATAGCCTCGTTTAACATATATGAACAAAGGATGATTAAGGAATACATCATTCATGCAACTTAGATTCAACGATTCTAGACCGAATGAATAAGATAACATAAGGTACACAACGTAATCATCAACAAACTAAACTCTGCAATCAATAGCAACTTGCTCCTCAACGATATAAACACCAAATGAATGGGACGATGCATTGATGTGTGATCAAATAGTTTGTCTTACAAGGCTCAATACATTAAACACCTATGTGACACTTCGGTCAATCCATATGTATTTTATCCGACCCGTTTTCAAATTCGGATTGTAATTATGATCTTGAATCAATAAATAATTATGCTATATTTTATTATCTCAATTATGTTATATGATTGAATACTTTGAATCATAATTCGTAGAAATTACCTCGAAGTCTAAATTCAAATTCTATCTCAATAAATTTCGTTATTTAAAGTTAAAACCAGACAACTTTAGCAGATCCAAACATGTATTATATTTGTGTGTATTACTAGTCACGCATACAAATAAATACTAGTGAGGTTTCATAAAAAGTTGGAGGTTTATGACAAAAATAATGAAATTTCGGTACTTTACACGATTTCGGTATTAACCGAAGGTCTTGTAAATCATCAAAATCAAAATATTTATACTCCAAGATTATAAATATAATGAAAATATATTTTTATAAATTTTTGGGGGTAAAAAGTGTCAATTTACTAAAGTTCAGGGGCTAAAACTGCAAAAATGAAACTTCAGGGGCTAAAAGTGTAAATCTACCAAAGTCACTCCTGGGCGGTACGCCCCAAATGTCTAACTTCTGGGCGGTACGCCCCAAAACCTGCAGACGTGTTTTTAGCTTTGCTACGTGTTTCAGCCACCAAAGTCACTCCTGGGCGGTACGCCCCAAATGTCTAACTTCTGGGCGGTACGCCCCAAAACCTGCAGACGTGTTTTTAGCTTTACTACGTGTTTCAGCCCCGTTTAACCATTTGATTAGTGTCAAATTCTTCGATTAGTCACCAGAACTCGTGTCCTAACGAGATTTCGTCCTTGTTAGTATATAAATCAACCTCTGGAACTCGAAATCAAGCTTTAATTCCTAAAATCTATCTCTCAAAAACCCTCATTTCATACCCGTATCTTCACTGCCCGAAAAATCCCAATCTGTCACACCCCCAAAAATCGTGAAACACGAACCAGTCATCATCTTCTTCATTTAAACTCCGGTGATCGGAGTTTTATTCCGGTCACCGGAAAATCGTGAAACACGAATAAGATGCTCAGAAAAGATGCGATTAACATGAAGATAGGCTTACCTCGAATCGAATATGCAAGATGGTGAGTTTTTAATGCCGAAACCGAACCCAAAACTCGAACGTGAACACCGAAACATTGTCACGATTCACACTTCCGATGCCTTCTGGTTGCTCGTCGGGGGTTCATGATCACTACAAGGTGGTCGATTGATGGTGTAGTGGTGGTGGCTGGCCGAAACCTCTTGGTTTTGGTGGATTTCTTTGTTTTCCGGCGACTTGAGAAAAAAAAATAGAACGAGAGAGAATGTTGGAGGGTGATGGTGATGGTATGGATAGCTTAGTTGATCAAAACGCTAGTTGAATGCTCGATGGATTGTGGGAGGTAAAGAGGTTGAATGTCGGTTACGGAGGTGAAGCGCTACCATCGTCGGTTACTAATTTGAAGATCGACCTCAATACAACTTTGCTAGTTTCGAAAAACCAGTCCCTCCCACATTTACATAATAAGGATCCAGTTTTAGCTAAAAGAAGAAACAGTCCCCCTAAGTTTGCTTTAATAGAAACAAGTTTCAAAATTTGCAGATCAGATCCCTCAAGGTTTAGGAGAAGTTAACGAACTCTAACGGAGTTAGCCGGACTACTTGGACGATGACTCTAAAAATAAATATGAACCTTAGATAATCTCATAAAATCATAAACAATACTCTATAATTATTTCACATAAAATCATGAACATAAAATCATGAACATAAAATCATAACGGTAAGTATATTTACTTACATAAAATGATAGAAAAATTACGTATACTTACGCAACACATTGTCACATAAAATCATATAATAACATGTGATTATATTTATAAATATATCACATAGAATCATAAGTTTAATCGCCACAAAAAATGATGAAAGGTTCACATGAAATCATAACGTATGATTTACATAAAATCATAAAATATCAAACGTCTAGACTTTAAGTGCATGCTCGTATAGTGATGGTTACAGAAACCCTAGTTTCCCTGGTCAACATAAGTCAAATATAAATAATCACACAACATTTATAACAGTTTAAGTTTTTTAAATTAGAAAAAGGCCTAAAATGACGGATTGTCACACACTTCTGTCACACACTTCTCTGGGTTCAGTTTCATATTGTACCTGTCTAGAATGTCAAAGGATTCCTTGACATCTTGGATATAATTTCTGATATTCAGGGACTTTACCACCATGTCATCTATATATACCTCCATAGTTTCTCCTAGCTTTTCTTTGAACATCATATTCACCAATCTTTGGTAGGTTGCCCCTGCATTTTTCAATCCAAAAGGCATAACAACATAACAATAAATACCTGTTGGTGTGATGAATGTTGTATCCTCTTGATCACTGGGTTCCATCTGAATTTGTTGAAATCCAGAGGTGGAATCCATGAATGTTAGCATTTCATGGCCTACCGTTGCATCCACCATTGAGTCAATTTGTGGCAAAGGAAAAGGATCTTTAGGGCATGCACGGTTCAGGTCTGTATAATCTACACAGACCCTCCACTTGCCATTTTTCTTCTCCACCACCACCACATTTGCCATCTATCTTGGGAACTTAACTTCCCTGATCATCTTGTTGTTCAGTAGACAGTCTACTTCCTCTTGAATTATCACATGCTTTTCAGGGGCATATTTTCTTCTCTTTTGATGCACGGGCCTGTAACAAGGATCAATGCCAAGTTTATACGTTATAATATTTTTGGATATACCTGTCATGTCTTCTGTGTTCCATGCGAATGTTCACATCCTAGAGCGGAGAAATTTCACCAGTTCTTCCTCAATGGGACCAGGGATGTTAGCACCAATCAATACTTTTTTCCCAGGATGCAAAGGGTCTAGGATGACTTGTTTTACATCCTGCTCCCTTGCCTCTAGGATATCCCTGGCCTTTTTCTTTAATTGCTATCCTTGACGGGCTTTGGCTGAAATCTTCATGGCTGAAGTGTAGCAATCTTTTGCTTCCTGTTGATCGCTGTGGATGGTGACCACTCCCCAGGGTGTGGGCAGTTTGACGCACTGATGGTACGTAGAGGGGACAACCTTCATGTCGTGAATCCAGGGTCTGCCCAGGATAATGTTATATCCGGATGGAGCATCCATGACACAAAAGCGTTGCATCGAGTTCACCCCCTCAATGTAAACTGGAAGCTTCACTTCCCCCAGGGTATTCTTTGTTTCCCCACTGGAAACCCACGAGGACCGTGGATTTGGCGATCACGTCATCCTGGGGTATCCCCATTTTTGTCAATGTTTCTAGCTGGATGATGTTGACAGAACTGCCCCCGTCAATCAGGATCCTCTTTACGAAATGGTTGGCTATGTAGAGTGTGATCACGAGCCCATCATGGTGAGGATCCATGACGTTGCACCTGTCATCTTCACTGAAAGTAACATCCTTCACGTCTGATTGCACTGAGGCTCTGATGGTTTCCTGGGTACGTCAGATTTGGTCTCCCTTGCGTGCCTTTTAGCTGCAGAATAAGAAGTACCACATATATCAGATCCACCAGAAATACAATATATTACCTTTGCATCTGGATATGGGGATGCTGCTCGATTGGGGTGTCCACGGGACCTATCCGCGTCCAGGGTCTGATCAGTACCCTTGGATTTCACAGAGTAGTCAGCGCCCCTTGATTTGTCCTTTTTCTTCCTTAGGAGTTCTTTCAGGAAGCCTTTGCTCAGTAGATAGCTGATTTCCTTGCGC
Source organism: Deinandra increscens subsp. villosa (assembly GCA_039602395.1). Lineage (NCBI taxonomy): Eukaryota > Viridiplantae > Streptophyta > Magnoliopsida > Asterales > Asteraceae > Deinandra > Deinandra increscens. Next base: position 19,549,209 of record JBCNJP010000023.1, read on the forward strand.
ATAGCTATAAAGTCCTCATGGTATGCACACCATTTGGACTTATCTTTCCAAGATGCTTATTTATCTGTCTTCTTAGGCCACCTTTCTTTGTCCCCCAAGTCCTGCATAGCGTTAATCACACCTGCAATGTCAGTAGCAAAGCAAAATTCATTAAAAGCAGGATATTCTTCGTCATCCTCATCTTCACCCTGGTCAAACCTATTAACCCTTGGATTATCGGGTTTGGAATAAGGTTTAGGCCTCTGGGACCTTGGATGTGTTGATTCGGATTTCCTGTTCAAAGAGCCGTATCCTGGGGTAACGTCGGCTTTCTCTTGCATCTTCCTATCCTCTCCAAGTCTGATCAATCGCAGGGCCCTATGCCTTACTTAATCAAGTCTGTGACAGGGATTCATTATGAGGTCTTGATAGAAAGTTGAATCTTTCTTGAGCCCCATCTTGAACGCCTGGACGGCGGTGGCCATATCCATGTTGGGGATATCCAGGGTCTCCTTGCTAAACCTGTTCACTTTACCCTTATAGACTCATTAGCATTCTGGGTAACCTTGTAAAGACCACTCGTTAGTTTCTCAAAACTACGACTACAAAAGAATTGGTTATTAAACAAGTTAAATAAATGAGAGAAAGATGGGATGGAAAAGGATGGAATACTCAGCAGCCACTTTAGAGCTGAACCTGTGAGTGTTGAACCAAAACCCTTACACAAGCATGCCTCCTTGATATCAGGGGGCATCTAGATCACCTCCATTCTTTCCATATACTGAGCCACGTGTTCCTCCGAATCTATTGTGCCGTCGTACAGTTTCATACTGGGAGTTTGAAACCTCTTGGGTATTTCCACGTCACATATCGGGGGAGCGAACCTTCAAAGTTGATGACTCAACGGTGCTACTTCAGGGATAGGTTGAACTACCCCTGGCACACTCGAGACCATCTCTTTCAATTTTTTGAGTTCCTTTGCCATTGCTGGGCTTACACCTGCATCCTGCACAGATTCGTTAGTATGGTCAATAAGGTTAGGAGTTCCAAGGATGTTACCAGTATCCTGGGTAGCTGTTCCGCCAGGATTCACACCGGAGTCCCTGTATGTAGACATCCTAGGCTTGTCAGCCATGGTAGTGTAAGAAGCAAATGTAGGTCTTAGATCTATTATTTGAACGTCGTCTGCCAAGCTAGATCTATTTCCAGGGCTTTTGTATTGTAGCCTTCTGGCCTGGACAGGAGATACGGGAGTATGATCTGCCCTGTTGATTTCTGACCTCAGCCTGCCTACCTCTCCATACATATCCTGGTTCACTTTCTGCTGTTGCTCCATATATTGTTGTACTTTTGTGAACATAGCAAGGAGTTCATCGTTGGAAGCCATTACTGGGATCTCTCCACCACGTCCTGATCCTGTGACACCCTGATTGGTGGTTCTGCTAGCATTGCGGTTCACAGGAGCGGTTGTTGTCATGGTAACTCATGGCGGTGGAGGAGGAAGGACAGTGCTGGTTGTAGTAGAAGTTCTTGCAGGGGTAGTCGCATTCGAGGAACTCGGTTGTGTTGCCATTTTTTGATAGATCTTCGTAAAAATCAAATTAAAGATAAATCTAGCAAGAGTTTGGAAAAATATTGACACCAATTGCCCCACGGTGGGCGCCAAATTGTTTTGGTAAAAAACTATGCAAGTAAATTAAGTAACCAAATACGTTTGTGAGGTATGGTGCCCTGGATGTAAGTTTTCGTAAATCAAGTTTATAAGTAAAAATCCAAGGTTGGATGGAAATGTATGGATACACAAACAATTACTTCCCTGAATGCAACTAAGGACAGCGAGATTTGAAAGGGGGAAAAGCCCTTAATCCTTGAATGTCTTCAAGGATTGCCGGCATAAAAAACCCCTTCGGCAACAATAACACACGTTGCCTATTTATTGCCAAGTTAAAGTATCGAGTACAAGTGTTTGCGGCTTGATAGCTATGTGGTAGTGTGAATATAGGTGACCGAGTGTGTCAAAAATTAGTCCTATGCCGCGTATAAATACATAGATAATCTAACTAACATTCCGAGATTCCTGGGATCTCCTTTCAACCACTTTCGGCCGTTATTTGACCGAGTTAAGCGGCGGGTCTTCTTTTTCCACACGTGCTCTCGAGCTTGATCAAGTCCATGTGACCGTTATCTTCCTTTTTGTTCCCGGCTTAAACACACGGAATCAAAGAGAAAGGTTAATAATGTTTTCCTAGCATGCAGGGTTCCCGTGCATGCTGGGGTTAGATAAATAAACAGATCCAGGACATATTGCATCATGGGACAGTAGCTAAGTAAATTATAAGTAAACATCATGGGTTAGGTTACCGAGAACGCCTTCCCTGCATGTTCGACATCCAGGGGCATTAACCTGTCGGAGATCATTAGTAAGAAACTAGGTCAAAATTCAAGGTATAACAGAGAACTACTGTCGAGAGCCTGGAATGCGATTCATCTTAAAGCTTATTTCATGTAAGGATCCTGACAGATTACTAAGGATCCTCACTAGCTTGCCAAAAAGGGGTATGTTTTCTAATTCATTTCCAATTTATTTTTATTCTTTCAATGTGTTACTGACTTAAGCATCGGAGAGGCGTTAGCATGGCTAACCCCCACCCTTCATCTAGCCTTGAGTGTTTTACACAAATTGAAAACCCCGACACAAGTTAGAGGTTGGCCACCTCTCCTATGTTTAAGGTATCCCAGATACCTTCTAAGGTTTAAAAGGTCTTCACCTTTTCTAAGAATCGGGAAACACCCCGCCAGGGGCGCACATTATTCACTCATAGTTCAAGATGTCCAGACCAGTCCATCCTTGGGATGGCTGACAATTTCGTTGTTATTGGTTATCGGGTGGATCCCCAAGATTAGAGTAGACATGCTATCCTAAGTATCCAATGTTTTTAACACTGCCGTGTTAACTAAGGTTTTGGAATTCTCATGTTACTCACGAAAAGGGTTTATCCCCAGTTGGCTTAGTCCCAAGTATTAAAGGGTTTATCCCCAATTGGCTTAGTCCCAAGTATTAAAGGGTTTATCCCCAACCTAACTTAATTTCAAATCTATTATGGTTTTACCTCAGGGATTCTCAAGGATATCAGCTGGAATACAAATAAGGATACCGATGAAGATATTATAAGTCATTCCATTTCATTTAAGGTAAAACCTACCATTCAGGTAATTCAAATTTTATATTAACCACATATTTATACGGCTAGAATTATGGTTTGTTTATCAATATTTACAACTTAAAACATTTTTATAACTTAATCATTTCTAAGATATTGATAGGTATTCTCACTGAAATACTTAGAAACCTTCTTACAAACATAATCAAAATAAAAGTTTAACAAGCCATATTAGTCAAAAGTTGGTCTATTATATTAATAAAACGCAGGAAATTAAAAGGGAGAAACCCATGCCTTGTCTTGAAACACAAGATCCTTCCACTTGAGCTGCTCATTGTTTGGTGCCATAGTTTGAGATTCCGGGCTTCGTTCTAAAAACCTCAGGATCCCTCCACCCGAAATCCCACCATTGTTTTGTTTCATACTTAACCTAAATTTTTTTGTTCAGAACCACCACAAAAGAAACAAAATAAAAACATTGTTTTTAGCCACAAACCATCTAAAAAAGTGTGCTCAGACCTTCTTGAACAAATCCTTATCGCCCATGTCCTTCACTGCCTCAACTTCCTTCTCAACCTTCGAACTACCACCTTCACCTCCCTCGTTCTCAGCTCCCGTAGCCTTCTCCTCTGATCCCCTCAAGCTTTCCACAGCCAACATCCAAGCATCCACATTCCAAGCAGTCACCTTGATGCCCTCAGCCTCAGCCTCAGCCTCTCCCTCCATTTTAATCATGCTTTACAGCATGCTTCGGGAAGCTGAATACTGTAGTTGCTTCGGCATCCCTGACCTCCTTGGCTTCAAAGGCCAACCGTTGCTCCTCCATATTCTTCTCGTAGTACTTGATCTTGCCTGCAACTATTTCGCCCTGGATTCTGATCTTCTCTTTAGCCTCTGCCAGTTTCTGCTCGGTTTCCATGGCCAGGGTGCTCAGCTTCGCAATACCCTACAAAAGATAAGGATCCTAAGTAACTAAAACATTAAAAGACTATATGGGATGCTAAAAAGTACTCACCATATTCATCATAGTCTACATTGAGAGAAGTTTGTTGCTGACTTCGGAGGGGGCTAGACCTTCAAAGGTATCCACGTAGACAACGGCTTCCAGACCCTTCCTCTTCTTGCTCGAGGAGGCTTTCGCAACGGGTAACAGGAGGCATGGAGCTAGCTAAAGTTTCAGACTTTTCCTTTTTAACCTTAATCAGGGAGCTCAGGTCCATCAGGGAGAATGAAGAGTTGGATTTTGAAACTACAATGGAAAAACATCATATCAGTATTCTCAAGTAAAAAATTATGAACCGGGAATTGGGTTTACTTACTCGACATTTCAGTGGTTGTGCGGTCAACTGGGTAGCTCTGTTCGCTGGTTGCAGCTTCAATGGCAAAGGCTCTCCCGAAAGCCGGTATCTGGTTGAACTTGTTTAGCTTCTGTTGGGAATCCTCATAGGGATTTACAAGTTTCTCAATTTTTGTGCCGTAAAATCAAAGAATTAGACAGTCAATAAGTTAATCGAGGCAAATATTTGAAAAATAACAATGCGGCATCCTACCCTTGCTAACCTACTTCATCAGTAAGCTTTTACCCCCTGGGATAGAATCTCGTTTCATAAAGAAAAAATTCTTTTTCCAGTCATGATCATTATGGGAAGCTCGAGCGATCACCTGAGATGTGGTTATCCTGGCTTGAAGAACAGACCGGCTATTACCGTGAGCTCGGAGCTGGGAAGCAACACAAACTACAAGGATTCCCATGTCCAGACCTCGAATGTGGATCAGATTGTCCAACGAGAACAAAATTCTCCAAACCATAGGCATGGTTTGCGAATAGCAAAGCTTGTTGGTTTCAAAAAACTGAGGGTATGACAAGCCATGACGAAAGGGATAGTACAAGAAGCACACTCGGGTCTCAGATTGATAGTCAGCTTTTAGACGAGGATCAAATTGACGAAACACGGTGCCGGTAGGGAATGCCTCGGACTCCTTGAGACTCGGATTTCTTGATCGTTAATTTTTTAGATTTCCTCATCACAGGCGACGAGAAACCCTTGATCAGTAAAATCATCGACTACGAGAGTAGCCGCCGACGAGCTTGAACGAGTCGTTTTCTTTGCCATTACCCAAACAGGAATCGAAAAGGAAAGCAATCAAGAAACTGACCTGGAATTACGCAGAAAGCTTGAAGGTTTCCGGAGATATGTGGGGAAGAAAAGGAAAAATAAGGGTTTGTTTAAAGACTTGATGGCTAACGGATTCCTCGCATAGAAATTTATGACGACGTCATATCATAATTATCTCTCTCACCCATCATTATGTATGAGTTAATATTCGAAATCATTTGAATATCATAGTTGTAATCAGTGTTTTAAAAACCGGTTCGAACCGGCCGGTTGAACCGGTTCGACCAGCTTTTTTGGGGGTCTCTTGTTTTTTATGTTTGGTTTTTTCACGGTCTTTTATGAGATTCGAACCGACCATTATTATGGTTTTTTGTCCCAGTTAAACCGGTCCGGTTCAATCGATTTTCTTATCTTTTATTAATTTTGAATTATTTTTATTATATGTGTATACTTTATTGTTACTTTTTATTATTTGTGAACTTTAAAACTTATATTTTCTTGTGGAATACCTATTTGGTATTATTTTTTAGTGGATTAAAATTGTATTTTAACTATTTTTATTAGAGTGTACAAGTTTATTAGCATTTTTATAAAAGTATATATTAAAATCCCTTAACCGGTTGAACCTGCTGGTCTAACCGGTCCGACCGGTCGAACCAGCCCCGAAAACTTTCCCGGATCAACTTCAAAATCGGTTTTTAAACCACTGGCTATAATCCTTATCACAACTGTCGAAATTCAAGGGGCAATTGTTGGGGCTAGTAATTCGGGATCCTTACCGGAAGCTCAAATGGTTCAATATCCTCACACGAGTTCAGAATCCTGATAGTTTAGGTATTCTGAATTGATTTAATTACTAACCTTAGTCCTTTGCCCTTGTGTGTAATTATTTGCATGTTAGTTACACGTGTAAATGAAAGCTAAAAACTCAATCAAGGATGATGAAACATGGACTTCATGGATTGATTGGGTGATAACGGTCGTTTGACCTGGTTCTGGAATCCTAGATGTTTCAGATAGTTAGTTGAATATACTTTGACTATTTAAACTAGCTTGTTGATCAGATTTAGGGACATACAACTCACTTCGAATAGTTTGATAGCAATACGCTCTCTAACACTTAGCAACTCCGATCATACTTGCTCAACCACTTGTAATCCTTTATTTTTATCAATAAAATTGCTAGGCTGCAGGCTCTTCAGGCCGGCTCCCAAGGTTTTTTGCCTGGATCCTTAGAGGAAACTCATAGGATTCTGGATTTTCCCATGTTATATCCTTGTGTTATTCAATTCAATTTACATTTTCATCATCATCTTGATCAAGCACTCTACCTCACAATTGAAGTTTTATCACTTAATTACTTTGGTAATTTTTGACCAAAACACTCCCTTTTTAGGAACGACTTGAACTGGACTTTCCCATGGGGATCCGAGATCGGATATATCAAACCAACATCAAGGAGTTTTAGAAATTCTTTTCGTATTATATCGTGTATATTAGGATTGAGTCATCTCTATGGTTGAATTACTAGTTTATACGACTCCCCATTAGTATCTTATGGGTGCAGAAGGATGGGTTTATTCCTTTGATATCCATGATCTTCCAAGTTATTACCTCTTTGTTTCTTTTTAGCATCGTAATGAGCATCTCTTTTTGGTTAGGTTCTAAATCTGAGGCAATTATCACTGGTAGCTTAGAGTCATCTTCTAGAAAAGCATACTCCAGGTGGGTAGGAAGTTCCTTTAGCTCTAATGAAGGTGGATCTTCCACCGAAGATTTCATTTTATGTTTTGAGGAATCTTCTAAGGAATAGTAGTTAGTGTCTTTATTGAAGATTAACTTGAATGTTTCTTGCTCACATTCTTCAGTGTATGCTCATTCGGAATAGTAATTAGCTAGTTCTTTAGATCCCTTCATTCGTTTAAGAAATGGCATTAACGTTTTATGCTCTTTTGGTTTTTCCTTTTCTTTTGCCAGCTCTTTAGATGAGCTTTCTTTTACTGATTGACCTTTTTTCTCGGCTTCCTCAGTTGGCGTCCTGGGAGTCTCTGGCTCTGCTACTTTGCTAGGGCTTTCTTTGTTAGTGACCATTCTAGTTCTTGTGGCAATGTACACTGTTTTCGTCTGGTCCTTATAAAGTTATTTATTTATATATTCATGAAGCTCATCCCTAAGGCAACGAATCTCTTCCATTAGCTACTTCATGTTGTCTTCGTGCTTGTAGCAACCATTCTTAGGTTATCCTTAGTTGATGACTTAAGGTTTTGAATATCTTCGCGGTTTGTTCTGACATTTTCCTTCATTTATGCTAATGGTTTGGTGGTTTGAGATTGGTGGGTGCTTCTCATGGCGTTCACTGTCATGCGTTCAAGCTTAATGCCTTTCACGGATGCTGTGAGAGTACTTAGGTTCAGTTCAATAGATGCAATTTAAGCAGAAATATTACGCAAATGAAGATGAGGCTTATCCTTTGGCTAATGACACTCGTTATTAGTAGCTATTTCTATTAAGTTACGAGCTTCTTCAGGACTTAATCCTAGCTAAGATCCATGGGAACTCATATTTAAAGGTAGACAAGTGTAAGGAAAAATTGTCTAATAGAATGTGTGTATAACACTCCTTCTTCGATCTTATGGTGAGGACAACGCCAAATAAGAGATGTGTATTGATGCACATAAGTATATATATATATATATATATATATATATATATATATATATATATATAAATAAGTATGCAAATTTGACCTTTAAATTTATATACCTAAATCATTTTGTAACTACGCATGCATATATAGGAAAGCGGACCTATCGTATGGTAGCACAAAGAGCAACTCAAGGTCAACTTAAGGAAGCAATGGTGTAATCAAACTAAACCTAATTGTCATCATTAGGATTCTGTAATTCCTAATAACTGTTAGAAAGCAAATAAGAAAACAAATTGATGGTAGCAATAATGAAATAGATATAAAATCAGAATAAAGAACATATATCATCTAAGACTAATCACTATTCAAGCATTACCTAGACTTGATATTGACATTTGTATAGTAACTGCCTAATAGATTTATAGTTGCTAAACTCATAAATCAGCAATTAAAACCATAGCTATATTGAAGTATCCACGAATTAATGACCTAGCTATAAGACACTAAACACATGATCTAAGACCTAGGACCATAGGCCAATCCTATTCTGATTAACCATGATAGACTAATAATTTATAACCCAATTACATGCTATAACATATGCAGTATATTTAGTCATTTCACTATTCCTTTTACCCAAGACATGAAAGCTAAGATTCACGACCAAACATAGATACATAATTCAATCATGACAGATTATTGAACATGCATAATCACCATTTCCTATCTAGGCTCACCAGAGTTCCTAAACACATATTGAAATCGCTAGATAACAACTAAGAAATAGCATCAATTCAATAAGCAGAATACGTCTATCCTACCAACCAAACCAAATACTACTAGGAAAGGATCAAACACATACTAAAACCATTATGTAAAACATTGTCAACATCAAATCATAGGTAAAACAATAAATAGATCACATTGTCTTAGATGATATCAAGAGAGTTAGCCTCTCATAGCTAAACTATAGAAAACAGCAAATGAAATGTAAGTAAATATGATTGTAAGCGCAAACCAAAGTAGATCTATAGCCGGAACTTCAAATAACTCGATATCACGAACGATTGGATGCTTCTTGGCCTTGAAATCTTCGACTTCTAGCTTCTGAACTCATCTGGAACCGAACTCTACTGGTCTCAATTATGTAACCTCCTGAAATGACCAAATGATTGGTTATTTATAGTGAAAGATTTGGGTTCCAGAAGTCGGGCGTAACGACTCGTTACACGGTCACGGGCTGTAAGCGCCGTCTTGAACTGGCGGATTAGGGTTTCTCCGGTTAGCCTCGAAACAGGCCATGATGGCTATCACGGGTCGTGACGTGGAGAAAAAGTCAGATTTTTTATTCTAGTACATTTCAGCCCCAAAACTTCGTAAAAATCCTCAAATATCACTTTGGCCCCCTCTAATTACCTATTTATGACATTTCATAGCAAACAAGAGTAAAATAGACCAAAATAATGCATAAACTATCAACATTTGTGGGTGTTTGACTAATAAAATGATGTGTAATTTAAAGCACATCAAACAACCCCCCCCCCCAATTAGACTTTGTTCGTCCCTGAGCAAACCCCTAACTACAACATTACCTTCCCTTACAAAGCTTTTAAAGTAAAGTGATGGATGGTGGTTACAACACTAAACGATTAAAGACACAAAGGCATAGTTAGTCGCATGGGTTAACATTCTCATAATAGACCAAACAAAATAAGTTTATTCAATGAAAAGCATGGACAACAAACACTGGACTTCTTTCCTTAGGACTATTCCTTAACAATCAACTAGACTAACTCACAATGTACACTCCACTCGGGCTTTATATCTGGATAACTAGTAAATGATGTACTAGACTTTATATGGCTCTCAATTTGTAACACCATGGACTTTCCTTACTATAGGCTTGACAAACGATCATAATTCAACGAACATATTATACTAACTTACAAATCAAGAGGACTTTAGGGTTAAGGTTGTAGTTGGTGTAGGGAACGGAATTGGGATTTTACAAAGGTGGAAACTTGGGTGTACAGGATCTGGTGGATAAAATAAACAAACTAACTAAGGAAAATCTTTAAACTCGTAGATTCCCTTTTTATTTTAACTACTAAGGACAAGTCTTTAAACTCATAGACTGCCTTTTTATTCTAACTATAACTTGAAGAAGAATCTTTAAACTCCTAGATTCTCTTCTAATATATACACAATCATATATTTTTTTTCTTTTCTTACCGGGATTATTCTAACATAATAACCAGATTGTTTCCCGAAAATAAAGGTGAAAGGAAAAAGGGTAAGGTTATTGGGTTAATTAGGTAATCAAACGATATAGATATAGGCTCAACATAGGTAAACTAAAGGAATTTATGGGTAATTGGGGTATAGAAATGTAGATAAGACAAAAAAGAAGGTGTAAAGTGTAAAATAAGGTTATCCTAGGGCTTGCCTCTATCATATTTGCTTGTTTTGTAAGATGTAGTCTCGTAACGTATACTAATGTCAAGTTCTAGAAGTAGGTAACATGTGGCACTCTCTATCGTTATAAAAAAATAAAACTCAAGCGCATAGTGAGTAGAAAGCTTGATTAAGGCTCAAAAAATCTCACCATGGAAACGGAATGGAAATAGGTCTTTTGTCTGGTTGATCATCTAGGCTTCCTCCCTCGTACTTGCACACTGGAATTGTTGTCTAAGTTTTACCAGGTCTAATCTATCCTAAAAGGCAACTTAGGACTTAGTTATACATAAGGGTCTAAAATACATGCCTAGAGTTGTATAGCAATGAATGGCTGGTGGAAAAAGCTTTGCTTTGGTCTAGCATACAGAGTTAAGAAGTCTACTTTAGGATCCACAAAATCAGTCGATAGCTTAAGTTTTAGCAATGTGAAAAAGTTTAGCATGCAAAAAAAAACTGAAATTTTTTTACACTTTTTTAACAAATTCACAATAAAACATGCAAACTACAGGCGAGTCTCCCATCCCCCCACTTAAAATCGTACATTGTCCTCAATGAACTTGAGAACACTGCAAAACATAAGATACAAGAGAAAGGGAATAGAGGAGCCTGACTGCTGGAGGATTGTGGTTCATAGCTTCTTCATTAACCCTTGCTTTCCCGATTATTTATCTATCAGAACTTTGGTCTTGGATTCCTTTACAACTTAAAAGACTCAAAAGAAAAACATTACACACAAAATGAAAAAATAAAGCATTACCCAAAAATAAAAATAAAGATAAAAATAAAACATTCCATTTATTCAATCAAACATAGTCTTATTGTCATGCCATTATTCAAACAAACATTCAAAACATAAGAAACAAACAATTAAAGTCACATAAGAAGTCTTATTAAAGATAAATACTAATAATCATAAATATTCCGACTTTAAGCTTCTTCGATGCCTGATTCATCAGAGGAAGAGGGTTCACTAATAGCTGCATATAGATCATCCAAATGATGCTGCTGAATTCTTTCTACCATCACAATCGCACCGATCTTATCTATTTTACGCTGAAGATCGCAAGTGATGAGAGTAAGAGCTTCACTTCTCCTTAATATTTCGCCCTCCATGAGTGTGAATCTTCCACACAATATGTTGAAGTTTGACATAGCCTCAATTTCATCATCTTGCTTTATGGGCTTTTCGCGATTCATCCAAGAGGAACTGGCTTCCTTGTCATGGCTCCTCACATTGGTGACTTCAAAAACAGGACGCTTTCCTTTCATCTACGAGAAAACAGCGAGACAATAAAAACACAAAAGAATGAAACTGCACTGGCGTCACGGCTCGTTACAGGCTAACGAGTCGTTAGACCAAGCAATCTGTAAAGGATGTCGTCACGGGCCATTACGGGGTAACGGGTCGTTACGAGCTAGTTTTCGAAAAATTATTTTTCTGATCATAACAATACACGATAAAAAACTAGTGATTTAGTGCATATTGGGGATGGGAACTTGTTGCCATCCCCACACTTAATCCTTCACAAAGATCATAATTGAAAATTTTCAGAATCAATTGCGATGATAATAAAGCTGTTTAATGGAATGAAGAACACAACAGGGGTAAAGAAACTATTGTGATCTCAAGAAAAAGCAGAAACTTGCAAAGAATTGGTATTCGAATCGTTCTTTCTTAGAAAACAAGATAAAACAATAAGGAAAAGTGAAATTTGTACCTTTGATTGACCAAGAATGCCCCAGGAACCGTCTAATGCAATCTAGGGTTTTGAAAAGTCGTCTAGAGAATTCTATTTATAAGTTTCGAAAGTAAGTCGGTAACGAGCCGTATCGTGGATACGAGCCGTTAGGTCAATCTTTCATTATGGGCCGTTACGAGGTAACGGGCCGTTATGATACTTGAAACATAATTTTCACAAAACTTCTTTTCATGCAAGTCTAAGAAAAATTGATCAATTAAGGAAATGAAATATGAAGAAGGAACAAATTCAGTTGAGTAAGTCAACTGAATGGATGGAATTCAAACAAGAACTTAACAAGTTTCAACTTACGAAAGCAAAATGAAAAGAAATGAAACGATAGAAATTAATTTTTGGGTTGCCTCCCAAGTAGCGCTAAGTTTTTTTATAGGGTCCTTGAGCCAGACCCACCTTCACTCAGATTTTTGGAGAGTGGAGGCATGAACACACCTTTTCGTCAGGTGGCTCTATCTTTGGGTTTTTGAAATCAAGGAGTAAGTTGACATGTTCAACACTCAACAAGCTAGGAACTAACATTTGGTCCAAATGGCACTCCTTGGGGGATTTCAAATAAAGCTAAAGAAGAGACTGACTCTTTTGAGTTAGTGGACAACATAAAGCATGTGGTCTCCTCTTTATCTTTGAAGATAAGCGCCTTGAGATTGGTTTGCATAGGTGCATATGAAACTTCATTCTCACCACTTCTCAAGGTGATACGCTCAACTTCTAGATCGATTAGTTCCTTGCCAGTAGCTAGAAATGGACGTCCTAAGATGATAGGATGGAATTTATTACATGAATGTCAAGCACAATGAAATATGCTGGAAGTTTTAGATTCTCAATATCAACTATTACATCCTTAACAATCCCTTTGGGATTGATATACGATTGGTCAGCCAGTTGAATACTGAGACTTATTGGATGTAATAGACCTAGCTCGAGCTCTTTATATGTAGAATAAGGCATAATGCTTATGCTAGAGCCTAAGTCTGCCAACGCATCTATGGTGGATGAAGATCCAAATCCACAGGGAATAATGAAACTTCCTGGATCTTTTGCTTTTCCAGTAGTTCAAAAGTAGTTTTGGGCAAAGAGGCCCGAGATGAATCCTTGTGATTAGAAGAAAGATACTTGAGAAAGGAACTAATTAAGAGATAACCTTCATAGGAGGGTGAAATATCTTCTCCATTAGCGTCGCCTTCAAGAATGAGATCGAGTAATTGTTGATATTTCTGCTCTTCTTCGATATCTTCCTTGTTTTCTTCGTAGTATTCCTCCAACTGTTTCTTCTGAAGTGCGCGAGTGTGGTCTCTCAGCTGGGCACGCTTCTTTTCAAGTGAGTCTTTTTCTAAATCAATGATGGAGATCATGTTGTCACTGGCATTAGGGTTTACCTCAGTGTTTCCACGCAACTCACCCTTATTCCTTTCGGAGAAAAGATTGGCTATTTGCCCTAGGTGTCTCTCCATATTCTGGATACTAGCCTACTGATTTTTTATTTCAGTATCATGTTTACTGTCAGCATTCACTAGGTTTTGGACTAATTTTTCCAATTAATCCAATTTAGATGGTTCACCTTGGTTATAGTGAGGTGGTCGATAAGGTTGATTGGAATTATTGAAATTGGAATTTGGGTTTCGCCAGGAGCTACCAGACTGGTTCCTGTTATCCGAGTTAAATTATTGACGATTAGATTGGTCGAACGATCGAGCATAGAAATTTTGAGTAGATTCAACCTGCTTATTAGTACCGGATTTCAGGATAGGCCAAGCAGCTCGCGAGCACTTCACTGTAAGGATCCTGAAACTTATTTCTAACTTACAATTATATCCTCTTTGTTTATTTTTGCAGATTATCTCCGATATAATTCACGTTACCTAAAGACACGGTCAACTAACAAGAAACGTGGACCAGATGGACCTTAACGGCTAGTGGGAAGACGTGGAGTTAGTTGCTAGTTTTTAGGAATATTAGTTGCGATGTAATCTTTATATATTGAGCTCTAGGCTTACACACTACACACGAGACTTGCTATCAGAATTCTCTGTAACACATAGAACTCGAGCTCACTTTATTTGTACCGGAACACTTTTTGTTTATATAAAAGTTTCAGGCAGCAGGCACTTTAAGCCGGCTCCCGAGGTTTTTTTGCTAGGCTCCTTGAGGATACTCAAGGATTTCTGGATTTTTCCCTCGTTACATCCTCGTGTCAATCTCTAAATTTACATTTTCATCTCTATTTCCATCAAACACTCTACCTCACTTACAAAGTTTGATCAACTAATTGCTTAGGCAGTTTTTAACCAAAACAATTTGGCGCCCACCGTGGGGCAAACGGTATTTGAGTTCAATTAAGAGCCTTGATCTTCTTCCCATAACCGATTCTTGAAAATGTCTAGCCAACCGAGGAGTACTTCGACTTCTATTTCATCCACTAAACCACTTGTTAGCACCGGTCTTCCCCCAATGCCGAAGAAAACGGTTAACGCCGATTCTAAGAAAATGGAATATCCCACTTTTACTGGGTCACAAGGTATGTCTACTGACCCTGCTATTTCTAATAACGATTTGTATGTTTTGATCAGGCAAATGAACACTCACGTGGATGAGCAAGCCAAAACCAACGAGGAAATGATGAAGGAGATCACGAAATTAAAGAAATCAAAGAGACCAGTGGAGGAAATCAGTCCCTTAATGCCCAAAGCATTCATCTTTGACTCTCCTGAAATATCGGAGCAGCCAAAACAGAATCCAAGGTCCTCTGCTGCCTCAAAGTATGTCTTGTGATAGCTGCTGCTTCGGGTTTTTCAGGCTCTCAGCATCAAAACACTTCCGGAGTGATAGATGTGGAATATTCCGGATTCTACTCCAAGGAGCCCCCAAAATCCTACTTCAGATACTTCGAAAGCCAGCAGCCACCCAGATCTCAGTCTCAGAAGTTCGCAATGCATAACTCTCAAGATCCTTGGGGTCAACAGCCAGGAGCACGCATTACTCACGCAGGCCAAGGATCTTCGACCCAGACGTTTCTAGATTTTTCAAGCCGCTACCGAGCCGCTCGGGATCCCCAAGGATCCTTATTTTCTAATCCCTCTATCTCTGCAGGTGTATTTCCAAATCCATCTCAGGAGATGCACGAAGGAGACTTCATCCCTATGCAAGTGGAGACCACAACTGAGCCGACTATCCTTAGAAACGCTGGATATGGACCCCGGATCCATCCTCAAAACCTCCATACTAGTAACAACTTTGACAGTTCATATGCTAACCCTAACCATGAAGCTATGCAGCATGTAGGTATCGACCCGACTATAGCCAGGGAACTCCAAAAACTGAAAGACATGATCTCAAGTGTCCCTGGTGTTATCCGTCCAATTCTTGAAGTGCCTGTAGGCAGCCACAGAGTTTCCAGATTTGCATGGCCCATTTGTGACGTGGAAATCCCAAAAAGATTCCAAACTCCCAACATGAAACTCTACGATGGAACCACAGATCCTGAGGAGCACGTGGCACAGTACAGGGAGCGGACGGAAATCAACCCTATTCCAGTCAACATCAAGGAAGCTTGCCTTTGCAAAGGATTCGGCTCAACCCTAACAGGACCAACCTTAAAATGGCTGCTCAGTATTCCCCCTAATATAATCACTTCATTTCCATATTTAGTTAACATGTTTAATAATCAGTTTTCTTGCAGCAGAAGCTTTGAGAAGCTCACAGGTGACTTATACAAAATAGTCCAGAAGCCTGACAAATCCCTGAGGGATTATATAGCCAGATTTGGTCGAGAAGCTCTAGATATCCCCAACTTAGATATGGCAGCTTCCGTAGAGGCTTTCAAGATGGGACTTAGAAGAGACTCTCACTTTTATGATGACCTTGTTATGACCCCATGTAGGAATCTAGACGAAGTCAGAACAAGAGCATTGAGATTCATCAAACTAGAAGATAACAAGAAAATTCAAAAAAGAAATGAAGTGCCAAGATCTGAATCCTCGAGCAAAAGAACGGAATCTCCTGGAAAACAACATCGGTCTAAACCATATTATCAAAATGATAACCAAAGAATCAATTCTATTGAAGATGAAGAAGACGAAGAAGATTTCCCAAAGGTATCTGATTATTGTTTTTCGGTTAGCGTAAGTGGCTTGTTATGTGCCTTGCAGGATCTAGGTGATAAAGCCAGATGGCCAAGGAAGTCTGAGAAGCAAGGATCCTGGAAAAATAAGTCTAAATGGTGTGCCTACCACGAAGAATTTGGGCACTTAACGGATGACTACATAGCTCTTCGCAAAGAAATCACTAAACTGTTCAGCAAGGGCCACCTCAAAGAGCTATTTGGCAGAAAGAAAAGCAAGACTCAAGATGCTTCTGAGCTGCCCAAAAGAGCGCCATCACCACCAGCAGATGCCAAAGTGATAAACTTCATACCGGGAGGATCTGAAATATGTGGAGCCTCTTTCTAATCAGCAAAGAGACATGCTAGAGAGGCCAAGATGGATCAAGGAAGTCGGCCAAAGAAGAACACGATATTGACTGAAGACAAAGTCATCTCTTTCGATGAAACTGATAAGCTGGACATCCAGGATCCTCATCCCGACAGCCTGGTAATAACATTATGGATTGCTAACCATTATGTTTGCAGGATCCTGATAGACAATGGCAGTTCGGTTAACATCATCCAATTAGACTTGCTTAAAAAGATGAGCATTCCAGAAGAAGAAATCATTCCAAGATCCTCGGTGTTAGTAGGATTCAGCGGAGAAACCAAGCATACGGTTGGAGACATCAGACTTCCTGTTTACATTGAAGGAGTCACTCCATGCAGAAATTCTGCGTAATTGACTCCCTTCCTTGTTGCAATGTGATCTTGGGAAGGCCATGGATCCATGATATGAAAGCGGTTCCATCTACCTATCATGAATGTGTGAAGCTTCCCACACCCTGGGGGGTTGTAAGAATACTGAGTGACCAACAAGAGGCCAAAGACTGCTACACTTCGGCTATGAAGAGCACCATCAAACCCAAGCCGGCATAGCAATTAAAGAAACCGGCACGAAGAATTCAGATGACAAAGGAATCGGAAATCAAAGAAGTTCAACTAAATCCTCAAGATCCTGAAATCAAAGTGTTGGTAGGAACTAATATCCCTGAAGATATCGAGGAGCAGCTCGTGAGCCTCTTGAAATCCAGAATCACAACGTTTTCATGGAAACTTGAAGACATGACAGGTATATCTAAAGATATTATTAACCATAAACTTGGTATAGATGAATCTTTCAGGCCCATACATCAGTTTAGAAGGAAGTTCGCTCCTGAGAGAAACATTATAATCCAAGAAGTTGACAGGCTGCTCAAGTAAAAAATGATTAGAGAAGTTAAATATCCTCGATGGCTAGCTAATGTGGTGGTAGTACAGAAGAAAAATGGTAAATGGAGAGTATGTGTGGATTACACAGACCTAAACAAGGCCTGCCCAAAAGATCCATTTCCTCTACCACACATCGATTCTATGGTGGACGCAACTGCTAGACATGAGATGCTAACTTTCATGGACGCATCTTCGGGCTTTCAACAAATTCAAATGGAACCATCAGATCAGGAAGATACGGCCTTCATGACGCCCATAGGTATTTATTGTTATATTGCAATGCCTTTTGGTTTATGAAATGCAGGTGCCACATACCAAAGGCTAGTCAACATGATGTTTAAAGACAAACTGGGGGACACCATGGAGGTGTACATAGATGATATGGTAGTAAAGTCGAAGAAAGCAAAGGACCATCCTAGAGATCTTGAGGCTGCTTTCGATATCTTGGATCAGTTCAACATGAAATTGAATCCTTCCAAGTGCCATTTTGGAGTAAGAGCCGGCAAGTTCTTGGGCTTCATGGTTACTGAAAGAGAGATAAAGGCCAGCCCCGAACAGATCCAAGCAATCATAAACTTGAAGTCTCCAACAAATGTTAAGGAAGTTCAAAGATTAACCGGAAGAGTAGCAGCACTTAACAGATTCATATCAAGATCATCCGAGAAGAGCAAAGAATTCTATGACATATTGAAGAAGAACAAAAAGTTCGAATAGGATGAGAAGCATGAAGTAGCTCTGAGATCCCTGAAAGAATATTTATCATCTGCTCCACTTCTAACGCAACCAGTTAAAGGCGAACCACTATCTCTCTACCTAGCAGTTTTAGGCACCTAAGTAAGTGCCGTGCTTGTGAAAGATCATGAAGGACAACAGCATCCGGTATACTACGTAAGCAAAACATTATTAGATGTTGAAACCAGGTATTCTTATTTAGAAAAATTGATTTTAGCTCGTCATGGCTTCTCAAAAGTTAAGGCATTACTTCGAAACTCATGTTATTTATGTAAAAACTAACTATCCTATTAAGTGTGTCAGGAAGAATGGCGAAATGGACAGTTAAATTAAGTGCCTATGACATCATATATGAGCCAAGAATAGCGATCAAGTCACAAGCCCTTGCAGACTTTGTGGCTGATTTCAGCAACGACATACTGCCGGAAGTCGAACTAGAGGTCAAGCAGCTTGAAGAAGCTTCAGGCAGCTGGATATTGTACACAAATGGAGCATCTAACTTTAGAGGAACATGATTGGGTGTGCTACTGAAATCACCACAGGGGGACATTATTCCTCTATCTATTCATTGTGAATTCAAGGCTACTAATAATGAAGCCGTATATGAGGCTTTAATTGCAGGATTACAACTCGCTAAAGATATGGGTATCCAACGCATTCAAGTTTTTATTGATTCCTTGTTATTAACTAACCAGTTCAATGGATCCTATGCAGCGAAAGGTGAAAGGTTAACCAAATATCTAGACCTTGTAAAACAATTAACATTATCTTTTGAAAATTACAGCATATCACTGTTAGTACTAGAATTCAGGAGATTATGAGCAGCTCGAATCAGCTCGCAAGCACATCATTGTAAGGATCCTAAATTATATTTCTTGACTAACCATTGCTTTTCCCTTTTTGTTCATTATTCGCAGGATAACTCGAGCATGGATCATGTGTCCTAAAGACTCGGTCAACTAACAGAAACGTGGACCAAGTGGACTTCAAACGGCTAATTGGAGAACGTGGAGTTAGTTGCTAATTTTTAGGGGATGTTGTTATGATGTAATTCGTATTTAATGGAGCTCTAGGCTTACACACACACACACAGTTTTTTCGATTACGATTCTCCGCTACACTTAGATTACGAGCTCATTTCTTTTGTACTAAGAACGTTCATTATATAAAAGTTTTAGGAGGCAGGTACTTTGAACCGGCCCCCGAGGTTTTTTGCTAGGCTCCTTGAGGATACTCAAGGATTCCTGGATTTTCCCTCGTTACATCCTCGTGTCAATCTTCGCAATTACATTCTCATATTTATTTACATCAAACACGCTACCTCACATACGAAGTTTGATCAACTAATTGCTTAGGCAGTTTTTGACCAAAACAATTTGGCGCCCACCGTGGGGCAAACGGTGTTTGAATTCGGTTAAGAGCCTTGATCTTCTTCCCATAATCGATTCTTGAAAATGTCGAGCCAACAAAAAATTACTTCGAAATCTGTTTCATCCACTAAACCGGCTGTCGACACTGGTCTCCCCCCAATGATGAAGAAAGTGACCGGCACCGACGCTAAAAGAGTGGAATATCCTACTTTTCAGGGATCTCAAGGTACGTCCACTGACTCTGCTATTTCTAATAACGATCTCTATGTTTTGATCAGGCAAATGAAGTCTCATGTGGATGAGCAAGCCAAGACCAACGAGAAAATGATGAAGGAGATCATGGAATTGAAGAAATCAAAGAAACCAGTAGAGGAAATTAGCCCTTTGATGCCAAAATCATTCGGGTTCGACTCTTCGGAAATATCGGAGCAGCCAAAACAGAAAGCGAATCCCTCTATTGCTCCAAAGTCAGGTATTGCAACAGCTACTACTGCAGTATTCTCAGGCTCTCAGCATCAGAAGACTTCCAAGGTGATAGATCTGGAATAATCTGGGTTCTACTCCGAGCAGCCCCCAGAATCTTACTACAGTGGATATGGAAGTCAGCAGCTGCCGAGATGCTTGAGTCAGCAACCAGCCGGGTTTTTAAGCCATCAAATGCCGACGGTATCAGTGCAACAACCTGTATCTCAACCACAGCGGTTTGCTGCGACGAACCTTCATGAGCCTTGGAACCAGCAGTCAGCAGCACCTACTCCTCAAATGCTTCAGGGATCTTCATCTCAGCCATTCCAACAATATCGGAGCCGCTTCCGAGCTGCTCAGGATCCTCAAGGATCCTTATTTTCTTATCCTACTGTCTCTGCAGGCACAACCCCAGGTTCATCTCAAGAGATGCATGAGGGAGACTTCATCCCCATGCAAGTGGGAACTACAACTGAGCCAACCGTCCTTAGAGATGCTGAATATAGACCCCAGATCCATCTCCAAACTTCCAGGGCTGGTAACAACTTTGATAATTTTTATGCTAACCCTAACCAAGGAATTGTGCAGGATGCAGGTATCAACCCGACTATCGCTAGGGAACTTCAGAGGTTAAAGGACATGATCTCAAGTGTTCCCGGTGTTATACGTCCAATTCCTGAAGTGCCAGCAGGCAGCCACAGGGTTTCTAGATTTGCATGGCCCATTTGTGACGTAAAGATACCAAAAAGATTTCAGACCCCCAACATGAAACTCTATGATGGGACCACAGATCCTGAGGAGCACGTGGCACAATGCGGGGAACGATTGGAAATCAACCCCATTCCTGCAAACATCAAAGAAGCTTGCTTATGTAAAAGATTTGGCTCAACATTGACAGGACCAGCCTTGAAATGGATGCTCAGTATTCCTCCTAATACCATTACTTCTTTTCCCCATTTAGTTAACTTGTTTAATAACCAGTTTTCTTGCAGCAGGAGCTTTGAGAAGCTCATTGGTGATTTGTACAGAATAGTTCAGAAGCCTAACGAATCCCTGAGGTATTATGTGTCCAGATTCGGTCGAGAAGCTCTGGATATTCCCAACCTAGATATGGCTGCCGATGTAGAGGCTTTCAAAATGGGGATTAGAGGAGATTCCCGCTTTTATGATGATTTGGTTATGACTCCTTGCAGGAACCTTGATGAAGTTAGAACAAGGGCATTAAGGTTCATCAGGCTAGAGGATGATAAGAAGATCCAAAAAAGAGGTGACGAACCATCAGGCAGAAGGACAGATTCTCCCGGAAAACAACAACGAAACAAACCCTATTATCGAAACGATAATCCTAGGGTCAACGAAGTTGAAGAAGAGGACGACGAAGAAAACTTCCCAAAGGTATCTGATTATTGCTTTTCAACTGACATGGGTGGTTTGTTATGTGCCTTGCAGGATCTAGGTGATAAAGCTAGGTGGCCAAGAAAATCAGAAAAACCAGGATCGTGGAAGGATAAGTCTAAGTGGTGTGCTTACCACGAAGACTTCGGGCACTTAACGGATGACTGTATAGCACTTCGGAAAGAAATCAGTTACCTGCTCAGCAAAGGGCACCTTAAAGAATTGTTTGGCAGGAAGAGAAGTAAAACTCAAGAAGCTGCTGAGCTGCCCAAAAGAGCTCAGTCGCCACCAGCAGATGCAATAGTAATAAACTTCATCTCGGGAGGATCTGACATATGCGGAACCTCTTTCTCATCAGCAAAGAGACATGCTAAGGAGACCAAGATGGATCAAGGCAGTCGACCAAAGAAGAACGCGATATTGACTGAAGACAAAGTCATCTCTTTTGACGAAACTGATAAGCTGGACATCCAGGATCCTCACCATGACAGTCTGGTAATTACATTATGTATTGCTAATCATTATGTTCGCAGGATTCTGATAGACAATGGCAGTTCGGTCAACATTATTCAATTGGACGTGCTTAAAAAGATGAGCATTCCAGAAGAAGAGATAATCCCAAGATCCTCGGTGTTAGTAGGATTCAGCGGAGAAACCAAGCATACGGTTGGAGACATCAGACTTCCTATTTACATTGAAGGAGTCAACTCCATGCAGAAATTTTGCGTTATTGACTCCCTTCCTTGTTGCAATGTAATCTTGGGAAGGCCATGGATCCATGACATGAAAGCGGTTCCATCTACCTATCATCAATGTGTGAAGCTTCCCACACCTTGGGGAGTTGTAAGAATACTAAGTGATCAACAAGAAGCCAAAGACTGCTATACTTCTGCGATGAAGAACACCATCAAGTCCAAACCAGCATAGCAATTAAAGAAACTAGCACGAAGAATTCAGATGACAAAGGAGTTGGAAATCAAAGAAGTTCAACTTAATCCTGAAGATCCTGAAATCAAAGTGCTGGTAGGAACCAATATTCCTGAGGATATTGAGGAGCAGCTCGTGAGCCTCTTGAAGTCCCGAGTCACGACGTTTGCATGGAAACATGAAGACATG
>JBCNJP010000023.1:19572254-19589754 GCA_039602395.1 Deinandra increscens subsp. villosa
GCTTGATTGCCCTCCTTCGAGTGTAGACTTCGCGTAGTCAGCGACGTACGCTGCGCTGTATCCCCCATCCTTCGTGCTTGGTGTATAAAGCATTTAGGATATTCGAAAGCTTGAATCAGAAGTGTACGATTCGCATGAGTGGAAATAGCAGAAGAAATTTTTTTTGAACTTTTTTGGTTTTTGGATTTTTTTGGTTATTCTGAAATTTTGAAAGCAGAAACCCAAAATAGAAAAGAACGACTACCTAATGCTAACTAACCTGACGAGGTCCAGAATGAAGACTTGCTTCCCTGGCAACGGCGCCAAAAAACCTTTGATGCACACGAGTATATATAAATAAATATGCAAATTTGACCTTTAAATTTATAGACCTAAATCATCTTATAACTATGCATGCATATATAGGAAAACGGACCTATCGTATGGTAGCACAAAGAGCAACTCAGGGTCGACCTAAGGAAGCAATGGTGTAATCAAACTAAACCTAATTTTCATCATTAGGATTGTGTCATAATTCCTAATAACTGTTAGAAAGAAAATAAGAAAACGGATTGATGGTAGCAATAATGAAATAGATATAAAATCAGAATAAAGAACAGATATCATCTAAGACTAATCACTATTCAAGCATTACCTAGACTTGACATTGACATTTGTATAGTAACTGTCTAATGGATATATAGTCGCTAAACTCATAAATCAGCAATTAATACCACAGCCATAATGAAGTATCCACGAATTAATGACCTAGATATAGGACGATAAACACATGATCTAAGACCTAGGACCATAGACCAATCCTATTTTGATTAACCATGATAGACTAATAATTTATAACCCAATTACATGCCATAACATATGCAGTATATTTAGTCATTTCACTATTCCTTTTACCCAAGACATG
Source organism: Deinandra increscens subsp. villosa (assembly GCA_039602395.1). Classification (NCBI taxonomy): domain Eukaryota; kingdom Viridiplantae; phylum Streptophyta; class Magnoliopsida; order Asterales; family Asteraceae; genus Deinandra; species Deinandra increscens. The sequence continues at coordinate 19,573,159 of JBCNJP010000023.1, forward strand.
GAAGCTAAGATTCACGACCAAACATAGAGACATACTTCAATCAGGACAGATTATAAACGTGCATAATCACCATTTCCTGTCTAGGCTAGCTAGAGTCCTAAACACATATTGAAAACGCTAGATAACAACTAAGAAATAGCCTCAATTCAATAAGCAGAATACGTCTATCCTACCAAACAAACCAAATACTACTAGGAAAGGATCAAACACATCATTCAATAACACATCTTTAACATGCAAAAGGAATCATAATCATTATACTAAAACCATTATGTTAAACATTGTCAACGTCAAATCATAGGTAAAACAATAAATAGATCACCTTGTCTTAGATGACATCAAGTGAGTTAGCCTCTCATAGCTAAACTAAAGAAAACAACAATTGAAATGTAAGTAAACATGATTGTAAGCGCAAACAAAAAGTCGATCTATAGCCAAAACTTCGAATAACTCGATATCACGAATGATTGGATGCTTCTTGGCCTTGAAATCTTCGACTTTTAGCTTCTGAACTCTTCTGGAACCGAACTCTACTAGTCTCAGTTGTGTAACCTCTTGAAATGACCAAATTGTTGGGTATTTATAGTGAAATATTAGGGTTTTGGAAGTCGGGCTACGACTCGTTACACGGTCATGGCCCGTAAGCGTCGCCTTGAACTAACGGATTAGGGTTTCTCCTGTTAGCCTCGAAACGGGCCGTGATGGCTATCACGGGTCGTGACATGGAGAAAAAATCAGATCTTTGATTCTTGTATATTACAGCCCCAAAACTTCGTAATATCCTCAAATATCACTTTGGCCCCCTCTAATTACCTGTTTCTGACATTTCACAGTAAACAAAGGTAAAATAGACCAAAAATAATGCATAAACTATCAACATTCGTGGGTGTTTGACTAATAAAATGATGTGTAATTTAAAGCACATCATGTATCATTCCCAAACATCATCGAAAGATTCATCTTCTTGTTATTTGAACGACAGAATTTGAGGGCGAATTAATCCAGTGAGTGATGGAGGAAAATATTTTTAAAAAAGCGAGCAGAAAGTTACGTCCAATTTGTAATAGAACCACGCGTAAGTGAGTTTAGCCATCTTCAAGATGCTAGTTTGAGACTGAATGGGAATAGACGATATTTGATGTCATTTTCAGTGATTCCTTCGATCCAAAAGGTGTCGCAAAGCTCTTCAAATTTAGCGAGGTGAGGAAGAGGTGTTTCTTCATCGAAACCAGAAAATTGACCTTTTCTTTCAAGTAATGATATGAATGCAGGATTGATTTCAAAGGTAGTTGCCTTGATTTCCGGTTTCACTATACATGATTACAAAAGTGCAAGGGATAGCTTATTATACCACAGATGGACATTCCCGGAATAACCATAGGAATAGTTATCGAAGGTGATAATTCACCTGAGTAGGATTGAATTAGGCAGTTGTGTTCCCCAGCAACGACGCCAAAACTCTTCGATGCGCGTGAGTCGTATATCAATTATTGAAGACTATTTCACTAAAAGGGTTTTACATTTATAAACCTAAAACTATCAAATGATAAAACACGCATAAGTAGGTAAGTGTACATATCGCTTACATTGTAGTATAATTCCTATAGAATAGAATCGGGTGTCGGAACACGTACTAATACAATCAAACACTAAAATGATAATCACCTAATGAAACATGAAACAAATTGGGTATTCAGATAATATTAAAGACATCATCTTGATATTGACTCCTCTTGCTAACCAATAACTGGTCATGAATCCCTATTTATGCTAAGTCTTTCTAAGGATAACTAGGCCGCTCGTTAGATTATACCTAGCTTCCACTAAACCAGCCATGGAGATGAAACGACCGACATATTCCTGCTAAGAAATGTATCTAGCTCTCTAAATAGGAATTCTAGAATTCAATGTTTTCATAACTGGACCGAATAGCTAACTGGTCGTCTTACTGGTTCACTGGTTGGACCGGTTCAACTGGTCGGGCCGGATTTAAGAGCCGGATGATATCATAAATAATATATATATACATATACATAATTATAAACAATGTAATTATACATACGTACTTTTTTATAGTTTAAAGTTAATATAAGAAGACTTTATTTAGAACATTCACAATGTAGGACGTTGGATTTTTAGGGGTTAAAAGATGACACCTTTTGATTTAGTAAGGTACTTAATGGAATTTGAAATTAACCTACATGTAAAAGAGGTGTACAACTGTAAATGTAGCCGCCTCCATTTATAAAGAGTTCTTGATCTGGGTTTTTTGTTTTTGATAAAGAGGAATAAGAGCATGTTTGGGATTCCATTTAAAAACTCCTTATTGACTTATTGGCTTTTTGAAAATCCAATAAGTTAAAAATATTGTTTGGGTAATCTAAAAGCACTTTTAATTTTAACTTTTTGGCAAGGAGAAAAAATGCATATTTCAAAAGCCAAGAAAACTTGGCTTTTAAAACTCCTTTTGACTCTTGAAATGAAAATTACTAATATGCCCCACCTTTTTTACCCACAAGATCTCATCACTTTCTCCCATTTTGGTCATTTTACATGAATAAGATAAAAAAAACAATTTTTAATAACAACTTGGTGACTTTTCCTACCACAAAAGCTAATCCAAACAATTTTTTTAAAACTCCTTTTGAAAAAGTGTAGAGACCGAGAAAAATAAGGCTTTTGCATTAGATATATTTTGGGCTATTGTAATTGGGCTAACATTAGTGGGTTTATTGGGTTTAATAGGGTCCGATCGGTTTTACTATACATGGGCCGAAATTTTGTAAATAGGTGGTGACTTACTTATCAAGTTGGTCATCCCTATATATAGAACCTATTATTAACTAGGTTAGGTTGTTGATTGTCTGTGTGGACAAGGGGTGCTCATCGAAATTCTCTAAGAGAATTTTGACTCTCTCAAGGTGTGTAGAAATCGGTTTAGTCAAGGATTCTTCAATCGGTTTGTGTTTTTCTTATCATTTAACTTGTTATCTTATTACTTTTTCTGATTATACTTGAATCACCTCTAATCACAGGATTTCGCACGGTGATTATAGGACCTGATATCACGTGAGGACTAGATTGATCCGTACAAACGGTATCAGAGCCAAGAAACGCGTTTTCGTGGCTCTCGTGATATCTAATTCAAGCTCTTTGGACTAACGGTTTGAGTGTTATTTGTGATTTTCAGTTTTATCACGCGAAACAGGAGATTTTGTGTAGGTCTCGGACTGGTCAGAAGCAAGAATCTCGAGGTTTACAAGCTATGTGGCCCTGTCCCTCTTTCGATCGAAATCCATAGCTTTTTTATCAGAATTTGTACTTTTTGATCGACTTTTCGATCGAGAAGCACTTTTCGATCAACCCATTTTCGATCAGTGTACTTGGCTTTGACCCGTTCCGACCTGATCAAAAAGGTACTTTTCGATCAGTCTACAGTTTTCGATCGAGCGAAAACTTTGCCCGATCGAAAAGCTGACTTTTCAATTCGATCGGTCTACATTTTTCGATCGAGCCAAAACTCTGCCCGATCGAAAAGCTGACTTATCGATCCTGTTGTCCGACTGAGAACCACTTTTCAACCAAACCTTCCTTTGATCGAAAAAACCCCCTTTTCGACTCACCTTTTCGACCCAACATCCTTCCGACCGAAAACGCCCTTTCCGATCCAAGTTTCACCCAACCGAAAACCACTTTTCGATCCAAACTTTTTCCCATCGAAAACCACTTTCCGATCCTTACCACTTTTTTGTTTTTAAACCTCACTTTGTTCATTAACCTTAGTCTTATTCCCCTTGCAATGGCTTTCGATATGTCAAGTTTGTCCAGCGCTACTCTGCAAATGGACGCTAAGATTGGAACCAACACCAGACCTCCTCGTCTGATGTCTGGGAAAGATTTCATGAGCTAGAAATATCGATTTGTGAATTATGTCAACTATAATGATCCCAAGATCATGCGATCTGTTGAAGTGGGTGACTATGTTCCCAAGACAACTCCTGCAGCAGGTCAGGAGGCTCAACCTAAAGAAAAATCAGAATGGACTGAAACTGATTGGGAAAGAGTTGAGCGTGACAGGAAGGCCCTGGAAGCACTAACCATGGCTCTATCCCCCGAGGTGGCTGAAGCATTCAAGGAGTACAAATCCGCCAAAACACTCTGGGATGCCCTCATTGCTACATATGAAGGAAATGCTGATATGAAAGAATCTCGGAGGGAAAAACATAGAGACTCAGCTACAGCGTTTCATCAAGATAGTGACAGCTATGAAGGATGCGGGGGTTACCTACACTCAGGTTGAGGTAAACAAGAAGTTGGTGAACTCACTCCCACCAAACTGGGACAGCACCATTGAGTTGATCGAGAAGACTGTAGAAATGTCAACTTCACCATTGAGTGAGCTCAGCTCAACCATTAGAGCCTATGAAGAAAAGAAGCAGAAAAGAGCTACAAAGTTGGGAAATGGTGCTTTGATGAACCAAGTCAACCAAACCTTCATATCACAATCAGCCACATGTCAAAGCATTGGATTTACCAATCAGACGGCGTTTGTGTCTCAAGCCCCAGGGGCTAGCTCATCTGGTTCATCCAACTTGATTTCTTTAGATATCAACAATCTAACCAAAGATCCTAGCTTTGCTCTTGGTGTAGGTAACATGAGTTGCTATCAGGCACTCGTTGCAGGATCTCTACTGCCAACCGATTTGACTCATGATGATGTGAATCAAGTCAATCCTGAAGATCTTGAGCACATAGATATCTCTTATCAGATGGGGATGTCAGCCTTAAGGGTAAAGCAGTTTATGGCTAAGACGGTCAAGAAGGACAGGAATGGCGGGAAAGGGATCAAGCTTACTTTCAACAAGGCAAACCTGCGGTGCTACAACTGCAACGAGTATGGTCACTATGCATGAGAATGCACCAAGCCGAAGGTGGAGAGGGATGTCAAGTCAGCTGATGAAAGGAAGGAAGGGATAAGAAAGGATGCAGCGAAAAATGACAAGGCACTGGTGGTTCAACACACACCAGGATATGATTGGACCTCTCAAGTGGAAGACCTGAGCTTGCGCCTTGATCATGTGGCCCTCCTTGCTGAAGAAGATGCTGAGAAGGAAGCTGCTGAATCCAGTCATCATGCTTTTATGGCCAACATCACTCCAGGTTCTGAAGCCAGCTCAAGCAATCATGAGGTATATTCAAATTCCATACGTCAAGCTATCCTTAAAGAATGTAAGAGAATGCAAGTTCGTAAATGAAACCCTAAATCATGAATCAACTACTAGAGACCTTAGGGAGTACAAAGATAAGGCCAGAACATTTAGGGAGAAACTAGAGGCAATTCAGGTTGATGTTAGGAATCTAGAAACTCAGATGAGCGATAAAACAACATATCTTAATATTTCTAACTCTAAGGTTTAAATTTTAACTAAGGAGGTAGAGGAACTTAGAGCCAAATTAGGAACATCTCAAACCAAAATTGAACATAATGATAAAATTGTTTCTAAAATGATGGAAACTAGTTCCTTATTTTATAATACTGATGCCAGAATGAGGCATGTTAAAATCAATTCAGGATTAGGTTTTGGGTCAGATGAAAAGGATGAAAAATCCACACACACGGTACCTATTCCACTGATGCATCAAATGATTTCTGATCCTAAGACTTCTCAAACTACTTTAGTCTTCAAGGCGGAAATTAATAAGAAACTTGCTGCATGTCCTATTAAAATCTCTGCTCCTGTTTCTAACTCTACTGACAATTCTACTTGTTATGCAGATGAAGGTAATAATGAAGCAGGGGTAACGGATCTAAAGGAGTGTCCCAAGAATTCAAAGTCTTCAAATTTTAATACTTTTTATAAAAACTTTGGCTGGGAAAAACTTGAATTTTCTGTTGAGTCCGTGTCTAAAATTTCTGAGTCTATTTTGTTTGATAAAACTTCTAAGTGTGGTGTGTTTAACTTTGGAAAATGTGATGCAAAGCTGGTGAAACCATTAAGAACTGTTAAGATTTTAAGAAGAGGTAAGGGACCACAGGTTGCTGGTCCTAAACCCACAAGTGATGGTTTGTTTAGTGTGAAAAATTGTGCTGGTAAAAATGATGTGGTTGTGAAAAATGTGCAGAAAGAACGGGACGCCAAATCTCATGATTTTGTCTCGTACCTTGAAGTTAATTCTGCATATGACCAGTACAGACCGATACAGCGGGAGTATATCTTGACCACTAAGCCAAATGGCAAAACCCATTGGATACATAAGAACTGTTCAAAACCGACTTGGATATCCACTGGGCGAAACCAACCACGGGCTCCCGCGTATCCTAAGAAGCAATCTTGTCACGTGTGTGGAAAGCCTGGACATGTGAAAAAAACTGCTTACACAGACTGTATGAGCCCTTTTATCCCAAGATGATCCATCTGAGGCCTGTCTCAAAGGGCCAAACACATGTTGGCCCAGAACAAAGGTCTGCACCTTCAAAACCCAAGGTGCAGAAGTCAGTACTGAACACCCACATGTACACAAAATGAATCAAAAGCCCAAGTCACCCAAGCAGCAAACAAAAGCTGATTTTAAAGCAACTAAAATGGGTCACACTTCTAAAAAATCAGTAAGATCTGCTAAGGTTTTTAGTCCTTTTAAACCTGATTGATGTTCAAAACCTGTCACACTCTCAAAGCAGGCCAGCTTTTCAAAACCACCCATCCATCCAAAACTAGTTGGTTTGTCAAAATCAAATGCCTGGCAGAAGGATGACAGGTGGAATGTACAAAATGCTGGTACATTTGTCCTTCAAGCCTACTCAGGTGTACAAAAAACACTCCAAACAATTTCAAGAGGTAAAATTTCAAATCAAATTCATAATAAAAATCCACCGAAAAGTCCTCAGGTACTTAGGAAAGAAAATCACCGGCCAAGAAATGTCAATGACTTACCCACTTCAACCAAAGGCAGCCAAACCTTACCCAGACCCATTAAGGCCGAGGTACCTAAAACTAATTAGTCTCCTTTGAATGCAGGAATAGCCAAGGAGGACTATTAACAACCTTTGGTACGTTGATAGTGGTTGTTCCAGGCATATGGCGGGCGACATATCTCTGCTACAAGATTTAGAGAAATTTAACGGAGGATATGTATCGTTCGCTGGAGGAGTTGGAGGGTATGTCAGTCAGAAAGGAACAGTCAGAAATGGATATCTCAGCTTCCATGATGTCAATTATGTAGAGCAATTAAAGCACAGTCTCTTGAGTGTATCACAAGTTTGGGATCGGGAGTATCCAGTACTTTTTAACAACAAAGAATGCTTAATTCTAAAACCTGGATACTCCATCCATGATGATTGGGTGTTGATGCGAACACCAAGATATGGCAACTCATATGTCCTCAACATGCAGAAGCCCCCCACAACCGAGGTGGCATGCCTTCTTTCTAAGACAGCTGAGAATCATGCTCAGTTGTGGCACAAACGGTTGGGGCACATGAATTTGAAGAATTTGAATCGGCTTGCAAGAGGAGGGCTTGTCAAAGACCTTCCAATTAAAGAATTTGTGATCAAGGAGAAATGTGCGGCATGTGCTAAGGGGAAGCAACATAAACGCCCACACAAACCAAAATTGTCCAACAGAATCTCCTCAGCATTGGAGCTGATTCACATGGACCTCTTTGGTCCAGTCAGTATGTTAAGCCTTAACCGTTGTGCATTTTGTTTAGTTATTACTGATGATTTCTCTCGTTTCACTTGGGTGTTCTTTTTGCCAAAGAAGAGTGATATTGCAGAGATGTTGAAAGCATTCATCAAGCTCATTGAAAATAAGCTAAACCTAAAAGTGAAGTCCATCAGAAGTGATAACGGGGCAGAATTCAAGAATCAGATTATTGATGAATTCTGTGCAGAAAGAGGAATTGAGCATCAGTACAGTGCACCGTATACCCCTCAGCAGAATGGAGTGGCGGAACGACTCAACAGAACATTGATTGAAGTTGCTCGAACAATGCTATGTGATTCCAAGCTGCCCACCATGTTCTGGGCTGAAGCAGTCAACACAGCCTGTTATGTGCAAAACAGGGTTCTCATAAACAAGCGACACCAGAAGACACCCTATGAATTAATCTATCATGACATGCCCAAAATTGGGCATCTTCGGCCTTTTGGATGTCTTTGCATTGTTTTAGTTAATACTGATTTGCCAAAATTTGCTGCTAAATCAGATGAATGTTATTTGGTAGGTTATTCTGCCAGTTCAGCTTACCGGGTCTTCAACAAAACAACCGGCAAAGTGATGGAGTCTACTAATGTGGATTGGCTTGAAGAAAATCCCTCAGATGGTGGAGTAGGTCCCGCACAAGCATTTGACTACAACCAATTCTTCCTCCTATTTGGATGGGATCCCGTCATTGCTGAAGAACTTTTTGACGACATAATCACAAGACCATCAATTGCTCATACCTCCAGTTCCTGCCTCTGACGCGGTGACATCACTAGTGAATGAAACTGCTGAAGTTGGAGGTGAAGATGAATTGGATAAAGATCGAGGCACAGTAGCTGTTCAAGCACAAGAAGTTGAGGCAGAGGCAGATACTGAAATTAGTGAAGAACCCGTATAGGCAAATCTACCTCCAGAAATCCCAGTTCAAGCAGTTGGTGAGACACGGATCAACAAATATCACCCCTTGGACAATGTCATTGGTCCTTTAGCTTCCGGGCTGATCACAAGAAGTCAATCAGGAGACATCAAGCACTGCATGTATTCATGTTTTATCTCTCAAGTTGAGCCTCCAAACATCACAATGGCTCTAACGAATCCTAGCTGGGTGGAAGCTATGCATGAAGAATTAAACCAATTTTCAAAGCTTCAGGTATGGAGGTTAGTGGAGAAGCCTACTAACAAAAAGGTCATCACAACTCGGTGGCTTTATAAAAATAAAAAGGATAGCAATGGTGTTATTGTCATAAATAAAGCAAGGTTGGTGGTCCAAGGGCACAAACAGGTTGAAGGCATCGACTATGATGAAGTATATCCACCAGTTGCTCGTTTGGAAGCAATAAGAGTTTTCCTGGCATACACATCCTATATGAATTTTAGCTGTCTATCAGCTAGACGTGAAAACTGCGTTTCTCTATGCAGAAATGGATGAAGAGGAGTATGTTACTCAACCTACAGGGTTTATTGATGAAGAACATCCCTATCATGTGTACAAGCTAGACAAAGCCCTGTATGGATTGCATCAGGCCCCAGTGTCTTGGTACAAAACGTTAACTGATCATCTTCTAGCTCATGGGTACATCAAGGGAATAGTGGACCAGACACTATTCAGGAAAGTGGTTGAGAATGACATCATCATGGTGCAAGTTTATGTGGACGATATCATCTTCGGGTCCACAAATGAGGATCTGTGCAAAGAATTTGAATGTGTAATGCGAACAAAGTTTGAGATGAGTCAAATGGGTGAAATGGAGTTCTTCTTGGCATTACAAGTGAAGCAAAGTGAGAGCGGGATTCTAGTTCATCAAGCTAAGTATGTCACAGAGATTTTGGAAAAATACAAGATGGTAGACTCAAAGCCTGCTGCCACACCCATGGCAGCTAGGCCTGCACTCACCAAAGATTCAGATGGTCAATCTGTCAGCGAGCACATGTACCGGTCAATGATCGGGTCTCTGATGTATTTGACGGCCAGTCGACCAGACATCATGCTTGTAGTGTGCCAATGCGCACGATATCAGGCTAACCCTAAACTCTCTCATTTATCTGCTGTTAAAAGAACTTTTAAATATTTGAAGGGTAGGCCAAGGCTGGGCCTCTGGTACCCTAAAGAGTCTGGGTTTAATCTGTATGCTTTTTTTACAGTGATTATGGTGGGTGTGAGCTTGACAGGAAATCTACATCTGCTGGAGCTCAGTTTTTAGGAGACAGATTGATAGCATGGCAAAGCAAGAAGCAGCACACGGTGTCTCAATCCACAGCTGAAGCAGAATACGTGGCTGCATCTGCGTGTTGCTCACAGGTGGTATGGCTGCAGCATCAACTGGGTGATTACGGTTTGAATTTCTTTGACACTCCCATATATTGTGATAATAATGCTGCTTTGCAAATTGTTAAAAATCCTGTGCAGCACTCGAAAACCAAGCACATTGATATTAAAACGCCCTTCATACGGTATTGCTATGAACGCAAGCTCATTCACTTAGAACGGGTGCAATCGGATGATAACGTGGCAGACATGTTCACTAAACCCCTAATTTTGTGTGCTTTTAATTTTTTTTACTGGTTCTGTTTGACCAGGTTGGGAAGTGATATAAATTTCCAGGTTTTTGCTGACTGACACGTGTAAGGTGGATGTGAAAAGCAATGATTCACGGTTGAAATGCTTGGTAGGCTCTGCTGTCAATCAATCAAAAGGTATGGTTTGTCACAACACTTGAAGATAATGTATGATGCTTGATAGGAAACACACACTTAGGTTAGTACAACTTCTATTTGACTATGTACCAGGGATCCTGAGACACACGCCCGGTTCTCAGTGTTGATGTCATGCTCAAAAACTCCCATTCCCTCTGCTTTGCGTGAGCAATGACATGGGAATGTTGTACGTGAGTTAGGCCTCTTCTGTTCTGCGGTAGCAGAAACCTGGGGTCTCCCTGATCCACGTACGTTTAAGATCACATTGTACAGTCTTAATAAACCCAAAAGATGCAAATGTGCACAACCAAAAGAGACCCTCAAGTGTCCAAAACCCTCAGCCATTGTCACTGATGAGAGCATTACCAAAAATGTTTCAAAAATTCAGTTGACGTTTTATATTATCCCCAAAAATCTCCATGATCTATTCTTTATTTTCTCAACCTAGTCTGGAGCATGATGTTAGGCTTAAGGAAAGGTGTCATGGAAAATGTTGTACGGAAACCAGGTATACTTGATAGAGTGTACAAATTATACCTCGGACTTATGTGTGTGACCTGGATAGATGTTCATAAATAATAAACCTTAAAAGATAAAATATGTGATAAAACTGCCTGAGTAAGCAAAAGCAACATGAGTTTAAATTCGGACCAAAATACCGGTAATCACCTGAACACGCAAAGTAACTGAAGCTGAAAAGGGTTCCTCAGTCACAAATTATCTGGTTTGATCCCTGATATGCCTTCTCACTCAAAACTCAGTCTGTTAAGTGGTAATTATCTTTTTGTTTTCTTTTTTATTGTTTATGTTTATTTTAATTATTATTTTTTTATTGATTTTTTTATTTTCTTTTAAGTTATTATTCAATTTTAAAGTTGTTAAACGTAAAACTCTCGGGTTTGATTTCAGAGGACGTTTCGGGAATAAACGAGGTTAAATCGTGAGGTATTGAAGTTTAAATTAAGATAACTTGTGTTTTGTTAAAACTTTGGGTCAATGGGGTCAAATTATCAAAGTTAAGGGGGCTTTGTGTAAATTGTTTAATAAAATTTGGTGAGAGTATAGGGAACCGATCGTTTGCCTCTCCCCCTTCACTTTCTCTTTTCCTCTTTTCCTCCTCCCTTCACCGAAAACCCTAACCTCCTCCACTCCATCATCTCCGGCGATCACCATTGTCGCACACCACTATCACCGTCGCCTCATCTCTGCTTCACCACCACTACCTCTAGGCCTGTAAACGAAATGAAATTTTAACGAAATGTTCGTGAAATGTTCGGGCGGGAGTTCGTTTGTGTTCGTTCGTTAAGCTTAATGAAAAACACAAACAAAATAATTTGTTCGTTTAGCTTAACAAACAAAAACGAAAAAAGCCCACGTTCGTTCATTTATGTTCGTGAACATTCGGTAAATTTGTTCGTGAACGCTTGTTCGTTTGTGTTTGTTTATTAACATTAATATATTTTTAAGATATATTTAATACATTTTATAAATAGTTCTAATTAGCCTCAAGGATGATTTCTTTTTATGTAAGCATATACGTTTTTGTTTGTTTGGTTCATTTTCTTTGTTTGGTTCGTTTGATTCGTTTGTCCGGAAATCTACAAAATCTAACAAACAATACACAAACAAACAGGAAAAAAGTTCTTTGCTCAACAAACAAACACAAACTTGAATTTTGTTCGACTTTTTGTTCGTGTTCGGTTCGGTTGTCCAAAAAATTGTTAACAAAGGAAAACAAACATGACTCGTTCGTGTTTGTTTGGTTCGTTTACAGGCCTAACTACCTCCCTCACCTGAAACCGTCCCCAAAACACCCCACATTCAGCCGGTCGACGCCGCCACTGTCTCCACCAATCCACCTCAGTCACCGCCGATTGTCACCATATGACGCCACCAGGGTGGTCGGATTTCATCGTCATACATCTACACAGTGTTGATTTTAAGTTCTGAGGAGCTATGGCACCCTGGTTGAAGCGTTCCGCAAAACCCCCCTAAGGAGACCGTGAGGTATGTGCTTAATTAGTGTTGTGTGTGCCTGGATATGGACCGAAATCGTGCTTGCAGGTGTTTGGGATTGAAATAGAGTGTAAAAACACTCATATATGGACTGTTGTTTTGAGTTGCAGGTATTCGTGGAGAAGACGACACTTTTTGATCGGGATTAGGGACTTTTCGATCAGGGCGAGAGGCTTTTCGATCAGTCCCAGGCACTTTCCAATCGGGAACCTTGGTAACACGAGGGTTTCCGATCGTGCAAGGGCTTCTCGATCGAAGACTTATACTTTTGGATCGATGTCTTCGGAAACTTAGGCTTTTCGATCGAAACATATGCTTTTCGATCGAGATTTAGTTTTTTCGATTAGTGTTCTCGGCAACCACATGCTTTTCGATCAGGGGTTTCGGAAATGGGTAGTTTTTCAACAGAAGGAGGCTTTTCGATCGAAAACCTAGTTTTTGATCGAAAAGGTACCTGATGATGTGTTTCACATGGTTTTGTCCTTTTATTAAGCCGTTATGCTGCCCGTTTTCGAGAAATCTCCAAATCTTAAGTGTTAGAATATGTCATTGTGATATCTAATGAATTGTTGCTTGTTTTGGTTTACCTTTTGTGTGATTGCATGACTTAGAGTTCGTTAAGGATCATAACTTTATGGCATATCTACTGGATCCACCTGCTGATTATAAAGAGAAGTACAAGTCCATGATTGAAGGTTTAAAGAAATGATGCTTGCATTACGCCCTAACTGCTAATCCAGTTATTTGCAAGAGGATACAACAAGAATTCTGGAAGATAGCATTCGTGTCAGATGATGAGAAGCAGATTATAGCAGAGATCCAGAACACAAGTGTGATATTGACTGAGGAAAACTTCCGACAGGCACTCAGATTGAAAGACACAGCCTCAGATCCTGTTTCACTGGATAAGGAGATTGTTACACAATGCTTGCGGGAAATGGGTTATTATACAGAGTCTCCGCCAACAATGAAAGCCCTTATTCCACCCTACTGGAGGATGCTAGCACACTACTTGCAAAAGTGTGTCATTGCAAAGAAGAGCTCTACGAATCAACTGAATCAGGTGCACACCCATGCAATGGTGTCACTTGTTAAAGACATGAAATTTAACTGGTCAAGACTGATCTTTGAAAATATCAAGGCAGTGGTGAAAAGAGATAAGAAGTTCGCTGCAGTTCCAAGATTTATTCAATTGGCTTTGGACACCAGATATCCAAATCTGAGAAAATCTGGTGACACTCATGATACAAAGCCAATGGGGATTGATATTTTCCCCATGATAAATCCCAAGAAGAAGTTGACCGATAAAGTTCCCTTTGGAAGCAAGTTTGGGGAGTTTGCTGAAATTGCTAGAGAGGAGGTCCCACTTCAAAGAAATGTTGTAATTGAAGAAGAACATGACTTGCCCGCTTCATAGAAGCCTGTCACTGAACTTTCTGATAGTGATGCGTGGGAAGAATTTGACCTGGGAGATGTGCAGCTTGAAGCTTTACACGTTGATGATAATGATGCCAATATCAACTTGAAAATGCATGAGCATCGGATCGTCTACTCGATCTAGCTAATCGGACATTAAAACATAATTAACCGATTGTTTTATTGATCAATGAAGAACAATTACAACTAGTAAACACTTAGAAACACAACACAAAGAAACACCTTGAAAACACACACTTAGCAGAAATTCTCACACCCTTAGAACTAACTATTACAATGTCCAAACTTCTATATATACCCAGCTGACCGAGCCTCGTCCGAACCTCAGGTTTGGCCAGTCCGAACTCCAGGTTCGGACCTGGTTCGGCCACTCAGACTTTGACTTGAACTTGAACATTGCTTGATACTTCACACGACGCACATACCAGTTTTCAACATCATCAACTCTGTATCTTCAATCAAGCTCCCCCTCAAGTGTAGAATCCGTTCGTCCAATGAAATGAATCTTCGAACAAACTCCTTCTCAACTCAATCGTAGCTTAATCTTGAAAATTGGATGACATCTGATGTATCTCTGATCTTTTAACAACAACCTTCAGAAGACTTGAAGTTGTGATCACTTGCACCTTAGCATCTTGCATCAATATTTAAATGATCTTGGCGCAAAACGTCTCTTCGAGACTCCAAGATATGACTTTTGAAAATTGAATATTGTATCACGTGTTGATCAGATCGAAAATAAAGCAGAAACAAAATCTTTTTGACTTTTAGAAAGTTTATATCAAAACACACTTAAAATCTTTTTGATTTTTCAAAGTTTATGCTAAAACACACCGAAAATCTTTTTGTTCTTTTCTGAAATGAAATGAAATCACAATACAAAATCAAACACTATTTTTGGTATGAGAAAGATCACTATATGGGATCATATTGGTCATAACGCACTGAACTACACTTCAATTTCAATTAATTGAAACACATAAGTCATGCTGATTGCCGGTATAATTTGTCCATATTAAACTCAGACAGAATCGTACTCATAACATCTGGATATGTTAAGGTATTGATTAGATTTGCTTTGACCAGTGTACCCCACACTATCAGACATTTTCTGTTTGACTTTCTTTTTCCTTTTGTGAGATAGCACTTGTGATTTTTCACACTTGCATAGCATTTTTCATGATATTGTCAATTGTGTTCCATGCAAAAAGAAATAAGAACGTTAAATCGTCTACCTTAAGGTCGATCTTTCGATACGCAGATAAGGCCTCGGATTTAACAAAATAAGAAAATAAAACAAGTTGAACTTGTATAACCCAGCAAAAATCAGGTCGGTACTCCCGTACACGCAGAGAAAGTCCGAAAAATTATACGAAGCACCAAAGAAAATAAAGCAGAACGTCAAACGAACAACGATCAGGTCGATCTTTCGATACGCAGAGAAAGTCCGATCGTTTGACAAAATAAAGAAAATCAAACAAGTTTAAATCTTTGCAAAATGAACACATGTATACACAGTGACTTCTCATTCTGAATTTCACACTTATTTTTCTTTTTGTGTCATGAAATATGCATCAAGATGTTATCCACATGGTCAAGCATTAGTATTTAATGTATATCGCATCTGAATACTTTCTGATTTGCCGAGTCTACCAAACATATCAAATAATGATCTTATGGCCCTTTCATCTACTCTATCCATGAGTCAGATACGTAAGCCAATGTACCATCATTTCCCAATGATCAATCTCTCACAATTGTATATTGTGCATGTATTCACCTTCCTTCATTATATATTTGGCATGTATTCATCTTCTTCCCATAACATGCTTTTTCTCAATTACTCCCCCTTATTTACAATTCTCCCCCTTAAAATGAAAACTCTATTTTTGGATTTTCATTTTACAAGACGCTACTTTTGGTTTTTGAGAAAAACTTGGAAACAAAGAAAAATGACCAATCAACACGGTTATGTTGTAGATTTAGAATTCAGAAAATTTGCAGATTTAGAAAATTTGATCATGAAATTTAAATTATGCAGAATACTCCTCCATCAACAACTTTGCAATCGTCGATAGGTCTTCTAGAAGTACCTGCACACTGGTCAAACTGATTAGTTCATTAATGACCCGAAGCAGATTGCTTCTGGTCGACCAGTGTCCTGGTTTTGCTTTGAAACCACCTTAGGTTTCCATTGCTGTTGTTGTTTTGGTGAAACAATGTTTGATGAATCTATCACAGGTGACTGTGACGAGGAACCGACACTTTGAACCTTTGAAAACATAGGAACAAAACATTTTTGTTTTTGAAAAAATGTAGGTTCAACTTCATCAAAAACTCTGCCACGTTCATCAAAGAATTTCTGTTGGGTAGGTTTACCAAACACTGGTTTCTTATGAAACCTTTGTGAAAAATCAACAGGTAGTGAACAATCTTTTGCCATATGCCCTGTTCGGCGGCAAATATAACATATTCGTTTTGATTTGTCCCACTTTTGACGTACCTGCGATGAATTACACATAGGAATATCTCGAACATGATCAGAATGAGAATCATATACCTGATGTCTATGATCATGGACCCATTTAGATGTTGGACTTCGAGATTGAGAACTTTCAGAAGAAACTTGAGCTTTCACAAAAACTTCAGAAATCTTTCGAGCATCAACACAATGAAGAGGAAATTCTTTATCAGAAAAGAGTTGATCCGAACCTTTGTAGCTTGTAGAATCGCTCAGGTTGAACTT
>JBCNJP010000023.1:19590254-19608725 GCA_039602395.1 Deinandra increscens subsp. villosa
TTTAGCAATTAGGGTTTTGTGAGATCAATCACTACGAGCATGCACAATAATTTAAACGTTTCAAATTCTATGATTTTATGTGGAAATTAAAACATATAATACATATGCATATGATTTAATGATACGTATAATATTGTGTAATTAAATGATTTGATTACAATTCATTATTTATAATTTATGCACTTTAAATATATAGAAGTTATGGGTTTAAAGTCTATGGTTTTATGAGAATTAAGATGAGTAAATATGAGTTATTATATATAGTTAATTTATGATTTTATGTAATTAAATTGTTTTAATTACAAGTTATTGATAATAGAGTTATTACACAAATTTAAGTGATTTAAATAGGTGAGTTATGATTTTATGTGGTTTTAAATATATAATTGTAAACTTATATGCTGTAAAACCATGGAGCGATGGATCGTTTGCTAATCACGTGATAATGAGATGAAGATAAGATCAAACAAGTAAATACAAATAGAATTTGTATTAATAAGCCTTGAGAGCACACACACAGAAACACACACAGAAGTGTAGAATATATCAAGTGTTTTCTATCCCACTACACAAGCTACCTATTTATAGGTAACTTAGACTGACCGGCGTATCACCCAGCGTATCAACTGATACGCAGCACCAACTGGTCCGGCGGACCATGTGATACGCCCAGCAGCCTAACTAGACTCACATAGTTGCTCTCATTACATAGATACAATACACGAGACACATCGTGACATAGGAATATGCTCTAACAAACTCCCCCTTAACGTGTAGTGTATCTAGTCTAACTAAATCTCTAGTCTTCAATCTTCAACATTGCTGCATCAGATCTTCAACTTGAAATCTTGTCAGAAACAGAGCTTGCATGGCTGGATCTCTACTTGAAACATCTTTGATCATCAAGATCCACTTGAAAATGATATAACAAACTTCCCCTTTCACCATGCTTGAGTCTTAACACACCGAACCTGCAACTTTAGAAGACAAAAGCGCAGAATTTTCTTTGAATTTCCAAAATTAATTTAATCTTGGTGCAAAACTTCTCTTTGAGAATCCAAGATATTGATTTTGAAATTTTGATTTTGTATCAAGTGTTGGTCAATCGAAAACAACTAAGAAATAAAATCTTTTTGGCTTTTAGAAACTTTAGATCAAAACACACCTAAAATCTTTTTGAATTTTACTAAAATGAAAAATAAATGCAATACAAAATTACACTCTATTTTTGGTATTTTGCGAGAAAGATCACGACACGAGATCATATCAGACATAATGCATCTAGCACATTTCAATTTCGGTCTTAATCAGCATGCAAGCCAAGATAATCGCAAATACAACATTTATGTTTATTTCAGCATGCACCAATCATTTTTTATCGTTTTCAGATATGCTTAAGGTAATTTTATCATGCACTGATAACTCGGCCTCCACTCTATCAGAAATACTGGCAAATCATCATATTTATCATATAAAACCAACTTTCTTAGAGATTTAATCATCCTTGATGAGTCATGCAAAAATAAAGCAGAACCCTAAACAAACAACAATCAGGTCGGCTTGTGAGCACGCAGAGAAAGTCCGATTGTTTAGGAAAATAAGAAATATAAAAATAAAGCAGAAATTGTATAATCCAACAACAATCAGGTCGGTACTCCCGTACACGCAGAGAAAGTCCGATGGATTATACGAAACACCAAAGAAAATAAAGCAGAACGTCAAACGAACACCAATCAGGTCGATCTTTCGATACGCAGAGAAAGGCCGATCGTTTGACAAAATAAAGAAAATCAAACAAGTTGAAATTTTTGCAAAATGAAAACATGCATTCATCAGGATATCTCTTTATTCTATTTTTGGAATCATCACACAGCATTCATCAAGAAGCAAATAACCAAAAATCATCAGGCAAGCTTTATGTTTATATCTTACTTGCAGATATCAGATTAGTCATGCACATTCACAGATTATGCAAGTACCTACAGCCTTTAGACTTAATCTATCCATGGCAGATAACATATATGCTGATGTACCATCATTTCTCGCTTTTGTCGGATCAATTTCTCAATTTTCCATTTTTTTATATTTTTCTCAATTTCTCCCCCTAAAATTCAAACAAACACTATTTTTTGAATTTTCAATTTTCTCCCCTAAAAATATGTACAACTACAAAATGTAAACATATGAACAAGAAAGAAAATTGATCGACCAACACTGACACGTTGCAGTTTTAGTTTTGGAAAAATCGGTTGAAAAACTTTTGAAAATGATATGATCTTTGAAACACTAAATTAAGCAAGTTCTTCACTACTCAGCAACACATGCATAATAGGTCTTCTTGAAGAAACCTGCAGACACCAGATAAAACATTAGTGGTTTTGGGATCGGCCCGAGTCAACAGCCTCGGGTCGCCCGGTGTCTTCAACATGGTCTTTGTTTGCCAAGGAAACAACTCGTGGTTTCCACATCTTGGGCGATTGAAAATTTTTCAATGAATCCACAAAATTATCAACTTGCGTCTTTGCCCAAGACGGCTTACTAGCTGATTGGGACCTGAATGATTGTGGTTCATCAAAAATACGACCATGTAAATCCACATACTTAGCAGTTTTGTGCACATAAGCGTCAGTGCTCGCATTCGTAGGACATTGTGCAGCAAGATGCCCTGGTTTACGACATGCATAACACTTCCTTTGAAAAACATTAAGGGAACTGCTACCCAGATTTGATTCAAAAATTTGATTTTTATCAACAAAACTCTTTAGATTTCTCTTGTCCTGTTTGAACACATCATGATAACCAAAAATATTATCTGAATCAAAAGAATCAAAGAAATCATCTGAAGAATCATACCTTGGAGGTGGACTTCGTGGAGAATAACCAGAATTATAAGACGAACCTCCAGAATAATAATCAGCATTCTTTGATGTGAACACCTTTTGTGTCTTTGGCTGGTATTGGGTTCCGTAACTCTTAACGGTTCTCAAGTTACGTCAGTTTTAGTGATTAACACTTTTCTGCCAGCGGACCAAAACACTTTCAACGGACCAAATTTGTATTTGCGGATCAAAAGCGGACCAGATCAATCTCAGCGGACCAGATTATACCTGCGGATCAGATTTATAACCAGCGGACCAAAATTGTACTAGCGGATCAGATTGATCCGGCGGACCAAAATTGATACGGCGGACCAAATTTTTCCAGCGGATCACACTGATACGCTATAACTGCCACGGATCAGCTGATGAAGATTGCCTAGCGGACCAGACGGCGGACCAGATTCTTCATCCGGCGGATCAGTCGTTTTTCATGCAGATTTCGACTGATTTCGCAAATTTTGACAAATTGAACTGAAATTTGCTTCACACAGATGCGAAAACTTACCAGGAACACTCGAAAATCATTATTAACCTCGGAAACACCCGGAATTGGAAGAATTTGATGAAAAATGCTTCAAAACCCACTTTTTCTCTCTAAAAATCTCCAAAATCACAGAATATGATCAGCAAATGGAACCAGATAGCTCTGATACCACTTGTAAAACCATGGAGCGATGGATCGTTTGCTAATCACGTGATAATGAGATGAAGATAAGATCAAACAAGTAAATACAAATGGAATTTGTATTAATAAGCCTTGAGAGCACACACACAGAAACACACACAGAAGTGTAGAATATATCAAGAGTTCTCTATCACTTCTACACAAGCTACCTATTTATAGGTAACTTAGACTGACCGGCGTATCACCCAGCGTATCAACTGATACGCTGCACCAACTGGTCCGGCGGACCATGTGATACGCCCAGCAGCCTAACTAGACTCACACAGTTGCTCTCATTACATAGATACAATACACGAGACACATCGTGACATAGGAATATGCTCTAACATATGCCATAATTTATTTAGTAAAACGAGATTTATATTTTCCCTATAAACGTTAGACGATTTATATATTTTGACGCTCCTCGTATATTTATTTGTTTCTCCGTTAACCTTCGTTAGAGCCGTTAGGTATTTATAAAACTTCGAGGGCTTAAATTGTAATTCATCAAACATATTTTAATTAAAAACCTTGAGGGACTAAATATGACATTTACCCTTACTTGATTTAAATGTCATTTACGACACAAATCAAGACTCCGACTGTTTCACAATGACCACCGCTCCTCTCAATCAATTCCGGCAATCAAGTCCGACGGTTTCAACACACCAGTCCAACCGATCTATATATAATCGTCATATTATTGAGAGACACTCACCAAGCTTCCACAATCTCTCCCACTCTCTCTCGACTGTCGCAGAAGAAAAAAAAAACCCACCAAAGTTCCACCGAATACTTTGAAATTCCGGCCAACCACTACACCATTGACCCTCATTATACCACCTCTGAGTTCGCCTTACGACACTGATCAAACGAGAGCTTTCAATTTTCGAATCGGAGCAACCCGTGGAGTGATCGTCGGAACTTCGGGACGCATTTTCGGCGGCTAAAACTCGTGTCCTCGCATCCACACTTGAGGTAAATGGTCCCCTTAGAGTTTCACGTCTTTTTCTGAGTCTAATTGTAGGTTCGCGATTTTCCGGCGACCAGAGTTAGGGTTCCGGTCACCGGAATCTTGGGGTGAAGAAGATGACGAGGGACGGGCATGGGTTATAAAGGTTTGGAAACGGTTTTAACACCAGACGCCAATCTGGCATAACTGGTTTGGGCGCTGGTATGGTACACTGGGGTCGCAGGTTCGAGACCCGTCCCATACATTTTTATTTGTTTCCTGAATCCCTTCCTAAAACTCGGCCTGGTCTCTACTACAACACAAAACAATTTCCGTTTCCTATATAACCAGATCTGAAGTGTTGTCCCAGTGGTCGGTTGTTGTCTTGCGAATGGGAGGTCGCCGGTTCAAACCTTGGCGACCTCTGTTTTATTATTTTTATTATTTTATGGAGATTTAAGGCATTTGACCACCTAGAACTTATTCCTAAACGTATCTTCGACTATTACACCCATAAATTTAGACGCGTTTTGGACCCAAATACAGTTTTAATAAAACCATATTTAAATATATATATATATATATATGTATTATGTATTTATTTTCTTTTAACACAAGAATTATGGTTTTACATAAAAGGGTGAAATAAATATATTCTTGGGTAGTTTCATATTTATACGTATGTCGTTAGTTATGGAAACGATAGGATACCTTTAGATGAAATTTTATAAACGTGTATCTCGTTTTGTAACCCATTATTAATGTTATAACACGTTCGGTTTAAATATATATATACTATATATATATATATTTATCTTTTTTTTTGAAATCCTTGAACTTAGAAAATATATATATTAAAGTTATATATTGTATTTTCTCGTACTATTTCGATAATCGCTCGGATTTGGCACAAGCGTCATCCTCGACTTGTTTTAAATTCTACGATCACTCGTTTTTATCGTTTACGTTAGATTTAATAGTTTAGAACACACATTTATACTCGTATGCTCGTAGGGTGATTGATTGCTTGCACAAGACTCGTTCTTGCTACGTGAATTAACTGTTTTATCTGGAAACTTTGCTGAGCAACCTAAGGTGAGTTTCACGGCCCCATTTTACTTATTTTAATCCTGTTGGGGGAGATTAACATGCAAACACTTGAACTGTTAGATATATATCACCTGAATGATAGTGGCACACTTATGATAAAGCCCTCACTTTATAGTTACTGTCAATGTGACATCAGCGGGAACTTATTTAGTAGATCTACTGGGTTTGACAACCCCACCCGGGTCAGTCGCTCTGACACGATTGGATATCGAACGGGTGTTATAAACTTCTTAGTCTTAGCGAGGCACAATTGAACTTGTCGAGCTTCAGTAACTGGATAGCTAGTTGATCTAGTCAAACGTGCACTGATTTCTTGAAAATAGTCTAGCTAACTATTGATATACTATCTGGATTTTACTGAACTGTTAAACTGTTGAACTGATTAAACCTGTGAACTCACCAACCTTTGTGTTGACACTTTAGCATGTTATATCTCAGGTCGCTAAACTGGATTGTCTGCCACGAGCTAGGATGCACCACATAAGGATTTCTATTACCATGCATGCATCATAGACTTATTTATTTATCAAACTTATTAACTTTTGGTTTGCGCATGTTTTGGCGCTTGAACAATTATTACAACTTTGTCGATTACGCTTCCGCATTTAAAAACGCATTTACTCTGGTTTTACTTTTACATTGCATATAGACTGTTCGTATGGCTAATGTGTTCGATCCTGGTTTGTCACGCTCCCTGCGGCGCGTTGTCGCGCGTGGGATTTTTGGGGGTGTGACAGAGTGCCTCTTCCTACTAGCACTGGAGCTGGTCAATCGTCCTCCTCACAACCCACAGCCCAAGATAAAGGGAAAGCTATAGAAACAGCTGAATACAGACTTGGAAGAGAGCTCAGATCAGAAATAGCAGAGCTCAAAGCCCAGAATCAAGCCCAGAGTGAAATAATTGGAGATTTGATTGTTATACAAAAAGTTCACAACACATAGTTGGAAAATCAGAAGAAGATAAAAAGAGAATTCTCAAAGCAATTTAGAGAATTACACAAGCTGATCAGACAGCTTAGCTCAGCTGGCACAAGTAAGTCTAAGCTAAAGAAAGATGATAAAGGAGATCCAGGAAGTAAAGAAAGTGGTTCAGGAGCAAGTGGTTCCTACATACACCAGTCTTTGATTTTGAGGTTGACATCCCAGATGAATCTGCATCCGGTCCCATTCTGCCTGAAGTTGCTGATAAGAAGAATGATACAAGGGATCGAGACTGCATGACGGTTACCTGGTGCCGAATTTGACGGAGGATGGGATGACAAGACCTTTTCATATCCTCCTAAGAGATATTTGATTCAACTAAGTGAACATTATCATGATAGGAGAGGAATTACTTTTGATACAAAGTCCTGGATGTGTCCATTGGAATACTACAAATGCTGGACTTAATTCAAACTCTTGGATGAAGGTGGATTTAATCAAGTTGTATCAGGCACCTTTCTTCAATCCATCAAGGAATGATTATGATGAGCATTTCTACAAGAAATTAAAGAAGGCAGTGCTGAGGAACTTCAAGATTTTTGATGACTTTCCTCACAAGAACTCTTACATAAAGAGATACAGGGAGGTGTATGAGAAGAACACTAAGAAGAAGTTTTCTAATGTGATGTATCCTCCCATAGAGAAGACTAAAATAATCCCACTTCCACTTAGACATCTAGAAGGCTGCTTGGATGATTTTCAGATATGGGCATATAGTGACTATACAGGTGAAGCCAAAATCATCTGCAAGTCGAAGACTATGAATGTGCTGGAAGTACATGATATACTAAGGTTCTATGAAAAGGATATTATGGTGCTAAGCAGGAATCAGATTGAATGCTCATCGGAAAATGAAAAATTTGCCAAGGCGTATACAAGATGAGTGGTAAAGATTAATCAGGAGAAGTTGTGGTTTGATCCTGCATCGGTTCAGAATTAAAGAAAATTCAGGATGTAGAAGACTACTAATGCTAAAGCCTAGGGGAAGATTGTAGAGACCGAGAAAAATAAGGCTTTTGCATGAGATATCTTTTGGGCTAGTTTGTAATTATAATTGGGCTAACATTAGTGGGTTTGTTGGGTTTTATAGGGTCCGGTGGGTTTACTATATATGGGCCGAAATTTTGTAAATAGGTGGTGACGTGCTTATCAAGTTGGTCATCCCTATATATAGAACCTATTATTAACTAGGTTAGGTTATTGATTGTGTGTGTGGACAAGGGGTGCTCATCGAAATTCTCTAAGAGAATTACGACTCTCTGAAGGTGTGTAGCAATCGGTTTAATCAAGGATTCTTCAATCGGTTTGTGTTTTTCTTATCATTTAATTTGTTATCTTATTACTTTTTTCGATTATACTTGAATCACCTCTAATCACCGGATTCCACATGGTGATTATAGGACCTGATATCGCGTGAGGACTAGATTGATCCTTACAAAAAGTTATAAGCTAATAAGTGCTTTTAACTATAAGCACTTTTGCACTTAAATAAGCACTCCCAAACATACCCTGAGCATCTATCTACCTGAATTCTTAACAGAAGTTCAAGAACAATTTCTACTCAAAATCACATTCGACCACCGTTATCTCCTTGAACCAAAATCTCTAACCCCACTGGCCCTCTATGTCATGCATGTTACGAACTGCTATCAAAGATTGACATCTGATTCATCTTCTAAAAGTCACAATCCGACCTATAACGAATATATCACCTGGTTTCATCTCCTCCATCTTTTCTCACTCGTTTTTGTGGATTTTCCGGTTCGGCCGAGGTTTCCGGACATGCGGTTCAACCGTTAACCGTCTCGACCGCCTGGTTATTTGACAGCGGCTTGGAATGGGTCAACCGGACCAGTGGAGTTGACGATTCCCGGTTTGACCGGTCCGACCGGCATCAATTGATGTACTAGATTCAATAACACACATGTTAATCGTATGCATGCAATCAGTGATCTATATTTCCTTCAAAGCATAACACTAGGTCAAATATCATCCAGAACCTTGTGACCTAAAGACAGAATTACCAAGATATAGGATTAGCTACTTCCTACAGCCTAGCAAAACCACACCATTGATATTACAACTATAATCAACATGCATGCATATGTATCAATACATAAAGATCAACTGAATCAATGTTCCGGAACCAAACACACAAATAGTCATTCAATCACAATTATTATGCCACAAGATTCATCTCCACTAAGATGATGGTGGAGTTTAGCTACTCATGACAGAAACAAAACGGAAAATGACTTCCACTAAAGAAAACATAACGAAACAATTGATTGTAAACCAAAATAAAAGTGTACCAACTAATCGATTGATCAAAACTGTTTCCCGTTCCCTCTAAATGCTTCAGTCGCCTCTCTCTACCTCCTCAAATTCATAAATGACGGCAGGGAGTTAACTTCTGGTGGCTAACCCCGAATTGGTTCTAAAATGTTCTATTTATACAAATTAGGATTTTTGGACATTAGGGCGTAATGAGTCCTTACGGCGTAACGGCTCGTTACGCTAACTTTATTTCAGGATCAAATCTTCAACGATTCTTTATTTAATGTAATCTTGGGTAGAAAGTTAACGGTGGAAATCTACTTAGAGCACCCGGTATACAAGGCGCCAACCGGCGCCATATGCACTTTAACGGCGCCCTTCGGCGCCAACACCGCCCCCCCCTTCCGTTATATGGCGCCGCCATATACCCACGCCAACTTCTCAACGGCGTTAAAATTGTATTTGAACGTTGGCAACGGCTATATTTTCGAACGTTGGCTTGAATTAAAAAAAAAAAAAAATTTATTCACCCAATTTTTTAACCTTTTCACCTATATAAACCCCACTTTATTCATATTTTTTACACCTTTCTCTATATTCTACTCCTTCTTTCTTTAACATTTTAAAAAAAAAAACACCATGAATCCAAACCAACAAAATCAAGATTCCTCAAGCAACACCCCTCCCAACAACCCGAACCTTCAACCGTGGCATATGCCGATGTGGGGGGGCCAACCTAACCCGTTGTTTTTGGGTCAACAACCCTCAAACGTCTACAACCCCAACCCCTCGTTTACCAATTACGCTCAATGGGGGCAAAACCCACCACCTCAAGGCTTCTCTTCTCCATTCCAATCGCAACCCGTTTTCTCACCGAATTTCACTTCCGTTCCATCGCACCCGCAAACACCACTTCTAGATCAAGACGATGATATAGAGATCGTCCCCGAAACACAAGTTCCCGATCGTGTTCGAAGAGGCCGAGGGAAGGGGAAAAAACCGATCGAAGGATTCCAAGAGCAAGAAGGACGGGTGCCATGGAATACCGAAGAGGAGTTACATCTAGTTCGGGCTTATATCGATACATCGGAGGACCCGAAAATTGGTATTTTTTAAATAATTTAAATCTAGAATTTTTTTTCTTATATTTTAGAAATCACCAACTAACGTTTCTATTTTTATATTTTCTAAATAGGTAACTCGCAAACAAAAGATGCGTTTTGGGATCGAGTTAGTAAAAAATTCCACGCTAGCAAGAAGGCGGCGGCGAGACCCGATGAGATCCCGACATTTCGCAACAACGACAAACTTAGCGGCAAGTGGGGCACCATCAAGAAAAAAGTTGCCAAGTTCCATGGGGTCTTTTTGGGCGTGGAACGAACTCGTCCAAGCGGTGCGAGCGACGGCGATTTGATCAACATCGCCGTTAATCGATACAAAGACGACAACACCAACTCGGCACCTCTTCTTCAACATTATCAAATATTGAAATCGTCTCCAAAGTTCGCTGAGATTGTGGAGATCACCAACGCTAGCAAGAAGCGTTCCTCGACCGATCGCGATAGTCCCATGGGATCTAACTCAACGGGACGGTGCAACATAAATTTAAACGAGGATTCGGTGTTCGAGGACGAAGATGAAACGCAACCTCAAGAACAAGAGGTTTTGCGAAGGCCCGTGGGAAAGAAGAAGTCAATTCGTCTAGAAAAGGAGCTCGAAATGGACGAGAAGATGAACGCGCAAATGTCGAGGTTCAACGCGGAGCATGAAAAAAGAACCCAAATTCGTGAGAAAAAATTACGTCTTCAACAATTCCGTCTTCTCGGCATGGATACCACGAACTTGGATCCGGAGCAACGAGATATGATTGAGAAAGAAAAGCGAAAAATCATGGCGGAGTTACGTGACGACGAGTAGTTTTTTTTTATTTAAATGAAGTATTTGTAGTTGTTTTTTTTTTGGAATATTTGTAGTTTTATGTTTTTTAAGAAATCTATTTGTAGTGTTTTTTTTTTAAATTATTTAAGCATCTTCTTTAATTTTTTTTAATTATTCGAAGGCGATACAAAAAACCAAAAAAAAATAAATAAACCGATTTGTAGTCATTAAAATAATTGGAAAGTAAAAAGAAAAAAAAAATAAATAAAATAAGTTTAACACCACATGGAGTATCCCCCACCCATGTTAAACTTTCCAATGTGGTGTTAAAGGTGACGTGGCGCCTATGTGGCATGTTAACATGTTAAGTTAACATGAGGTATACCTCATGCCCTTATGGCTTCATTTCTCCGTATTTTACTTTAAATTACGTAACTTTATCATTTCTTTCACCAAAAACCTATTTATGGCTAGAACAAGACAAATTGATAACATTTGCGGTAGAAAATGATCGGTTAATAGATGGGTGAAAATGCATATGAAAACATGTATGATATGAAGCACATCACTTTGCCAAGTGTCTCTCTCCTAATACCTCTCAACTTTCAATTTGGCGCTCATCCTCCTCTACACGGGAACCGGATGATCGATCTTCACAATTTACCTCTAAAATTTCCTCCATCCTTTTGTGTCCATGGATCTTAAATTCGACCCTTCAGTGCAAGAACTTCAATTGCATCTAATGCGTCTCTCTCCTTCTTCATTTCCTTTAATTACAAATCCTTATTTCTCTTTTCTCCTATCATCTAAAATCCACTATAATCGTGACCTTGATCTTTAATATTGAGCATAGCTCGAGTATTTTACCATATTTTCCGTTAGCCCTTCAATTCAAGCTCCTATACATTTATCTTCAACATTTCTATGCATTCTGTGATAGTTCGTGTTGGTATTCTCTTAAAACCCGACAGGCAATTATATCTTCCTCTCTTTCATTACGACTTCATCTTCATTACCGACACAAATTTCTATTACCGCATATTCTGAATGGTGTTCACTTCAAGTTTCAAGACCCCAGAATGCTACATCAAATTGATTTTCCCTCGTAAGAATCTGTAAATTCTCCTGTTCGTCGTTTAAAACCGTCCAATCTCCGCCAAGGGTATGTATCTATGATTTCAAATTTATGTTTGTAAATCGGTGTAAGTGTATTTTCCCCTCCAATACCCTATGTAAATCATCATTTCTTCATTTTTATTAACCAATTGCGTGTTACTGATATGAAATTTATGACATCAATTTTTTATGGAAACAAAAAATTTCTATCCCTTTTTATTTGTATTCTTTTATTTTCCAGACTTCTACAGATGTGTTTATGTACATTTTATTTATTATATTTATCTAATTTACTAATACAAAGTTTACATATGGTTTAGTTTGTTGTGGTATTTATTTTTCTATCTTGGAGTAAAACACTTGCTGAGGCTATTGTTTTCCTTTTCTCTACATTCTCTGTATTCATTCAATTTAACCTACTATGGGTCTCGAATCTTATCCTATGCTTTCTATTAGAAAGAAGTCTTCCTTTAAATGAAATTATAATAAACAAGATTTGATCTGCCATTCTGATTAGAAAATCATGATGAGTTTAATATCCATTCATGAATCTCTTAATTAATATTCACATTAGGTAAGTTTATATGCAAATGGATGAGTTTTTGACTTGTTTTTGCTACATTTGAGTGATTTTATGGGTTTTTTTTT
The DNA here is from genome assembly GCA_039602395.1 of Deinandra increscens subsp. villosa. Lineage (NCBI taxonomy): Eukaryota > Viridiplantae > Streptophyta > Magnoliopsida > Asterales > Asteraceae > Deinandra > Deinandra increscens. Next base: position 19,602,763 of record JBCNJP010000023.1, read on the forward strand.
CATTTCTTGCAACAGTCTTAAGACTTGCATATTGTTTTTGCTTATATATTGCATTCCATTACATGGTTTTGTTTTTAATGAACTCCACATCATGTGTATAGTGGGTTTGTTTCTTGTGATGTAGCTTATTTTGGAAATTTTAAATACATACAAGTTGTTTGATGAAAGGTGTCTGAGAATCTGATTTTTTTCTTATCTGATTTCTTCTTATGTCATCTAAATCCAACCTCAGCGGTGGAGCTGGAGTTAAGGGATGATCATGCCTTCTTATTTTTGTAAGTTTATGGTGGTTTGGGTATAAGACATTCAAACCACTAGAGGAAAGACCCAATATGCATTACTTACTCAAAAAATATGGTTTCAAAACCAATTTCAAATCCAATTTCAGAATTCAATTGGTTCCCAAATGCATTAACAAAAAAAATATATACCTTTTTTAATCTTCTTAACATGTGTTATAATTTACTGGATCTTTCTAAATTTGTTGTGTTGCAAATTAATGGCAGTTTTGGTACAAAACCTACATTTGTTTCCATGGGATATGTTATTGCTTCCTTCTGTTTCTTCACCTCAAACATGAAATTCTAGGTGGGAATCATTGGTGACAACATCTATTTGTAACAAATAAATGTATATTTCTCAATTTTGATTCACAAACTGAAATTTTAGGAGTTTATTTTCTAAGTTCCTTTGTTTAGGTAAATTGGATATGCATCAATAGTTAACATGTTCAGGTATATAAATAACATTTTGTTATTTTAATTATTAGTAATCTTTATAAGGGTTTGTTTTGGGACCTAGGTGTCAAAGAATTTTGATTAATGGCACCCATTAGAGACTAAAAAATGGGTTGATTTAGGTTAGCCTAAAAGTTGTAACCAAAAGGAAACACTTTAACATCCCTCCTGATGTGTCTATTTCCACATGTTTGTTTGTAAATGGGTTGTAATGAGTTATGTTTTAACTGAAATGGGTCAAATATGATGTTAAAAGATGTCACTAAATAAATAAAAAATAGATCTCATTCTGCTAAATGGGTCACCTTTTGTCTAAAGCGTAATCAAATGTGGATACTCCTAAACTGCTTTTATAAAAAAGGGCCCTTGGTGTTGGACATCTAGTTGTATATTTAAAATGTTCCTCCCTTTGTGAGCTAGAGTTCACGTCCCAAAGACAATGTGTCAATTTAGGTTGTGCAGGTATTCTTTCATCCGTAAAGTTTATTGTGTTGCACATGAAAGGTGGAAGAATCTTATCCCTTAAATGAAAATGGTTTGATAAAGACATAGTGATCATGGTTATGGTTTGCTTCATTTTATTCAATGATTTTACATAACTCAACAAAATAATACTCTTTAGTGTTAAGTTAACCTCTATTATTGATGTTTAATGCCTCTTGAGTTGAGATTAGTGCTTCATAGTTGTTATCATGTTCAAAATAATGTCAGTTGGATTAGTAAAATAAGAAAAATTATGCATGTATAGTGAGCTATTTGCTTTTGGGACCTTACTTGCCTAAAGAGATGTTTGGATTTGTGCTTTTTGAGGATTATCTGATAATCTAGGGGACATATTACCAGTTTGATTATTCGTTATTATAAAATAGAGTACTTATACACCTTTCTATAACCGATTACTTAAATATTTAGATTTTCTTAAATATTTAAGATAATAGAAAATGATAATTACAACTTCAATCAGCGTCCAAACTCACAATAACCACATTCAACTATAATAAACACTAGATGAGCACATTTGAAAGTTTTAATCATACGGGAATGAGTTTTTGAAAATCCATTATATATGCTTAATAATACCATAATATGTTGATTTATAAAATATCGAAATAGAATCTTATTATTTTTTTATGATTTCCACCCGGTCTTTCATGCTTTCAAGTTCTAACACAAAGAAATAAACTACAAGACAAGTGGGTAATATAAAATAACAACCTTTCAATATAATCAATCACTTTTCATAAATCATTTGGCCCCAAACAGAGATATAGATCTAAAACAGTTTTTCTTAATTACCCTAAAGAGTATCTTGTTATCATGATCACCTTGTTTCTTGTCTTAAGATGCTCGATCATCTATCGCATTTGAAGCAAGCAAGAACATTAACTTGGCCAACGTCTACAAAGCGAGTTACGTAAAAGAAACACAAAATAACCTCTACATAGACGACTATCACTCTTTGAAATAAAGTCCATGTGACCAATGAGCGTATATTTCACAAAACTTAATTTATACAATGATATCATATTCACACTAATATTGTCAGTTTTTTTTAACAGTAATTACACCACTTTTAATCTACCCCAACTAAATTACATAAAATCTATCTTTAATGTGGCTCGAACCCCTACCCTTAAGAGGAACAAAACCTTAACTCCTATAATGGCGTTATCAGTTGGACCCACTGGCGAAACTTAGTGGTGACAGGGGGCGACCCCCCCCCCCCCCCCTTGGTTTTTTTGGACCGAAGTGCTAATTTTTACGATTTTTGTATTTTTTTATATATTGAGAACCACCCCCACGGGATTAGGATCCGTGATTCCCCCCCCCCCCCCCACCCCACCCACACACACACACACACAAAAACTTTTCGGTGAAGCTTCGCTAATGGTTGGACCTAACCCTGTAAAATGTATTACTATAGGGACCATGTATATAAAAACTGATTTTGAGGGACGAAAAAACGAATATAGAGGAATACTTGTGGACCGTTTCTGTAAATACTCTAAAAAGATAGAAAATACCCAACTATGAGGCTATTGAATGTTGATGATTCCAAACTTTCTCCACCTGCAGTCGTTCATCTCCTTCGCAGCCGCTCACCGGAGCTCGCCAAATCCAAATCGGAGGAAACTCCATCTCCGAGCGGACTAGTTCATTTCCGGTCAGTGCTACTTTACATCTGGATCCCGTCCTCTTGCTTTATGTAGTATATTGTATAACTGTATACATCGCATTATCCTTGACACTTGTTTTGACATAAATGGCGGCAGTAATTGTACGTAGATTCTTTGGTTTCTGGTCATCATATGCTGTTATTGGTGAAGAATTGAAAGCTAAGCTAGTTCTATGAAGACAATTTTTGCATCGCTATATAAAGTAGACCATGGAGTCTAGATGTGCATTTTCATTGTCATTATTGGAACTTGGAAACTAGGAACAGGAATTGAATAATAAGTTTGTTAAAGATATGGATAGTTAGGTAATTGTATGTTTCAATAATTAATTTTCAGCAAGTATTGAACTCTGATTAAATTAACCTAAATAATTATAAAATCAATAGGTTTAAGGTTTTAAAAGGGGCCAAAAACCAAAGAACCTGCAAATGAAGCTATGATTTGATTGTTCAGTTAGGCTACATTGGAATATTAGAAAAATGTATTAGGGTCTAATTTGTATTCCATGATGGGGTTGTGGTTGCTTAGAAAGAAGCCAGCAACGCAGTTGCCTTTTCTGTGATGCATTTCATACGATTGAAACATCTGAGTAAAATAACAAGTGCGCCGTTGTTATATTCCAGAACATATGCATCTCCGTTGTGAATGTGATGTCCTGAATGCATGATCATTTGGTTTTCTTGATGAAAGTTTGATCTGAGATTGCACTATTACTAAATAAACATAACATTGACTTTGGTCCACAGATTTCATCTATTTCTTGGGCATTTTAGTTATTTGACTAAGGGTCAAAACACTTCTATAGAACTATGTGCCTATTTAATCATTCCCTTTGTTTCAGACCGGAGATGTTAGCATTAGGCCGTCATCTTTTAGTTCATTCTTTACAACATATTTTCCATGAATTGTTAGCTTTTTGAGTCATCGTACTTGACTTTCTTTAAAAACGCAGTGATTCTTCGGAAATGCTAAAAGAAACCTTGTAAAGATTGAGCTGTATTGGGCAAAGAAAAGCCCTGTTGACTTCTCATCTTACCTTTTGACAAAACAGATGATTAAGTTGTAAAGAAAAGCAAAATACGATGGTCCAAGAAGTCAATAATTACATTTATACCTGCTTCCCTCAGCCCTGCTTGTTTTGTATTCTTCAAGTATACCTGTTTAAATTTCTTCGGCCCTGAATTCTGGCAGCCTTCATGGCCTTTGGGATCACATCATCACATCTGTGGTAGATATTGCAATTTCATTGTAGTGCAGTCCAATCCGTATGAAACAACAATGCTCATGAATCAGAAGTTGTTTGTCCACCTGAACGGGTATGTTTAATTTGTGTAAACTACTTATTGCATTGGCATGTAAAACTAAGGCTGTAATGCGCCCCAATATTTGTGTTTTCTTAGGGGGATTAGGTTACCAAGTACAGTGCAAGGAGCTTCTAGAAGGGTTCTCTCTTTATCTTCTTCGAACACGAAAGTAACAAGGTGTGCATTTTAATAACTAACTTTCATAGGTTGGCAAAATGGGTGGGTGGGTCGTACCAAACGGGTTCAGAAAGGATTGTTTTGATTGAACAATTAACATATTCTGTCTGTTTTCCTTGTTTTATAATAAATACATTTTTATTATGATTGCAAACTATTATAAGAACTGAAAAGTATGATTTGATTTTGAGTGAGTGAAACAATTCAAGAGGTAGTAAACATTAGTATACTCCGTACAACTTTTAAGCATATGCCTTGTTTCCTTTATTATTTTTAACTTTACAAGTCTGACCTGTTATCAATAAAATATAACCTGAAATTTGACAAATTTTTACATAAACGGGTTAATATCACCTCCTATAGTGTCACTTTGTTCTGCCTTTTGTTTCATTCTCTAGTAGGTGTGAGGTTGCAACTTGTAAGTGAAACAGCGTACTTTGTGACATTTAATTATTATACATAGCTTTTCATATAGATTGAAATTGTCCACTGCACTTTGTTTTACTTTTTGCTCTGTTCTTTGATTGATGGTGTGTTATAAGTTTCTAATCTATACGTTAAATTGGGCGAAGCCAACAGGAAGATGATGGCACATCTCGCTCCGAACATTTTCCATCTGTGGCAGGTATTATTATTATTGATATCATATACACTTCTTATAACACCATGTAAATAAGACCCCTAACAAAAAAATGTTCTTTGACAAACTTTAAATTACACATGTTGTGTTCTTTTGTTTATTTTAAACAGTTTAATTTCATTTTCTAGGGGGGATAGTTGCGTTGGGAAAGTTTGATGCACTGCATATTGGTCATCGTGAGCTTGCTATTCAAGCAGCAAAGGCAGGCACTCCATTCCTGCTATCATTTACTGGAATGGCAGAAGTTCTTGGCTGGGAGCCTAGGTATATCAACCCATTCATATGCAGACGGGTCAATTTGGGTTGTATTTTCATTGATCACGGGTCGAATGCATCAGAAGTCGCCTAAAGTGCATTTAAATGCCTAGAACCTTCTAAACCATTATATTATAATATAATTTAAAGATTATCGTATGGTGTTTTCTAAAACTATATAATACATTAATTGTTTACAATTTTTGAAATTTGGACAAAAAGTGTTGACAGGTAAAGTAAAACCGATCCGACCTGACCCTAACCCGACCCATTGCTGTCCTAAAAGTCTAAAATCTAAGTCATTTGAACAGGGCTCCTGTAGTAGCCAAATGTGATCGTGAACGGGTGCTTGCATCATGGTCTACTTGGTGCGGGGAAGTGACACCCACAGAGCTTGAGGTTGAGTTCTCTAAAGTGAGAAATCTGACACCGCGTCAGTTTGTGGAGAAGTTATCAAAAGAGCTCGGTGTACGTGGTGTTGTGGCAGGTACATAACTTGACTTTACATGTTACTTTAATAGTTTGGATACTCATGCACTCAACACCATCAAAGTGATTATTACAACAATATTCTGCAACATATTTTATTACAACCAATAATGTAATTCCATTTTACTTAATATCACATAATCACTTTTGAAGCACACCTCAAAACACCTCATAGATGTGACAC
>JBCNJP010000023.1:19609225-19665754 GCA_039602395.1 Deinandra increscens subsp. villosa
GACTGGATCGTAAACCCGAAGAACAGCTCCAAAACCTTCAAAAAATCGAACTTTTTTCAGCAAAAACTTGAATCCAATACCGTGAGAACCTCGAATCAGTGATTCTTAGCTCTGATACCAATTGTTGGTCCAGAAACAACAATCGTTCACGATATCTTAATCTCGAACAAGTGCGGAAACCTTGTAAGAGATCGATTCAAGAGAAAGATGATGAAATAGACTTGATGTAAATGATAAACAATCACAAAAAGATCAAATCTTGAGTGAAGAACAATCAAACTTTCTTGAGATTGATGATTACGATCGGAAATACAAATAAGGAGGCAAAAATCGTAAACCAACAACCGACTAAAATCATAAACTAGGTGGGTTTATATACTACCCATTACAAAACCCTAAAACCAATCATAAACTCACTAGAAAAGCCGGCCCAGTAAGCCCAAATCGTAATCTTGAGAAGCCCAATTCAAGTTAGCCCAATCTAATGTTCATGCCTCATAAATTATAGCCCAACAGATGCCATTGGTTCTAAAAAGAACGCAAGCGGTAATGCTTCGTTGGTAGGCGAGGTGGGTGGCTTAAAAGAAGCAATCCGAAGTTACACTGTCTGAGGTGGCATTTGTTACTGATACAAATCCAAAGTTCATATAGTTGGAATATTTTTTCTTTAGCATCAACTAATTCTATATTATATTATGAAAGCTGTAACATCGTTGCCTCGGATTAGTTGTTATGAGGGGTTTTTTTTTGAAGACAACACAAAACCATTCATGTTACCAACTTGATTACATTTATCAAGAGGAATATCAATGCTCTTTGATATCCATCAAAGAATATGTATTTATATTATACTATACATATCTATTTTCAACATCTTTATAGAGAATTTTTCAAGTAAATCAGTGATCTTCTTTCTAATATTTATTATGGAACGATATAAATCATTTTGGCTAAGATGGCTTTTAATGAAATTGATATGCAAAGATAACAATCTTATTTATATTTTTTATTATTATGATAACAATCTTATTTATATTTTTAATTATTATGAAATTGATATCCACCTAAATAATATTTTGATTCACATTCATTTCATTTAATAAACACCTGTTATTTATATTTTTTATTATTATGAAATTGATATGTCAAGATAAACAATCTTATTTAAATATCCACCTAAAGTATATTTTGTTTACACATTCATTTCATTTAATAAGCACATGTTATATTTTGTTGTAGTTAATTGTTAGAAAAGAGTAATTTTGGTGTGAAAGTAGGCTTTCTTCACTCGATGAAATATTATTTGTTCATACAGATTAAATAGAAAAATACTTTATTTATAAGAAACGTATAATAAAAAGAGAATTCTTGGTCAATTCTCCACCTTCACGACAGAAAAAAGGATTAATCAAATTTTATTTAAGTGTGACTCATATTGATCATTTATCAAAGAATGTCTCTGATTATCAGATGATTGAACAACTAGGAGCAATTTACTTATGAGACTTAGTTGACATTCACAAAAAGTATCTAATGAATTATGAGTTCAATAAAGCCTCTTTAGCAGAAAGACGGATATTCCTTGTTCATTATGAGACAATCACTTATTCACAAACTTTGTATCACGAGCGGATTGATAAACTAACAGAAAACAGGTATCACGTTGCTTGCTTGTCACCATAGGTGCATCGCGCTAATAGTAACGAATATCACGTTGTAAATTGTCGTGTTGTCATAACGCTCCAACAAATGACAAATAATGCACTATAAACTGTCGCCGCCGCAATGTGCGGGCACCATGCTAGTATATATATATATATATATATATATATATATATATATATATATATATATATATATAGGGAGAGGATCATTTGAGAAGAAAATGGTTTTCAGAACATTTGAGATCCATTATACGCCACTAGTTATATATAAGGAAATCCCCCCCCCCCCCCCCAATGAATTTGAGTGGTCCCCCCCCCCCCCCCTGAAAATTAGTGGCTCAGAATAGTTCTCAAAAGTTCTCAAAACCAATTGGTTCTCATTTGAACCTAACCCTATATATAATATATATATATATAATATATATATATATATATATATATATATATATATATATATATATAGTGAAAAGTTTATTGTAGACACCCTAATAAGTGTAGACAGGCAGACACCCTATTTTACATGTGAAATTACTCTCTTTCACATGTGAAATTCAATAATTTTTTTTTATAAATTTTATGTAAATAAATAAATAAAATCTAAGATAAACAATGAGAATAACGCAAAAGAGGTAATGTTATAACTTAGGAAAATAATAACGCAAATGAGAATAGATATCTCTCTATAATCACGCAAGAATTAAAAATAAAATTACGTGTATTTTCACGCATGTTAATTGTATTATCATGAATGAAGAACCTCGTAAAATTAAGGTTATAACAATAACGCAACGCCATACAATTAAAAAACACAAAAATAAAAAATTCACGCAAAAACAGTAAAAACAAAAAATATACAAAAAAATAAAATTACATAATTATTAAATAAATAACGCAATAAGAAAAACTCTTACAAAAGAAAAAAACATGAACATATAGTAAAAAAAATTAAAAATTGACTCTCTATAATCACGCATGTTGTTTCTATTTTGACGCATGAAGAACTCGATATAAAACACTTTACAATCAAATCACGCAAAAAATACTTAATTAAAAACAAACGCTGTGACGTAATCTACCGTGTTTTTTAATTAAAAACTTTAAATTGACAAAAATGCCCATCCGCGTCCAGAAAAAAAACGCCATGCGTCGGCCTCCCCTTCATTCGCACGCTTCGCACGAAGAAAAACCATTTGTATTTAAACTTTCACCGGTGTTCAAAACCGGATACCCGGAATTTCGGATATCCGAATTTCGGGTATCCGAAAATTTTGGATATCAGTTTTCGTTGTCCAAGTCCAAGTCCGAAATTTTGGATATCCGAAATTTCGGACTGGACTCGGATAGTTAAAACGAATATCCGAAAATCCAGTTTTTTTTTAAAAAACCACAATTTAACCAAATAAAACAACAAAACAACAAAACAAATAAACATAGTCCAAGTCTTCAAAAACAAATAAACATAAGTTCGACCTAAAAAACGACAAAACAAATAAACATAGTCCAAGTATTCAATAATTCCTTATTTCTTTAATATAAAATTTATTTTAATTTATTTAAATTTTCGGATACCGGGTATCCGAAACTTCCGAAAATTTTGTAAATTCTTGTCCAAGTCCAAGTCCGAATTTTCGGATATCCGAAATTCCGGATATCCGAAATTTTCGGATAATTTGGATACGGAATTTCGGATAATTTGGATACGGATTCGGACTCGGATATTTTTGAACACTCCTACCTATATATATATATATAGTGAAAAGTTCATTGTAGACACCCCCATAAGTGTAGACAGGTAGACACCCTTTTTCACCATTAGATCTCTTGATCTAATGGTTGTGATTAATTTTCTTTTTTCTTTTTTTCTTTTTTCTCATTAATTAGAAACTTTCACATGTGAAAAAGAGCTATTTCACATGCGAAAGTGTCTACAATGAACCTCACCCTATATATATATATATATATATATATATATATATATATATATATATATATATATATATATAGGGGAAGGTTAAAATGGAAACCCTTTTGAGTGAAGGAAACCGTGGAACCTCTTCAAAAATTTGGTAAAAATTTATTTTTTTTCTCTCAATTTAATTATGGTGGTTCTTTATGTTATAGACTACTCTTAAATGAAAAAAAATCAAAAAAACACTTAGTACTTTTTTAAAAAAAATATATCAAAAAAGTAAATGTTACATATGTTACTTTCGTGTGTACCTGTAAAAAACAGAAAAGTAACATATGTTACTTTTTTTTAAACAAATCTAGAAGATCTTTTTTTTTTCTTCATTTAAGGGTGCCTATAACTTAAAGAAACACCATGAAAAAATTGAGGAAAAAAAAAACATTTTTTTACCCCGTTTTTGAATAGTTTCCACGGTTTCCTCAACTCAAGAGGGTTTCCATTTTACCCTTTCAATATATATATATATATATATATATATATATATATATATATATATATAGTGAAAAGTTCATTGTAGACACCCCCATAAGTGTAGACAGGTAGACACCCTTTTTCACCATTAGATCTCTTGATCTAATGGTTGTGATTAATTTTCTTTTTTCTTTTTTTCTTTTTTCTCATTAATTAGAAATTTTCACATGTGAAAAAGAGCTATTTCACATGCGAAAGTGTCTACAATGAACCTCACCCTATATATATATATATATATATAGGGATAAGAACAATTATTAACTCCTCCTAAGAGTAATAACCAATTAACTAGATCTTATGGGTTTACCTTTTTGATCTAATGGTCTAGATCAAAGATGATGTTTTGTGGCTGAAAATCAGCAGGGGACAATTTGGTAATTTACTCCATTCATCTATCCAACCCTATATCCCACGCTCGCCAAAAAAAACCAGTGAATACCCTAAAAATATTCTCATTCTCGTTCTAGTCGCAATACCCGGAAAACTCAAAAATCCGGCCACCGCATGCTGCTCAGCCACCCCCTCTGGTAACCAACCAAGTTCGCCGGTTTAACCACCACTCCACCGCTCACCGAAAAACCGTAACAGGAGATCGGAAAATTCCACACCTTATGAATCGGAGGAACCAACGAAGACAGTGATGTCGATATTCTACCACCATCCGCCGTCGGTGCTCCCCCATTGAGTCAGTGATGTCGCCCTCTCTACCCCGTCCACCGATTGTACTCCCATCCGTCATCACTGCTGCGCCCACCTTCTTCTATTCCGATGTGTAGATTGGTAATATTGATTTGAAGTTATTACCCCATCTTCGTCAATTCCTATGTGTAGATCTGGGTAATTTTATGACAGTGAAAAATAACAATTATTATTATTATTATTATTTTTGGCTCTGAGATGTGGAAATAGCAAAAACATATTCAACTAAAGTCCATAATTTTGTCTCGAGTGGTCTAAGGCTTTTAAGATGTGAATAATAGTCAATATTTTGGATTGATGTTGCAAATTTTTGAGTAATTTCTTTCATTTTTATATAATTTTTGGTGTTAAAGCTATTTAATTTTTTATAATCAGGTTTGTCGGAGAAATAAATTGCATTGATTTTTTGAGATATATTTGTTTTGAAATGAGCAGTTTGAGATATGGGTTTTTCAAGATGATAAGTTTGTTGAGATATGAGTTTTTTAAAAGAAAACAGATCTAAATAATTTGATTTGTATCTTCTTCTTTTATAGCTTTTTTTGATGTTTCATAAAGGAATCCTCTTCAAATTTAGTAGCTTTTTTTATGGTTCATGGTTTTTAAAATGAGGTTTATTTTGTTTGCTTGGTAGAATGTTGATTTGTTGTACATTAGATGTTTTTTTAGTTTGTAATATGTGTATATTTAGTTGTACATTTGATTTTTTTTGTTGAATCTTGATAGCACCAGTGTTTACCGATAATCACACCATTTGTTAATGGTTATAACATCAGTGTTTTATATGCATATTAATGCATCTGTGGTTTGTAGTATATACATATGCAGTTGTACTTTAATAGAAACATCGATGCTACTGCTTATGAATGTGTGGATGTAATTTTGTTATAAGTTAACAGTTATAAAAATGATGTTACTGGTTGTAACACTAGTGCTACATCATACGTCTGAGGAAACGACAATAAAAAAAGTCGAGACTATAATTGAATTAAAGATAAAAATGCGACGAGTTTAATGGTGCAATTTTTATAAAAATCCGACAAAGTATAAAAAAGTCATAGACTTTTTAAAATGAAGGGGTGTTTTATGTAGTTGTGTAAAATGTCTGATTTGCCCTTTTGAATTAAAAAAAAGAAAGTGGACACATGGCAAGATCTTATAGCACCTGAATTTTTTTAACCACTAGATGTTGGTTAATTGGTTATTGCTCTAAGGAATGGTTAATATTAGCTCCTTCCCCTATATATATATATATATATATATTCATTGTAGACACCCCCATAAGTGTAGACAGGTAGACACCCTTTTTCACCATTAGATCTCTTGATCTAATGGTTGTGATTAATTTTCTTTTTTCTTTTTTTCTTTTTTCTCTATATATATATATATAGGGTGAGGTTCATTGTAGACACTTTCGCATGTGAAATAGCTCTTTTTCACATGTGAAAGTTTCTAATTAATGAGAAAAAAGAAAAAAAGAAAAAAGAAAATTAATCACAACCATTAGATCAAGAGATCTAATGGTGAAAGAAGGTGTCTACCTGTCTACACTTATGAGGGTGTCTACAATGAACTTTTCAATATATATATATATATATATATATATCAATGGTTTGTATCAAAAGTTAAGATTTTACAAGCTATTCGACCGGTGCTTTTCAATATATCAATGAAAAGGTTAAGTATGGCATGGTGGGAGTTTTCATTTCCCCTAAGTTTTCTTGCTCAATAAGATAAAATACGCTTAGCTTAACAAGTGAAGGGGGTTGCAGCGACTGTGTTATTAGCGACTTCAGTGCTTGTTAGCATGTTCGATATTGAAGGTTCATTCACTTGTTACAAACTCATCTCTAGTTTCTTTTTGTCATTTAACAACGCTCCAATAGATTTCAATATCTTTAAAATCTGGTATTTTATATAATCTAACCATACATCGATTAGGACTGATCACCGTCACAACACATACATAGATACTAATAAGGAAGCCAGTCTTGTTTTTTTTTTCTTCCGCATATTTAGGGGAAAATATAAGTAAACAATAAATATGACCTAAAATAAGAGCACCAATTCTGCATAACTGCAACAGCAGTAGATGACGTTATTTCAGAAGCTCATTTAAATTTCCTTAATCTTTGGTCAATGTCATTGATCTTGCTCTAAGGCTCAAGAATATACCCCTACAAATTGAATTCAAATTAAAATAATTAAGTCAACTTCACATCAACGATGACCTAAATCATTCAATAGAATGATGATAAATTGGCCCAACCAAATAGAACCTTCAAGGGGTGGTATCAGGTTCGTATCCAGCTTTCGCTAGTTTCGTGCCTTAACCCTTGAAGGCCACCTGCCCAGTGTAAGCAGGATATTGGTGCAAGCTATGAGTTTTCTTCAAAAAGTTCTCATGGTCACCAAAAAATAGAACCTTAACAAGAAAAACTCAAAAGAGAATCACTCTTGATGAATCTAAACATCATGTTTTTTAATCCTTTTTCTAAACTGAAAACACATACCAGCACGTGGCGACAAGGCTTTGGACGATGACACGGAACTGCAGCGGCACATGGCGGTGGTTTATCCACCCGATTACCGGCCAAAACTGCACATTGGTTGATAATAATCATTCATTACTTACAAAACTAAAAACATAACAATGAGTCCCATATAAATGTAAAAAGTACTGTACCGTCCACGATGCATACTGAACTGTCGGGTACTCCTTCTTGATCTTAGTTTTTACATGCATCCATGGTCTTCCTGCGTATATCATAACATATCCATAAGTTATTATATGACTTGAAAACAGTTGCATATTCAAGATTCTTGAAATGAATATAGACTATCCTGAAAGTAAACTTTGAGGTGATGCATCTATAATCAACAGAAAAAAACTAAAATTCTTACTTTTATTGACTAAAAGAACTCCATATCTTGTTTACAATGATACATTTAGACATTTAGTGCACTTAAATTGAAATACGGTAACAGATATGTTTTATAAGTTTCTGATAGTTAAGGTTAAACTAATAAAAATTGGAGAACCAAGTAAAAAGTTCCTATTTTTAATTACATATCCAAGCACCCACTTAGCATTCTGATTTTAATTTCATTTCATCCATTATTATCACCAAAATAAAAATAATAAATGTTTTTTAAATTTTTTTTGAACGGCGAAAAAATAATAATTGAACATATATAATTAAACATATGATTCAAACTAGTAAGCTACTAGCAGTAAAAAGACCTTACCCTCAATAACAAACCCGTAGTAGAGCATAAACATCAAGTTGTTCCATGGACTTGCTGTCAATTGATCAACAACCACCTGAATTTTAGATTATAAAATTATGTAAGATTGCTGCCAATCAGATATCACATAACTTGGTTATAAGATGGCAAATTTCCATATATACCCTGTATGGCTATATTCAAAAGTTCATAGAGTACCTTCTTGGCAACTGTTGCGGAGTCCTTCTTGCCCTTGAAGAGTTTATCCAATAATATGTGGTAGAAATGCCCAAACGGTCCAAGATACGCGCACCCGAAAAGCTGCGCACAGCAATGAATCCATGAAGTAATATAGAACCAAAAGGGATACATGAATGAGTCAATCCAACTTCCATGTGATTTTAGCATAAGACTCTCAAAATTGACTACAAATTTTAATTTTAGGGGAGAATTCTTCTTTTTTTTTTTTTAATTTATCATTTCTGCACGAAAACATTTCAACAAGAAACATAAGCAGGGGTCTAATGCATTACAGTTCAAGATTATTTCAACAATTAATCCCACTAATTTTATGAAAAACAAGCAATGGAAGTCAACGGATTGAGTTCAAAAAGACAACAAACACAAGATCAGATTTGACTCATCTAAACCTCCAAAAATTCAATTCAAACCTAAGATGATCAGATCATACCACTTTGAGAAGAAGTCGTCGGATTTGCACTTTCTGGATTCCGGAGAGCTTTTGTGACACTACATCACTGATTGCCGCTAATACTCCGGCCGTCAAAGCCTTTAATATGCAAAATTTCAGGGGTTAATTCTAACAGATCGAAGAAAAAAAACAAACCCAATTCATTCTTAAACAAGAATCCCAAAACCCAGTTCATAATTCGTTAAAATAAACAAAACCCAGTTCGAAATCGTTAAAAAGATGGTACCTTTGTTCTTAAAGGATGCTGTTGAAGCTGTAACAGGTATTGTTGAAACCCTTTCTTTGCAATCGACATTTTTGAGGGCTTGTTGGATGTGTTTTCGTCTAGTGTACTAACTGCTACCTATAAAGCGTCGAATTTGATAATTTCTTGACGGGAAGTTGGATATTAATTTTCGCTTTTTGTAGTTTAGTTTTGTCCATCTACCTACCACAATAAACAATAACCGGCGTTGTGGACTAAAGGGCCAAGGAGGCTACTGCAGCCGGAGCTAGTTTTCTTGACTTGGTCAAAAATCAACAGGCGTTGCTTCACAAACGTGACCGAGCATTAAACCGGTCTCTTTACTGGTCCGTTGGTTGGTCGGATCGGTCCAATCGGCCGGACCGGATTGTAGTGATAATATGGATTTACAGTGAAGTTCGTAGTTTTAGCTATTATAAAAACAAAAAAGATCAAGAAATTGATAAATTTTTTCTTTGTATATTTGTTGGTGTAAAAACCGTTGAAATTATGTTATTTTCTTGGTGAGGCCCACTCTAAGAATTGAGTGGCTTTTATGTTGTTAAATGTGAAAAGTAAATTTTTAGTTTATTGTTTGTGTTGTGTTATATATAGATCACTTGGAAATAAGAAAGTTATATATATTTGTTAGAATTAGACCAAATGTGGTAAAATTAACTATCTTTTATATCATCATTTCAATAGGCATTGTTTCACAAATATACATTAAACTGGTCTCTTAATCGGTCCAATCGGTTGGACTGGATTGTAGTGATAATATGAATTTACACTAATATTCATCTTTTTAACTATTATAAAAATAAAAAAGAAGATCAAGAATTTGATAATTTTTTTCTTTGTCTGTTTGTTGGTTTTAAAAAACTGTTGAAATTATGTTATTTTTGTAGAAACACCGTTCATAGAAAATGAAAATATTTTATATAATGATATGAATTACACAAAGAAAAATTAAAATATTACAGGGAACAATTACAATAATAAGAAATCTAAACCCAATTAACAGAAATTACAATATAGAAACAGAAACAAGAATGAAATGAAAAAAGGAAAATGAAAAGAGGGTGGTTGAGGCTTTCTGTTCATAAAGGTCCCTTAAAATAGATTCGGGTCACCCAGGTGAACCCGTTTGTCTCTCAAGGTACAAAAGCTGAAGCAGTGTGTACTATCGGAGTCAACCTAGCACCTGGAACTATACCTGTGATGATAGCACGAAACTACGAGAACGCTGTAAATTTCTGCTCCAGAAGCCTGCGGGAGTCAACCTAGCACTTGGAACTAAACCCGAGATGATTGTATGGAGCTACAAGAACGCTGGAAATTCTTCTGCTCCAAAAGCCAGTTTAAGTTGTGTTTTTCAGTGTATCTAACCAGACTCGATTCCTTCTATTTATAGGGATGGAGGGGCAGTTCGTAACTTATAAGTCAATGGTTTAACTCCTCAGTTAAGTCATTCAAAACTGATCAGTAAATCGTAGTCAATGGAGTTAAGTTGTGTTTTTCGATGTATCTAACCAGACTCGAACCCCTCTATTTATAGGGATGGAGGGGCACTTCGTAACTGGTCAGTCAATGGATTAACTAATCAGTCAAGTCATTCGAAACTGATCAGTAACTCCTAGTCAATGGAGTTAACGCCTGAGTAAAAATACTAAGGTGGCTCTCAAGCGGCTCATGAAGATACGAAGTGCAAAGTGCGCCATCAACACGCCACAATCGCCCAACTACCATGCCATGCGCACATGCGTGTGCGAGTGCGAGTTGGGGGTGCTTCGCACCCACTGGGTGTGTCAGGTTATATGGGTATATAATTCCCAAGACACACTTCTTTATAAACCACTTTAAGGCTTATGTGTCTTCTAATGTGGGATGAACTCAATTACATTATTTAGGCTTAAACTACAACACAGTTACACAACTCTAAGCATTGATATCTCATTCATCTTAGCTCAGTTTTGAACATCGTTTAGTTCGTTTTACTCCTCTCATATAGGAGACGCAAACGAACTAAAAAACAATTATAATAATAAATAATTATTTTTAGTCCAAAATTTCTATCAATTTTCTTGGTGTAGCCCACTCTGGGGACTCATTTGGTGTAGCCCACTCTGGGGACTCATACTGGCTTTGATGTTGTTTAATGTGAAAGTTAACTTTTAGTTTACTGTTTGTGCCACATATAGATCACTGGAAAATATGAATGCTTGAAATTCGTTTCAATTGTTTATGTCGCAAATGTGTCTCGAAAACAAAATCTTAGTTAAATTTTGAACTTCTTTTGTAAGATTTGAAAGTTCTAACCGGTGCACATATTATATTTAAAAAACTATGATATTTATTCCCTTTAAGATTGTTAATGTGTTAATCACGCATGTTGATTCCTAATGATTGTTATGTGTATTAAATATAAAAAAGTAGTTGTTTCAATATATTTAAAGTGTTGTTGATGTATTGAGAATAAATTTTCATAGAAGACAAATTTTATTTTTTGATTTTTGTTCAAATCTAGTAATATAAAACGACTCTGTTTATTATTAGATAAACAAACTCTTTTAAAATTTTAAAGAATTTTGCCTAGTTTTAATAATTACAAACATTTCAATAACTCTAATAACTTTATTTTTGTACTAAAAAATCTATGTATAACTAATAGAAGATTCTAAATGATTGAAGGTTCTAAACGAAGTTCTCTTTAGGTTAGAAACCCGTGTATTACATGGGTTGAATAATGAAAATGATATAGTTCATAAATATCTGAATTTTTCTCATAATAGAAAAATTTTGCTTAGTTTTTTGTAGCTCTAAATTGCCATTACATACTTACAATGTGTTACCAGATTGGGTAAAATAGCTATAACAGAAATTTACAAAGTATAAACATTCTTAACAAACTTTAGTTGCAAATTTCATCTTGGGTAGTTCAGAAGGTATGCATCTACAATTTAAAAAAATTCTTATGTATATATAACTTGATGTGCTTTATGCCAAAATTTAAAAGTAAGGATCAGTAAGACTAAGTTAATTATAATATAATTCATCTAGTGTTTATTATAAACAAGTTTTACAATTAGCGCGTTGCTGCTAGAACAACGGTTGGATCTGCAGTGACGATCAACACGTAAAAACCTCATTGTACAATGCCGGTTGTAGACATTTTCAATAACAATAAGAAAGCAAATAGAAGCCCAAAATGGATAACAGCTACCAACAACCATAATTACATGAGGATAACAAAAGCATTTAAGGTTTCATCCCAATACACCAAACCACCTAAACTATACAAATAAATACCAAACCAAAAGAACCCATAGAGGCATAAGTGTTGTCCGTCCTATACAACTACCTGGGACGATCCTTAACAAAATTAGATGGTTAGCTTTTGTTTGCCTATTGGGGATACCATTTTCTACAAAAACGGTCGCTAATACGTGCATATATTAAAGTTTTTCAAAAAGGGCTTCCCAATACTGTTGTCGAGATGCTTGCGGTCACGATTCCTTCTTCAATTTTGTCTCCAGTTTCAGCTTCTTACCACCCGCCTCCATGGTTGCAGGTGAAAGCATTTTTCCTGTCCCTGTGTTAAAAAACAGAGGCAATCCAACATCATTGATCTTGGTAAGTATGTCAACATCATTTCTGAGTTCAGTCGTTTTCATATGCACGAACCATCGAGGCAGTGTATAATACTATTTAAAACATTTTTTCTTTTAGAAATAAAATATACCATCCACTTTGTATCAAACTTATTGGAAAAATGAGACAGTTTGCTCACCAGTTGTTTGTTGGCAACTAATAGTAATAAAATCGATAGCAGAAAATTCTATAATTTTTTGTTATCATCAAAACAACATACACTCCCTGCAGTACATAGTTTTGATTAGATTAGGCTGTTACAGAAAATATCTTGCTCTAAAATATATATCTTATAAAATAGGATAAAAATAGATAGGAAATGAGATGTGAAGGTTAAATAAAATATTAATGTAAATTTAGAAAATGATAATTTTTTAAATATGGAGATGAAGAATGGGATGTGAATGCTCTTAGACCACCCGCAACGCTAAGGCACGACTTTCCACATGCAAGCCTAATCGTACGCGAAGACGCCATACACAGGAAATAAAGCCAAGTAAACAAACAGTGCTAAAAGGAAAGACCATTGCTCATAACCCAAAACGATACTGTGATAAACATTTTTAAAAAATATACAAAAGCTAGCAGAATCAGAAGGTGGTAACTCACATAGAAAGCATGCGTTTGAGAAACCCTGAACACCTGCAAAACACAAAGCAACCACTAATCATAAAAGCCTATGAATAGATAGAAATATAAAACACACCCGCATTTAAATTCTACGATTTTAAAACAAACTAAACGGCATAAGAAAAGAATCCACGACACACCAACTTAAAAGACAACAAACTACATGCAGGCATACCAAAAATATAAGTCAGCTCTTTCAAACAAAAATATAAGTGCTACAGGACACTGTTCAACATCTTTACTTCATGACAAACCAAGAAAAATATAAATCCTAAACTCTGGGATTCGATGCAGTAATTATCAGTTAAGCAAAAACAGAAGCATCTAAACATGTCAACACTAATCAGTTAACCTTCGAACTATATGAAACAGTCCACTCATAAGAAATTCAAACCCCTTTAGTCATGAAAAAAAACCATAAGAACATCTAAAAGGCCACAAAGATCTTGCTAACCAAATTATCAGCCCTACACTATGGCGTTTAAATCATTTGAGTAGAAAAGAAACATAAAAGTTGTCAATGGTGTTTAGTCGAGCAAAACAAACAACATGTAGTCCAATTGATAACAAACCGAGGCATAAACAAACGTAAGGGGGAAGTTTAGGAGAAAATGAAGCATGAAACTTTGAAATCATCAATTTATAACACAGTGAAGCATCAAAATATTACAACAGAGTCCAATTAAGAAAAATAACCCATTCAATTGTGGCTCCATGGAGAAAGCAATTCAACCGGCCACAGAAATGTAGGTACAGAAACACTAAAATGATCAATTGATTATCGATCGCAAAACACCAAATCAATCGATCGCAATTAACAAAAAAAAAAAGGTAAGAGCTCCTTACTGGGTCAACCTATACTTTAAAGTTTTAAGCTAACTTAACTTTAGACCCCAAAAATGTGTTGTGCAGTTTAATATTATTTCTGTCAACATTACTATATAGCTCATAAATTTGAATTAAGGCAAGTGTATGTATTAAATCAATGATTTTTAGGCTTAAACGGATATGGATTACTTATAAATAATGTAGATGAATCAAGTAATGGAATTTTGTCAATGACCTAAACAATCGTCAGGTGCTCTCACACACATGCTTTTCTTTTTCCCTTAACCTAAAATCCCATATATCATACTATAGTTATTTTAAAATATACAATAAATTTCCCAAAAGAGTGTTTATGAAAATTTACCTTCTGTTTAAAAATTCTATTACCCTCAAAACATATTATTATCCATAAAATTAATACCTTGAAGATTTTAAATGAATATAAGAATGATAAAAAGGCTATGTGTAAAACATGATTTCAATTTCTCACAACTCCAGTTCACGTTTGAACATTTCAAAATATCCTAACTCGATCTCGTTTCAACCGCCAAATTGGGTTTTCTTTTTTATATATACCGTAAAGAAACAAAAACTTTCAGACTCATTTTAAGGATCTAATATGTTGAACAACACAAACTCTCCAAAACCTTAAAACAATAAAAACATAAATACCCTTTCAAATAAATAATATGAATAGCGAAGGGGAAAAAGTACCTCAACAGAAGATCAATGATAAAGTTGTGCATACCTGCAAACCTCTACCCTGAAACAAAACAGGCATAATGAGAAACTTTAAAACCTCGGTACAAACATTTAGAAGAAACCACTTCAGCAAACTATAACCTGTAGTGTGTGATATTAACATACATGTCACTGCTCAACCTCTTTACTTCATGACCAACCAAGAAGAACACAAATAAGAACATATAAAAGGAGATCCAGCTCTTGCAAACAAAAATATAAGTCCTAAACTCTGGGATTCGATACAGGTAAATATCAGCCAAGCACAAACAGAAGCATCTAAACATCTCAACACTCATCAATTAAGCATCAAACTATGAAACAATCCATTCATAGAAAATTCAAACATGTTTAGTTCATGAACAAACCATGAGAACATCTAAAAGGCCACACAGATCTTGCTAACCCAATTATCAGCCCTACACTACGGCATTTAAATCATTTGAGTAGAAAAAGAAGCATAAAAATGTCAACAGTGTTTAGTCAAGCAAAACAAACAACCTGCAGTCCAATTGATAACAAATTGAAATCATCAATTGATAACAAATTGAAGCATCAAAAGTTTACAACGGAGTCCAATTAAGAAAAATAACCCGTTTAATTGTGGCTCTACTGGAGAAAGCAGTTCAATCGGCCACAGAAATGTAGGTATAGAAACACTACAACGATCGATCGCAAAACACTAAATCAATCGATCACAATTAACAAAAAAAAGAGGTAACAAAATTACCAGTTGTTGAAATCGCCCGGAACAATGGATGAAATGCAGGAGGAGTCGTGCCTAGATATGGAAGCAAAGGCGTGAAGCCATACGGCTACAGTGGATAGGATACTGTAGTTCGTCCTTGAATAACTGTGGGAAGTCTACTCGCATGCTTTAGGTGGGAGTCGGTGAAGAAGATCAGAGACATTGCGTATGTTTGTGTGAGAGATCTGAGATATTGTGTTGTGCACCTGCAAAAAGGCTGGGATAACACGTGAAGACAGACCTAAAAAAAAGGCTATAGACTTGTACATGTCGCATCATCTATTGTAAACTGAGCAGGGGCATCAATAACTTGTACAACCCTCTTCAGTACTTGTAAACTGTGCTTCAAGATAGTAACTTGTGCAGCATAAGTTGTAACAAAAGTTGTGTAATGTTATATAGTGTAATGAATGTGATTAAAACTTTTAAATGTGCTCATCTAGTGTTTATTATAATTCAATGTGATTAAAACTTTCAAATGTGCTCATCTAGTGTTTATTATTGTTGAATGTGGTTATTGTGAGTTTGGACGCTGTTTGAGGTTGTAATTATCATTTTCTATTATGTTAAATATTTAAGAAAATCTAAATATTTAAGTAATCGGTTATACAAAGGTGCATAAGTACTCTTTTTTATAATAACGAATAATCAAACTCGTATTATGTCCTCTAGATTATCAGATTTTTTGAACAACAAATATTTTATTAATAGGGGCTAGTAAGTGGCTAGACCCCGACATGTCCAAACAACATCCAAATAACAAAGCCATCAAAAACAAAAACAAAAAGAAATCACAACTTAACATACGTCAAAAGAGCACCATTGAGTCCATTTAATCTTCCGCCTCTTCATTCTCGTCTTTCTCCATAAGAAACTTAGAGACTTTATTTCATCCATAACTCCATCTACACTTGCTGAAACACCTTTGAACACCAGTTCGTTCCGACTTCGCCAAAGCGCCCATATTGTCACCATCATCACTGCTTTAGCACATTCCTTTTTTAACCTTGTTCTGCCACATACTTCACCAATTTCCAGTAGGTCTCGCACTTCGAACGCATAAACAGGGGGAAGCCGGCACCATGAAGAAATCCTTTCCCAAACCTCCATACTTAGCCCACATTCCATAAAAATATGTGTAATGGTCTCCTCATTTTCTCCATATAATCTGCACATCACATAAGGTACATGAACTCCCCTCCCTGCTAGCGCCATAAATGTTGGTAGCTTCCCCATTTGTGCTCTCCATACAAGTGTATTAACCTTCAAAGGCACCCATTTATGCCACGGGAATGGATAAAATGGCACATGTAACCCTTGTCTCTACAACATATGTCGAATGTAGCTGGCCGTGAAATCGCCGTATGGAGTCTCCGCCCATCTCCAATCATCATACCTACCATTTAAAGTAATATTTTCCAGCAAAACATTTAGATTTTGAAGTTTCATCAATTCCAAAAGTGAGGTCGGGGACTTCTTCCACGTCCATCTCCAAACGGACCCGCTTTCCCTTTGAATCACATAATCAGCCACCGTGCAGGATTTTATAGCCACCAAATTATATAGGGACGGGAACCGGTTAGCAAGAATATCGTCTCTAAGCCACCTATCAACCCAAAAACGGACCTCGCACCCATTTCCAACGACACCAATAGTCTGTTTTTTAAAGAGATGCCTCTTTCTTCGAAATCCCTCTCCACCCTCACAATATTCCTCCATGCGCCTTTAATAGAAATACTCATCGGAACTGCACTCCAGTACCTACCATTGCAATGTAAAGACCAAATACAACTCCGCCATAAACAGTCCTTCTCTATATTAAACCTCCACCACCTTTTAACAAGAGCAACCATATTAGCCTCCTTTAACTTGCCAAGCCCCAATCCCCCCAACTCCTTCGAAGCTGTAACCCGATCCCAAGCCACCCATTTAATTTTATAACTCTCCAATGACCCACCCCATAGAAACCTCCTCCTAATCTTTTCCAATCTCTCAATAACATTGTTAGGAGCCGATACAAAGCAAAATACTAAAGCGACACAATGTTGAGAACGAATTTAATAAGCACTATCCTACCACCCATTGACAATGCTCTCGCTTTCCATCTAGACAACCAATCCTTAAACACGTCAATCACTGGTTGCAAATTCTTAAGCTGGCACATGTTAGCACCAATCTTTAAACCAAGGTGCTCAAATGGGAATTCCCCTTGTTTACACTTTAGAATATCCATCAATGCACCCATACCTCCACCATTAATTCCAATCTGATAAACCGAACTCTTCCTAAGATTTACTTTTAAACCCGAAACTAGGTAAAAACCCCTTACAACTCTAACAAAGTTCTTTGCAGCGTTCACCGACCAATTTCGAAGAAAAACGACATCATCAACTACATAATATGTGACACAATCGGACCCCCATTCGGTAATTGGATTCCATTAAACACCCCAAGCGACCCCGTCCTTCTAATTACCACAAATAGAGCATTCATAGCTAACACGAAAAGAAAAGGAGATAACGGGTCACCCTGTTGTAATCCCCTCGAGCATTTAAACTCCTCTGAGGGTGACCCATTGACTAATACCGATGCCTTTCCAAGAATTAAAATTCTTTGTATTCACATCCTCCATTTGTTTGGAAAACCATGTAACCAACACATCATCCAAAAAACTCCAACTTAAAGAATCATAATCCTTTTCAATATCAATTTTAAAAATAAAACCTTCACCTTTTGTCCTTTTTAACAAACAAATTAACTCATTCATTAGTAATGGCCCATCTAATATACTACTCCCTTCCATAAACGCGGTTTGTTCCTCATTTATCAAACCCCCCAGCATTGGTTTTTAATCGGAGCATCAACGTTTTAGAAATGACCTTATTTAAAGAATTTACCAAACTAATCGGTCGGAAGTCCGCCGGGGTCGTTGGATCCCTATTCTTCAGAATAAGAGCAATGAAAGAAGACGCACACCCCTCATTTATTTTGCCTTCCTCATAAAACTCTAACAGCACCTGGAAAAACAAATCACCGAACAAACGCCAAAAATTTTTTAGAAACAGAAAATTAAAACCAATAGGTCGGGGGATTTATCCCCGACACACGACCAAACTACCTCCCTTATCTCTTCTTTAGTAAACGGAATCACCACACTTTGTGCTTAGCTCCCTCGACAATCTCGAAAAGCCCTGACATGACAATTTTTGGCCTCCCATACATTGGCTCATCAAACCTGCCCCTACAGATTTCAAAGAACCTTTCCTTCACCAACGCAGGAACCAAACAACATTGATCACCAATCATAACGCCACTAATTCTATTCACCTTAGAATTATGATTCATTATCCCATGAAAGTAACTACTATTCTAGTCACCTTTAAGCGCCCACGTACCTTACCCTATATCTCTGTTTCAAATTAATCCCTCTTTTCCAATTCCATCAACTGCTTCTTTAAATTGAGCCTAACCTCCTTTTCCGTATAAGATAGGCCCCTCATTCTTCCGATGCAATCCAAATCCCTACACTATGACCGAATATTACGAGCCACCTCCACCTCCACCCTCCTCTTTTCACCCACCCAGCTCTTAATTCCAACTTTAACCCACTTCAAGCACGCCATAAGTTTTTTATCAGCTGGTCCCTCAAACTGAAAATCTACACATCTTCCTTCCACTATTTGCACAAAACCCGGTTCCTTAAGCCATGAATTAAAAATCTAAAAGGTTTAGGCCCATAATAAACCTAATCGGACACCAAAATTAACGGGCTATGATCATATTTTTCTCTAGGCAAAGTTGTGAGAGCCACGTCCAGCCACCTATCAATAAACTCTTTAGGCACTAACATACGATTGATTTTGCTCATTTTAAACCATCCTTCGACATACACGTAAATTTCTGACCCCTATTGAGTACTCATACATGTCAGCCTCCTGTATAAAACAGTTAAAATCACCAGCCATTGTAACGTTAAACACTGAGTTCCTCCTTTCATCAACAGCTCTTACAACATTAAAATCTCCCATACACACAAACAACCCCTCCACCACATTTCGTACCGTAAGAATGTCCTCCCAAAGTGCTCTCTTCTCTGACACCCCTTGTGGAGCGTAGATATTCACCACTGTTATCGGAATACGAGGCCCTGGGAACATACCCTCCACTACAAAAAAGTATCTCTGCTTTATTACTTATGAGACCAAAGATAGAATAATACGAGAACAAACCGTTCACCTTAGATTATCAGATAATCCTTGAAAAGCACAAATCCAAACATCTCTTTAGGCAAGTAAGATCCCTAAAACAAATAGCTCATTATACATTCATAATTTTCCTTATTTAATAATCCAGCTGACATTATTATGGCCGTGATAACAACTGTGAAGCACTAATCTCAACTCAAGAGGAATTAATTATCAATAATAAGGGTTAACTCAACACTGAGTATTATTTTGTTGAGATATATAAAATCAATGAATAAAGTGAAACATACCATCACCATGATCACTATATCTTTTATTAGGCCATTTTCATTTATGGGATAAGATTCTTCCACTTTTCATGTGCAACACAATAAACTTTACGGATGAAGGAGTACATGCACAACCTAATTTGAAAAGTTGTCTTTGGGACGTTATCTTTGAAGTGTTGTTGATGTAATTTTGTTTGAATGGCGATTTCATTAACACACACCCCACTAGCAAGATGCTAGGGAGCAAAAAACAAACATATCAAGGAAGACTTACATATTAAAGCTACACCAATCTTCCCATTTTAGCCCCCCCCCCCCCATTTCCCTCTATTCTTAACCCACATATAACTCATACATTTAATGTCGTTGAAAATCGTTGGTAAAAAAAAGTTTTTTCTTTTCAAGAACCGCCCCATTTCTCCACTTCCATATACACCAACAAGCTGTGAGGATAATGACATAAAATATAGACTTCTTCTTCCTACTAAAAATGCACCTCATCCACAAACATGATAAGCTCTTTAACATCAAACACAAAGATATGAGGAACGTTACACCAATTTGAAACTGAAACTGATTGTGTATTAATCTTGATGATTTCATACAATTGAGGTAATCCCCTATTTATACAAGTACAAGAAGTATGTAGATCTAGCTACACTAAATATGTAGATACACCTAACTACTAAATATCTAGTACAAGAAATATCTAGATATAAGAATATCTAGATATTTAGCTAGTGGGCCTAATACTAATTTACATATATATACACTATATTTAACACTCCTCCTCAAGTTGGAGCATAGATGTTAATCATGCCCAACTTGTTACAAATAAAATCAATCTGAGTCTTTCAAAGAGGTTTGGTAAGAATGTCTGCAAGTTGAAACTCTATCTTGATATGTATCGGTTGAATTGATGGAGGATCAACTTTAGTCCCTACTACTCGATCTCTGATTAAATGGCAATCAACTTCAATATGCTTCGTCATTTCATGAAATACTTGATTCTTGGCTATATGTATGGCTGATTGATTATCACAATATAGGCGCATCAGATCATCAGAAATAACCCCAAGTTCTCTAAGAAGACGATGAACCCCTATCATCTCCGAGGTGACAACTGCCATGGCTCTATACTCTGATTCGACACTCGATCGAGATATGGTGTGTTGCTTTTTACTCTTCCATGACATAAGGCACAATAGCTAGTAGTAGATCATCTTGAGATAGGACATCCTGCCCAATCTGCATCAGAGAATCCTGATATCTGTCCATCTCCCTCCTTTGTGAAAGCGCCCACACGACAGTGACCCTAATCAGAATACAAAATTCCAAGACCTGGTGTGTTCTTGAGTTACCTTAAAACACGAAGGGCAGCATCCCAATGTCCAGTATATGGTGTGCCCATGAATTGACTCAAGACACTAACTGCGAATGAGATATCTGGACGGGTAACAGTCAAATAATTAAGTTTTCCAACTAATCGTCTGTACCATTCTGGATCCTTCATCGGGCTCCCATCCTCTGGAAGAAGCTTCCCTATAGGAAGCATTGGGATATCAACCGGTTTACAGCCCAGTAAACCATACTCAGATAAAATATCAAGGACATACTTCCGCTGAGATAGAAGTATTCCTTGTGGAGAATGTGATACTTCAATGCCAAGGAAGTACCGGAGTTGACCTAAGTCGCTGATCTGAAACTGAGACTGAAGGAACTGTTTGAGCTCAGAAATACCAGTTCCGTGATCCCCTGTGATTATGATATCATCCACATACACAACCAATATAATCCTTCAGCCTTGACTGTGTCTGAAAAATACAGAATGATCATATGCACTACGGACCATTCCAAATTCTTCCATAACACCAGAGAATCTGCTAAACCAAGCTCTAGGAGACTACTTAAGACCATATAATGAACGACGTAACCGACATACTTTCAAGGCCTCCTCCTCGACGATAAAACTAGGTGGCTACTCCATATATACCTCCTCCTCAAGAACACCATGAAGAAAGGGTTCTTGACATCAAGCTGGTGGAGCGGCTAATGGTTAATGGCAGCAAGAACAATACAAATGCGAACATATGGCATTTTAGCAACCGGGGAGAAAGTCTCATCGTAATCAATACCATAAGCCTGTGAATAACCGTTAACAACTAGTCGCGCTTTGAGGCGGTGCAAAGAGCCATCAGGGTTAAGTTTAACCTTGAATACCCAACGGCAACCAATAACACACTTACCAGAAGGAAGTGGCTCAAGATCCGAAGTATGATTGGCTCAGAGAGCATCTATCTTGTCTTCCATGGCCTTTCGCCATCCTGGGTGAGCAAGAGTTGTCATCACATCCCTAGGAACCGGGTAAGAATTAATAGCAGTGGTGTTAGCACGGGATTCCGCTGAGAGATGTGCATAGGAGACATGATGCTGAATAGGATAACGGGTGGAGCGTTGTCTAGTTTCTTTGCGAAAAGCTATGGGTATATCAGGATATGGTGCTCCAGGTGGATCATAAACAGGTGTAGCCGGTGTAGTATCTGACAAGGGTGAAGGATCTGGCAAGGGTGTAGTGTCTGAAAAGGGTGTGACAAGAGTAGTCGTAGAAAGCGGCACTGAGGGCATACCAGAGTTATGGGCTGGTTGTGAATCATGTGTTTCTATCGTTGCGTCCTTATGTCATCGAGCATATGTGAAAAGAAGAGGCGGGGGTGCTGTCGGTAGGCCATCTGTAACAGGAGCATGATATGTCATGTCGAAGACGTGGGGGACAGACGAGCCAATGGAGACAGGAATGGTGGGAATAGTGATAGACTTTAGGTGTAACATGATCAGAATCATCAGGAAACAGGTCAGGGACAGGAGGCGAAGATGTAGGAAAGTAAGGGCATGACTCATGAAAAGTGACATCAGCACTTGTAAAGTATCGATGAAGAGTAGGACTGTAACATCGATACCCTTTCTGGACACGTGAGTAACCAAGAAAGACACAACGAATGGCTCGAGGTTCAAGTTTAGTAACACCTGGCTGATGATCATGGACATATGCAACACACCCAAAGATTTTGGGTGGGGGAGGAAAGGGAGTTCCTTTAGGGAACAAAACAGAAAACGGAGTTTGTCCGTTAAGCACAGAGGATGGCATACAATTTATTAGGTAAGCAGCAGTTAGGACAGCGTCCCCCCAGAATCGATGAGGGACATGAGAATGAAACATTATTGAGCGCGCAACATCCAATAAATGACGATTCTTGCGTCCAGCAACGCCATTTTGTTGAGGTGTGTATACGAATGAAGACTCGTGAATAATACCATGTGTTTTCAGATAAGCTGAGAATTCAGTCGACAAATAGTCTTTCGCATTATCAGTGCGAAGTGATTTGATGGATGTGTTAAACTGATTTTGAACATACGAATGGAACTCTCAAAAAATGGAACTAACTTCACTACGAGACTTGAGTAAATAAACCCAAGTAGCACGGGAATTATCATCGATAAAGGAAACAAAATACTAAAAACCCAAGGGAGTTTTGTAGGACAAGGACCCCATATATCAGAGTGTACTAGTTCAAATAGTGTATTGGCTCGACTAGATACTTTGGGAGGATAAGGGCGTCGAGTATGTTTACCGAGTTGACATGACTCGCAGTGAAAATCAGAGGGAACAGAAATGTCAGGTCTCATTTTCCTAAGAGTTGCTGCGGATGGATGACCCAACCGACAATGAGCCTCCCGAACACTAGAGTCACATATGTTTGCCATGGGGTGTGGCAACATGGACAAGCGATAAAGACCATTTGCTTCAACACCAGTGCCAATAACCCGGTTTGTCCCTAGTTCCTGAAAGAGACAATGAGTGGGATAAAAGGATATAGAACAATTATTTTGTTTTGTAGTTTGGCTTACCGAACAAAGGCTATCAGGAAATTTAGGGACAAACAAAACAGATGCCATGTTTAGGTTTTTCGAATTACTGATGGATCCAATTCCATGAACAGGGCATGAAGATCCATCAGCAAGTCGAACGAGTGAGTGAGAAACATCATTTAGGCTAGAAAGGATACCTCGATTCCCAGTTATGTGATGTGTGGCTCCAGAATCAATCACCCATGATGAGTCAAGGTTAGAAGACGTACATGAGTTTGCCGAGTGAGTTTGTGGATTCAAAACAGTTGGCGTTGAGTTAAGCAGTTGCCGAAGTTTGATAAACTCCTCCTGACTAAGTGAACGAGTGCAACTTTTCATCTCCCATTGAGACTAATCGTAGAACTGTAGCAGCAGGAAATCTCAGAAAGTAGAGACGAAATAGTAAATCAGCAAACGGGAAACAGAATTAACCGAAACATAAATCAAGACCGATGCAAAAGAGTATCTGATGCTATCTGATGCTGATGTGAACTGAAAGTGGGTAAACATACTAATGTGAACCCTTTGAACAAGACTGGAGCATGTAAATGTGAACCAAATCTGAAGTTTAATAGCACAAGGCTGGTCGGAATGTAATTTTCAAAAGCAACTAAACAGTAGGTCAGAATACGGTTATCAGGAGCTAAAACTGAGACTAATCAGAACAGAAAAAGTCACTGAATCGGAAATCTAAGGGCACAGACAGGGCCAGAACGGTGAATCGATAGGACCGGAAGGAAAATGGGTGGTCGGCAGCGTTGTCACGCGCGCCGGCACATGGTCGGAGACGACGGAGATCGGGCGGCGCGTGGAGGCGCATCAGACGGTGGTTGGCGGCAATTTTTTTGAGGGAAGTCGATTCGGAGGTTTGTGAGCACGATGGTGGCAGTGGTGACATGAAATTGTGTGCCGAAAAAAATCTCTGTAAGCTACTGAATCTGAACTGTGACTGGAGACGCCGGAGACTGATCGGAACAGTGGCCGGAGACTGACGGAATTCAGATTTAGAGCCTTAGAGCCTTAGCTCTGATACCATGAAACTGATTGTGTATTAATCTTGATGATTTCATACAATTGAGGTAATCCCCTATTTATACAAGTACAAGAAGTATCTAGATCTAGCTACAAATATCTAGATACACCTAACTACTAAATATCTAGTACAAGAAATATCTAGATATAAGAATATCTAGATATTTAGCTAGTGGGCCTAATACTAATTTACATATGTATACATTATATTTAATAGAAACAAAGTACCAAACAGTAGACGCCACCTCACATCCCACCATAAGATTGTAAGCCGACTCATCGTATTCAAGACAGAGCGGACAAACCATACTTTCAATCTGGACGTTTCGCCGCACCAAACCGTCACGAGTAGCTATCCAGCCCCTAATAGCTCTCCAAGAAAAGAGGTTAAGCTTGCATGGGACTAGGCGGTTCCATGGCATAATAAAGTCATCAGAAGGTTCACGTAAATCAAGTACCATTTTTCTTAAAGAAGTCACCGAGAACATATTCAATGTATCCCCTTTCCGTACCACACCTCCATTACTAATCTCCATCAATTGTTGCATGTCAATCTCTTTGATACAAAGCCCCTCTTCATTTCGAGATATATTATTCCAAACACCTCCAAGAATATGTTTGGCCGGAATAAAGCTCGTCACTCTATTCTTGAAATGATAACCGTCCACCACCTTACGCCATAGTTTATGAGGTTCATTATGACATCGCCAAACCTATTTCGCAAGCATGCATTTATTCATAATCTCTAACGGGACTAAATCCAACCCATCATTTTTAACCGGTTTAGCCACTTCCTCCCGTCTAACCCAAAGGATACACTTATTAAATTCTTCATCTCCTCCCCAAAGAAAATGAAAACGGATCCTTTCGACTTTCTCAAGAACCTTCTTTGGGGCTTTGTAAAGGGAAAAAAAATATGCGGGGAGACTATCTAAGACCGATTTAATAAGAATGAGCCTGTCCCCCATGAAGAGACGTTTCGCTTTCCTCCTAGATAACCTTCTTTCAAACGTTTAGACAACGGGATCCCAAAGCTTAATGCGATTCATATTCGCCCCAACCACAAGACCCATATAATAAAACGGGAGAGATCCAACCTTACATCACAAGAAATCCACATTTTCCAAAACTTGTTCCTCCTCAACATTGATCCCGAAGAGATTGCATTTGTCAATATTGATCTTAAGCCCCAAAACTATCCCAAAAATTCGGAGGATCCTTACCAACTTAAGCACATTTTTTCAGCTGCATTTATAACATTCACAAATTATCCGGTTATGAAACCCGACCCACTTGACCTATTTTACAAATCATTGATTACTGGGATAATTTTCGGGTGTTATAACCCAAATAATGTTTTTAAATGATGAAATTTTTATTATAGTCATTTGGAACTAAGTTGGATGCCTTGAGTTGAAAAGAAAGCAATTTTGCGTTTTTACATGATTTCGGTTCGCGATTCGTCGTTTACCGGGAATCTCGTATTTTGTTCGTTGTAAATCAAAATTTAATTATTTATGAGTCTATCTATCCTAAATCATATCTAAAGTCATTGCGTACATGTTGAGTCTCGAAAAGTCGGTGATTAACCTAATGGTGATACGTATGCAAACCGACCCGAAAACTCATCTTTGTTGCCTATAGTTCCATGTTTGATAAGCTATGTTCAATTTTATGTGCTTAAATGTGTTTCAGATGGTTGTGAATTTTAAATGATGAAAATTGGCGAAAACGGGACTCGAATCCGATTAAAGACGAAGTTATAGCAAAAACAGTGAAACCGACCCAAAACCGACCATAGAATGCATTTATTAATCTAATCATTAAATGAAAATGTTTATATATCACATTGGTACTTGTTTTTAGCAGAAATGGCCAAAGGAATCCAATGGTGATGAAATCGGGACCAAAAACCCTAGTTTACTTAGTCGAAACATCGATTTACAGCTCTGGTCAACGAAAGTCAAAGCTGGTCAACTAATCTGGTCAACAACAGCACTCGCGAACCGTGAGTTTCGAACCAGAGGACCCTAGCGGTCCGCGAACCCTCAGAGTCGATTAAAACGTTTTAAAAACGCGTTTCAGCCGTTTTCTCACCCTTTTATCACTTTTCTCAAAACCTTAATGACCATTGACGGCTGTTCTCGAAACCCCATCACCTAGATCATCATTTCTAAGGATTCAAGCACCGTTTTAAGTGATTTCAAGCTCTAAAAGTGTTAGTTTACATCGTTATTGGTACATATACTAAAATCTAGCTTCTATTTTCTCATCTCCATGTTCTCTCATGAGAAAAATCTTATTTTTATAATTTGATCTTGCTCCTTCATGCTTTTAGTTGTTAGATCTTGTGTCTAAAATAGTTAAAAATTGGATTTTTATTTGTTGTGTGAACTTTTACTAAAGGATTTGTGTATGAATCTTGTTAGATCTTATCTTGACTAGGGTTGATAAAGATTGCATTTTTATACGCTATTCTTCTCTAGATCATAAATATGTTAGTAGATCTAGGGATTTGTTGGTGAAAGATGTATTTTTTTTGTGAATTTTTATGAAAAATAAATATATATAGTGATCGTTTATGCTTAGATCTAAACCAAGATGATAAATTGAGGATGATAGATGATAGATTTAGGATAATCAAGCATGATTAGTCATAAATAAGTTGTCGCGGACGTTTTGCATGCATAAAGATTGTACTTTGTTAAATGAGTTAATTAAACTAGGGTTTTATGTTGAGAATAATTAACCTTGTAAAAATAATTATATATTTTATTGATTTATGATTTGATAATTTTTATATGTTATGTTTATGGTTGGATTAGCCTAGAATTAATTCTTGGATGATAATTATGGCTTATGTGATTTTGTAGAAAATAAATAAGATTTGAGTCGCCGTGAAGTTAAATAGTTAAATATATATTTAATTGCCGTTGTTTGGCTTAGTTTAGGATTGACCTATCACATGTTCTTTGCCGTACGTTATCACCATAATTAAATCACCAACGGGTTGTCGAATCGATTGTGCTGTGTTTTCCCGATTATTTATTTATCTATTTATTTAAGTATTTAATTATTTATTTATTTATTCGTTTATTCTCCATCTGGTTTAGCTGTTGGGTTCGTCCTCGAGTTTATTTCGTCTCGTGTCGTGGTGTTATTCTTTCCCCTTTGTGTCTCTGTATCCGTATCAGGTGAGTATTCATAGCTCCTCTTTCATTTTAATGTTTTGGGGTGCAACATATACCAGTAATTAAAAATCTCTAAACGCTTTATTATGAAATCAAACATGTGATTCTATGTGCTCTATGTGTGATTCTCTAATTATGTGATACTTGTGGTTTATTTGTTGTGGTATTCGCTAATCACTAGTCGCTAATCGCTAATCGCATGTGTACCATTAACCATCGAGCCATGGCAACATTGATAGATCAATTGGCTGACAACCCATCTGGCCTGCCTTGGCTTAGGCGTCGGGTGATTGCTCCCTTACTTGTCTAGGTTTGGTGCACATCACGCATACTTGTTGATCATGATTGGATATAACACTTGACACATTGAATCACAATGTTTATTCTATGTAGTATGCTAAACATATGTTTACTCATCAACTATTCGTAGTTGACCTTATTTTGTACATGTTGCAGATTTGCTGATAGTTAATGGTTGACTTGTTGATGACACTATAGGATTGCATGCGGACCTAGTGTGACCTAATGAAACAATATAATTGTATCTTATTGATGTTATATGTTGAATTGTAATATTTAGTTTATGTTATATGAAATGGGCTGATTAAGGATATCGCAACATTAATAGTGTTGTGTGCTTCTGGACAATCATCGCGCCCCGACATCTTCCACCGTTGGTTGGGGTGTGACATATTGGTATCAGAGCCACGACTATAGGCATCTAGGTTATTAGAAATGGTTTGACCTAGACCATTTCCTTAGGTGTCTTGCATGAGTGCCTCATGCATAGTATGCCTATATGAATTTAATCACTGCATTGGTTCTCGTTGATCAATACACACTTGTACACAAATCACTTGAGGCTTCCTAGCCTCATTCCTTATAGATGATGCCTTACATATCATCTAGGAGATCGATTTTCGATTCTACGGTCTCCTCAGAAACGGGCTTTAGTGACTGACGTGTAATAAATGGAAGGGTGAAAGCACCAGTAGTCGGGGTCTCTGTCAAGAAAAACGTTCACCTGAATTGATGGACCCGAACACTCACGTGGGACGCCCTGAAGAGAGTGCCAAAACCTATTAGGCCAAAGCATGTCAATCACTAGAACCATATTCTGATTTGTCATGGTTGTAGTTTCCCAGTTGGGAGATGAGGACCACTCCGATGTGTTTTATCTGGATCGCTCGATTTCATGATTTTACACGCTATTATGATTTATATGGTTCTCGATGGTTCTGATGATCTGAGTCACATTATCTCATGATTCTCTAATGCGCATGTTTTCATTCGACCCTCATGATTTAGGTTGATATTCAACCCGATTTCTTGTTCAGTGAGTCGGTGATTTGACTTTTAATGACGATTCTCAATATCTTATGATTTATTATAACCTGTCGTTTCATGATTCTCCGACTTGATTTTTTTTTTTTGTGATTTCATGGTACTCTGATTTGACTCATTTCATTTTGTGATCTCATGATACTCAGATTCGAGTATCCCATGTAATGTCTTGTTTCATGGTTATTCCTTCCATTTATTGGTTCGGGTTACATCAATCGCAGTAGCGATTGCGAAGTGACCCTCATTCCTTTCTCAGTTATGGAGCTGACCTTGGGTTCAACCCATTTTGTGTGAGTCATGTAAACATCACCATCCCTCAATCGGGCTTTGGCTATGCCACATCTATGGTCACTTGAGCCATCTCGTGAGCACTTGTTACTAGCCAGCTCGAGCTCAGTCTCTATCGGTCCAACCTTGGTCACCAACGCGTGTACTATTCGCTATGGTGCATCTATTTGTCCTTATCCCTGCATTTGTTTGATATCATTGTGGAAACCTTAGTCATTTCTCCTTACCCTTATCCCTGTTAGCCACCATTAGCACCCTTGTCAACAGCGATGCTAACCTCGGTACCTTTGCTGGAGCGTCCGATTCATTTGTTGTTTGGAGACTCTTATGTTGATATCCATCGATCGTTGGGATTTTGTCAATCATTTACTCTTCTTGTGTTAGTGTTTAAACATCGTCCATGTCAGTCGTGCTTTTATGTTCATGTATCTGTCCCTCATGTTTCTAAATTATTTTCTCTCATGCCATTTGTGGCGTCGCGTATATAATGGGTGAGTTCTCATTGATGGGTTCATGAAGTTTTCAGGTTGTATGGTTATGGGATTACATGCATACATGGCAACAAATGAGCACACCAGCGGGTATACAAACCTTGGTGCACGTGATCATCTTTTTTAATAAGAAGTATCAAGCTGCCTAATTTAAATGTTTTCGTTTTAGTCTCGCTTGTGTGTTTTCAAAGGATGCGTGTCTAGGAATCCACCCGTTTGGAAGTCTACGAATTTACAAGTCCACGTGTTTACGAGATTACATGTTTACAAGTTTACGACTGCACGACCTCTCCAGTGGATAACTCTACATTTTTGCCGGTCCCAAAGGTTTTGCTCAAAGTTAAGATTTTATAACCCTGAGTTATGTCTGCCTTGCGACACAACTCATTGATTATTGTGCTTCAATAGTATTCACCACTGACACCTCCAATCCTTTTCCCCTCTCATTCCAGCATCTCTATCACAGTCTTGTTAAAAACTATGTGCGTCTGTTAAACTCATTCGTACCCCGCCTTAACGATTAGATCCCGACAATCCTCGATGATAAACCAGTCTATGGGCCCAAGATTATGCCATGCATCAAGCCTAAAATGACTTGACATTAGATTGCGTGCAATCTGGGTTTGAATCGTGGGAGTCGAAAGAATAGGGAGTCAAAGACATCCTAGTCGCTCGGATTTACCATGAAAATTTTTCCTGACGATACAATGGGTATTCCTCCCATTCACCAAATCGACTTTCGCATCGACCTCGTATCCTGAGCGACTCCAAATGCAAGTGACCTTATCGTCGCACAGCCTTTGGTCAATCTATGATTTATTTACCCTCCGTGCATGGAGACCCTTATATCCATGTTTCAGGCTTCAGCCCTGAGAACCAATCGCTATTGTGGCGATGCTTTCCAAACCACGGTTCGTAAGTGGTTTGGATATTTTGGGTTCTGTATAATGTTTGAGATTTTCACTTAAGTGCTTTGTTATTTTTGGGTTTGGTCTCCTTTGATTCGGTGTTTCCTTCATAGGCTCCATTCCCAGACTCCAAATTGCAATCATCTTCGTTGGTGATAGGAAGATATGCTCTTAGTTCGCTCTTGATTTCAAAAATCTGAAGCCAATATCTATTCTAACCAACGAATTGTGGAGAATGGTTCGTTGCTTAACCTTATGGTTCGACTGTTGCTAAATGCAATAGAATGATCGTGAGATAGATTGTTGTCATCCAATACCCTAATTCATTTGGTGTGTTTCCAGCAGTTGATTCGCGACTCTGGCTATGAGCTCGGATTTCGTTCCTCATGATTGTGATGTTGATTTTCGGCTTGTATCATTGTTGATGTGTGACCCAATTTTGTTCGATCTCGATTCGGTATTCATTACCCTATCTTTGGTTTGACCCTCGTTATTCGATTATTGAGTTATTTTGTTTTAGAATCGTTGTTATGTCCACCGACTCATGATTTATGGTTTCATTATGTGGTTCTGTTATTTCACTACTAGCGATGCTCATTTCTTGGTTTATTATCTTATTTCGTATTGCTCGATTTATATTATCAGATTCATGTACTTCGAGTTGTGTTATTCGATTTATGTTATCGGACTCATGTACTTCGAGTCGTGTTATTCGACTCATGTTATTGGATTCATGTACTTCGATGTCGTGTTATTTGATTCATGTTATCAGATTCATGTATTTAGAGTCGTGACATTCGATTCATGTTATCAGTTCACGCTTATCGAGTTATAATTCTGGCTCATTATATCAGTTTCATGCATATCGAGTTATGATTCTGGCTCATGATATCAATTTCATGAATCTCGAGTTATGATTTTGGTTCATGCTATCGGTTTTACGTATTTCGAGTTATGTTCTTTTGGTTCATGCTATCAGTTTCACGCATTTCGAGTCATGCTTTTCGATTCATGATATGGTGTACATGCATTTGAGTCACGCTTACGGTTCATGTTATCGGGTTCATGTACCTTGAGACATGTTGCTCGATTCATGTCATTGGACTCGTGTATCTCGAATCATGTCATTCGGTTCATGGCATCGGATTCAGGTACTTGGAATCATGTTACTTGATACGTGACATTGGTTTCATATATCACGAATCATGCGGTTCAGCTCACATTAGCGGGTACATTTTTTCGAAATGTACTGTTTATTCATACTAGTCGTGACATGCATGCAGTGCTATTCGACTCATGGTATCCAATGCGGAGTATGCCGTCAGATTTGTGGTATTCTATCTATTTGGTATCGACCCTTTATTGGTGATTATCTATTTAATCATGCTTTTACTTTTATCGCTTCGAATTTTCGGTTGTGAAACGTTAATTAAAGTGTTAGTCATTATTCTACCCTTGCTGAATTAGAGACTCGTACGTGCTACTACCAATGATTGTGTGTGATGCTAGCTTAGCATACGATCGGTATTGGTCGTGGGTATTAATCTTGGGTTTCGGCGGGAGCTGATTCAGATTCTATCTGGGTATTGTGTCTCGGGAGGTAAACCGGATGTTGGTCGCTACCCATCTAGTTCACCAGACCTTGACGTTTTGCCTTGATGGGAATTCCGGAGCCCCAGATTTTTGTTTATCATTGATTATTCTGTTTTATCAGTTGAGATGCTCTATATGGATCTATGTTATTTGGGTTGAAGGTATATATGTTGCACCCATTACGCACCCGTGTCTCTCGACCCCTCAGTCTCGCTCCTAAAGTAGGGGAGATTGTGGTCATCCCCTTGGTTAGTCTTTGGTTGGCCCTTGTTTTAGTTGTGTTGTGTGTCTCTTGGTCTACTGATCATTCTCTATGATAGTAGTGTGGTGTCAAGCTCGGTTATTTGTTGTTCGTATGTAGAATAGGATAACCTTCGAAGATGAACCGTACTCTCTTAACGATATCAAAGATGTGGTGGGTTGGTTATGGTACACCCTATATGTAAGCATCAGTAATGTCTTTAAGTTGCACGGGGAGTCAGCTGGAGGGTGGTGTGTGTGCGTACATGGATATGTCTCTAATGGTTGGTTATATCAAAATCCGCTCCCCTTTGTCGCCCTTCCTAACCTAACCCTTCGGTCAGGCTAAGTTTGGCACCTTCATAATTAATTCAGTAATCGAGGGTATACTCCTATTCTCGATGAAATCTCTTATGGATATTTTATATTGGTTTCTCATGTCAAAATATGTCAGTTTTAATAAACCTCTTTCTTTTAAGATTACTTTGGTCTCTTTTAATATCGAGACGAAATTCCCTAGAGTAGGGGAGACTTTGTAGCCATAATTGGGGATAATTCATGTATGAAAGGAAGGTGAGTTAGTTCAGAAACTTTGTTTCACGCTAGATGTTTGCTAAATGCCTACAAGATG
Organism: Deinandra increscens subsp. villosa; assembly: GCA_039602395.1. Taxonomy (NCBI): domain Eukaryota; kingdom Viridiplantae; phylum Streptophyta; class Magnoliopsida; order Asterales; family Asteraceae; genus Deinandra; species Deinandra increscens. Next base: position 19,642,888 of record JBCNJP010000023.1, read on the forward strand.
TACAACTTGTTGGAATGATATGTTTCGTGATTAATATGTGGTATTTCATGGCTTTGTTATAAGTACGCTAAGTTGTAATACTAAAACAATCTTCAACTTCAGGTGAAGAAGGTGAAAGTGCGGGTTCAAGCAAAGGAAAAGGAAGAGCTTAACGAGGTAACACTTTGTTGATGTGATTTGTTACATAGCTATAAGGTCATTATTGGTTGACTATAAATTGGTAACTTGTTAGCATAGTTGAAGTTCTCCCCTTAAGAGGTAGTAGTTGGCATCTTAAGATGGGACTAAAACCATTCAAGTAGTATGCACGAAGTTATTTGAATTACTTTACTTGAGTTGTATGTAAGGAGTAGACAATGGAATTCCCTTGTCACTCCTATCAGCAAGTTGGGGTCTTTGACCTATTGTAATTGTTGAAGCACTTAAATTGGATGTTGGTGGAGAATACCAACATTCCAATGTGCAAGTTGGGATCTTTGAATCCATTATGTGTTAAATGAAGTTAGTTAATGTGTTAGGATTAGATACCTAGCGTTAAGGCATAGAATGCGTTGTTATGAAAAGTATGGGATTCTTTCATTAATAAGTAAACCATGTTTTGTGTATGATGAAGGTGTTATAATAAGAACGTGTCAGGTATGAAACACCTACAATGAGGTAAGTTGGTTGTTCACAGGGTTGGTTCTAACGGGTCAACGGGTTGGGATACAAACGCTTTATTAAATTGTGGAAACTTTATATGGATATAACCTTATCCATAAGCTTAATTTAGTTGTTATAATGGTTGGAGTGACTTAAAGGTTCTCAAAACTCGGAATTGTGAAGTCTGAAAAACTGCAGAAATTAAACTAAGTATGGAACTATGAATTCCAGGAAAAATCCCTGGAAAAACCGTTCCATGCGTATCGCCTGGGAGAGGTGGGTCTCCAACACTACGTCAAAAAGTGGCTTTGGCCACGGTTTTTTTGATAACGCATAGCCACTGTTTTGAAAAAAGCGTGGCCAAAGGTAAGAAATTCTCGTTTTAGCCACACATATTTTGTACCCATGGCCAAATATATAGCCTTTGGACCCTTTTAGCCACGTATTTTTTATTTATGTGACAACAACAATCAGGTGCAGTGGCTTTAGCCACTGCTTTACAAAAACATGTGACACTTATTTGTCACACTTAAAAAAGAGTGGCGAAATGCACCAAACGGCCACGGATTTTTTATGATTTTTTATTCGTGTGACCAAAAAGGAATGTATGGCCACGCTTAAATAATGTTGTGTGACGGAAGAGTAGATTTTATTACTTAGTAAATTAAAAGAAAACAAAACTATTTATGCGTGGCTAAATGTGAGCAATGGCCACGCTTTTTACTTAGTTATGTGGCTAAAAGCTAGTACATATGACTACTGTTATTAGGTTGTGTGACTAAATATTAGATGACTAATGGTCACGGTAGGTTGTGAGTGACAAAAATCTATTACCTATGGCCACATATATTAACCGTGACTAAATGGTAGGTTGTGAGTGACAAAAATTTATTTTATGGTCACGGTAAAATATTAAACGCGTGGCGAAAAAGAGAAGATTTGTTTCCCTCTAAAACAACGCGCTTTTTTCAATTGTACCAATTAATTCGAGCGGGTTAAAATCTGCTACCCTATATATCATCATCATTGTTATTTTCCTTTTTACCGCCATCCCTTTCTTGATCTCAAATTCTCTACACCAATTCGTTTACACCAATTCTGGTATCAAATGGCCGATAATCAACGCTCCCTTAATTACTGGTATGTGATGCATAACCGTATTTTTTTGGTTTACAGTAACAGGAGAAGAAGAACCTTCAAGTCCCACAAATCTGTGATTAAACACAACGATGAGAACATCCTGAAGCAACTCCATACGTAGAAGATTCCTGGTTGTTTTGCCTACCATGTTGAGACAGCGAAATTATTTCGTGTCCTTGATACAAAATTCAATGAACCCGAAGAAGAAGATGAAGAAGAAGATGAAGAAGATGAAGATGAAGAAGATGATGAAGAAGATGATGAAGAAGATGAAGAAGCAGATGAAGCAGATGAAGAAGATGAAGAAGAAGATGATGATGATGATCATGATGATGACGATGCAAGTTCAGGATACATATCCGAAGATTGCAGTGATTATTAATGATAATGACGATGCAAGTTCATGATTATTAATTAGGGTTTAGTTTAATTATGAACAAATTAAGAACAATGTTTTATATGTTTATTTTTAGTTATGATATTAGTAGTTATAATTGAATATATGATGGTTATATATGTTTATCATGTTTGATTATCTTGTGATATAGCCACTCATATTAAACATTGGTTGCGTGACAAATTATGACAAATGGTCACGGTATATTAATTTTAGGTGGCTAAAAGAATACCAACAGTCGACGGCGCTTGTAATCATTCAAATCTCCATCTACCACGCCCCTCGAGTATCGATATATACTATCTCTGTATCAGTTTTCATCATCATCTCCACCATGACCCTTTTCTCCCAGTCTTTCTTTCTCTGTTTTTCGTCCATCATCGACGACAAAAAATGTGGAATTGGCGTCATCCGTATATGGAAAACGGTAAGTTATCATCTTCACCTCTGAAATTCGATTGAAATTTTCCTCTCAGATTTGGTAATTTTTTCTTGTGCAGGGAAAGATTGCACTCTGTATCTCCTGCGAGCAGATTTTAAGTTATTGTGGAAACCATGGAGACGAGGAGTCTCTAATGGTTCATACAAATGCTTTACTGAGAGCAGATTTTAAGTTATTGTGTAATTTTATAACAGTCAGCAGTAAGGGCACATGTTGAGGTTTGCAGGACTTGTATTCTTCAGGTGCTTCTCTCCCTTCTGGCCCCATGAACCCGGTTTATCTTCACCCACGTCTTCACCATTTTCAGTTGATCAGAAGCAAGTGCATGTGAGAAAGCAAAGAGAGATTTTTCTTCAGCCGCTTCTTCTCCCTTTTAAGTTAGTAGTTTTTCAGTTGTAATTTTATAGATCAATGTATTAATGGAATCATAACCTTTGGATTATGTATGTAATTGTGTTTGTTAAAGCAGCAGTTGATTTTGTTTGTTTACTTTTTGACTTTTATTGACTATGGTTTGGTCAAAGAGAGGAGACCTGCAGGCACAATCAAAAAAAGGAAACACTTGACTCAAAATTAAGATCCATAATATATATTCCAGAATACATAAAGAAAAAAAAACAAATATTGTTGATACTGTAGTTTGCTAAGATTCAAAAACATTACAATGATGATCAATTAATCGGTGGTTTTTCGTAATATCATTCCAGTACAGTCAGCTCTATGGTAAACATTGTGACGTGTATCTACGGGTGGCAATACATTATCGTTGTGAGGAAAAACTACCATACTAAATTCTTCATTGGCATCGTCTTCATAATAATCTCTGTAATTTCTAGGAGGTGTCATAAAGACAATATGCAGTTTTTTATCCAGCTGGTCTTTGACGTAAAACAACTGTTGTGCTTGTGACGCGAAAATGAACGGGTCCTCCTTGTGACCTAGTCTTTTAAGGTTGACCAAAGTGTAACCAAGACTATCTTTTTTGACCCCCTGTGTATTCTCAACCCAGTCGCACATAAATAGAGGGATGGTTTTAATATGGTAATCTAGTAGCCATCTCTCTTTTAAAACCCCATAGTAAGGTTTTTTCCACAGGTTAAGACCTCGTTAGAGATGTGCATGTCATTTACCTCTACACCAACCCCGTTGTTCTGGTAAACCCTACCGTCTCGAGATTTTGTACGAAATGAATAGCCATTGATGTCATATACTTCATATTTCCTCACGCTTCTGTGCGGACCATGTGAAATCCACCTAACGGTCTCTGATATAGTTTCTGGGGACTCCGCCATCTCCTTTTCAACCTGAAATTCATAGCAGGATCATCAGGAGAGTTCATTAGGAATAGGAAGATTATAGCTCTTCCAAAAATAAAATAAAGTTGTTCCGGACAACTCAGGTCAGTTGTTCCGGAAAGTTACAGTTCATCCGGAATTAAAACTATAAGAAAAATAGTTTCAGTTCACCAGGAAGGTTATAGTTCATCCGGATAGAAAATAGAGTTATTCCGGACAACTCAGCTCAGTTGTTCCGGAAAGTTACAGCTCATCCGGAATTAAAACTATAAGAAAATAGTTTCAGTTCACCAGGAAGGTTATAGTTCATCCGGATAGAAAATAGAGTTGTTCCGGACAACTCAGGTCAGTTGTTCAGGAAAGTTACAGTTCATCCAGAATTAAAGCAATAAGCAAATTTAGCTGACCTTGTTGCGTAACCATTTACCAAATGTTGTGCTCTGCTTCTTAGTCAGGTGATTTAGTCTACTACCAGGATGTTCCTTTTCCAAAAATTTCATGTGTTCTCTGCAATTACATGAATTGAAGTTATCTATAAAAGTTTATAATTAATTAAACAGATAAAAAAGGTTAATAATCTAAATTACTTACTCGATATAATGCTCAATTTCAGGCGTATTTAGCAACACAAATAAATGCGCTTTCGATAGGAGCTCTGGAGAGACTTCCGTTGATCTACCAGCTGACCCAGGACTTCCATCCGCACTGCTATGCTTTTTAGTTGGAACACCAATAGTTGTGATGTTTTTTTGGTATTCGCTGAGAAACTCAATCGTTTCTTCTACAATGTTCTCCTCAGCAATGCACCCTTCTGGATAAGTTTTGTTTCTCACGTGGCCCTTAATTACCTTCATACACCTTTCAAATGGATACATCCATCGAAAGCATATTGGGCCACATAATTTTACCTCCCTAGTAAGGTGCACCGTCAAATGAAGCATAACATCAAAAAATGATGGCGGGAAATATTTCTCAAGCAGGCATAGTGAGACACAAAGATCTGCTTGCAATTTGTCTAGCTCTTCGATGTTGATCTCTTTGCTGCATATTGATTTGAAAAAAAAAACAGAGCCTTATAATAGCATATCTTGTCGGTTCAGGCATGACTGACCGAATTGCAATTGGCAGAAACTGTTGCATCAGCATATGATAGTCATGTGACTTGAGCCCCACAAGTTTCTTGTCCTTTAGACTAACCAAACTAGAAAAGTTAGAACAATAGTCTTGTGGAACCTTCAAGTTATACAACGTGTCACAAAACTTTTCCTTTTCATCTTTTTGTAACGTGAGGTGAAGAAACAGAAGGAAGCAATAACATATCCCATGGAAACAAATGTAGGTTTTGTACCAAAACTGCCATTAATTTGCAACACAACAAATTTAGAAATATCCAGTAAATTATAACACATGTTAAGAAGATTAAAAAATGTATATATGGGAACCAATTGAATTCTGAAATTGGATTTGAAATTCGTTTTGAAACCATATTTTTTGAGTAAGTAATGCATATTGGGTCTTTCCTCTAGTGGTTTGAATGTCTTATACCCAAACCACCATAAACTTACAAAAATAAGAAGGCATGATCATCCCTTAACTCCAACTCCACCGTTGAGATTGGATTTAGATGACATAAGAAGAAATCAGATAAGAAAAAAATCAAATTCTCAGACACCTTTCATCAAACAACTTGTATGTATTTAAAATTTCCAAAATAAGCTACATCACAAGAAACAAACCCACTATACACATGATGTGGAGTTCATTAAAAACAAAACCATGTAATGGAATGCAATATATAAGCAAAAACAATATGCAAGTCTTAAGATTGTTGCAAGAAATGGAAAAAACCCATAAAATCACTCAAATGTAGCTGAAACAAGTCAAAAACTCATCCATTTGCATATAAACTTACCTAATGTGAATATTAATTAAGAGATTCATGAATGGATATTAGACTCTCATGATTTTCTAATCAGAATGGCAGATCAAGTCTTGTTTATTATAATTTCATTTAAAGGAAGACTTCTTTCTAATAGAAAGCATAGGATAAGATTCGAGACCCATAGTAGGTTAAATTGAATGAATACAGAGAATGTAGAGAAAAGGAAAACAATAGCCTCAGCAAGTGTTTTACTCCAAGATAGAAAAATAAATACCACAACAAACTAAACCATATGTAAACTTTGTATTAGTAAATTAGATAAATATAATAAATAAAATGTACATAAACACATCTGTAGAAGTCTGGAAAATAAAAGAATACAAATAAAAAGGGATAGAAATTTTTTGTTTCCATAAAAAATTGATGTCATAAATTTCATATCAGTAACACGCAATTGGTTAATAAAAATGAAGAAATGATGATTTACATAGGGTATTGGAGGGGAAAATACACTTACACCGATTTACAAACATAAATTTGAAATCATAGATACATACCCTTGGCGGAGATTGGACGGTTTTAAACGACGAACAGGAGAATTTACAGATTCTTACGAGGGAAAATCAATTTGATGTAGCATTCTGGGGTCTTGAAACTTGAAGTGAACACCATTCAGAATATGCGGTAATAGAAATTTGTGTCGGTAATGAAGATGAAGTCGTAATGAAAGAGAGGAAGATATAATTGCCTGTCGGGTTTTAAGAGAATACCAACACGAACTATCACAGAATGCATAGAAATGTTGAAGATAAATGTATAGGAGCTTGAATTGAAGGGCTAACGGAAAATATGGTAAAATACTCGAGCTATGCTCAATATTAAAGATCAAGGTCACGATTATAGTGGATTTTAGATGATAGGAGAAAAGAGAAATAAGGATTTGTAATTAAAGGAAATGAAGAAGGAGAGAGACGCATTAGATGCAATTGAAGTTCTTGCACTGAAGGGTCGAATTTAAGATCCATGGACACAAAAGGGTGGAGGAAATTTTAGAGGTAAATTGTGAAGATCGATCATCCGATTCCCGTGTAGAGGAGGATGAGTGCCAAATTGAAAGTTGAGAGGTATTAGGAGTGAGACACTTGGCAAAGTGATGTGCTTCAAATCATACATGTTTTCATATGCATTTTCACCCATCTATTAACCGATCATTTTCTACCGCAAATGTTATCAATTTGTCTTGTTCTAGCATAAATAGGTTTTTGGTGAAAGAAATGATTAAGTTATGCAATTCAAAGTAAAATACGGAGAAATGAAGCCATAAGTAGATTTCCACCGTTAACTTGCTACCCAAGATTACATTAAATAAAGAATCGTTGAAGATTTGATCCTGAAATAAAGTTAGCGTAACGAGTCGTTACGCCGTAAGGACTCATTACGCCCTAATGTCCATAAATCCTAATTTTCAGTATAAATAGAACATTTTAGAACCAATTCGGGGTTAGCCACCAGAAGTTAACTCCCTGCCGTCAATCGATTAGTTGGTACACTTTTATTTTGGTTTACAATCAATTGTTTCGTTATGTTTTCCTTAGTGGAAGTCATTTTCTGTTTTGTTTCTGTCATGAGTAGCTAAACTCCACCATCATCTTAGTGGAGATGAATCTTGTGGCATAATAATTGTGATTGAATGACTATATATGCGTTTGGTTCTGGAACATTGATTCAGTTGATCTTTATGTGTTGATACGTATGCATGCATGTTGATTATAGTTGTAATATCATTGGTGTGGTTTTGCTAGGCTGTAGGAAGTAGCTAATCCTATATCTTGGTAATTCTGTCTTTAGGTCAGAGGGTTCTGGATGATATTTGACCTAGTGTTATGCTTTGAAGGAAATATAGATCACTGATTGCATGAATACGATTAACATGTGTGTTATTGAATCTAGTACATCAATTGATGCCAGTCGGACCGGTCAAACCGGGAATCATCAACTCCACTGGTCCGGTTGACCCATTTCAAGCCGCTATCAAATAACCAGCCGGTCGAGACGGTTAACGGTTGAACCGCATGTCCGGAAACCTCGGGCGAACCGGAAAATCCACAAAAACGAGTGAGAAAAGATGGAGGAGATGAAATCAGGTGATATATTTGTTATAAGTCGGATCGTGACTTTTAGAAGATGAATCAGATGTCAATCTTTGATAGCAGTTCGTAACATGCATGACATAGAGGGCCATTGGGGTTAGAGATTTTGGTTCAAGGAGATAACGGTGGTCGAATGTGATTTTGAATAGAAATTGTTCTTGAACTTCTGTTAAGAATTCAGGTAGATAGATGCTTAGGGTATGTTTGGGAGTGCTTATTTAAGTGCAAACGTGCTTATAGTTAAAAGCACTTATTAACTTATAACTTTTGTAAGGATCAATCTAGTCCTCACGCGATATCAGGTCCTATAATCACCATGTGGAATCCGGTGATTAGAGGTGATTCAAGTATAATCGAAAAAAGTAATAAGATAACAAATTAAATGATAAGAAAAACACAAACCGATTGAAGAATCCTTGATTAAACCGATTGCTACACACCTTCAGAGAGTCAAAATTCTCTTAGAGAATTTCGATGAGCACCCCTTGTCCACACACACAATCAATAAACTAACCTAGTTAATAATAGGTTCTATATATAGGGATGACCAACTTGATAAGCACGTCACCACCTATTTACAAAATTTCGGCCCATACATAGTAAACCCACCGGACCCTATAAAACCCAACATACCCACTAATGTTAGCCCAATTACAATTAAAAACTAGCCCAAAAGATATTTAATGCAAAAGCCTTATTTTTCTCGGTCTCTACAATCTTCCCTTAGGCTTTAGCATTAGTAGTCTTCTACATCCTGAATTTTCTTGAAATCTGAACCGATGCAGGATCAAACCACATCTTCTCCTGATTAATCTTTACCACTCCTCTTGTATACGCCTTGGCATATTTTTCATTTTCCGGTGAGCATTCATTCTGATTCATGCTTAGCACCATAATATCCTTTTCATAGAACCTCAGTATATCATGTACTTCCAGCACATTCATAGTCTTCGACTTGCAGATGATTTTGGCTTCACCTGTATAGTCACTGTATGCCCATGTCTGAAAATCATCCAAGCAGCCTTCTAGATGTCTAAGTGGAAGTGGGATTATTTTAGTCTTCTCTATGGGAGGATACAACACATTAGAAAACTTCTTCTTAGTGTTCTTCTCATACACCTCCCTGTATCTCTTTATGTAAGAGTTCTTGTGAGGAAAGTCATCAAAAATCTTGAAGTTCCTCAGCACTGCCTTCTTTAATTTCTTGTAGAAATGCTCAGCATAATCATTCCTTGATGGATGGAAGAAAGGTGCCTGATACAACTTGATTAAATCCACCTTCATCCAAGAGTAGAATTAAGTCCAGCATTTGTAGTATTCCAATGGACACATCCAGGACTTTGTATCAGAAGTAATTCCTCTCCTATCATGATAATGTTCACTTAGTTGAATCAAATATCTCTCAGGAGGATATGAAAAGGTCTTGGCATCCCATCCTCCATCAAATTCGGCACCAGGTACCGTGTGACGACCCTAAAACTTTTGCTTTCTTTCCCCAGCAACGACAGCTGATGCTGCGAATGCTACGACGCAAGAATAATTTTCGGGACGAAAATTCCAATTACAAGGGGATGATGTGACATCCGAGAATTTCAAGGTTTACTTCCGTTAGACAATTCCGTTAGTTACGTTATAAGTATTAACTTAGTAACTAATGCATAACTAGGCCGAATACGTCCACGACCTTTGGTTGATCACCGAACCCGCCCATATGTGCTATGTGTTCATTTATTAATGTCATTATGTGCAATGTGATTTAAACGCATGATTTAATATTATGAATAGCATGACAAATTGTAATTCCTTGATTATGTGAAAATTGCCTAAGTTGTGCAGCCAGCGAAACTACCGGGCGAAACTGTAGTGTCGCCCGGTAGCCAGCTAAGCTAATCAATTAAAACGCGACCAGAGCCAGTTTCGCCTGGCCAGCGAAACTGCCAGCGAAACTAGCCTCTGATATAAATAATCTTAATAAACCCTAGTTCTCCCATTTTGCCTCATTTACACAAAAACACACACACTCTCCTGAAACTTCTGGACCAGCTGATTCCAGCCGAGAACCACCAAGGATCAGCTATCATTCCGAGTTGTGAAGATCATCCATCGATCCTAGATAAACCGTGAGTCCCAAAACCACCGTTTTTATGCTTTTCTATGTGTTTCTTCATAAAGCATGCCTAAATCTCTGTGTTATCGTTAGATCTTCTGTAGAAATGCTTAGGAATGCTAGATCTATCATAAAGTTTGCAACTTTACGTTTGAAATCCAACCATGATAGAGATTTATGCTATTTAGGTCACTTTAGGGTTTTAAAAGCATTTTGGTGATTTGATGATGAAAATGCATGAATAAGGTGTTAAAACTTGTTGTTTGATGTTGGTAAATGCCTATGTATGCTAAACAATGAATTGCATGAAGTATGGAAGCTGTTAGGTTGATTTTTAGGCTGATCCGTATGTTTTTCGCGACCAGCGAAACTGTTAAGTTCTTTGGGCGAAACTATACAGCGAAACTGTATAGATCTCCCTCCAGCGAAACTGTGCTAGCGAAACTGTGCTAGCGAAACTGTAGTGTCGCCCGCGAAACTTACCAAGACCAGCTCGAACGAAATTACCGAGCGAACCAACCTGAACGAAAGTTCAAACCAGTTTCATGCGAAACTAGGCTAGCGAAACTGTGCCAACAGTTTCGAGCGAAACTAGCCTAGCGAAACTGTGCCATCGGGTATTGCCTAGCGAAAGTGCTGCCCGTGCACACAGCGAAACTGACTAGCGAAACTGCTAGCGAAACTGAGACCAGAATCCAAACTTGTACAATTTACTTGAATGTTATGCCATGACTTACATGATTATGCCATGATGATACATGCTTTGATTTCTGATGCATATGAACCCTTGTTTATGATCAACCATCGGTGTCGTGTGTCTGTATGTCGAGTCATAGTTCCAACGTGCTATGTTATGGGCCATAGTGACGTTAAGTAAAGATTAGACACAAAACTAATACTTAAGACCTAAACGTGTTCATAGGTCTTCGTTAAGCAAACTTGGATTATATAGCAAGTGTAGCAGTGCAACCCAAGGTGAGTGTCACTAACCTGATTACCGTGAACCCGTTTGGGTCACACCGAATAACTAAATGAAAACAATGCTGACGACTTCGAGAGTGCTATGCACCCCCCTGATGAACTTGAAAACTTGGAGTGCTCGGCACCCACTTGACGAACTTGAAGTGCTTTATGGGAAGCACTTGTGAATTACTTAAACAACTATTTCTGAAACGAAACTGAAAAACATTTTTGAGATTCATGAGAATCCGGTAAACCTTTTTAATATGGCTAGCGTAGGTTAAAGTCTAAACCACATGATATCACATGATTTCTAAGGATGCCTTGAAACTTAAAAGTCCTCAACTAAATTGTACCATTAATTGTAAAGCGAGGGGATGTTGGGTAGATCTACTGGAGTTTGACAAACTCCGCCCCGTGGCACGGGGAGTGCACGGAGGTACAATATCAGCCTATCTGACCGTGATCCCGAGAGGACACGGGGGAGGCAAAACCGCGATGACGTAGGTCCGCAGAACTGATGGCACGGCCACTACAATAATTTATGGTCAGCTTTGGTACAAACTTCCTTAGTGCATGGAACAACGGATTAGCTACCCGCGATATCGGTTGAGCACTTTAACTATACAAAACTAGTACATACCCGATAACGTAGGTTACGGACAATACTTTTACTAAACCACAATAATATGATTTTGGATATCACTAAGCATTGCTTTTCACAAATGAATATTTCATAAGTATATGTTGATTCGATTATGATTATGAGACCGGGCCAATGCGTGACATGCCCACTGTGAACTCACCAACCGTTAGGTTGACACTTGCGTGGTTTAAACTTTTGCAGATCGCTGAAGAGTATCCGGAGCAGGTTGACATGGCACAAGAAGATGTTTATTTTTATTTAAACTAAACTTGGGAATTTAGAACAATGTTTATGTAAAGCACGTGGTTAGTGCTAAAGATAATGTTTCCGCTGCGTACTGTTAAACTGTTTTTATTATTTATGTTTGGACTTTACTCTGATTCGTTTAGTATTTGTAACTAATGGTTGTGGTCCTGGTCTGGTCGCACCCCTTAATGGTATAAACTCCATTAGTGGTTAATTTGGGGGTGTGACATACCGTCATGCAGTCTCGATCCCTTGTATCATTCTCCTTATCAGCAACTTGACGCAGAATGGGACTGGATGCAGATTCATGTGGGATGTCAGCCTCAAAATCAAAAACTGGTGCATGTGAGGAACCACTTGCTCCTGAACCACTTTCTTTACTTCCTGGATCTCCTTTATCATCTTTCTTTGGCTTAGACTTACTTGTGCCAACTGAGCTAAGCTGTCTGATTAACGTGTAATTCTCTAAATTGCTTTGAGAATTCTCTGTTTATCTTCTTCTGATTTTCCAACTATGTGTTGTGAACTTTTTGTATAACAATCAAATCTCCAATTATTTCACTCTAGGCTTGATTCTGGGCTTTGAGCTCTGCTATTTCTGATCTGAGCTCTCTTCCAAGTCTGTATTCAGCTGTCTCTACAGCTTTCCCTTTATCTTGGGCTGTGGGTTGTGAGGAGGATGATTGACCAGCTCCAGTGCTAGTAGGAAGAGGCACTCTCGGGTCCAATCGTCTCCTTCTTGGGTCATTCAAGGCTTCAGTCAGGTGTTGTGTAGCAACGTAAATTTTCTCAGTCATGTCATCTGTAACAGAAGTACCGAGGGGAGGATCCTCTGTAGCTTTCTGTTTTTTTGTCAGTTGAGCTTCAACAGTCTCTGTCTCCTCTTTTTCCACTTCTACGTCATCAATATACGTGCCATAGTTGTGTTGATACCTGATATGTGCGTCGTGTGAAGTATCAAGCAATGTTCAAGTTCAAGTCAAAGTCTGAGTGGCCGAACCAGGTCCGAACCTGGAGTTCGGATTGGCCAAACATGAGGTTCGGACGAGGCTCGGTCAGCTAGGTATATATAGAAGTTTGGACATTGTAATAGTTAGTTCTGAGGGTGTGAGAATTTCTGCTAAGTGTGTGTTTTCAAGGTGTTTCTTTGTGTTGTGTTTCTAAGTGTTTACTGGTTGTAATTGTTCTTCATTGATCAATAAAACAATCGGTTAATTACGTTTTGATGTCCGATTAGCTAGATCGAGTAGACGATCCGATGCTCATGCATTTTCAAGTGGTATAAGAGCTTTCTGGTTCACTCTACTGATCTGTGGTTGCTATTTTCGGATTTTTGAAGCGTTTTTGGAGTTTCTCGAGTTTGTTTTCGTGTTTTTCATCAATTCTATCGAGTTTTTGGTGTTAAATCTGCTCCTAAATCACTTCTTATCAATTTTTCTGATCTTCAGTTGCAAAGTTTCGTTAAAATCAATTTTCGCGCATTTTTTGAAAAACTATGTCGAAGTTCGGAGAGTTCTGGTAGAGTTCGGTGTAACCGCTCTGAAGCTCAGGTTCGGAGCTTCGAAGTTCAAGTTTGGTGAGAGTTCGGTCAGTGTTCGGTGAGAGTCGGAGTTTAGCAAGTTCGGTCGAGTTTCAGAGGTGTTCTAAAGTTCGGACTATAGATTTAGGTTCGGAGGGAGTTTGGTGGAGGTTCGGAGCATTGTGACAAGTTCGGCCCACATAATTCAAATTTTTCAACGATGTCAGAATTTCAAGCATTTGCGGCGATGCAAAATGCGGTGAAAACTATGCTAAATTTTGACAATGAAATCGGAACAAGTCAGAAAGTTCCCAAATTGTTGAAACTTGAAGATTATCAAAATTGGAAGAAACGATTTTCCGCTTACATAAGTACAAATGATATCGATTTGTGGATCCCGCTTAAGAAGCTTTATCAACATCCAACAGATGCGGGAGATTTCAAAGAAGTTCATACTTTTGATCTTGCGGAAAGAAAATCATACGAGCTTGAACAAAAAGCATACGGTTTTCTTACAATGGCATTACCCACTGAGTTGCTTCATCAATTTAGCACTTGCAAGAAATCTAAGCAATTGTGGGATGCTTTATCAGCGAGGTGTGAAGGTAATGATGACTACAAGAAGAGTCGGAAGAAAGTTTTACACAAAGAGTTTGATAATTTTCAGAATTATAACAATGAAAACATTACTTCTCTCGTTTCAAGGCTGTCACACTTGATTAGTGAATTAAAGGTGGTTGGGATTGAGAAAACCGATGCTGATTTGAAAGAAAAGATTTGGAAGCTTTGCCTGAAAAATGGGAAAACTATGTTTTGCTACTCACTCATGATAAGGATTATTCTACAATGACATTTCACGAGCTTACTGGAAAACTTCATGCTTGGGAAATGGAAATGTTAAACTCAAAAAAGTGAACTGCTACTTTGCAGAATCCTGAATTGTATCATGGTGAGAATAGTGCAAGCATGAATGCAAAAGCTAAGCCAAGGTGCAGACCTTTGTTCTGGGCCAACATGTGTTTGGACCTTTGAGACAGGCCTCTGATGGATCATCTTGGGATAAAAGGGCTCATACGGTCTGTGTAAGCAGTTTTTTTTCACATGTCCAGGCTTTCCACACACGTGACAAGATTGCTTCTTGGGATACGCGGGAGCCCGTGGTTGGTTTCGCCCAGTGGATATCCAAGTCGGTTTTGAACAGTTCTTATGTATCCAATGGGTTTTGCCATTTGGATTAGTGGTCAAGATATACTCCTGCTGTATCGGTCTGTACTGGTCATATGCAGAATTAACTTCAAGGTACGAGAAAAAATCATGAGATTTGGCGTCCCGTTCTTTCTGCACATTTTCACAACCACATCATTTTTATCAGCACAACTTTTCACACTAAACAAACCATCACCTGTGGGTTTAGGACCAACAACCTGTGGTCCCTTACCTCTTCTTAAAATCTTAACAGTTCTTAATGGTTTCACCGGCTTTGCATCACATTTTCCAAAGTTAAACACACCACACTTAGAAGTTTTATCAAACAAAATAGACTCAGAAATTTTAGACATGGACTCAACAGAAAATTCAAGTTTTTCCCAGCCAAAGTTTTTATAAAAAGTATTAAAATTTGAAGACTTTGAATTCTTGGGACACTCCTTTAGATCCATTACCCCTGCTTCATTATTACCTTTATCCGCACAACAAGTGGAATTGTCAGTAGAGTTAGAAACATGAGCAGAGATTTTAATAGGACATGCAGCAAGTTTCTTATTAATTTCCGCCTTGAAAACTAAAGTAGTTTGAGAAGTCTTAGGATCAGAAATCATTTGATGCATCAGTGGCATAGGTACCGTGTGTGTGGATTTTTCATCCTTTTCATCTGACCCAAAACCTAAACCTGAATTGATTTTAACATGCCTCATTCTGGCATCAGTATTATAAAATAAGGAACTAGCTTCCATCATTTTAGAAACAATTTTATCATTATGTTCAATTTTGGTTTGAGATGTTCCTAATTTGGCTCTAAGTTCCTCTACCTCCTTAGTTAAAATTTATACCTTAGAGTTAGAAATATTAAGATATGTTGTTTTATCGCTCATCTGAGTTTCTGGATTCCTAACATCAACCTGAATTGCCTCTAGTTTCTCCCTAAATGTTCTGGCCTTATCTTTGTACTCCCTAAGGTCTCTAGTAGTTGATTCATGATTTAGGGTTTCATTTACGAACTTGCATTCTCTTACATTCTTTAAGGATAGCTTGACATATGGAATTTGAACATACCTCATGATTGCTTGAGCTGGCTTCAGAACCTGGAGTGATGTTAGCCATAAAAGCATGATGACTGGATTCAGCAGCTTCCTTCTCAGCATCTTCTTCAGCAAGGAGGGGCCACATGATCAAGGCGCAAGCTCAGGTCTTCCACTTGAGAGGTCCAATCATATCCTGGTGTGTGTTGAACCACCAGTGCCTTGTCATTTTTCACAGCATCCTTTCTTATCGCTTCCTTCCTTTCATCAGCTGACTTGACATCCCTCTCCACCTTCGGCTTGGTGCATTCTCATGCATAGTGACCATACTCGTTGCAGTTGTAGCACCGTAGGTTTTCCTTGTTGAAAGTAAGCTTGTTCCCTTTCTCGCCATTCCTCTCCTTCTTGCCCGTCTTAGCCATAAACTGCTTTGCCCTTAAGGCTAACATCCCCATCCTGATAAGAGATATCCATGTGCTCAAGATCTTCAGGATTAATTTGATTCACATCATCATGAATCAAATCGGTTGGCAGTAGAGATCCTACAACGAGTGCCTGATAGCAACTCATGATACCTACACCAAGATCAAAGCTAGGATCTTTTGTTAGATTGTTGATATCTAAAGAAATCAAGTTAGATGAACCAGATGAGCTAGCCCCTGGGGCTTGAGACACAAACGCCGTCTGATTGGTAAATCCAATGCTTTGACATGTGGCTGATTGTGATATGAAGGCTTGGTTGACTTGGTTCATCAAAGCACCATTTCCCAACTTTGTAGCTCTTTTCTGCTTCTTTTCTTCATAGGCTCTAATGGTTAAGCTGAGCTCACTCAATGGTGAAATTGACAATTTTACAGTCTTCTCGATCAACTCAATGGTGTTGTCCCAGTTTGGTGGGAGTGAGTTCACCAACTTCTTGTTTACCTCAACCTGAGTGTAGGTAACCCCCGTATCCTTCATAGCTGTCACTATCTTGATGAAACGCTGTAGCTGAGTCTCTGTGTTTTTCCCTCCGAGATTCTTTCATATCAGCATTTCCTTCATATGTAGCAATGAGGGCGTCCCAGAGTGTTTTGGCGGATTTGTACTCCTTTAATGCTTCAGCCAACTCGGGGGATAGAGCCATGGTTAGTGCTTTCAGGGCCTTCCTGTCACGCTCAACTCTTTCCCAATCAGTTTCAGTCCATTCTGAGTTTTCTTTGGGTTGAGCCTCCTGACCTGCTGCAGGAGTTGTCTTGGGAACATAGTCACCCACTTCAACAGATCGCATGATCTTGGTATCATTATAGTTGACATAATTCACAAATCGATATTTCTAGCTCATGAAATCTTTCCCAAACATCAGACGAGGAAGTCTGGTGTTGGTTCCAATCTTAGCGTCCATTTCCAGAGTAGCGCTGGACAAACTTGACATATTGAAAGCCATTGCAAGGGGAATAAGACTAAGGTTAATGTACAAAGTGAGGTTTAGAAACAAAAAGTGGTAAGGATCAGAAAATGGTTTTCGATCGGAAAAAGTTTGAATCGAAAAGTGGTTTTCGGTCGGGTGAAACTTGGATCGGAAAGGGCGTTTTCGGTCGGAAGGATGTTGGGTCGAAAAGGTGAGTCAAAAAGGGGTTTTTTTCGATCAAAGGAAGGTTTGGTTGGAAAGTGGTTCTCAGTCGGACAACACGATCGAAAAGTCAGCTTTTCGATCGGGCAGAGTTTTGGCTCGATCGAAAAGTGTAGACCGATCGAATCGAAAAGTCAGCTTTTCGATCGGGCAGATTTTTGGCTCGATCGAAAACTTTAGACTGATCGAAAAGAGGTCGGAACGGGTTAAAACCAAGTACACTGATTGAAAAGGGGGTGATCGAATTCTCGATCGAAAAGTCGATCAAAAAGTACAAATTCTGATAAAAATGCTATGGATTTCGATCGAAAGAGGGACAGAGCCACATAGCTTGTAAACCTCGAGATTCTTGCTTCTGACCAGTCCGAGACCTACACAAAATCTCATGTTTCGCGTGATAAAACTGAAAATCATAAATAACACTCAAACCGTTAGTCCAAAGAGCTTGAATCAGATATCGCGAGAGCCACGAAAACGTGTTTCTTGGATCTAATACCATTTGTAAGGATCAATCCAGTCCTCACGTGATATCAGGTCCTATAATCACCGTTCGAAATCCGGTGATTAGAGGTGATTCAAGTATAATCGGAAAAAGTAATAAGATAACAAATTAAATGATAAGAAAAACACAAACCGATTGAAGAATCCTTGATTAAACCGATTTCTACACACCTTGAGAGAGTCGAAATTCTCTTAGAGAATTTCAATAAGCACCCCTTGTCCACACACACAATCAACAACCTAACCTAGTTAATAATAGGTTCTATATATATGGATGACCAACTTGATAAGTAAGTCACCACCTATTTACAAAATTTCGGCCCATGTATAGTAAAACTGATCGGACCCTATTAAACCCAATAAACCCACTAATGTTAGCCCAATTACAATTACAAACTAGCCCAAAAGATATCTAATGCAAAAGCCTTATTTTTCTCGGTCTCTACACTTTTTCAAAAGGAGTTTTAAAAAAATTGTTTGGATTAGCTTTTGTGGTAGGAAAAGTCACCAAGTTGTTATTAATTTTTTTTTTTATCTTATTCATGTAAAATGACCAAAATGGGAGAAAGTGATGAGATCTTGTGGGTAAAAAAAGGTGGGGCATGTTAGTAATTTTCATTTCAAGAGTCAAAAGGAGTTTTAAAAGCCAAGTTTTCTTGGCTTTTGAAATATGCCTTTTTTCTCCTTGCCAAAAATTTAAAATTAAAAGTGCTTTTAAATTATCCAAACAATATTTTTAACTTATTGGATTTTCAAAAAGCCAATAAGTAAATAAGGAGTTTTTAAATGGAATCCCAAACATGCTCTTATTCCTCTTTATCAGAAACAAAAAACCCAGATCAAGAACTCTTTATAAATGGAGGCGGCTACATTTACAGTTGTACACCTCTTTTACATGTAGGTCAATTTCAAATTTCATTAAGTACCTTACTAAATCAAAAGGTGTCATCTTTTAACCCATAAAAAGCCAACGTCCTACATTGTGAATGTTCTAAACAAAGTGTACTTATATTAAATTTAAACTATAAAAAGTACATATGTATAATTACATTGTTTTTAATTATGTATATGTATATATATATATATATATATATATATATATATATATATTATTTATGATATCATCCGGTTCTTAAATCCGGCCCGACCAGTTGAACCGGTCCAACCAGTGAATCAGTAAGACGACCAGTTAGCTATTCGGTCCAGTTATGAAAACATTGCATTCTAGGATTCCTATTCAGAGAGATACATTTCTTAGCAGGAATATGTTGGTCGTTTCATCTCCATGGCTGGTTTAGAGGAAGCTAGGTATAATCTAACGAGCGACCTAGTTATTGTTTTGGCTAAAAATTACTTAAGTTGAATTAGCAAAGTTTGAACCAAATTTTGAATGGACAAGTAATTAACCGATTGTTTTATTAATCAAGAAGATCAATTACAACCAGTAAACACTCAGAACAGAGACACAGAAAACACCTTGACAAACACACACTTAACATTTGGTCTTACACGCTCAGTCCCTCAATTACAAAGAAAAAACCTCTATATATAGCGATTGGCTGAACCTCAGGCGAACCTGAAGTTCGTTGATCCGAACCTTAGGTTCGGACCAGGTTTGTCTGACAGCTATCAATATCTTAAACTTGGTCTTCTCTTGACTTGATACTTCACACGACGCACAGATCTTGTATCTACATTTGATTTTCAAGATTTCATGGTTAAATCGCCACTTTTCCTGATTTCAGTGGCATTTTTTGAATTTTCACCATCGACACTTACTTTCACAATTTTACGTATTTTACCCCTCATATTTTAGAGGATTTCTATTTCATAATTTCAATATGTTTACGACGCTCCTGTGGCGTATCACATCCTACATTATCCTACAATTTACATTATCGTCTTAGAGTTCCATTTCGACTCACCTTTGAGAATTCAAATAACCCCTTGTTATTTATTTAGTAGATCGAGTTTCATAATTTTCCGATTCCATCCTCGAGGTATTTTGCGATATTTATACAATCAGTTTGTTACCCTTATAATATCACATACTCTTGAGTTTTCACACACCCTCCTTATATTTCCAATTCATATCATTCATCGTCACCATAAATGTTCTATGGATCTGATTATCCCAATATTAAATGGAAGAAAACTTGTGAGTTCATAAAATAATCTTGCGTAGTAATAAAACCTTCATTTCACCATACCCAAGTCATGGTCGATTGATTGTTTTATCAAATCTTGTTGCCAACCCATTCTAGACTCAACCCAGCAACCCATTGTTCTAACCATAGCCCAACCTGTTGCACCAATGCATGATAGACACACATGCATGGTGATTCACGTAACCCCACAATGTGTGACCAGGGCTGGCCATTGCAGACAATGCTTTGGTCAAACTAGCCAAAGGAGTGCGCATAGTCACGTTTTGATCTCAAGTCAAATTTACCTTTTGAATCCAGTCCATCGGTTTAAGCTTATGATTTTGTTAAAAGAATTCATTTGTGCTTATATTATTCAATGTACAATTCAAATCTTTTTATTACATTCATCATTCCAAAACCTATTTGTAGCACGTATTTTTATTTTTAACTCATTTATAGGTGAACGAGTGCTTGTCGATGGGTTCACGAGTTTACAAGTTTGCATGTTTACGTGATTACATGCTTATGAGTTAATGTGTTTACCCATAAATGAGCCTACGAACTCACACGTACATGATATCCCGTTTTAGAAAATATTAAATTATCCATTTTTGACCCCCCCCCCCCTTAAAAAATATCACGTTTTGCACTTTTAGGTATACAAGTTTAGGAATTTACTAGTTTAGAAAATTAAGAGTTTACGAGTCGACATGCTTATGGGAGTGCATGTGTACGAGTTTACGACTTTACAACTTTACGAGTAGGTAACTATACATGTTTATTAAACTAAAAATATACATGTTTATTAAACTAAAAAAAACTCATAATTTATATTCAAGGTTATATTCCAATTGCAATTACGCGATGTTCCAACAGTTTCGCCTTAACATTCATTTTTATCCAAACTCATTTTTACCCTAGCTAACGTCAAATTTATGTGTATTGGGAAGATTGTTTCATTTCCCCCGCTCGACAATCAGGTCCAGGAAATCAATGGCGATAAACCATTCCATGGGTTCTAGCTCATGTCCGACGTTAAAACTCACAAGTACTTGCATAAGGAGTACATGGGCTGTTTAGTCAGCATTGTGGACGTTCGTAATCAGGAATAGGGAGTCTAAGACATCCTAGTCATTTGGGACTTCCCTGAAGTGTTTCTCGAAGACATATTGGGTCTTCCTCCCGTTCGCCAAGACGACTTCCGCATTAATTTACCCGGTACTACTCCTGTTGGCAAGTCACCCTATCGCCTCACACTGTTTTGTGTCAGCAACCTACCTCTAATTCTTTTGTTTCACAATTACGGCTCCCATTTAGTCTCTTATCACTTTCATGATGATGATATCCATGTATCTATACTACTTATATAGTATGGATACTTCTGAGTTATGATCAACGTTACCTTTTGAATCCTTAGTCATGCTCAGCCATAAGCTTCTTTTGGCTAACAAACCACTCTTGTGAAACACATGTATTCTTTTGCACCTCTTACCTGGATAAATTCGATATCGCCTTCATTGGCGATGTTCGAATTTACTCGAATCCTATTTTCATAAATTTTTAGGAAATTTTGACCTAAACAATAATCTTTGGGAAGACTCACGTTAATATATTCGTGTTATTCAATGTTTCAAATGTTTCAAATTTTGAGATAAATTGTAATTTTTTTTTCATATTCGTGCTATTCAATGTTTCAAATTTAAACTGTGGTTTTTCATGCTCAGTGTATGAGTTCCAAAATCGCTTTATTCAATACTCGATGTGTGGACTCAATTCGCAGTTTCTAATGTTGATCTATGGATTTAAACTCGTGGTGTCAGCACATGATGTGTTTATTCAAAAGTTTGTAACTCACATTATTCAAAAATTGAGTGGTGAGTTTGGTTTGCAATTTTCTACTCACAGATGGTGAATTTCATTGTGATTTTCAACAATTGGCTTGCAACTGTTAACTCTCAGTTTGAAGATTTCTATATTCAGTGTGTAAATTCCAACATCCGGTTTAATTTGTGTATTTCAAAATTCAAACTTGCGTGTTTTGACCTTCAATTCATGATTTCAAACTTAAATGCTTAATTTCAATTGATATTCAACTTCAAATTTATGTCATTCGCTTTAAGTTAATTCATTCATTCGAATCATGCCATTTAATATACCACTTGGCACTTGTAAACCATTTGCTTATCACGGTTTGCCTTTGTGTTATCCTTATTCTATGTTTTCATGATCAAATGTTTTCACTATCTCATGCTTTCATGTTTTCACTACCTCAAGTTTTCATTACCACATGTTTCCATTATTTCATGCCATCATTGTTACAACTTACACGCTTTCATTATCACATGACCACCTTATCACATGTTTTCAATATTGCATGTTATCATTGTCACGTGTTTTCACTATCAGATGTTTTACCAATCTTAGTAACCAAGACTCATGGGAACTATAACCGTCAATTGTATATAATGCTAGTTAACCATGCGATTGATTTTGGGTCATAGCCGTGAGGTCTTGTTGTATTAGCAAGGAATTTTTTTTTTGGATATCATCTAGACCCCGTGCCTCGAGAAAGGTGGACTAGGTGCGAGTCACGACAGATCTAGTTCGCCAGAATTGAACGCAATTCTCTTGTTTGAAATCCAACATTGTTTTGTTAGTTACATTGATTTCAAATGTTGATGGATACATTCACTTACATTGATTTTGATTAGTCAAGTTATCACTTTCAAATGCATACATTGTTAACCCCTCAACGTCTTATTCTATCCTCTATCCTCCTTGTTTGGATATCATAATGTAGGGGAGACTGTGGCTTTCACTTTACTAGATCAAGTTGTTTGGTCAAATCATGCATTCTCGTCTTCGAATCATCTATGACCTTTGATTCTTGGCATGGTACTCATTCCATGCGTGTACACAATTAATCATGTCATTGTCAAATGTA
>JBCNJP010000023.1:19666254-19684254 GCA_039602395.1 Deinandra increscens subsp. villosa
TGGGACACCATAGGGCCTCCCTGAGGAATTTGAATTCCTTGGATCGCATCCACCAATGAGGCCTTCGAGAGCAACCAATGAAATGCTTCCATATCTATAAGAAACATAAAGGGTGAAACAGGATCACCTTGCCGGACACCACGACCACATTGGAACTCCCAAGTTGGAGAACCATTTATTAAGACCGATGTACAACTAGCCTCGAAGGTACCTTTCACCCATTTCGTCCACCTATCCGGATAGTTCATTTGACCCAACAAAGAGTCAAGGAAATTCCAATCCTCCGTGTCATAAGCCTTGGCAAAATCTATCTTAAAAGCATGGTTGGAAGTTTATATTTTTTACACCAAATTACAACTTCATTGACTATAAGAGCACCATCAATAATATTACGTCCAGCCGCAAAAGCCATTTGTGGTTCCGAGACCACCGACCCAATTGATGTTTTCATTCGATTAGCAAGCACTTTAGAGTCCACTTCCGGAATACACCCAACAAGGCTAATTGGTCTATAATCAGAAAAAGACTGTGGATCTTTACATTTTGCAATTAAATATATGAAGGCCGCACCGCATCCCTTTCCAAGCGAACCTTCCTAAAAAAATGCTCAAATAGATGAATTGAGAATAAATGTTCATAGAAGATATTTTTTTTTCAAATCTAGTAATATAAAACGGCTCTGTTTATTATTAGACAAACAAACTCTTTTAAGACTTTAAAGACTTTTGCCTAGTTTAATAATTATAAACGTTTTAATAACACTTATAACTTAAGTTTTGTACTAAAAAAATCTATGTATAACTAACTAAAGATTCTAAATGATTGAAGGTTCAAAACGAAGTACTTTTCAGGTTAGAAACCCGTGTATTACATGGGTTGAATAATGAAAATGATATTATTCATATTTTATCTAAATATTTCTCATAATAGAAACATTTTGCTTAGTTTCTTGTAGCTCTAAATCACAATTACATACTTACAATGTGTTATCAAATCGGATAAAATAGCTAGAATAGAAATTTACCAAGTATAAACATTCTTACCAAACTTTAGTTGAAAATTTCATCTTGGGTAGCTCAGAAAGTATGCATCTACAACTTAAAAAGAATCTTATATATATATATCGCTTGATATGCTTTA
Organism: Deinandra increscens subsp. villosa; assembly: GCA_039602395.1. Lineage (NCBI taxonomy): Eukaryota > Viridiplantae > Streptophyta > Magnoliopsida > Asterales > Asteraceae > Deinandra > Deinandra increscens. The sequence continues at coordinate 19,667,395 of JBCNJP010000023.1, forward strand.
TGCCTAAAAGTTAAAAGTAAGGATCAGTAAGACTAAGTTAATTATGATATAATACAAATGTGCTCATCTAGTGTTTATTATAACTGAATGTGATTAAAACTTTCAAATGTGCTCATCTAGTGTTTATTATAGTTGAATGTGGTTATTGTGAGTTTGGACGCTGATTGAAGTTGTAATTATCATTTTCTATTATCTTAAATATTTACACTACGTCAAAATTCACCTTTGGCCACGGACAAAAACCGTGACAAAAGGTGTTTTGTCACGTTTTTTTTTTCCATTCCAAACGACACCATAGGTGCCGTGACCATATGTACCCTACGGCCACGTTACAATATCAGTGGCTGAAGCCACCTATAAGCGTGGCTAAATGGTACCAATATTTGTTGTTGTAATCAAACAATTCTTCAGAAAAGCGTGGCGAAAGGGTTCCATCGGCCACATGTGTTTGGTTAACGTGGCCTTTGGTATTTTATGGTCACGTATATTCGTGTTTTAGCCACATACATTATAAAAATACGTGGCCAAAGGGTTGCTGAAATCATACATTTTGTCACAGTACGAGTGGCCAAAGGGTGGCAACGGCCACGTTAAAATATGAATGGCGTGGCCTTTGGTATTATATGGTGACGTATATTTGTGTTTTAGCCACATATGTAATAAAAAAACGTGGCCAAATGGGTTGCTGAAATTATAATTTTTGTCCCAATACGCGTGGCCAAAGGTTGGCAACCGCCACGTCAAAATATGAATAGCGTGGCCTTTGGTATTATATGGTCACGTATATTTGTGTTTTAGCCACATATGATATGAAATAACGTGGCCAAATGGGTTGCTGAAATCATACATTTTGTCCCAATACGCGTGGCCAAAGGGTGGCAACGGCCACATTAAAATATAATAAGGGTGGCCTTTGGTATTATATGGTCACGTATATTTGTGTTTTAGCCACATATATTTGGAAAAAAAAAGTGGCTAAAGGGTAGTTGAAATCATACATTTTGTCTCAATACGCGTGGCCAAATGGTGGCAACGGCCACGTTAAGATATAAAAAACGTGACCTTTGGTATTATATGGTCACGTATATTTGTGTTTTAGCCACATATATTTGGAAAAAGAAAGTGGCCAAAGGGTAGTTGAAATCATACATTTTGTCTCAATACGCGTGGCCAAATGGTGGCAACGGCCACGTTAAGATATAAAAAGCGTGGCCTTTGGTATTATATGGTCACGTATATTTGTGTTTTAGCCACATATATTTGGAAAAAGAAAGTGGCCAAAGGGTAGTTGAAATCATACATTTTATCTCAATGAACCCTATATTTAATTACAAATCAAATAAAATTTAATTACAACTCAAATAAAATTTAACACATATATTTAATTACAAATAAAATAAAATTCAATTGCAAGTCAATACAAATGAAATACAAATAAAAAATTAAAGAAAATTACACTGCATACAAGCATTATTCTCAATCTAATTCAATTACAAGTCAACAACACTACCGCGTAAGTGGTCTTCATCTTCAACTGTCCAGATTTGAGCTTAATTAGGACCATTTTTTATTGTATTCCTTCCTATACCAAAACATATAATTGATAATTAGGTTATGGAAATTGATCATAATATATATAGCAATTTTGAAATACTTACCACCATGATAGATATGGACTGAGGAGTGCCATTTTATTGCAAGTAGTATGGGTCATCAGGTCCTACAGTTCAATTGATTTCCAGATGAACATTAGATATCCAGATGAACTTAAAACATCCGGATGAAGATCACATTAATTAAGTTCCAGATCAACTTCAAAGTCAGTTGAACTTTGTTTGCTACACATCTCACCATTTGTTCCAACAATCCCTAGCTGGCCCAAGTGTTTGAGGTACCAAATAACATTTAAAATGGGACTACATGACATTACCAAACAGATTACTGTGAAAATATAGAACGGAATGAAACTTGACTGGCAAATATTTACCTTTTTCTTTTCAACCGCTTCAGACGAGGTTGATCGACCACCGATTTCACGCCCTACAGTTCAATTAATTACTAGTAAATGAGCAATCAAACCTATAATGAGTTTGACAAATACTAACCGTTGTGTGTATGTCAGCATGATTAGTGCTGTGGCTAGATCCAACAAAAATCTCCTTAGAATTTTCCTAGAACAATGTTTTTGAAATGGTAAAAAGTTAGACCAGAATAATGACGCAGACCTATCATGAAAGTATTTATTCTGTTTTTTTAATCTAACATAAGTTGTTCCAGTTTTATTCATACAGATTATGTATATACTCTATTTTTTCATATTAACATACATTTTCAATGAATAATAGCAGGGCCCCATTTAACTCATATCTTTGTTCTTACATGAAGTATATATTCTTATGTACCATGAACTTGCATCTATTTGTGTTCTTCAGGAACATGAGTTCATCCGGATTGTGTTCTTCATGAACAAGAGTGTATGTGATTATAAGGCACTTGAAAAATAGTATGATTAATTAAGTTGTGATGTAAAGAATTCACCTCTGTAGATGCCGGAGCATTAAGTTTGTGTGGTAGCGGTGGTCCAATTGCAGATAGATGAGCTATAAGTAGATCAAGTTTTTTCTCCGATTCTTGAATCTTCAAGAAGAGGGCCTTAATCTGTTCATTTTTTTCATCCCTAAGAAGTCTCTCCTCTTTAAGTTCGAACTCAAGTTTTTCCAATTGACCATCACTGTTGTTGGACCGATTCTTGAATTTTGTACAATTAACAGAATGTAGTTAGATGCTTTTTAACAAAGTACATAAATAGGAAAGCATGCAGACCCTATTGATTCATTATCTCTTAGTTAGTTCTTAATTATTAATATATCACATAAAGACCCTATTGATTGATTATTTGATATGTTATACACAAATTAAAGACATCTAAAGGGAAGAGTGGAACACATCATGTCTTCAGTGGATATAAACAAACAGTTCACCATTTCTAGCAGAGTAGCAGATGCATGACATCAACATTCTTCTATTCTTCTACAGGGGATTTAAACTAAAATTTCTTTATTTTGTACCCCTCTAACATGAACCTACAAAAAATGTTGGAAACATTCCTATATATGTCCTCTAGGATCATTTCCTAGCTAGTAATTAATGACCAGAGTAACGTAAATTAGTTCTTAGTTATTAATACATCACATAAAGACCCTATTGACTAATTATTTGATATGTTATACCCAAATTTAAGACATCCAAAGGGAAGAGCAGAACACATCATGTCTTCAGTGGATATAATTAAACAAACAGTTCACCATTTCTAGCAGTGTACATAAAGAAGAAAGGAGGTTCACCAGTAACATGAATCTACAAACATGTGCATATGCTTGACCTCAACATTCCTAGCATAAAAATAACTAATTTAGCATGCTCCCCCAGTCATTTAAGAAGGTAAATAACTAATTTAGCATAAAATGAATGGGTTGAAATGAATGGAGAGGATATCTGCAATATATACCCATTCCTAATCAATTCTGTATGAAACGAAATTTTATCGATCTGTAACTGTAACTGTACACAAATTCAGGGATCCCAAGTTAAACGTGTATCAATAATAAACAAAAGAAACAATTTTATGAAAACAGATTGTAAGTAATGAAACGGAATAACTTGACAATTACCGTTTTCTGGACTGAATGGTCTCCCAAATCACATCCCACTTCTGAAGAATCGCTAGCGCTGGCTGTTGAAGCTATTCGTTGTTGAAGCTCCATGGAAGATGTGAATGAAATGGATGAGAAAGAAGACCTAGTTATTCGCTGGAGGTTTTTAATTGGAAATTTTCTGATAAAGTGAGAGGGAATCGATAATAAGTAAATTTAGTTCGAAATTTTGGGTGTAGTTTGAACTAATGGTGGGAAATTCAAATTTTTTGGTGAAAATTTTTAACTAAAAGGGGGGGAATTGTTCAAACTGATAAAAAAACCCAAAATTAATATAAACAATATGTATATTAAACATAATTAAACATAAACATAATTAATTAATTAATTAAATGTCTCCACGTGGCTCTTCCAGCGGGTTCTTCTTGAAGATGAAATCCATAACTGTGATCCTTTAAGCAGATCTGGATGACGATCGGAGTTAAAAGCCCTAATTAACAAAATTACGTTTTAATATATATTAACTTTATTATTTTATTTTAGATATAATAAACAAGATTTTATTTACATGTGCCTTGTGGCCGTGATAACGCAACTACAAAAAACGGATACATTACTAAAACACAACTCAAAAATGAAAATGATAAATTACTATGCAATTCAGAATAAAAATACCAAAAGACGTACCGCCATGTTGTGAATTTCTCATGTATAATAATTTTGTTTCCAAAAATATTAAACGACATCCAGTTAGGATGTTGAGGAGCAATTAGGACCAACTAGACTCAATGAGGACTAAATACTGACAATTAGCGTCATTTATAAAGATACTTTAGTGAAGACCAGTTATGGTCAATTAATATGGTCAATGAATACGAATTTGGACCAGTTCAATGAGAAGGTCGATTATGCTCATAGGACCGATAAGGACGGAGCATGAAGGAAGTGACTAATGAGGATTGATAATCAAGTATGACCAATTAGGACTAATTGGGGCCAATTAGTTAAAATGAGGACCAATGATACCAATAAGGGTAAATCAGGGTTAGTGATCGTCGATTAAGACCAATTAGGTTCAATTAGGGTCAATGAGGACCAATTAGGACCAATAAGGATGAATTATGACTTATTAGGGCCAGTTAGGACCGATGAGGGCCAATTAGACAGAATAAGTACCAATATGGCTCAATTCGGGTTAATGAGGAGCAATTAGGACCAATAAGGATGAATTATGACTTATTAGGGCCAGTTAGGACCGATGAGGGCCAATTAGACAGAATAAGTACCAATATGGCGCAATTCGGGTTAATGAGGAGCAATTTGAACAAAATGGACCAATAAGCACCAATTAGTGTCAGTTAACCTCAATAAGGACCTACTAGACTTATCGTTTACCATTTACTTTGTAGTACAACAAATTTGAGTCAATTAGGCCCAATTGACCGCAATTGATTATAATTGGTCCTAAATGAGCCTAATTGATCGTAATTGACCGTAAGTGATCTTCATTGAACCTAACCGAGCCGAATAGACTATAATTGACCTTCATTGGCCCTAATTCATCCTAACTGAGTGTGACTGGCCCTCATTGGTACTCATTTGTCATAAATGACCATGGTCAACCTTAATTCAGTCTACTGGTCCTCATTGAGCGTAATTTGGCCCTCAATCGGCCTAATAGACCCTAATTGGTGATATTTGGTCCTCATAAGGGGTCGACATTGAGCAAAATCGACCCTCGTTAATTAGTTATAACTGGTCTTCATCAGTGACCCTAATTGATCCTCATTGACCCAAATTGACCCCAATTTACCCTAATTGGGCCTCGTGGCTTCGTTGGTCCTAATTGGTCCTACTTTATCTTCATTTGTCCTCACCGGTCTTAATCGACCCTAATTGATGTGGATTCAATTAAAATAAATCTTTAATCCTAATAAAGCAATAAAATGATTGCCACATGGCCTTTTTCTAGGGCCTCCACATCATCATGTCCACATGTCAACACTAGATTAAATTAATATATAAATTTTAAAATAAATTCAATATATTATTTCAACTTTATAAATATAAAATTGAACCTTACATTTAATAAAATTTAAATTTCTAATTAATGTAATGAAACTTCAAATCTTTTAAAATTTCTAAACTTAAATTTTCAAATCTTTCATCTTTTTTTTTTCTTTCAGTTATCTCATTTTATGAATCAAAATTCAACCCGTATATTTTACGGGTTACTAACCTAGTTAATAATATTTTTCTAAACCAAATTAAATTATCAAAAATTTCCCCCATCCCAATTTCAACTAAATGGGCAAACTCCAATAACTTCCCCTGTTTCAATTCTTAGGGTTCATTGTGATCCAGAAGAACTGCCGTTAGTGTAAAACTGCATTTTCGAAAAACAGTTACCCTCTATTTTCTCTCCAGGTTTCTAATTGGCGATTTAAACCTAAACCTTACTCTCTAATTTCTACCAAATGGCACCCAAATTGAATCGAAAGGCTGCATCAAAGGCTACTCAACTGTTCTTCGCCGAACACAATGTTGTAGCGTACTTCGAGAAGTCTGATAAGTCAAAGCTATTTGATGAAATGAACGATTTCCTCGAGAAATCCAACACTCATTTTGCTTTAACTGTGAATCCTGTAATATGCAAGCAGAGAATTGCTGAATTTTGGGACTCAGCCAAAAAATCTGTTGATAGCAACGGGGTTGGTAAAATTGACTCTAGAGTCAATGGGAATGAGATTAGTTTGACTGAAGAAATGATACGGAAGCATCTGAAATTCAATGATGCAGGAGGTGATCCTGATTACAAGTCTGAATTGTACTTGAAGACGTACGAAGCAATTGGGTATGGGGGTGACTTAACTTGTGGGACCATCAAAAAGGGACAACTACCCTATGTTTGGCGATATCTTGCTCATACCATTCTCCACTGCCTGTCTCACAAGAAAACTGCGTGGGATGAACTTGCTGCACCTCAATCATCCGCTTTTCATGGATTGGTAAATGGCCTCAATTTTAACTTTTCAAAAATGATATTTGATGGAATGCTGGAAAATCTAAAACCTAAAAGGATCTTTTACATGTACCCCAGATTCATCCAACACATTCTCAATTGTGAATTTCCAAATCTGCAAATCTCTGATCAACATCTTGAACTAAAATCTTTTACAAGTAAAACATTTTCTAACATGCAAGTGAACAAAACTGTTTTCCTTGGTAAAGACACATCACACCCTATTCCTAAGGCCAGGACTGCTCCTGAGCAAACTGCTCCTGGTGACAACATTGTTACACCAACAAGTGTTGAGCCCACACCAGACCGACCATCCTCTTCCACTGATATACAAATTCCCACCATTCCCACCAAAAGGAAGAGGATGTCCACATCAAAAACCACACCCAAAAATACCACACGCACTCCACAATCACCCAGAAGGAAGAGGACTAGGTCTCCTATACCTAGACCCTCCACAGGACTACCTCAGAATGAGGGTGGTATATCACCTAGGCCACGTGAAGTAGATTCCCCAACCCTTATTGCAGGGAATATACTGCTGGACTTGGTTCAATCACCCAACCGACATTCCGGTGATAAGGTGACTTGCAGTAGTGATGAAGCAAGTCAGGTGGAAAGGGCTGACACTACTCATGAAGTCCCACTGGACCCTGAGGACAGTGCCAACATCATTAAGACCCAATCCACGGCAACTGTTTCTGTCAGGGAACCTATTCAGGAACCTTTGATTGACAACAGGAATCCCAGGTGCCAAGAAACCATGGGTGCTGAGCATGAACAAGGTCGGCTTGTTTGCTCTTCTTTGCTCAAAGATACTGGCAACACACCAGTTGAGAGCAGCATGACACATACTGAATTGACGGTTCGATGTACAAAACTTGAAAATGAATTGGCAGCTCTCCGTGCAATTGTGAGAGCTCAAGGAGAAGAAATTGAACGGTTGAAGGCAGGACAATCTGTGAAAGCCACTGATAGGTAAGGTTGTCAACCATGCATACGTTGAAATGAAATTCACATGCAAAACTAGATTTAATTCAAAATAGGATCTTGCACAGGGTGTCTTCCTCAGATGTTGATGAAGTTGAACAAGTTGATCCGGTGGAACAACTTCATCCGGAGGAAGAAGGCCATGTTGATCCGGTTGAACAAGTTGATCCGGTTGAACAACTTCATCCGGAGAAAGAAGGCCATGTTGATCCGGTTGAACAACTTCATCCGGAGGAAGAAGGCCATGTTGATCAGGTTGAACTAGTTGATCCGGTTGAACAACTTCATCCGGAGGAAGAAGGCCATGTTGATCAGGTTGAACTAGTTGATCCGGTTGAACATCTTCATCAGGTGCAAGTGACTGCTGATAATCAGATTATCACAAGCGTGATGAGTGATCTGCAAACCACAAATGTGGATATAGCTCCTGAAGCTCTATCTTTCATGAGAAAAATGATGATTAGGAATACTCTTAACTGCACTTGGTTTAGGAGTGCTCCATCTCTGCCCACCATTCCTCTTTTAAAGCCAATCACTGCTGAGGAAATTCCTGAGCAAGTTATCTCGGAAGCCAGTCCCAATGCTGCAACTTCACTTCATGAGTCTCCAAAACCTGCTGATGATGATTCTCTTGATGAGAGAAGTATCTCTGGTTTCACTGACATGGAGGATGATGATAATCTGAGCACAGGAGGTCAGAGAGAAGACATGGACCCTGTTACAAAGGCTCTGTTGGATCAGTATGAAAAGGAGAATGCTGAGATACGAAAGAAGTTCCAAGAACAGAAGGAAATTGCAGAGTTTGAAGAACAGAAACGACTACTCATAGAAGAAGGTATTTATGAGTATGTCATCAACAATGCAGACCTAATGTTCTTCATCAATGAAGCAAGGAGAAGATCTGATCTGTACATAGAAGAAAGAATTGCCAAAGCCGAAAAGAAAGGTCTTTCAGACAGAGTTGAGATGTACAGAAAGCTCTTATGTAATGAGTATAGGATCATTCGGATGAAGAGAAGTGAAGATAACAAAATTTTAGTAGGTCAGTTCAGTGCAATGCTCAAAAGCAAGGAGTGTTTCACTGATGCATGGGTTGATGATATGAAGGGTGATGACTTGATCAAGTGGATGTACATGATCCTAGTCATCAGAGCTGATCAAGCCAAGGAGATGAATGTAAATAGATTTGTTGATAGCTCTTTAGAACAGGATCAACAAGAGAAGCAAGGTACTAGATATCAAACTCTATCTGAGGAGGATGACTTGCTGATTCATAAATGGTACTTCAAGGAAATCATGATGGAGGACCCAAAAATAATCAACTCTTGCAAATTGCCAAGGCTGAGAAAAGACTATGAAGCTATCAGGAAGAGCCAAATTGAAAGGGAAAGAGTTACTGGTGTGAAAAGGCCACCAGGTATGCATGCTCTGTTTGACTCCATACATCCTGAAGGTATCAGCTACCTCAAAGAAAAGAAGAGTAAAGCTCATGTGCAAACTACTCGGCAAAAGAAGCCAAAGATCAACATTATCAAGGAAATGTTTGACACTGTCTCTGATCCTCATCTCTCATCATCTCAACCCTCCACCACAGCCTCACAACCGACTGCTCCCTCATTACCAGGTGCATTTTCTGGTCTGAACAGAACTCTAGCCTCACAGCAACCCAAAAGAAACCCTGCTGCTAGAACTATTAGACCAGAAAAAAAACCTAAACCTGTAAAATTAAAGCCTATTCCACCAAAGTTTAGAGCAGATAACTTCACACCCATTGTACCACATCCTCACCTAAACAAACCCCGAAAACCCTCATCTCCACCCAAGTCACCAGAAAAACCACCCACCAAGAGAATAAAGTCAGTGGCTAGGAAGGGAAAAGGAAAAGTGATCTATGAGGAGGATGAATACAGAGATGTCCATGCTGAAAGGAGAAGAATCATCTCCTGGAGGTATGATGATGAAGCGAAAGTATACCTGTTCACAACCAGTTCATGTGAGGTACTAAAGTTTACAGCTGAAGAAGCTATGTGCAACCTCACTGACCATGAGTTGGGTGATGTTAGACAGTCACGTGTTGATATGAAGGGTGCGTGTTCACAAGAGGAATCCTTAATGGTGAGGATAAGGATGTATTTGGATGAGTTATACGGGGAAGTAGACGAAGCCACACAACGCAGCATTGACAATCCTGTTTCGACACTTGAAGTTGATAAGGATGGAAATTTGGTAGTCTATAGAGCTGATGGGTCATTCACAACGCATAGTACAGTCCCAGATCCAGAATGGAGCCAGGATGACAAAGACCGAATCCATTTAATAATGACAAGTAACAGGCTTCATCAGGTTTTTATTAAGAGAAAAAGGGTGACCAACTGGGAGTATAAGAAAGAAACAAACATGTATCACATTTTCACCAGTGAAGGTGAGACAATTAGAAGCTTACAGGATGCTCTAAATGGGCTTTCTGAAGATGAGATACGAGATATTGTCAGGATTGGTGATACTGAGAGCAGAATAATGACACGGACCTTTCATGAAAGTCTCCTATGTAAGAAGGCCAAATTTCGGTTACAAGCTATTGAAGAGGAGAACAAGATGGGAACCGGATGAAGTTGGCTGGAAGAAGAGTTGATCCCTGTATTTGTGTACAATTGCATAAGTTGTTGATCCAGTTTGTATGTTAACATGATAGTTGTTACAGTTTTATTCATACACTTTTCATCTGTAATTAATAACATACACATTTTCAATGAATCATAGCAGACCTCCATTTCACTCATAACTGTGATCTTACATGAAGGATATATTCATATGCTATGTTAGTGTAGTATATGTTGGCATTTTGATATGGTGGGATGAGATGATATATAAACAGGATAAATTTTACTTCTTAAGTAAATTGGAAGAAGAGAAAACCGGATGAACTACAATTCTTCAGGAAGAAGAGTTCATGAGGATTGAGAGAAGATGAACTAGAGTTCTTAAGGATGAACCGGATAAACTAGAGTTCTAAAGTTCTTCAGGATGGTTAACCAGTTTTCTTCTATTATAAATACATACACATTTTCAATGAATCATAGCAGACTCCATTTTACTCATAACTGTGATCTTACATGAAGTATATATTCATATGTAATGTTAGTATATGTTGGCATTTTGATATGGTTGGATGAGATGATCGATTTATAAACAGGATAAATCTTACTTCTAAATTGGATAAAATCACATCAGTTGACTGTAAAATCTACTTGCAACAATCAAATTTAGAATAAAATCAACTTAAATGATTGAGATAAAATCTGTCGTCTATATAATTAATGGTGTTAACCAAAACAAAACATGAGGAAGAGCTTACAAAAACTTTCATATATATATATATATTGATCTTTATACAAAGATTTTCATCAGATCCTATACAAAAATCTATCTAACTAGCTAAGACCTAGCATCCGACATATAGTCTTCATCATCCAAGAAGCTGCTGCTGCTGCTGCTGCTGCTGCTGCTGCTGTCATCAGGAAACAGCTTTTGACCAGGGGGTTTTCTTTGTCCCAACTCAGAGGTTCTGTAGGTGGAATCCCTGTTCCGGATTAAAAACACATCCAGCTCTCTCTCCCCCTCTGGTCCCTGGAGATGAATTTTCATATCCCTTACAATTTCGGGAGTGATGAAATCAGCATACTGAAGCCCGTATTTGATGGACAGAGGCGGGATCCTCCAGTAAATGAGGAAATACCCAACCGATGTGTGGTTTAGGTATTGCACCATTTGATCCAGATCATTACAATCAAATTTGCGAATGTCGACATAGTCGAGATAATCTACCTTTCCCTTCCACACTTCGTGGCCGGCGGCATTCCGGTGGAAATCGCCACAGTGATGGACCTTTAGGGTGAACCTCCGACCACCTGTAAAAAACCCAAATGCAGAGTAGAGAGTAAGTAACTAAAAAACATAAAACCCTAAAAACCCAAATGCAGAGTAGAGAGTAAGTAACTAAAAAACATAAAACCCTAAAAATAAAAACGTACAGCCATTGTTGAGTGAAAATACACTTACGGGGAGTCTCGCCGTAGTAGGGTGCTGGTTCATTAACACCCCTAATCCTCCATTGTTTACCGAAGGCAGCCATTGATCGATCGAAGTTTTTTTTTCTTGTTGATCAGGAAATACGTTCGTACAGAAGATTTTGGTGGTGAAAAAGTGGAAATTTAAAGGCAGCTGACAGGGCACGCTACCAGCTATGGTGGGAAGAAGTGGAAAGGTCAGGCCAAGATAACCGTGTATATTTATTACCTTTACCACGCAAATCCTGTTTTTACCGTGTCTATTTATTACCTTTAGCAACGCAAATTTTGTTTATCAATTATTTCTTATGTGATGGTAGTAATTAAATAAGTTCTGGCTAAAATATAACCAATTAACACTTCTGTCTCAATGGTTCTTCTTAATCTTGTAGTGTGTTCCTTTCTTTTGACTGACCCAGGTTCAAGCCTTGTTTGCTACAATTTATAATTTTTGATTGTCTAATAGTGGATGACAGTCATTTATAAACTGGCTAGATTTTATATTCTTCAATAAATTGGAACAAAAACAAAACTGTATGAACTAACAAGAACAGAACCGTATGAAGGTTCAAGCCTTGTTTGTTTGCTACAATTTATAACTTTTGATTGTCTAATAGTGGATGACAGGATTTATAAACTGGCTAGATTTTATATTCTTCAATAAATTGGAACAAAAACAAAACTGTATGAACTAACAAGAACAGAACCGTATGAAGGTTCAAGCCTTGTTTGCTACAATTTATAACTTTTGATTGTCTAATAGTGGATGACAGGATTTATAAACTGGCTAGATTTTAATTCTTCAATAAATTGGAACAAGAACAAAACCGTATGAACTAACAAGAACAGAACCGTATGAACTATAATTCCTCAGGAAGAACAGGAAGAATAGAATCGGATGAACTAGAGTTCTTCAGGATCAAGAGTAATTATTCAGTAATAGAACAGGATGAACTACAGTTCTTCAGGATGAACTACAGTTCTTCAGGATGAACCGGATAAACTAGAGTTCTTCAGGATGAACTATATATACTATAGTTGTTATTTCTGTTCGTAGTCTATTGGATATTCCCATGTATTTAAACCCATTATCTAGTGAATTAAAATCATTCTGGTTGAATACAATTCTCTATACACTAATATTTAGTCACACAACCTAATATATATATATATGTAGAAGACTATAACCTTAGGGAGAAGATTTCATCCGGATTGAGAGAAGATGAACAGAAACGGATGAAAATACATTATATTAAATTAAAAATCAATTCATTACATAAAAGGGAAAAGAAGCGGCTGAAGACAAATCCCTCTTTGCTTTCTCACATTGTTGCTTTAACAAACACAATTACATACACATAATCCAAAGGGTGTATGATTCCATTAATACATTGATCTATAAAATTACAACTTTAAAACTACTAACTTAAAGGGATAAGAAGCGGCTGAAGACAAATCCCTCTTTGCTTCTCACATGGTGCTCTAGAGAGATTGCCTGAGAATCATCATATAACGGCTACGTACTTGCTGCTTTCTCACATGGTGAAGCAGTGGCTGGAAGAAATCAGGTTCATGGGGCCAGAAGCGAGAGAAGCACCCAGGAGTTATGAAGCCGAAACCCTTGGTGTCGTTGAACCACTTCACGGTTCCTGATTTCCTACCGCCTTCGTCCGCCATTTTCGTTTTCAGATTGTCTGGGGCTGAGGGAACTGAAAATGGTGAACAAGCATCTCTTTTGCTACATCGTTCCCCTTCCACAATCCAACATCGTTATCCGGGCCATTTGAGTGATTGGTACCACCCAATGTTGCAACTAAAGTTAGATCTATTATTAATAACAATAATAAATCATAATTTATCAAGCACATTATAAATTAATCAAGGAATGAGTAAAAGAAAGAAAGGAGGGTAGTGAGATCAACTACCTTGTTCAAGTTTAGGGTTGCAACAAACAGGGCATGCAAACCTCATATGGGCCCTTACTGCTGATTGTTATAAAATTACACAATAACTTAAAATCTGCTCGCAGTAAAGCATTTGTATGAACCATTAGAGACTCCTCGTCTCCATGGTTTCCACAATAACTTAAAATCTGCTCGCAGGAGATACAGAGTGCAATCTTTCCCTGCACAAGATAAAATTACCAAATCTGAGACGAAAATTTCAATCGAATTTCAGTGGTGAAGATGATAACTTACCGTTTTCCACATACGGATGATGCCAATTCCACATTTTTTGCCGTCGATGATGGACGAAAAACAGAGAGAGAAAGACTGGGAGAAAAGGGTCATGGTGGATATGATGATGAAAACTGATACAGAGATAGTATATATCGATACTCGAGGGGCGTGGTAGATGGAGATTTGAAAGATAAAGTAAATGATGATGAAAACTGATACAGAGATTGTATATATCGATACAAGCGCCGTCGACTGTTTTTCTTCTTTTAGCCACCTAAAATTAATATACCGTGACCATTTGTCATAATTTGTCACGCAACCAATGTTTAATATGAGTGGCCATATCACAAGATAATAAAAAATGATAAACATATATATAAACACAAATCTTATCTTTTTCGCCACGCGATTAATATTTTACCGTGACCATAAAATAGATTTTTGTCACTCACAACCTACCATTTAGTCACGGTTAATATATGTGGCCATAGGTAATAAATGTTTGTCACTCACAACGTACCGTGACCATTAGTCATCTAATATTTAGTCACACAACCTAATAACAGTGGCCATATGTACTAGCTTTTAGCCACATAACTAAGTAAAAAGCGTGGCCATTGCTCACATTTAGCCACACATAATATATACTTAATAGTTTTGTTTTCTTTTAATTTACTAAGTAATAAAATCTACTCTTTCGTCACACAACATTATTTAAGCGTGGCCATACATTCCCTTTTGGTCACACGAATAAAAAATCATAAAAATTCCGTCGCCGTTTGGTGCATTTCGCCACTCTTTTTTAAGTGTGACAAATAAGTGCCACATGTTTTTGTAAAACAGTGGCTAAAGCCACTGTAACTGATTGTTGTTGTCACATAAACAACAAAATACGTGGCTAAAAGGGTCCAAAGGCTATATATTTGGCCACGGGTACAAAATATGTGTGGCTAAAACGAGAATTTCTTACCTTTGGCCACGCTTTTTTCAAAACAGTGGCTATGCGTTATCAAAAAAACCGTGGCCAAAGCCACTTTTTGACGTAGTGTTAAGAAAATCTAAATATTTAAGTAATCGGTTATACAAAGGTGTATAAGTACTCTATTTTATAATAACGAATAATCAAACTGGTAATATGTCCCCTAGATTATCAGATAATCCTCAAAAAGCACAAATCCAAACATCTCTTTAAGCAAGTAAGGTCCCAAAAGCAAGTAGCTCACTATACATGCATAATTTTTCTTATTTTACTAATCCAACTGACATTATTTTGAACATGATAACAACTATGAAGCACTAATCTCAACTCAAGAGGCATTAAACATCAATAATAGGGGTTAACTTAACACTAAAGAGTATTATTTTGTTGAGTTATGTAAAATCATTGAATAAAATGAAACAAACCATAACCATGATCACTATGTCTTTATCAAACCATTTTCATTTAAGGGATTAGATTCTTCCACCTTTCATGTGCAACACAATAAAATTTACGGATGAAAGAATACCTGCACAACCTAAATTGACACATTGTCTTTGGGACGTGAACTCTAGCTTACAAAGGGAAGAACATTTTAAATATACAACTAGATGTCCAACACCAAGGGCCCTTTTTTATAAAATCAGTTTAGGAGTATCCACATTTGATTACGCTTTAGACAAAAGGTGACCTATTTAGCAGAATGAGATCTATTTTTTATTTATTTAGTAACATCTTTTAACATCATATTTGACCCATTTCAGTTAAAACATAACTCATTACAACCCATTTACAAACAAACATGTGGAAATAGACACATCTGGCTTGAAGGAGGGATGTTAAAGTGTTTCCTTTTGGTTACAACTTTTAGGCTAACCTAAATCAACCCATTTTTTAGTCTCTAATGGGTGCCATTAATCAAAATTCTTTGACACCTAGGTCCCAAAACAAACCCTTATAAAGATTACTAATAATTAAAATAACAAAATGTTATTTATATACCTGAACATGTTAATTATTGATGCATATCCAATTTACCTAAACAAAGGAACTTAGAAAATAAACTCCTAAAATTTCAGTTTGTGAATCAAAATTAAGAAATATACATTTATTTGTTACAAATAGATGTTGTCACCAATGATTCCCACCTAGAATTTCATGTTTGAGGTGAAGAAACAGAAGGAAGCAATAACATATCCCATGGAAACAAATGTAGGTTTTGTACCAAAACTGCCATTAATTTGCAACACAACAAATTTAGAAAGATCCAGTAAATTATAACACATGTTAAGAAGATTAAAAAAGGTATATATTTTTTTTGTTAATGCATTTGGGAACCAATTGAATTCTGAAATTGGATTTGAAATTGGTTTTGAAACCATATTTTTTGAGTAAGTAATGCATATTGGGTCTTTCCTCTAGTGGTTTGAATGTCTTATACCCAAACCACCATAAACTTACAAAAATAAGAAGGCATGATCATCCCTTAACTCCAACTCCACCGTTGAGGTTGAATTTAGATGACATAAGAAGAAATCAGATAAGAAAAAAAAATCAGATTCTCAGACACCTTTCATCAAACAACTTGTATGTATTTAAAATTTCCAAAATAAGCTACATCACAAGAAACAAACCCACTATACACATGATGTGGAGTTCATTAAAAACAAAACCATGTAATGGAATGCAATATATAAGCAAAAACAATATGCAAGTCTTAAGACTGTTACAAGAAATGGAAAAAAAAACCCATAAAATCAATTTGATGTAGCATTCTGGGGTCTTGAAACTTGAAGTGAACACCATTCAGAATATGCGGTAATAGAAATTTGCGTCGGTAATGAAGATGAAGTCGTAATGAAAGAGAGGAAGATATAATTTCCTTTCGGGTTTTAAGAGAATACCAACACGAACTATCACAGAATGCATAGAAATGTTGAAGATAAATGTATAAGAGCTTGAATTGAAG